>CM071918.1:35340270-36040612 GCA_036785865.1 Coffea canephora
AGATCATCATCAGTTTCATCATCACTTTCAAATTGAGAGTTAGAAGATGTTATCTCGTCATCTCCAATAGCCATAAAAGCCAATTGAGCAGATTCTTCTTCCTCTTCAATATCACCATCGGAGTTACACTCATTCCATGTGAACTGGAAGTTGTTGAATCTTGGTTTCTTTCACATTTTCTCTTCTTCATTGGACACTCACTTGCATAGTGTCCAGATTGGCCGCATTCAAAACACTTATCAGTTTGCTTTTTAGTGAACTCTAGCTTTCCTTTGTTTCTCAAGTTGTTGGACTGATTCGGGAAGGAGTTGTTAGGTCCACCTTTTCTGAATTTCCTCTTGTTGAGTATTCTTTTGAAGCCTCGTGTGATGAGTGCAATATCACTATCATCACCTTCCATGTCATCTTCACTCACGGAGGCTGGATCATCTTCATCTTGTGAAGCCTTCAGAGCAATATTCTTTCTTACTTTCGCATCCTCCTCCTCTTGCACTTTGGATTTAGGTTTCAGCTCATAAGAGGTTAGAGAAAATAAGAGATTCAATAGGCATAGTATTCAAATCTTTAGCCTCCTCAATAGCAGTCACTTTATTTTCCCAATCGTTGGACAAGGGATTCAGGATTTTTCTATTTTTCTCACCAAGAGAATATTCTTTTTCCAGCACCTCTAAGTCCTTAATGAGGTCGTTGAATCTACAGTACATCTCACCAATGTTTTCATGAGGTTGCATCTTGAAGGATTCATACTTTGTAACTAGAATGGACTTCTTTTGTTCTCTAACATTCTCACTACCTTCATGAATTTCTCTCAGTTTATCCCAAATTTCCTTGGCTGACATGCAGCCTTTGACTCTAATAGATTCATTTGAATCTAAAGCACAATATAACACATTCATGGCTTTTGCATTTAATGTGAGATGAGCTCTATCCGCAGCAGTCAGTTCACTTCTTGTTTTTGGTCTAGATCTCTGAGTATTTTCATCTAAGAGAGGCATCATATGGACCTTCACTAATAATAAATCACAATTCAATATCAATAGATTGCAAAAAAATAATCATTTTTTCTTTCCAACTCACATAATTTGACCCATTAAACATAGGTGGTCTAATGACAGAATGTCCTTCGAAAAACATAGTATTATGGTTGTCATCTTTACTCCAAAGCCGATTGAGCTTAATCTCAAGGAGACCAAGCTCTGATACCAATTGTAAGGCCCAAAACAACCCTTTTCCTGGCGACCACACAATGGAGCAGTTGATAAGAAAGCACAAGTGCTTGTGAGTAGAAGAGATAAACAATTTAAAGATCATAAACGTAAGAATAAGTAAATAAAAAGGAAAGAATTGCAAACCAATTAACTACCCAACTCCTCTTGAGCTTGTAGATTGATTCAAACAAGCTACTTCAAGTTGATGAATTACAATCACTCTTGTGTACAAAGGAAGGATCACTTCCTCCTCGCCCCAAGCCGCACTTGGTCTAGCAAGAAAGTTTTACTATCACTCGGATAACCCTCACAGAGCTACACTCATGAAGTATTCACTCACAAATGAAAAACTTACAATGAACCTCACACCACTAAGACTACAAATCTTCTTTGAAGAGTATTTTCTCACTAAAATCTCTCTAGATCTTTTGTATTTTCAGTGTGCCAAAGTTGTTTGGAGTGTCTGACCAACCACTATTTATATAGGACCAAAAAGTGTCTCATTAATGCTTCCAACGGATAGAAAGTAACTGAACAGTCAACTAGCCGTTGGTAGTGTCGGACGTCCGATAGCACTGTTTTATGCGTCCGACAACAGGCAGTGAGTTTGAGAAATTTTCTTCAATTCTTTCGGACGTCCGATAGGCTGGTTTTCTGCGTTCGAAGGTATGATGTAAAACTGAGAATTTTTCTTCAATTCCTTAGGACGTCCGATAGGCTGGTTTTCTGCGTCCGAAGATACTCAATGGTTGTCGGACGTCCGATGCAGTCTTTTTGAGCGTCCGACAGCTTTCAGCAACCTTTGTCTTCTTTCAATTGCACTTGATTTTGGAACTGATTTGCTTCATAACTGAATAGATCTTTGAAGAGATATTAATAACATCCATTTGTTTTGTAAACATCAAAAGATAGGGATCAAGATCAACATTCTCCCCCTTTTTGATGATGACAAAACAATGGATGGAAGGAAAAAAGATTGAGCATATGAGCATAAACTCCCCCTCACTCATTGCATCCAAAACTATTAAGAGCCAAACTCATAATATCAGAAAAACTCCCCTTACACATTGCATCCATTTCTCCCCCTTTTTGTCATCATAAGATGAGAGTAAAAACTAACTACTATAATCTAACAACAATAACAGAAAATCTAATATTTCAAATAAAAATAGAGAAATGACAGCAATCACTAACATATCACAGCAAATTATCATGAAATCAGCATTATTATTATTATTTTTTCCTTTTTGACATTATACAAATTCAGTAAAAAAAATAGAAAGAAAAAAAACTCAGTTCAAAAATATCAGAAACATCAAAAGAAGATTATAAAAAAACATTGAACAAGAATCTTATCAATCTTATCATATTTCCTATTTGTTATAGTTAGCATCATATCTAACTATCCACATGCATTTCATGCCTCTTTTCACGTTCTTTCTCACATAACAATCACTTTTCATGTGACCTTTTTGACAACAAATATTAACAAAACCAAGAATTATTTACATGAACGGGTTTAATAAATCTGACTTGCCTTTTCCTATGGATAGCAAATTCATTGGAATTAAATTGAACCTATTCTTTTAAAATAGACTTGTTTCTTGTGTTTAAGCAACTCATTTAGACCATCCATTCTTCTTTTCAAATCACCTTGTTCCTTTTTGAATAATTCACAAAGCTTTGTTTTTCTATCAAGCTCAAAATGTAAAGCAGTCTCACTCTTTTTGAACTAATCATTTTCAGCTTTCAACTTTTTATTTTGTTGAAAAATATTTGCATTATTTCGAAGCAAAAACGAATTTTCTGTTTTAACTTCCTTGTTTCTAGCATAAGATTCTTTCAAACTATCATACAATTTTATAATGAAAGATTCAAGATCATCATCAGTTCATCATCACTTTCAAATTGAGAGTTAGAAGATGTTATCTCGTCATCTCCAATAGCCATAAAAGCCAATTGAGCAGATTCTTCTTCCTCTTCAATATCACCATCGGAGTTACACTCATTCCATGTGAACTGGAAGTTGTTGAATCTTGGTTTTCTTTCACATTTTCTCTTCTTCATTGGACACTCACTTGCATAGTGTCCAGATTGGCGCATTCAAAACACTTATCAGTTTGCTTTTTAGTGAACTCTAGCTTTCCTTTGTTTCTCAAGTTGTTGGACTGATTCGGGAAGGAGTTGTTAGGTCCACCTTTTCTGAATTTCCTCTTGTTGAGTATTCTTTTGAAGCCTCGTGTGATGAGTGCAATATCACTATCATCACCTTCCATGTCATCTTCACTCACGGAGGCTGGATCATCTTCATCTTGTGAAGCCTTCAGAGCAATATTCTTTCTTACTTTCGCATCCTCCTCCTCTTGCACTTTGGATTTAAGTTTCAGCTCATAAGAGGTTAGAGAACGAATAAGAGATTCAATAGGCATAGTATTCAAATCTTTAGCCTCCTCAATAGCAGTCACTTTATTTTCTCAATCGTTGGACAAGGGATTCAGGATTTTTCTATTTTTCTCACCAAGAGAATATTCTTTTTCCAGCACCTCTAAGTCCTTAATGAGGTCGTTGAATCTACAGTACATCTCACCAATGTTTTCATGAGGTTGCATCTTGAAGGATTCATACTTTGTAACTAGAATGGACTTCTTTTGTTCTCTAACATTCTCACTACCTTCATGAATTTCTCTCAGTTTATCCCAAATTTCCTTGGCTGACATGCAGCCTTTGACTCTAATAGATTCATTTGAATCTAAAGCACAATATAACACATTCATGGCTTTTGCATTTAATGTGAGATGAGCTCTATCCGCAGCAGTCAGTTCACTTCTTGTTTTTGGTCTAGATCTCTGAGTATTTTCATCTATAAGAGAGGCATCATATGGACCTTCACTAATAATAAATCACAATTCAATATCAATAGACTGCAAAAAAATAATCATTTTTTCTTTCCAACTCACATAATTTGACCCATTAAACATAGGTGGTCTAATGACAGAATGTCCTTCGAAAAACATAGTATTATGGGTTGTCATCTTTACTCCAAAGCCGATTGAGCTTAATCTCAAGGAGACCAAGCTCTGATACCAATTGTAAGGCCCAAAAACAACCCTTTTCCTGGCGACCACACAATGGAGCAGTTGATAAGAAAGCACAAGTGCTTGTGAGTAGAAGAGATAAACAATTTAAAGATCATAAACGTAAGAATAAGTAAATAAAAAGGAAAGAATTGCAAACCAATTAACTATCCAACTCCTCTTGAGCTTGTAGATTGATTCAAACAAGCTACTTCAAGTTGATGAATTACAATCACTCTTGTGTACAAAGGAAGGATCACTTCCTCCTCGCCCCAAGCCGCACTTGGTCAAGCAAGAAAGTTTTACTATCACTCGGATAACCCTCACAGAGCTACACTCATGAAGTATTCACTCACAAATGAAAAACTTACAATGAACCTCACACCACTAAGACTACAAATCTTCTTTGAAGAGTATTTTCTCACTAAAATCTCTCTAGATCTTTTGTATTTTCAGTGTGCCAAAGTTGTTTGGAGTGTCTGACCAACCACTATTTATATAGGACCAAAAAAGTGTCTCATTAATGCTTCCAACGGATAGAAAGTAACTGAACAGTCAACTAGCCGTTGGTAGTGTCGGACGTCCGATAGCACTGTTTTATGCGTCCGACAACAGGCAGTGAGTTTGAGAAATTTTCTTCAATTCTTTCGGACGTCCGATAGGCTGGTTTTCTGCGTTCGAAGGTATGATGTAAAACTGAGAATTTTTCTTCAATTTCTTAGGACGTCCGATAGGCTGGTTTTCTGCGTCCGAAGATACTCAATGGTTGTCGGACGTCCGATGCAGTCTTTTTGAGCGTCCGACAGCTTTCAGCAACCTTTGTCTTCTTTCAATTGCACTTGATCTTTGGAACTGATTTGCTTCATAACTGAATAGATCTTTGAAGAGATATTAATAACATCCATTTGTTTTGTAAACATCAAAAGATAGGGATCAAGATCAACATTCTCCCCCTTTTTGATGATGACAAAACAATGGATGGAAGGAAAAAAGATTGAGCATATGAGCATAAACTCCCCCTCACTCATTGCATCCAAAACTATTAAGAGCCAAACTCATAATATCAGAAAAACTCCCCCTTACACATTGCATCCATTTCTCCCCCTTTTTGTCGTCATAAGATGAGAGTAAAAACTAACTACTATAATCTAACAACAATAACAGAAAATCTAATATTTCAAATAAAAATAGAGAAATGACAGCAATCACTAACATATCACAGCAAATTATCATGAAATCAGCATTATTATTATTATTTTTTCCTTTTTGACATTATACAAATTCAGTAAAAAAAATAGAAAGAAAAAAAACTCAGTTCAAAAATATCAGAAACATCAAAAGAAGATTATAAAAAAACATTGAACAAGAATCTTATCAATCTTATCATATTTCCTATTTGTTATATTTAGCATCATATCTAACTATCCACATGCATTTCATGCCTCTTTTCACGTTCTTTCTCACATAACAATCATTTTTCATGTGACCTTTTTGACAACAAATATTACACATAACCAAAGAATTATTTACATGAACGGGTTTAATAAATCTGACTTGCCTTTTCCTATGGATAGCAAATTCATTGGAATTAAAATTGAACCTATTCTTTTAAAAATAGACTTGTTTCTTGTGTTTAAGCAACTCATTTAGACCATCCATTCTTCTTTTCAAATCACCTTGTTCCTTTTTGAATAATTCACAAAGCTTTGTTTTTCTATCAAGCTCAAAATGTAAAGCAGTCTCACTCTTTTTGAACTAATCATTTTCAGCTTTCAACTTTTTATTTTGTTGAAAAATATTTGCATTATTTCGAAGCAAAAACGAATTTTCTGTTTTAACTCCTTGTTTCTAGCATAAGATTCTTTCAAACTATCATACAATTTTATAATGAAAGATTCAAGATCATCATCAGTTTCATCATCACTTTCAAATTGAGAGTTAGAAGATGTTATCTCGTCATCTCCAATAGCCATAAAAGCCAATTGAGCAGATTCTTCTTCCTCTTCAATATCACCATCGGAGTTACACTCATTCCATGTGAACTGGAAGTTGTTGAATCTTGGTTTTCTTTCACATTTTCTCTTCTTCATTGGACACTCACTTGCATAGTGTCCAGATTGGCAGCATTCAAAACACTTATCAGTTTGCTTTTTAGTGAACTCTAGCTTTCCTTTGTTTCTCAAGTTGTTGGACTGATTCGGGAAGGAGTTGTTAGGTCCACCTTTTCTGAATTTCCTCTTGTTGAGTATTCTTTTGAAGCCTCGTGTGATGAGTGCAATATCACTATCATCACCTTCCATTCATCTTCACTCACGGAGGCTGGATCATCTTCATCTTGTGAAGCCTTCAGAGCAATATTCTTTCTTACTTTCGCATCCTCCTCCTCTTGCACTTTGGATTTAAGTTTCAGCTCATAAGAGGTTAGAGAAGAATAAGAGATTCAATAGGCATAGTATTCAAATCTTTAGCCTCCTCAATAGCAGTCACTTTATTTTCTCAATCGTTGGACAAGGGATTCAGGATTTTTCTATTTTTCTCACCAAGAGAATATTCTTTTTCCAGCACCTCTAAGTCCTTAATGAGGTCGTTGAATCTACAGTACATCTCACCAATGTTTTCATGAGGTTGCATCTTGAAGGATTCATACTTTGTAACTAGAATGGACTTCTTTTGTTCTCTAACATTCTCACTACCTTCATGAATTTCTCTCAGTTTATCCCAAATTTCCTTGGCTGACATGCAGCCTTTGACTCTAATAGATTCATTTGAATCTAAAGCACAATATAACACATTCATGACTTTTGCATTTAATGTGAGGGGAGCTCTATCCGCAGCAGTCAGTTCACTTCTTGTTTTTGGTCTAGATCTCTGAGTATTTTCATCTATAAGAGAGGCATCATATGGACCTTCACTAATAATAAATCACAATTCAATATCAATAGATTGCAAAAAAATAATCATTTTTTCTTTCCAACTCACATAATTTGACCCATTAAACATAGGTGGTCTAATGACAGAATGTCCTTCGAAAAACATAGTATTATGGGTTGTCATCTTTACTCCAAAGCCGATTGAGCTTAATCTCAAGGAGACCAAGCTCTGATACCAATTGTAAGGCCCAAAAACAACCCTTTTCCTGGCGACCACACAATGGAGCAGTTGATAAGAAAGCACAAGTGCTTGTGAGTAGAAGAGATAAACAATTTAAAGATCATAAACGTAAGAATAAGTAAATAAAAAGGAAAGAATTGCAAACCAATTAACTACCCAACTCCTCTTGAGCTTGTAGATTGATTCAAACAAGCTACTTCAAGTTGATGAATTACAATCACTCTTGTGTACAAAGGAAGGATCACTTCCCCTCGCCCCAAGCCGCACTTGGTCAAGCAAGAAAGTTTTACTATCACTCGGATAACCCTCACAGAGCTACACTCATGAAGTATTCACTCACAAATGAAAAACTTACAATGAACCTCACACCACTAAGACTACAAATCTTCTTTGAAGAGTATTTTCTCACTAAAATCTCTCTAGATCTTTTGTATTTTCAGTGTGCCAAAGTTGTTTGGAGTGTCTGACCAACCACTATTTATATAGGACCAAAAAGTGTCTCATTAATGCTTCCAACGGATAGAAAGTAACTGAACAGTCAACTAGCCGTTGGTAGTGTCGGACGTCCGATAGCACTGTTTTATGCGTCCGACAACAGGCAGTGAGTTTGAGAAATTTTCTTCAATTCTTTCGGACGTCCGATAGGCTGGTTTTCTGCGTTCGAAGGTATGATGTAAAACTGAGAATTTTTCTTCAATTCCTTAGGACGTCCGATAGGCTGGTTTTCTGCGTCCGAAGATACTCAATGGTTGTCGGACGTCCGATGCAGTCTTTTTGAGCGTCCGACAGCTTTCAGCAACCTTTGTCTTCTTTCAATTGCACTTGATCTTTGGAACTGATTTGCTTCATAACTGAATAGATCTTTGAAGAGATATTAATAACATCCATTTGTTTTGTAAACATCAAAAGATAGGGATCAAGATCAACATTCTCCCCCTTTTTGATGATGACAAAACAATGGATGGAAGGAAAAAAGATTGAGCATATGAGCATAAACTCCCCCTCACTCATTGCATCCAAAACTATTAAGAGCCAAACTCATAATATCAGAAAAACTCCCCCTTACACATTGCATCCATTTCTCCCCCTTTTTGTCATCATAAGATGAGAGTAAAAACTAACTACTATAATCTAACAACAATAACAGAAAATCTAATATTTCAAATAAAAATAGAGAAATGACAGCAATCACTACATATCACAGCAAATTATCATGAAATCAGCATTATTATTATTATTTTTTCCTTTTTGACATTATACAAATTCAGTAAAAAAATAGAAAGAAAAAAAACTCAGTTCAAAAATATCAGAAACATCAAAAGAAGATTATAAAAAAACATTGAACAAGAATCTTATCAATCTTATCATATTTCCTATTTGTTATAGCTAGCATCATATCTAACTATCCACATGCATTTCATGCCTCTTTTTACGTTCTTTCTCACATAACAATCACTTTTCATGTGACCTTTTTGACAACAAATATTACACAAAACCGAAGAATTATTTACATGAACGGGTTTAATAAATCTGACTTGCCTTTTCCTATGGATAGCAAATTCATTGGAATTAGAATTGAACCTATTCTTTTGAAAATAGACTTGTTTCTTGTGTTTAAGCAACTCATTTAGACCATCCATTCTTCTTTTCAAATCACCTTGTTCCTTTTGAATAATTCACAAAGTTTTGTTTTTCTATCAAGCTCAAAATGTAAAGCAGTCTCACTCTTTTTGAAGTAATCATTTTCAGCTTTCAACTTTTTATTTTGTTGAAAAATATTTGCATTATTTCGAAGCAAAAACGAATTTTCTGTTTTAACTCCTTGTTTCTAGCATAAGATTCTTTCAAACTATCATACAATTTTATAATGAAAGATTCAAGATCATCATCAGTTTCATCATCACTTTCAAATTGAGAGTTAGAAGATGTTATCTCGTCATCTCCAATAGCCATAAAAGCCAATTGAGCAGATTCTTCTTCCTCTTCAATATCACCATCGGAGTTACACTCATTCCATGTGAACTGGAAGTTGTTGAATCTTGGTTTTCTTTCACATTTTTCTTCTTCATTGGACACTCACTTGCATAGTGTCCAGATTGGCCGCATTCAAAACACTTATCAGTTTGCTTTTTAGTGAACTCTAGCTTTCCTTTGTTTCTCAAGTTGTTGGACTGATTCGGGAAGGAGTTGTTAGGTCCACCTTTTCTGAATTTCCTCTTGTTGAGTATTCTTTTGAAGCCTCGTGTGATGAGTGCAATATCACTATCATCACCTTCCATGTCATCTTCACTCACGGAGGCTGGATCATCTTCATCTTGTGAAGCCTTCAGAGCAATATTCTTTCTTACTTTCGCATCCTCCTCCTCTTGCACTTTGGATTTAAGTTTCAGCTCATAAGAGGTTAGAGAATCAATAAGAGATTCAATAGGCATAGTATTCAAATCTTTAGCCTTCCTCAATAGCAGTCACTTTATTTTCCCAATCGTTGGACAAGGCATTCAGGATTTTTCTATTTTTCTCACCAAGAGAATATTCTTTTTCCCAGCACCTCTAAGTCCTTAATGAGGTCGTTGAATCTACAGTACATCTCACCAATGTTTTCATGAGGTTGCATCTTGAAGGATTCATACTTTGTAACTAGAATGGACTTCTTTTGTTCTCTAACATTCTCACTACCTTCATGAATTTCTCTCAGTTTATCCCAAATTTCTTGGCTGACATGCAGCCTTTGACTCTAATAGATTCATTTGAATCTAAAGCACAATATAGCACATTCATGACTTTTGCATTTAATGTGAGATGAGCTCTATCCGCAGCAGTCAGTTCACTTCTTGTTTTTGGTCTAGATCTCTGAGTATTTTCATCTATAAGAGAGGCATCATATGGACCTTCACTAATAATAAATCACAATTCAATATCAATAGATTGCAAAAAAATAATCATTTTTTCTTTCCAACTCACATAATTTGACCCATTAAACATAGGTGGTCTAATGACAGAATGTCCTTCGAAAAACATAGTATTATGGGTTGTCATCTTTACTCCAAAGCCGATTGAGCTTAATTCAAGGAGACCAAGCTCTGATACCAATTGTAAGGCCCAAAACAACCCTTTTCCTGGCGACCACACAATGGAGCAGTTGATAAGAAAGCACAAGTGCTTGTGAGTAGAAGAGATAAACAATTTAAAGATCATAAACGTAAGAATAAGTAAATAAAAAGGAAAGAATTGCAAACCAATTAACTACCCAACTCCTCTTGAGCTTGTAGATTGATTCAAACAAGCTACTTCAAGTTGATGAATTACAATCACTCTTGTGTACAAAGGAAGGATCACTTCCTCCTCGCCCCAAGCCGCACTTGGTCAAGCAAGAAAGTTTTACTATCACTCGGATAACCCTCACAGAGCTACACTCATGAAGTATTCACTCACAAATGAAAAACTTACAATGAACCTCACACCACTAAGACTACAAATCTTCTTTGAAGAGTATTTTCTCACTAAAATCTCTCTAGATCTTTTGTATTTCAGTGTGCCAAAGTTGTTTGAAGTGTCTGACCAACCACTATTTATATAGGACCAAAAAAGTGCCTCATTAATGCTTCCAACGGATAGAAAGTAACTGAACAGTCAACTAGCCGTTGGAAGTGTCGGACGTCCGATAGCACTGTTTTATGCGTCCGACACAGGCAGTGAGTTTGAGAAATTTTCTTCAATTCTTTCGGACGTCCGATAGGCTGGTTTTCTGCGTTCGAAGGTATGATGTAAAACTGAGAATTTTTCTTCAATTCCTTAGGACGTCCGATAGGCTGGTTTTCTGCGTCCGAAGATACTCAATGGTTGTCGGATGTCCGATGCAGTCTTTTTGAGCGTCCGACACCTTTCAGCAACCTTTGTCTTCTTTCAATTGCACTTGATTTTGGAACTGATTTGCTTCATAACTGAATAGATCTTTGAAGAGATATTAATAACATCCATTTGTTTTGTAAACATCAAAAGATAGGGATCAAGATCAACATTCTCTCCCTTTTTTATGATGACAAAACAATGGATGGAAGGAAAAAAGATTGAGCATATGAGCATAAACTCCCCCTCACTCATTGCATCCAAAACTATTAAGAGCCAAACTCATAATATCAGAAAAACTCCCCCTTACACATTGCATCCATTTCTCCCCCTTTTTGTCATCATAAGATGAGAGTAAAAACCAACTACTATAATCTAACAACAATAACAGAGAATCTAATATTTCAAATAAAAATAGAGAAATGACAGCAATCACCAACATATCACAGCAAATTATCATGAAATCAGCATTATGATTATTATTTTTTCCTTTTTGACATTATACAAATTCAGTAAAAAAAATAGAAAGAAAAAAAACTCAGTTCAAAAATATCAGAAACATCAAAAGAAGATTATAAAAAAACATTGAACAAGAATCTTATCAATCTTATCACATTTCCTATTTGTTATAGTTAGTATCATATCTAACTATCCACATACATTTCATACCTCTTTTTACGTTCTTTCTCACATAACAATTACTTTTAATGTGACCTTTTTGACAACAAATATTACACATAACCAAAGAATTATTTACATGAACGGGCTTAATAAATCTGACGTGCCTTTTCCTATGGATAGCAAATTCATTGGAATTAGAATTCAACCTATTCTTTTGATAATAGACTTGTTTCTTGTGTTTAAGCAACTCATTTAGACCATCCATTCTTCTTTTCAAACCACCTTGTTCCTATTTGAATAATTCACAAAGTTTTGTTTTTCTATCAAGCTCAAAATGTAAATCAGTCTCACTCTTTTTGAAGTAATCATTTTCAGCTTTCAGTTTTTTATTTTGTTGAAAAATATTTGCATTATTTCGAAGCAAAAACTAATTTTCTGTTTTAATTCCTTGTTTCTAGCATAAGATTCTTTCAAACTATCATACAATTTTATAATGAAAGATTCAAGATCATCATCAGTTTCATCATCACTTTCAAATTGAGAGTTAGAAGATGTTATCTCGTCATCTCCAATAGCCATAAAAGCCAATTGAGCAGATTCTTCTTCCTTTTCAATATCACCATCGGAGTTACACTCATTCCATGTGAACTGGAAGTTGTTGAATCTTGGCTTTCTTTCAAATTTTTCTTCTTCATTGGACACTCACTTGCATAGTGTCCAGATTGGCCGCATTCAAAACACTTATCAGTTTGCTTTTTAGTGAACTCTAGCTTTCCTTTGTTTCTCAAGTTGTTGGACTGATTCGGGAAGGAGTTGCTAGGTCCACCTTTTCTGAATTTCCTCTTGTTGAGTATTCTTTTGAAGCCTCGTGTGATGAGTGCAATATCACTATCATCACCTTCCATGTCATCTTCACTCATGGAGGCTGGATCATCTTCATCTTGTGAAGCCTTCAGAGCAATATTCTTTCTTACTTTCGCATCCTCCTCCTCTTGCACTTTGGATTTAAGTTTCAGCTCATAAGAGGTTAGAGAATTAATAAGAGATTCAATAGGCATGGTATTCAAATCTTTAGCCTTCTCAATAGCAGTCACTTTGTTTTCCCAATCGTTGGACAAGGCATTCAGGATTTTTCTATTTTTCTCACCAAGAGAATATTCTTTTTCCAGCACCTCTAAGTCCTTAATGAGGTCGTTGAATCTACAGTACATCTCACCAATGTTTTCATGAGGTTGCATCTTGAAGGATTCATACTTTGTAACTAGAATGGACTTCTTTTGTTCTCTAACATTCTCACTACCTTCATGAATTTCTCTCAGTTTATCCCAAATTTTCTTGGCTGACTTGCAGCCTTTGACTCTAATAGATTCATTTGAATCTAAAGCACAATATAACACATTCATGGCTTTTACATTTAATGTGAGATGAGCTCTATCCGCAGCAGTCAGTTCACTTTTTGTTTTTGGTCTAGATCTCTGAGTATTTTTATCTATAAGAGAGGCATCATATGGACCTTCACTAATAATAAACAACAATTCAATATCAATAGATTGGAAAAAAATAATCATTCTTTCTTTCCAACTCACATAATTTGACCCATTAAACATAGATGGTCTAATGACAGAATGTCCTTCGAAAAACATAGCATTATTGGTTGTCATCTTTACTCCAAAGCCGATTGAGCTTAATGTCAAGGAGACCAAACTCTGATACCAATTGGAAGGCCCGAAAACAACCCTTTTCTTGGCGACCACACAATGGAGCAGTTGATAAGAAAGCACAAGTGCTTGTGAGTAGAAGAGATAAACAATTTAAAGATCATAAACGTAAGAATAAGTAAATAAAAAGGAAAGAATTGCAAACCAATTAACTACCCAACTCCTCTTGAGCCTGTAGATTGATTCAAACAAACTATTTCAAGTTGATGAATTACAATCACTCTTGTGTACAAAGGAAGGATCACTTCCTCCTCGCCCCAAGCCGCACTTGGTCAAGCAAGAAAGTTTTACTATCACTCGGATAACCCTCACAGAGCTACACTCATGAAGTATTCACTCACAAATGAAAAGCTTACAATGAACCTCACACCACTAAGACTACAAATCTTCTTTGAAGAGTATTTTCTCACTAAAATCTCTCTAGATCTTTTGTATCTTCAGTGTGCCAAAGTTGTTTGGAGTGTCTGACCAACCACTATTTATATAGGACCAAGAAAGTGCCTCATTAATGCTTCCAACGGATAGAAAGTAACTGAACAGTCAACTAGCCGTTGGAAGTGTCGGACGCCCGATAGCACTATTTTATGCGTCCGACAGCAGGCAGTGAGTTTGAGAAACTTTCTTCAATTCTTTCAGACGTCCGATAGGCTGGTTTTCTGCGTTCGAAGGTATGATGTAAAACTGAGAATTTTTCTTCAATTCCTTAGGACGTCCGATAGGCTGGTTTTCTGCGTCCGAAGATACTCAATGGTTGTCGGACGTCCGATGCAGTCTTTTTGAGCGTTCCGACACCTTTCAGCAACCTTTGTCTTCTTTGAATTGCACTTGATTTGTGGAACTGATTTGCTTCATAACTGAATAGATCTTCGAAGAGATATTAATAACATCCATTTGTTTTGTAAACATCAAAAGATAGGGATCAAGATCAACATTCTCTCCCTTTTTGATGATGACAAAACAATGGATGGAAGGAAAAAAGATTGAGCATATGAGCATAAACTCCCCCTCACTCATTGCATCCAAAACTATTAAGAGCCAAACTCATAATATCAGAAAAACTCCCCTTACACATTGCATCCATTTCTCCCCCCTTTTTGTCATCATAAGATGAGAGTAAAAACCAACTACTATAATCTAACAACAATAACAGAGAATCTAATATTTCAAATAAAAATAGAGAAATGACAGCAATCACCAACATATCACAGCAAATTATCATGAAATCAGTATTATGATTATTATTTTTTCCTTTTTGACATTATACAAATTCAGTAAAAAAAATAGAAAGAAAAAAAACTCAGTTCAAAAATATCAGAAACATCAAAAGAAGATTATAAAAAAACATTGAACAAGAATCTTATCAATCTTATCATATTTCCTATTTGTTATAGTTAGTATCATATCTAACTATCCACATACATTTCATACCTCTTTTTACGTTCTTTCTCACATAACAATTACTTTTAATGTGACCTTTTCGACAACAAATATTACACATAACCAAAGAATTATTTACATGAACGGGCTTAATAAATCTGACGTGCCTTTTCCTATGGATAGCAAATTCATTGGAATTAGAATTCAACCTATTCTTTTGAAAATAGACTTGTTTCTTGTGTTTAAGCAACTCATTTAGACCATCCATTCTTCTTTTCAAACCACCTTGTTCCTTGTTGAATAATTCACAAAGTTTTGTTTTTCTATCAAGCTCAAAATGTAAAGCAGTCTCACTCTTTTTGAAGTAATCATTTTCAGCTTTCAGCTTTTTATTTTGTTGAAAAATATTTGCATTATTTCGAAGCAAAAACTAATTTTCTGTTTTGATTCCTTGTTTCTAGCATAAGATTCTTTCAAACTATCATACAATTTTATAATGAAAGATTCAAGGTCATCATCAGTTTCATCATCACTTTCAAATTGAGAGTTAGAAGATGTTATCTCGTCATCTCCAATAGCCATAAAAGCCAATTGAGCAGATTCTTCTTCCTCTTCAATATCACCATCGGAGTTACACTCATTCCATGTGAACTGGAAGTTGTTGAATCTTGGCTTTCTTTCAAATTTTTTCTTCTTCATTGGACACTCACTTGCATAGTGTCCAGATTGGCCGCATTCAAAACACTTATCAGTTTGCTTTTTAGTGAACTCTAGCTTTCCTTTGTTTCTCAAGTTGTTGGATTGATTCGGGAAGGAGTTGCTAGGTCCACCTTTTCTGAATTTCCTCTTGTTGAGTATTCTTTTGAAGCCTCGTGTGATGAGTGCAATATCACTATCATCACCTTCCATGTCATCTTCACTCACGGAGGCTGGATCATCTTCATCTTGTGAAGCCTTCAGAGCAATATTCTTTCTTACTTTCGCATCCTCCTCCTCTTGCACTTTGGATTTAAGTTTCAGCTCATAAGAGATTAGAGAATTAATAAGAGATTCAATAGGCATGGTATTCAAATCTTTAGCCTTCTCAATAGCAGTCACTTTGTTTTCCCAATCGTTGGACAAGGCATTCAGGATTTTTCTATTTTTCTCACCAAGAGAATATTCTTTTTCCAGCACCTCTAAGTCCTTAATGAGGTCGTTGAATCTACAGTACATCTCACCAATGTTTTCATGAGGTTGCATCTTGAAGGATTCATACTTTGTAACTAGAATGGACTTCTTTTGTTCTCTAACATTCTCACTACCTTCATGAATTTCTCTCAGTTTATCCCAAATTTTCTTGGCTGACTTGCAGCCTTTGACTCTAATAGATTCATTTGAATCTAAAGCACAATATAACACATTCATGGCTTTTGCATTTAATGTGAGATGAGCTCTATCCGCAGCAGTCAGTTCACTTTTTATTTTTGGTCTAGATCTCTGAGTATTTTTATCTATAAGAGAGGCATCATATGGACCTTCACTAATAATAAACAACAATTCAATATCAATAGATTGGAAAAAAATAATCATTCTTCCTTTCCAACTCACATAATTTGACCCATTAAACATAGATGGTCTAATGACAGAATGTCCTTCGAAAAACATAGCATTATTGGTTGTCATCTTTACTCCAAAGCCGATTGAGCTTAATGTCAAGGAGACCAAACTCTGATACCAATTGGAAGGCCCGAAAACAACCCTTTTCTTGGCGACCACACAATGGAGCAGTTGATAAGAAAGCACAAGTGCTTGTGAGTAGAAGAGATAAACAATTTAAAGATCATAAACGTAAGAATAAGTAAATAAAAAGGAAAGAATTGCAAACCAATTAACTACCAACTCCTCTTGAGCCTGTAGATTGATTCAAACAAACTATTTCAAGTTGATGAATTACAATCACTCTTGTGTACAAAGGAAGGATCACTTCCTCCTCGCCCCAAGCCGCACTTGGTCAAGCAAGAAAGTTTTACTATCACTCGGATAACCCTCACAGAGCTACACTCATGAAGTATTCACTCACAAATGAAAAGCTTACAATGAACCTCACACCACTAAGACTACAAATCTTCTTTGAAGAGTATTTTCTCACTAAAATCTCTCTAGATCTTTTGTATCTTCAGTGTGCCAAAGTTGTTTGGAGTGTCTGACCAACCACTATTTATATAGGACCAAGAAAGTGCCTCATTAATGCTTCCAATGGATAGAAAGTAACTGAACAGTCAACTAGCCGTTGGTAGAGTCGGACGTCCGATAGCACTGTTTTATGCGTCCGACAGCAGGCAGTGAGTTTGAGAAATTTTCTTCAATTCTTTCAGACGTTCGATAGGCTGGTTTTTCTGCGTTCGAAGGTATGATGTAAAACTGAGAATTTTTCTTCAATTCCTTAGGACGTCCGATAGGCTGGTTTTCTGTGTCCGAAGATACTCAATGGTTGTCGGACGTCCGATGCAGTCTTTTTGAGTGTCCGACAGCTTTCAGCAACCTTTGTCTTCTTTCAATTGCACTTGATCTTTGGAACTGATTTGCTTCATAACTGAATAGATCTTTGAAGAGATATTAGTAACATCCATTTGTTTTGTAAAAATCAAAAGATAGGGATCAAGATCAACATTCCCCCCCTTTTTGATGATGACAAAACAATGGATGGAAGGAAAAACGATTGAGCATATGAGCATAAACTCCCCCTCACTCATTGCATCCAAAACTATTAAGAGCCAAACTCATAATATCAGAAAATCTCCCCCTTACACATTGCATCCATTTCTCCGCCTTTTTGTCATCATAAGATGAGAGTAAAACCAACTACTATAATCTAACAACAATAACAGAGAAAGCAAGTTGACATGCCAATCACCTACAAACATGTAGCACATAACACTTAGCATGCTCGACTAAATGCAAGAGCCTAATAAAGCAATTTAACACATAGCAACAAAAGCAAGCAATCAAGCTAATTAACCTATTACATTTGCTAACTAAAACAAAAGGGGAAAGGGAAAAATGGACGAAATTGCTCTCCAAGCCCTATCTATTACAAGCTAAGAGGTGTACACATACCCCATAAAGAATAACTTAATAAAAGCAAAGTAAATGAAATAAATGAAAGGAATTAAGGAAAGGCAAGGAAAGCAAAATAGACATGCAATTCTCACTTAGCACGTTGAATCACATAGGAGGGACAAAAAAAAGATAAAAGAAGTTATACCTACCCCCGTTTGTGATGCTAATGAAGTGAACAAGACTTAACTTGGGCTAGAGTCACCAAAGAAAGAGATAACTTGAGCTAAAACCATCAAAGCAAGAGATTAATGCACCACTTTAATAGTAAATCGTAATCAAACAAAACAAGTTAGATCAATCAATCATCAAATCCATTTCAAAATGTAATCAAGTAATGCGCGGTTACCAAGAAAGATAGATTACCAATCAAATTCTAAAGTAAACACTACTAATGACTCATTAACAAACTCTCAAGTCCGATCAAACATTATGGAACTTCAAGGGTCCAAGAATAAGTAAGGGTCAAAGAGTGGTTCAACTTGTATTTTTAGGACCCAATTAAAAAAAATAATGAAGTTAAAAAGACCAATTTGATTGATTTTTCTAATTGTTTGGGCCACAGCAGCACAAAAAGGGACTTGGGGGGTTAAGAGGCAATTTCTGAAAGTTGTTTTTGCATGCAAATTCATGCAAAGTTATGTGAGAAACATGCTGCAGCAAAACTTTACAAATTAATGAAGCTATCGGCGAAGCTCTACTACATAATCTTTAAGCACAAGGTTCAGCAGTTTCAGCACAGCAGATTCATGCACACAGCTTTGCAACTACTCCAATTAAACATGGCTGAACATCCTTTAACAATGCAAATAATTGGAAGAAATTCATGCAAAGCTACGAAAAAGCTTCAATGCACTTCTGCAATATTTTTCTTTGCTGCAAAATTTGCAGCTTTAAATCAATGTCTTAGACACCAGCAAAAATATCAAAACAGCAAGACAACCCTTAGATTCTTCTAACATGAACAACCAAGAATTAGCATCAAAGGGATAAAATGAATTACTTCACATCAGCCAACAAGATTGCCAAGACAGGAATGTGCGAAACCAAAAGAGAACCTCAGCAATAAGAGAAAAGACACTTTTCTTTGCAAAGGAACACTCCAACCCCTTCTACCCACTACGCAACTCAAAAATAGCAAACAAATTCCCAAACATCACGCAAACTCAGATTTTAATCCATCGAACAATGCGTCTAACAATGTCTGCAACAAACGGGCAATAAACAGATGCCCTGTTGCAGCCCACTGTTGTGCCACAGATTGCTACTTTAAAATTGCAGCCAGAAAGTGCATGAAACGACGATTAAACAACAAGCAACCCAAAGGAAAATTCAACCCATCCCATGAACTTCAGCAAAGGCCATCACCCGATGTCACTTAACAGAACTGAACACTTCAAACTAACCAGAGGGAACCCAAATCAGAAAAATGAATACCAAACGTACGTTTAACATCCAGGCCCCTCCCAGTTCAAAATGCATTCACAAAAAAAAAACAATTTTTTTTTCACTGACTTGAACTGATAGCATGCGATAATCTTAACCAGAAACAACAAACTCAAATATTTATCGAGCTTCCTACCCAAAAGGTAACATTGAACGCACATCGAATGGAAAAAAACTGAGCATAGGAGGACCAAACCTCAGATTCACTCTTTAGTTCCAAAGTTAAAGACTTTTTCCATACACATACTAACACCAAATGTCGTTCATGATATTTCATTCGAGTATAGGCAGCAAAATAGACTGGTCAAAAGAAGCAACCACTGCAGCAAAACAAAGAAAAAGAAACCGACATGCTTGGACTGTTGCAACAAGCCGAAAGATTTAATCTTGTTGCAGCAAACTCTTAATCTAAGGACCCAAAAACAAAAAGCCATACTCACGAAAGGAATCTCAACATCAGTCATCAAGAAAACCAAATAAACTTGTGATTCTCATAGTTTAGAAGCTGTCTATAAGAAAAGGCAAAACTTACAGTGTCCTTTCTAGTGACGGTCGGCAACAAGCAGCAGCGGTGGTTGATTCCAGCAGGTGGCGTCGGTCTCAGATGACACCAGATTCTTCTCTTCTCAACTTCACTCCCAGTTCTTCTGTCTTCCCTCTCTCAAACTCACGTCCCTCTCAACCAGAAAAATATTTTTTTTTAGCCGCCCTTTCCCTTTCTTTCCTGCTATTTCCTTTGGAGCTCTCCCTTTCTGGCTCCCCTTACCCGTAGCCTCTTTCTGTCCTTTTGAGGTTCTCTATCTCCTCTTTCAAATCTTTCCCAACCGTCAACTTCAATCCTCTTCGTTGTCCTTGCTGTCCCGTTCGGTTTTTCAATGTCCTCAACTCCCTTTCTCTTCTGTTCTTTTCACTCCGTTTCACCCCCTTGGCTGTGTTTCTCCTTTTTCTCTCCCCGTCTATCAAACCTAGCTCTCTCTAGTTTCTCTCCCAGAAACTCTCTGTAGCCTTTCTGTTTTTTCTCCACTCAGCCCAGCCGTCAATTCGTACCCTCCAAAAACCTCCGTTGCGGCTGCTATTTTCCTTGTATTTATACCAGACAAACCCTCCCCTCAAGGGTGAGGATGGAATAGGAGATTTCTCTCCAACCCCAGGCCATTCGATGGTGTGGTTTCCACGCCGCTGCATGCGGCTCTATTTCACCTCCTTTTTTTTTATATATAAATAATTCAACAAAATTGATAATAATAAAAATAAGTAACAAAACAACCATTTAAGTAAATCATTTAACAACAATTTAAATCATTTTTCGTTTTCATCATTTTTCTCTTTTTTTTTTCAAGAAAACATTGATTTTTTTTTTTAAAAAAACAACTAAATCATATATTTTTTTTTGAATGCTTTTCCTTTTTTCCTTTTTTTCTTTTTCGAGAAATTCTATGCTAAAAACTTACAAATAAAAATAATAAAATAAAAACTAAAAAAACTAAAAACTAAAAAGTGAATAAAACTTAACACGACAAATAAAAATTAAGACAAAATAGTAAAAATAAAATTACACCAAAAATTTGGTGTCTACAGTTTGCCCCTCATTGTCTGAGTTTTGAAAAAACTTGAGACAAAGAAGTAGACACCAAATACTTACCTGTGTCATTTGGCCGCAAAATGATTACAACGAACAGGAATTAAAAACAGGACTGACCCGAACATGAATTTTAAAGCGGGACTGACCCGAACAGGAATTTAAAAACGGGACTGACCCGAACAGGAATTTAAAACGGGACTGACCCGAACAAGAAATTTAAAACGGGACTGACCCGAACAAGAATTTAAAACGGCTCGCACACTAGTGGGACTGACCCACGGCTATTGACAATGCTAGTGAAATGCCTTGACAATCGGTCAGTGGGATCAAACCCGAGCCTGCCGTGACAAAATTTGATTGATTTTTGATGATTTTTTTTTTAAACCTTCCAAAGATAATTTACCCCAGTATGATGAATTGGTCAGTGGGATTAAACCCGAGCCTGCCTCAGTTGCACAGAATCCAAGCCCAATCGGGATGTTGGCGGCACAAAATCCAGGCCCAACGTGATATTTGGAACGTGATATTTGGAATGTTGGCGGCACGAAGTCCAGGCCCAACGTGATATTGGAATGTTGGCGGCACGAAATTCAGGCCCAACGTGATATTGGAATGTTGTCGGCACAAAATCCAGGCCCAACGTGATATTTGGAATGTTTGGGATGTTGGCGACACAAAATCCAGGCCCAACGTGATATTTGGAATGTTGGCGGAACGAAATCCAGGCCCAACGTGGTATTTGGAATGTTGGCGGCACGAAATCCAGGCCCAACTTGATAGTTGGAATGTTTGGGATGTTGGCGGCACAAAGTCCAGGCCCAACAGGATCTTTGGAATGTTGGCGGCATAAAATCCAGGCCCAACGTGATGTTGGAATGTTGGCGGCACGAAGTCCAGGCCCAACGTGATATTGGGAATGTTGGCAGAACGAAATCCAGGCCCAACGTGATGTTGGAATGTTTGGAATATTGGCGGCACAAAGTCCAGGCCCAACGGGATCTTTGGAATGTTGGCGGCACGAAATCCAGGCCTAACGTGATATTGGAATGTTGGCGGAACGAAGTCCAGGCCCAACGTGGTATTTGGAATGTCGGAGGCACGAAATCCTGGCCCAACGGGATATTTGAATTGTTGGTGGCACGAAATTCAGGCCCAACTTGATATTTGGAATGTTGGTGGCATGAAATCCAGGCCCAACGTGATGTTGGAATGTTGGCGGCACGAAATCCTGGCCCAACTTGATATTTGGAATGTTGGCGGCACGAAATCCAGGCCCAACGTGATGTTGGAATGTTGGCGGCACGAAGTTCAGGCCCAACGTGATGTTGGAATGTTGGCGGCACAAAATCCAGGCCCAACGTGATATTTGGAATGTTTGGGATGTTGGCGACACAAAATCCAGGCCCAACGGGATCTTTGGAATGTTGGCGGCACGAAATCCAGGCCCAACGTGATATTTGGAATGTTGGCGGAACGAAATCCAGGCCCAACGTGGTATTTGGAATGTTGGCGGCACGAAATCCAGGCCCAATGGGATACGGGATATTTGGAATGTTGGCGGCACGAAATCCAGGCCCAACTTGATAGTTGGAATGTTTGGGATGTTGGCGGCACAAAGTCCAGGCCCAACAGGATCTTTGGAATGTTGGCGGCACAAAATCCAGGCCCAACGTGATGTTGGAATGTTTGGAATGTTGGCGGCACAAAGTCCAGGCCCAACGGGATCTTTGGAATGTTGGCGGCACGAAATCCAGGCCTAACGTGATATTGGAATGTTGGCGGAACGAAGTCCAGGCCCAGCGTGGTATTTGGAATGTTGGAGGCACGAAATCCTGGCCCAACGGGATATTTGGAATGTTGGTGGCACGAAATCCAGGCCCAACTTGATATTTGGAATGTTGGTGGCACGAAATCCAGGCCCAACGTGATGTTGGAATGTTGGCGGCACGAAATCCTGGCCCAACTTGATATTTGGAATGTTGGCGGCACGAAATCCAGGCCCAACGTGATATTGGAATGTTGGCGGAACGAAGTCCAGGCCCAACGTGGTATTTGGAATGTTGGCGGCATGAAATCCAAGCCCAACGGGATATTTGGAATGTTGGTGGCACAAAATCCAGGCCCAACGTGATGTTGGAATATTGGCGGCACGAAGTCCAGGCCCAACTTGATATTTGGGATCAGTAGGATAAGATCCAATATCGCCATTCAATTGGTCAAGAAATTAAGCGTGATTGTCAAGAGGGGGAGATAGAAGAATGCGCAGCGGAAGTTGAAATTCGCCAACAAGAATTTAAAATCTGATATTGAAAATGATTTTTTTATGTTTCCCGTTTTTTCCTTTTCGTTCGGGAGAAACTTTTCAAGAAATAATAATTAAATTTTTTTTTCAGTCTCCACCACTTATTGTGCAACCAATCATTTGATTTGCATTATGGCAGGGTTGCTCAAGCTTTGATTCACTTCTTCTTTGGTCCGAATCCCTCAGTCATATAAGAATTCTTGGGCAACATTCCTCAGTTCAAAAAGTTGCCCCAGTTTCGTCCTTTGAAACGCGTATGAACCTGCAAAAGAAAGAACAAATAATGCCACCACCATTCGATCAATTCCTCCTTCAAGAAATGTGTAAACATGAGTACTTTGATGTTTTCCCCTTGATGCTTCGAAAACTCGACTATGCTCTGTAATCTGATCAAATTCCATTGACTTCCAATGCTAATAAGGCCCTTGGTATCCAGGGATTTTCAATAAATCAGGGGGATTGCCATCTGATGAACCTAAAGAGATAAATAAGACTATGAAACTGATGAACGAATATTCTATTTAGACAACAGATGATGAAAATTTCTGTAACATGAAAACAATCATTTATTTTTTATTGAAAGAAAATTAATTTTAAAGAAATGAATCTATAAATTTGACAATTTACGCTTGAAAAATCAAAGTTTTCTGACTTCAAACAAAATGCCACGCTTGACCCTTTAGATATCATCCGCCCTGAGTTCAATGTCGGCAACAAAAAAAACCACAATGCGAGGAGGAATCCCAAATGAACCGAATCACTAGCTTTCTAAGTCCAACCTCACTTTTTCTCATGAAACTCTACCTTAGCGCCCTTTTAGGTTTTCACTAAGGCTATTCCCACTTTTTTTTTCTTTTTCATTCATCATCATTTTATTTTTGCTTTTTTTTTCTTCTTCTCTTTTCCCTTTTCTTTTCAAAGGTGCCCTTTTCGGATTTTCACCTGATGAACAAATCTTGCCAATAGCCTTTATCAACTCAAAAATGTGTTTTAAGAAACAATGGCATCAGTGCGACAAACCCTTCCCTTACAAACTGAGTGAAGGCGTATTGACATCATTTGCCATGTGACTTAGAAAATTTCCCTCAAAGAGGTGATGCCAAGAATGGAAGCCAGGACTTTTTGGCTTTTGTAATGGGGTCGGGTGAGGTGCTAGGAAAGGTTAAGGCTTGAAGGCAGATTTCAAAAAGTGGTTTAAATGATCCGAGATCGCATTTCCATGTTAACCCTATTTTAGGGTTAAATCAAAATTTGCCCCAGTTTATTCTCAACTGAGGTTCTCTTTTCTTTCATTTTCTCCCTTTTCCATTCATCTTTCAACTTTTTGAAAATTTGCCCCAATTTATTTTTAATTGAGGCTTTCTTTTGTTCATTTCCTTTTTTTCGACTTTCCTTAAAAATTGAATTTACCCCAGTGTGGGGTTTTCTCTCTTTTCTTTTCTTTCGAAACTAAATTCGCCCCAGTGTGGGGTTTGCGATTCTCAGAGGTTGCCAAACGAAATGATCTATTCTGAAGGCTCAAAAAGGGATAACTAGGGATATAATGTCTTAATGGGAAAAGAAGAGGGCCTGACTTTCATTCCATTCTTCGCATTAACTCTAAAAGAAAACTTTCATTTATCAGATGAAAATTTCTTACACATCTCCGAATTGATTGATTGAGGGAACAAGTGCTCCACCAGGCGATACATTTTTGATGATAAGAGCACCTTGCCAATTCGCGGCAAACTCTCCTTTTGGCTCCATTTTGTACTGACGAAAACCACCTTAATGCTTTGCCTTCTCGTCTGAATGATCCTGATTTGACCCTTTAAGCGTAATCACGGACCAATCCTTTCGATCATATTGACCATGATGGGCAGTGTTTAACTGCTTCTTATTCCTAATCTCGATCCTGATTTTGCTTGAACTTCTTTTACTCCATTCAGGCTTCTTTGAAACATTTTCGAATGTCTCTTCCCCTACTCCTTTCATTTTGAAATTCAAATTCACATTCGTGAGATCGCTGCCATCAAATTTCTGAACAGTGATATCCAAAGGGTCAGACGGTTTTATTCTGGGCCATCTGAAAAGAAATGTGTAAGTCACAATATATAAAACTGTACATTTTATTGAATTTCCAGACAAAAACCAAACTTAATATTCATGAAACGTGTCTTTAGCAGTCACTTGATTGGAAACTATTTACAAAGAACATAGTTAAACAAAAGACACATGTATGAACGATTTTCATTGGTTTTAACCAACACAACTCCCCAAATTTATCGAAACTCCCTTCAAGGGAGAGGAATCTCACTAATTCAGCCCCTTCCAGGATTCTCAAATCTCTTCATTGGGGGTGGATGCCTCAAAGGCGTCCTTGTGTTCGGGAAAAGGATTTGTACTTATGCTCTGTCCCTGTTCACCCTTTTTCCTTAGCACTATTTTTCCGAATTCGATCATATCCTGGATTTCATGTTTCAAGGCCCGACAATCATTGGTGGAATGCCCGGGAGCTCCAGAATGATAAGCGCAGACTGCTTGAGGGTCATAGTCAGAAGGAAAGCGCTTAGAATAGATCTTAGGAGGTATAACACCAATTTTCCCGACAGCTTTCAATTGCTCATATAATTGGTCAACAGGCCAACCTAGATTGGTGAAGGTTCGGTGTGACGTTGAATTTTGGGTGTCACTGGTTTGTTGGTAGTAGTAATTTGGGCTAGGGGGTGGAATAGGTCTTGGGTTAAAAGGAGGGCGAGGTCTAGTTTGGAGATTTGGTTGAGGATTTTGAAAGGGTGGTGTGAGTACATTTGGATAATTTGGTCGAGGTCGAGAATGGTTAATGGTAGTATGGTGGCTAGGACGGGAGTTTGGATAGTATGGATAGGATGATGAATAAGCAAGGCGGTTTGAAAATCTAGGTCTGGTCGAGGGGCCCTGATCCCCAACAAAAGCAGTTTCCTCTTCTTTTCCCTTAGATTAGGATTTTTTCCCACTGTCATTCTGGCCTTGCAGAGCCTCTAGTTGCATCTTCAATGTTGACACATTAACAATTTTTCCGGCCTTTACAAACTCATCAAATTTTTCCAATTTATTGACAATTTCGGCAAAGGAACACCCAGTCATTTGAAAAATTTCCTCAAAGTAAGGCGGGTCATGAGCTTTGATGAACGTGCAAACAATCTCGCTTTCAGTCATAGGAGGCTCCACCTTGGCGGCCAATTTCCTCCATCTCTTCGCGTACGTCTTGTGGTCCTCAGATAGTTTTCTTTTAGTCCCCTCAAGTGTGGCCCTCGTTGGAGCAAGCGCGCAATTGTATTCGTACTGCCTCATAAAAGCAGTTGACAAATCCATCCAAGATCTCATATCCTCAGGCTTCAAATTGGAATACCAATCCAATGCGTCGCCTTCTAGGCTCTCGGGAAATAACCGTACAGGTAAATTCTCATCATCTATCGGCTTTCCAAGTTTGTTTGCGAACATCCGAAGGTGTGTTTTGGGATTGCCAGTTCCATTGTACTTGCTAAATTTGGGCACTTTGAAACCCATTGGCAATTGCATATCCGGAAATAGGCACAGATCGTTGTAGTCTAGACCTCCTTGTTTGCTCAGACCTTGGTTTTTCCTTATGAACTCCTCAAACCGATCCAATCTTTTTAGCAAATTCTTATCAACCGGTGCGGATGATTCTCCAGGTTCAGCCTTCCCTTGGGCGGCGGTATCTAAGGTGAATGGCTCAGCGGTGGAGTAATAATGTGGTTCTTGAGGTTCAAATGGCATGCTCATAGTGATTGGCGGATAATTTTGGGGGATTTGGGCATGAGAAGGGTTAATTTGGATGTGCGGTACATAAGTAGGTTGTGGGCCATGAGTGGGATAAGTAAAGACTTCCTCCGGTGGGTTTATGACTTGTGAAGTAACAGAGGCTTGAGTATAAGGTAAGAGTATTGGTTCAGATTGGCCGGGGGGTAAGGGTTCGTGTTGTTGCTCACCGCTAGCACCCCCAGTGACCAATTGGTCGATCACGCGCCGTTGGGCCATCATTTCAATGCTTAGTTCATTAAATCGGTTTAGAACTTCGCTCAGTTGATCTCCCAGATTTGCCAAGTTAGTCGCTGATGTTGTTGCAGGCCTATCAGATGATTCGGGACGGGTACTCATGTTTACACTATCTCTTGAAGCTCGGCTATGTGATCGGGTAATAATGGGGCTTCTTCATGTAGCAATATTTGTAATTACTACCTGAGAACGTAGGAAAACCCCTATTAGATGCCCTTCTTGATTGACTGTTGTCAAAAAAGAAAAAGGAAAAGAAAAAGACAGGAGTTAGTAATAATTAAAGTAATTCGGATGCATGTCCTATTGGGGGACCCTTTTAGTGCCAAGGGTAGGCCTAGCATGAGAATGTAATCCTCTGAGGTAGGCACTATACCATACCTTGATGAATCCGATCAACTGATTGAGTGAAAAAATGATTTGAAAAAATTGGCCAATTGGAGTGAGAAGAGACATTTATCCTAAAAATGAGGACAAAGTCTGAATGGATTGCTTGTTTTGATCGACGTATGATGTGCCAAAAGGGGTAAAATGATCAAATTCATTGAATGAAATTTGATTATTTATTGAAAATTGAATGGATAACCCTAAAAATGAATTAAACTAATCAAATGAATTGAATGAAATCAATTGATCAAACAGATCGAGTGAAATGAGGATTTATTCAAAATTGACCAAATTGTCCTAAAAATAGGTAAACTGGTCAAATGTATCGGATGATTTATTCAAAATTTGACAAGATCACCCTAAAAAGGGTAAACTGGTCAAATGAAAATTGAACGAAACTGATGATTTATTCAAAATTGATTGAATTGACCTAGGAATGGGTACTAATCAAATGAATTGAATGAAATTGGTGATCTGTTCAAAATCGACTAGATTACCCTAAAATGGGTAAACTAGTCAAATGAATTCAAAATCGACTGAGTTGCCTTAAAAATGAACAAGTTGACAAAATGGACTGGATGAAATTGATGAATGAAATGGTCCAATGGATTGAATGGAATTGGGAGCTTATTTAAAAATCAAGCTATCCACTGATAGTTTCAAAAATTTATTGCGATGCATTAGTCTATGAGTCTTCTAAAATCAAATTTTGACCTCAATTTATTTATCGTCTCAATAGGAGGAATTATTTGCGAATTTCTTCAAATTAATGTCCTTTACTTAAGGGAATTTTACCAATTTTGATAAAATGGCCAAAAGGTGATTATTAGATGCTCATATTCCTAAGATCGCTCTTGAAAATGATCGGATCCTACCTTACCTTGTGCACTACCCCTTCGGATGGTACAAAATGTAAACGTGCAAGTCTCATTGGATTATATATCCGAGACACAGGGCGGTTTATTCCTAGTACGGGATCCCCTAAATGGCATTCCCTTTCTAGGGTTTATGCATGATGCCATTTTATTAAAGCAGTAAAACATGCAATTTGAAATGAAATCATGACCTAAAAGGACCTTTCATACGCCAAGGTAGGCTTAGAATGCTATGCAATTATTAATCTATGAATGCAATATACCAAAATCTTTAAACGTACAATAACCTATCTACAAGGGTAGGTTCTAAAAGAAGGTCATGCCAGACCTCTTATTTGCTAGGGTTTAGGAATGCAATGGAGACACAAAACCAAGAAAAGTTAGTTTAGCCAGATAAATACACATAACACATTGTAGCAACGAGATAAAGCAATCAGTACAAAGAAATAAAGCAATAAGAGGGAAAAAAAAGGTTGGACCCCTCCCCTCGTGAATAGTGTCCCTAATAAGGCAAGGCAGACTCTACCCTAGGCAAGCTATCATGGATGCATGAGGTATTGGCTCACTAATGCATCTAGACTCGATAGGTCATAGGTCCCCGAGCCTTCAGACTTGGAAACCAAGGGTCATCAATCCCAAGGTTCTTTGTCGGTGGCTCGAGTGATTTCCCAAACACTGCTACGCACACATCGTGTCACGGCTACGTGTTTGAGTGAATCTATCAAAAATCCTCAATCTTCGACTAAAAGCTAAAGGCTATCAACCCAAAGCTTAAAGCAGAAGATTGAGTGACCCATCGGATCATGCTACACACACATCGTGTCATGATCACACGTCCAAGTGGATCGCCTAAAATCCTAATAGGGTGGAGTGGTGTGACAAGCCACTAAAAGAAAAAAATGTGGGGTAACAAATTAAAGCGTATGCACGTATGCTTGTGCTCGTTTGGAGGGGAGGGATCAAGAACCAACGCGAGGCTCTAGGGTATATCCCCCACCCAAATGCAATGCAAAGCGCGAGATAAAACAAGTACAACATACATCCAATCAACCAATCATACATACGCAAGTGAGGGAATAGTTTGATATGCGCGCGAGGCAAAAGGCCCTAAAATGGAAAATGCAACCCTAATATCCAAATGCTATACATAAAAAGGGTAGAAAAAGGAAAAGAATAGCTAAATCGAATGCTTGGACCCACTTAGAAAGTCCCCAGTGGAGTCGCCAACTGTCGCGCCCCACTTTTTGAAATAGGTGTGTGAGTAGTGTGTGAGATATGTGTGATCGTGTGTGAAAGTGAAAATAAAGGCCGTGGGATTGTAAAATGCGACGGTTTGGCCAAACAAAGTTCAAAAAGGGTTTTTGAATAGAAAACATGGAGTCGCCACTTGGTATAGAGTTAGGGTGTACCAAGTCACCCAAAAAAATGATTTTTGTTTTTTAATGAAAAAGTAAAGAAACCCTTTTAAAGAACTTTTAGGTCTACGTAACCAAAGAAAGGGATCGGGGGTCACATTTGATAAGGGAGAAGGCAAAGGCAAAGCCTAAGACACTCCCTTACCCTAGCCAAAGCTAGTTGCGTGATTTAGCCCCACGTTACCTAATTCTTCTACCCAAAGTATGTATCGCATGTTGGATATGACTAATGGATGTGAAAAGGAAAGAAAAATGCAATCCTAAATCTAAAATGTCTCTTATGAGGCTTTTTGGTCCCAACCACATGAGTTGTGGTGGCCAATAAGGAAAGTCCTCATAGAGGTCGCGAATGATGCAAATGAAGACTCAAATATGAGTGTAAGTGTGCAAATGTAAGAAAAAGTGCATGTGTGCAAATGTAAGAAGAGTGCATGTGTGTCAATTGAGAAAAATAAAGGTGTTTGTGTGCAAGTGGATGAAAATATAGTATAAAATATATAAGTGCAATTGGGTGCAATTTGTGAGGTAGAAAATAAATAAGTGATAGGAAGAAAGTGGTGAGAAAGTGTGGATTGAGAAAAGTATAAGTAGTGAGAAAATGTGGATAAAAGAGTGAGGAGGTGATATGATAAAAATGAAAGTGCATGATCCTAGAGGAATGCATCAAGTCGGATACGGGAATGACTCCTAATTTCACGACTTTAATTTTCCTTTTGATTAGAAGGAAGAACTAGCGTGCTAAGGCTATTTTGTAGCCACACTCGCTCGTTTCCCTTATCGAAAGGGGACTCTCAGGCAAATGTACCCTATACCTAGCATGAGAATGCAAAAACCTAAAATGAAGGGGAAAGGGTTGGAGGGGCATGCCAAATGCTAAAAAAACTAAGAAAAAATGCATGAAATGTAGTGAAACATACAAAAATGTACTAGCGAGAGGGACGGGCCTAATGGGTCTAGCATTGGACTAGCCCTTCACTAAATACTTTATCACAAGCGTTGGACTTGTGAGAATCAAAAGGGAGGACCATGACTAGCATTGGACTAGCCATGGTATACGCATTCATCCATTACATTCATCTATGACTATAGAAAGCAAGTAGACATGCCAATCACCTACAAACATGTAGCACATAACACTTAGCATGCTCGACTAAATGCAAGAGCCTAATAAAGCAATTTAACACATAGCAACAAAAGCAAGCAATCAAGCTAATTAACCTATTACATTTGCTAACTAAAACAAAAGGGGAAAGGGAAAAATGGACGAAATTGCTCTCCAAGCCCTATCTATTACAAGCCAAGAGGTGTACACATACCCCATAAAGAATAAATTAATAAAAGCAAAGTAAATGAAATAAATGAAAGGAATTAAGGAAAGGCAAGGAAAGCAAAATAGACATGCAATTCTCACTTAGCACGTTGGATCACATAGGAGGGACAAAAAAAAGATAAAAGAAGTTATACCTCCCCCCGTTTGTGATGCTAATGAAGTGAACAAGATTTAACTTGGGTTAGAGTCACCAAAGAAAGAGATAACTTGGGCTAAAACCATCAAAGCAAGAGATTAATGCACCAATTTAATAGTAAATCGTAATCAAACAAAACAAGTTAGATCAATCAATCATCAAATCCATTTCAAAATGTAATCAAGTAATGCGCGGTTACCAAGAAAGATAGATTACCAATCAAATTCTAAAGTAAACACTACTAATGACTCATTAACAAACTCTCAAGTCCGATCAAACATTATGGAACTTCAAGGGTCCAAGAATAAGTAAGGGTCAAAGAGTGGTTCAACTTGTATTTTTAGGACCCAATTAAAAACCCAATTAAAAAAAATAATGAAGTTAAAAGGACCAATTTGATTGATTTTTCTAATTGTTTGGGCCACAGCAGCACAAAAAGGGACTTGGGGGGGTTAAGAGGCAATTTCTGAAAGTTGTTTTTGCATGTAAATTCATGCAAAGTTACGTGAGAAACATGCTGCAGCAAAACTTTACAAATTAATGAAGCTATCAGCGAAGCTCTACTACATAATCTTTAAGCACAAGGTTCAGCAATTTCAGCACAGCAGATTCATACACACAGCTTTGCAACTACTCCAATTAAACATGGCTGAACATCCTTTAACAATGCAAATAATTGGAAGAAATTCATGCAAAGCTACGAAAAAGCTTCAATTCACTTCTGCAATATTTTTCTTTGCTGCAAAATTTGCAGCTTCAAATCACTGTCTTAGACACCAGCAAAAATATCAAAACAGCAAGACAACCCTCGGATTCTTCTAACATGAACAACCAAGAATTAGCATCAAAGGGATAAAATGAATTACTTCACATCAGCCAACAAGATTGCCAAGACAGGAATGTGCGAAACCAAAAGAGAACCTCAGCAATAAGAGAAAAGACACTTTTCTTTGCAAAGGAACACTCCAACCCCTTCTACCCACTACGCAACTCAAAAATAGCAAACAAATTCCCAAACATCACGCAAACTCAGATTTTAATCCATCAAACAATGCGTCTAACAGTGTCTGCAACAAACGGGCAATAAACAGATGCCCTGTTGCAGCCCACTGTTGTGCCACAGATTGCTACTTTAAAATTGCAGCCAGCAAGTATGACGGCCCCACCACCCCCTAGGGCGTACCCCAGGGTTCGTCGGGTCGCCTGCCCAACTCTCGCATGGACTCACTCAAACACTACAATCCTCAAATGAATTTCAAGATAAATCTCAGATATTCTATCTAATTCACCAAGAATTACATATCACGAGTACCAGAAAGTAAAACCTAGAAAAGCTGAGAACTATAACCACCACAACAAATATATACATCTTACTAGTCAACCTAAAACAAGTACAAGTTCACTCGTCTATAATCGAAACCCTAAACACCTTCCAGAGCGATCCCCGCGTCGGCCCCCTGCTAAGGAAAACAAAAGGAAAGGGGTAAGCTATATGCTTAGTAAGTAAACAGGGGGAAAAAGCGTAAATTTCACATTTAGATAAGCAATTATTTCACAGAATGCCAAGTCAAGTGCAAAAGTAACAATACAAAGGAAGGATACAGGTTGGCTCCAAAGCCAAGTCGTTTGCCATGCGTGACCTCCTGCCGACACTCCGTCGACCACAAATAAGGTCCGTAGAACTCCACTTGTACACCCACCGAACACCTTATCACCCTCACTGGCCAGTCACCTCACAAACTTGCCCGGGCGAACGAAATCACAAACTTGAGCTTGAGTCACAAGCTCGGGTCACAAACTTGGTCCACATACTTGGTGAACCGGATTCACAAACTTGGTGACCTCAAACCAAGTTGGACTGACTTCGACCAAGCCCTAACCGGCTCGAATAGTCCATCTAGGTATTGAGATCGGGCCCCAAACTCACAAACTTCACAAAATTATTCAAAAATCATCCCGAGCCACAAGGTCAAGGGTTTTAGTTCCAAAATTGCTCATATACACAAGCCATGTACAAATATGTGCGCAAATTTAGGGTTTAGGTCGAGTGCGATAAAGTACACCCTCGCCTAAGTACCCTTTTCATACATATCGAAACACATAAGCAACTAACACACAAGAGCGGCCTGAATACTTACCCAAAATACAAAAGTAGTACAAAAGCGAAAATCACTTCGTGTGTTGGCTAGTAGTGGGCCCCACCGGCTCCGCCTAACTCACCACGGTCTGAAATAAAGATTTTATCACATTATATCACAAACGGCTACCAACAGACCCAAAACAAGAAAAACGGCAAAAGCCAGCACACGTAAGTATGGAAACGGCAAAATTGGCACATGCAAGTGCGCGGAGCGGCAAAAGGAAACGGCCAAATCTGCCATCTCAAACCATTTTGATCAAAGATTAGGCTAAGAATGTCGGATCAAAGTGAACGAGATACCGTTTCGAAGCTATGAGAAAGGGCTACAAATCCCCTGAAGAAACTTTAATCTAGATCTAAATGGAAGCAGGTCGAAATTGTAGAAAACAATACCAGAAATTTACGTCTTAGGGTGACGAATAGGGTTGTTTGTTGGACCATAACTCCCAGCTCACAAATCCAAATCAGGAAATTCCAAAGGCATTAGAAAGCTGAGACATAAGGCTAAAACTTTGATGTTTTGGCTAAGACCTGAATCTATTCAGAACAGAACGAAAATGGAGTGCCAAAGTACCCGTCAGAACTGTCCAGATTCAAAGGCAGTTCTGATTGTAAATATTGTTTCGGTCATAACGGGAGCTACGAAACTCGGATTTCGACGCACTTTATACCAATTCGAATTTAAAACCAAGATCTACATTTCTTATGAAGGAGTCAACACCCAGATCGTACATTATCAAAACGGAAAAACACACGGTCAGAGGCTGAAATTCAAAAACGCACCCAATCTACTGGTCCAAACCAGGTTCAAGTGTTTTGGTTATAACTCGGGCTACACTGCTCCGTTTGACCTGATATTGTGCAGGTATACTCAGGACTTAACAGGATACAATGTTGAAGAAGGCCACTCAGTCCAATTTCGAGTGTAACTAGGTCAAAATGCAATATACCACACCAGAACCGCAAAAACAGGTTCACAAACCGCATTCTGGTTCAAACATCATAAGTCAGGCTACCTAAGTCCAAACCAAGTGATTCCAAAGCCATCCGAAAGCTAAGATACATGGCTAAATTGCATCAGAAGACCTCAACAACCAATTCCGAAGTATTCCCAACCAAAATAATCCAATTACAGACGCAATTATCAAATTCGGGTAGAAACAGGGCAGCAGGGGTAATTTAGTCTTTGCACAGGATACGTTGCTCCGATTGAGCTGAAATTTTGCAGGCATCTCTAAAACATCATTTCCTACAACTTTTATGTTTTAACCTAAGGCTAATTTGGCCTCTAACATGGAGCACTAAAACCGGACAGAATGGAAGTCATATTTTCCAGAAATCTGGAAATTTGGGATTTCAAGGGGCAATCTCTTCATTTTCTTGATTCAATCACTACCACAACCTCTTATACAAGCCTATATACATCATATACCACTCCTACAACAAGTATAAGAAGGAAATCAGTCAAACCCAAAGTCATATACATCACCCCAAAATCATCACAACAACTTGTATAGCTACTAATCTAACCAAAACACAAGCTATATAACATCTTAAACAAAAATAAAAGAACCAAAGCCATGGGTCAGACCTTATACCTCAACAAAAGGGCTTGCAAGAGTAATACTTCACCTCCTCTTGAAATTTCTGGTTCCTTAAGCTTCCCAAGCTCTCAAACTATTGATTAATCGGTTTAGATTTCTTGTTTTCTCACTTAAGTGGACCAAACTCAAGATGGATTATGATTTCTTTCTCTTGGCTTTTCCCTCTCTTTCTCACGGTTCATATGGCAGAAATAGAGGCTGAAATGAAGTGCAATTGAAGCTTCAAAGAAGGTTAAAAGGATAGGAATTGATTTGGGTCAAAGGTGACAAGTGTCACAAGATGATTGGTAGTCAAATATTTTTCTTTTCTCTTGTTTTCTTGGTCAAATATTGTGGCTGGTGTATGAGATATTTTGAGGGTTAATTAGCTGAAATAAAATGAGAAGATTAAGGTAATAAAGTATGGGTCAAGTGGTGTGTTTACCCGGTAACAAACGGTACCCGTCGGTTCGAGCCGATTTTTCTTAAATCGCGTATACTAGGGTTTTTACTTTCTAATCACTAACTTATTATTATCACTTCAAATCATATAATATTTCCTCATCCAAAAGTCACTCTTAAGCACCAAATTTGATCCTCACTCCGTACCGGATAATCATCCGGGGTGAAAAATCGCGAAAACCCTAATTTGCTCCAATCTTGAAAACGAAGAGTGAAACCCTACTTTCTAGGTTCATTTGCACTTGCTGTGGAGTACTTGAGTAGTAGGATCATATTAAATGAATAATTTCCAAATAAAAGGAATTTTAAGAAAAGTGTGATGAATTTTACAATTTCATAGAATAAAATTAGGGTTTTGAGTCAAATATGAGGGATTTAAACATAACACGCTAGTCACAAGTAAACTAGGGTTTTAAAGTACAAGTAGGGTTTCTAGTCTTTAAAATAAAACAATGTTTTAAGACAAAAATAAAATAAAAAAAACCGTAATCTTTTCTTTGAGATTAAACAAAAATAGTATCCTAAAATTTGGGGTATCACAATCTCCCCTTCTTCAAAGAATTTCGTCCTCGAAATTGCAATCAACGAGCTAAGGGTTGGAAAACTCGAAATAATCAAAAGATCAAAAGGTGTACATATATATACAAGCCACGCCAAAATGTACGCAATATAATGCACCATATACACCAAGAGACATTTCAAGTTAGATAAAGTCAAGTGCAGCAAGTACTATATATGCAGGTATTAACATACCACAAGTAAATGACATGTAGGGACAATGCAAGGGTAAAATGAAAGAAACGCGACTTGTCGTCCCACACTCAGTGAAAACCACCCTCGTCCGGTTTCTTACTCCACTTTCCAAAGTGCCCGTTGATCTCTTGTACTCACTCTAGCCAGACAAAGCCTGTTCATGTTCCCAAAATGCAAATCTCAAGTACTTAGCAGCGCCTCAACTCTGGAGTACTCAGGCACAAGAATCCGAAATAAGATAATTCACATCTCAAGCTGCAGTCCCAAGAGTAAACTATCTACAATCGAAATTCCTACCTGACGTACCTGCCTATGTCCTCAGATACCATGAGAAAGATTTAAAGCCTATAACATTTATGATCCAAAACTTATGCTTGACCGAGCATCTAGTCCTTCATACTTATTCACCACTTCATCCAGGCTCACCCGCGCAGAGACCACGCGAAGCAGCTATAGGTTTTATCCCTCAATTGCTTAACTTTCAAATAAAATCAAATCCCACAGTCCGGTATCCTAAACTTCAAGCCTAAGATACACTACAGAGATCTGAAGCCTAAGCTCTGATACCACCTATGACAGTTCTCAGGGTCACATCACAGGGTACCTATCAGCTTGCCACCCGCACGCGGGCATCCCCTACGGAGAGTTTCGCTTCGTGACTCTTCATGAACGAGAGGCTCGGGGCTTTTCCAGACGAAGGACGTAAAGTCCCAACTGTCGGCATATGGCTCTGATACCAACTATGACGGCCCCACCACCCCCTAGGGCGTACCCCAGGGTTCGTCGGGTCGCCTGCCCAGCTCTCGCATGGACTCACTCAAACACTACAATCCTCAAATGAATTTCAAGATAAATCTCAGATATTCTATCTAATTCACCAAGAATTACATATCACGAGTACCAGAAAGTAAAACCTAGAAAAGCTGAGAACTATAACCACCACAACAAATATATACATCTTACTAGTCAACCTAAAACAAGTACAAGTTCACTCGTCTATAATCGAAACCCTAAACACCTTCCAGAGCGATCCCCGCGTCGGCCCCCTGCTAAGGAAAATAAAAGGAAAGGGGTAAGCTATATGCTTAGTAAGTAAACAGGGGGAAAAAGCGTAAATTTCACATTTAGATAAGCAATTATTTCACAAAATGCCAAGTCAAGTGCAAAAGTAACAATACAAAGGAAGGATACAGGTTGGCTCCAAAGCCAAGTCGTTTGCCATGCGTGACCTCCTGCCGACACTCCGTCGACCACAAATAAGGTCCGTAGAACTCCACTTGTACACCCACCGAACACCTTATCACCCTCACTGGCCAGTCACCTCACAAACTTGTCCGGGCGAACGAAATCACAAACTTGAGCTTGAGTCACAAGCTCGGGTCACAAACTTGGTCCACATACTCGGTGAACCGGATTCACAAACTTGGTGACCTCAAACCAAGTTGGACTGACTTCGACCAAGCCCTAACCGGCTCGAATAGTCCATCTAGGTATTGAAATCGGGCCCCAAACTCACAAACTTCACAAAATTATTCAAAAATCATCCCGAGCCACAAGGTCAAGGGTTTTAGTTCCAAAATTGCTCATATACACAAGTCATGTACAAATATGTGCGCAAATTTAGGGTTTAGGTCGAGTGCGATAAAGTACACCCTCGCCTAAGTACCCTCTTCATACATATCGAAACACATAAGCAACTAACACACAAGAGCGGCCTGAATACTTACCCAAAATACAAAAGTAGTACAAAAGCGAAAATCACTTCGTGTGTTGGCTAGTAGTGGGCCCCACCGGCTCCGCCTAGCTCACCACGGTCTGAAATAAAGATTTTATCACATTATATCACAAACGGCTACCAACAGACCCAAAACAAGCAAAACGGCAAAAGCCAGCACACGTAAGTATGGAAACGGCAAAATTGGCACATGCAAGTGCGCGGAGCGGCAAAAGGAAACGGCCAAATCTGCCATCTCAAACCATTTTGATCAAAGATTAGGCTAGGAATGTCGGATCAAAGTGAACGAGATACCGTTTCGAAGCTATGAGAAAGGGCTACAAATCCCCTGAAGAAACTTTAATCTAGATCTAAATGGAAGCAGGTCGAAATTGTAGAAAACAATACCAGAAATTTACGTCTTAGGGTGACGAATAGGGTTGTTTGTTGGACCATAACTCCCAGCTCACAAATCCAAATCAGGAAATTCCAAAGGCATTAGAAAGCTGAGACATAAGGCTAAAACTTTGATGTTTTGGCTAAGACCTGAATCTATTCAGAACAGAACGAAAATGGAGTGCCAAAGTACCCGTCAGAACTGTCCAGATTCAAAGGCAGTTCTGATTGTAAATATTGTTTCGGTCATAACGGGAGCTACGAAACTCGGATTTCGACGCACTTTATACCAATTCGAATTTAAAACCAAGATCTACATTTCTTATGAAGGAGTCAACACCCAGATCGTACATTATCAAAACGGAAAAACACACGGTCAGAGGCTGAAATTCAAAACGCACCCAATCTACTGGTCCAAACCAGGTTCAAGTGTTTTGGTTATAACTCGGGCTACACTGCTCCGTTTGACCTGATATTGTGCAGGTATACTCAGGACTTAACAGGATACAATGTTGAAGAAGGCCACTCAGTCCAATTTCGAGTGTAACTAGGTCAAAAATGCAATATACCACACCAGAACCGCAAAAACAGGTTCACAAACCGCATTCTGGTTCAAACATCATAAGTCAGGCTACCTAAGTCCAAACCAAGTGATTCCAAAGCCATCCGAAAGCTAAGATACATGGCTAAATTGCATCAGAAGACCTCAACAACCAATTCCGAAGTATTCCCAACCAAAATAATCCAATTACAGACGCAATTATCAAATTCGGGTAGAAACAGGGCAGCAGGGGTAATTTAGTCTTTGCACAGGATACGTTGCTCCGATTGAGCTGAAATTTTGCAGGCATCTCTAAAACATCATTTCCTACAACTTTTATGTTTTAACCTAAGGCTAATTTGGCCTCTAACATGGAGCACTAAAACCGGACAGAATGGAAGTCATATTTTCCAGAAATCTGGAAATTTGGGATTTCAAGGGGCAATCTCTTCATTTTCTTGATTCAATCACTACCACAACCTCTTATACAAGCCTATATACATCATATACCACTCCTACAACAAGTATAAGAAGGAAATCAGTCAAACCCAAAGTCATATACATCACCCCAAAATCATCACAACAACTTGTATAGCTACTAATCTAACCAAAACACAAGCTATATAACATCTTAAACAAAAATAAAAGAACCAAAGCCATGGGTCAGACCTTATACCTCAACAAAAGGGCTTGCAAGAGTAATACTTCACCTCCTCTTGAAATTTCTGGTTCCTTAAGCTTCCCAAGCTCTCAAACTATTGATTAATCGGTTTAGATTTCTTGTTTTCTCACTTAAGTGGACCAAACTCAAGATGGATTATGATTTCTTTCTCTTGGCTTTTCCCTCTCTTTCTCACGGTTCATATGGCAGAAATAGAGGCTGAAATGAAGTGCAATTGAAGCTTCAAAGAAGGTTAAAAGGATAGGAATTGATTTGGGTCAAAGGTGACAAGTGTCACAAGATGATTGGTAGTCAAATATTTTTCTTTTCTCTTGTTTTCTTGGTCAAATATTGTGGCTGGTGTATGAGATATTTTGAGGGTTAATTAGCTGAAATAAAATGAGAAGATTAAGGTAATAAAGTATGGGTCAAGTGGTGTGTTTACCCGGTAACAAACGGTACCCGTCGGTTCGAGCCGATTTTTCTTAAATCGCGTATACTAGGGTTTTTACTTTCTAATCACTAACTTATTATTATCACGTCAAATCATATAATATTTTCTCATCCAAAAGTCACTCTTAAGCACCAAATTTGATCCTCACTCCGTACCGGATAATCATCCGGGGTGAAAAATCGCGAAAACCCTAATTTGCTCCAATCTTGAAAACGAAGAGTGAAACCCTACTTTCTAGGTTCATTTGCACTTGCTGTGGAGTACTTGAGTAGTAGGATCATATTAAATGAATAATTTCCAAATAAAAGGAATTTTAAGAAAAGTGTGATGAATTTTACAATTTCATAGAATAAAATTAGGGTTTTGAGTCAAATATGAGGGATTTAAACATAACACGCTAGTCACAAGTAAACTAGGGTTTTAAAGTACAAGTAGGGTTTCTAGTCTTTAAAATAAAACAATGTTTTAAGACAAAAATAAAATAAAAAAAATCGTAATCTTTTCTTTGAGATTAAACAAAAATAGTATCCTAAAATTTGGGGTATCACAGCAAGTGCATGAAACGACGATTAAACAACAAGCAACCCAAAGGAAAATTCAACCCATCCCATGAACTTCAACAAAGGCCATCACCCGATGTCACTTAACAGAACTGAACACTTCAAACTAACCAGAGGGAACCCAAATCAGAAAAATGAATACCAAACGTACGTTTAACATTCAGGCCCCTCCCAGTTCAAAATGCATTCACAAAAAAAACAATTTTTTTTCACTGACTTGAACTGATAGCATGCGATAATCTTAACCAGAAACAACAAACTCAAATATTTATCGAGCTTCCTACCCAAAAGGTAACATTGAACGCACATCGAATGGAAAAAAACTGAGCATAGGAGGACCAAACCTCAGATTCACTCTTTAGTTCCAAAGTTAAAGACTTTTTCCAGACACATACTAACACCAAATGTCGTTCATGATATTTCATTCGAGTATAGACAGCAAAATAGACTGGTCAAAAGAAGTAACCACTGCAGCAAAACAAAGAAAAAGAAACCGACATGCTTGGACTGCTGCAACAAGCCGAAAGATTTAATCTTGTTGCAGCAAACTCTTAATCTAAGGACCCAAAAACAAAAAGCCATACTCACGAAAGGAATCTCAACATCAGTCATCAAGAAAACCAAATAAACTTGTGATTCTCATAGTTTAGAAGCTGTCTATAAGAAAAGGCAAAACTTACAGTGTCCTTTCTGGTGACGGTCGGCAACAAGCAGCAGCGGTGGTTGATTTTAGCAGGTGGCATCGGTCTCAGATGACACCAGATTCTTCTCTTCTCAACTTCACTCCCAGTTCTTCTGTCTTCCCTCTCTCAAACTCACGTCCCTCTCAACCAGAAAAATCTTTTCTTTTTTGCCGCCCTTTCCCTTTCTTTCCTGCTATTTCCTTTGGAGCTCTCCCTTTCTGGCTCCCCTTACCCGTAGCCTCTTTCTGTCCTTTTGAGGTTCTCTATCTCCTCTCTCAAATCTTTCCCAACCGTCAACTTCAATCCTCTTCGTTGTCCTTGCTGTCCCGTTCGGTTTTTCAATGTCCTCAACTCCCTTTCTCTTCTGTTCTTTTCACTCCGTTTCACCCCCTTGGCTGCGTTTCTCCTTTTTCTCTCCCCGTCTATCAAACCTAGCTCTCTTTGGTTTCTCTCCCAGAAACTCTCCGTAGCCTTTCTGTTTTTCTCCACTCAGCCCAGCCGTCAATTCGTACCCTCCAAAAACCTCCCTTGCGGCTGCTGTTCTCCTTGTATTTATACCAGACAAACCCTCCCCTCAAGGGTGAGGATGGAATAGGAGATTTCTCTCCAACCCCAGGCCATTCGATGGTGTGGTTTCCACGCCGCTGCATGCGGCTCTATTTCACCTCTTTTTTTTTTTAAATAATTCAACAAAATTGATAATAATAAAAATAAGTAACAAAACAACAATTTAAGTAAATCATTTAACAACAATTTAAATCATTTTTCATTTTCATCATTTTTCTCTTTTTTTTTCAAGAAAACATTGAATTTTTTTTAAAAAAAACAACTAAATCATATATATATTTTTTGAATGCTTTTCCTTTTTTTTCTTTTTTCTTTTTCTATTTTTTTCTTTTTCGAGAAATTCTATGCTAAAAACTTAAAAATAAAAATAATAAAATAAAAACTAAAAAAACTAAAAACTAAAAAGTGAATAAAACTTAACACGACAAATAAAAATTAAGACAAAATAGTAAAAATAAAATTACACCAAAAATTTGGTGTCTACATTTGGAAGGCTAAGGTGTTGAATTGCTTCCTTTCTTGTCTTATAAGGTGAGTGACTAAGGGACTACTCTTGTCTTTCCAATAATGCTTAAGTAGTGACCTATGTGAGTTAAAGTAATGATCTTTGGTGTTATTTCATGATTTTGGTTGAGATTGATGACATTTTTTATTTAATCATGATTTTTCTGATTTAATATGATTCATATGTTATGGCTTTGTATGAAGAGGGGAAATGATCTAGAATGAAGCTAGGAGGTGTAAATGGTGGTTAATTACAAGAAATTTCTGCTTTGGAAAGAAATTTTGGAAGATAGGGTTTCATTGTCTTACATTCTGCCCGGCACTGTACCTCATAGTTAGAAGCCGAATTGGCTTTGGGTTAAAACATGAAAGTTGTAGGGAATGATATTTTAGAGATGTCTGAAAAATTTCAGGTCAATCGGAGCAACGTAGCTTGTGAAAAGACTGAATTACCCCTGCTGCCCTGTTTCTACCAGAATTTGATAATTGCGTCTGTGATTGGTTAATTTGAGTGGGAATGCTTCTGATTTGGTTGTTGATGTCTTCTAATGAATTGTAGACTTGTATCTTAGCTTTCGGAGGCTTTGGAATCACTTGATTTGGACTTAGGTAGCCTGACTTATGATGTTTGAACCGGAATGTGGTTTGTGAACCTGTTTTTGCGGTTCTGGTGCAGTATATTACATTTTTTACCTGGTTACACTCGAAACTGGACAGAGTAGCCTTCTGTAACTTTGTATCCCTATCTCTTAGCTTCAAAACGGTGTATCTTACACCTCCATCCGATAATCATAGTGCCAATGGTGCCAAAACTGCAAAATGATGTCAAAAACTATTTCTTTGGGTTATAGCTTAATTCCATTTCCGGATTTTTCTGGTTTACTCTAGTGCTTATACATTCTTATGGAACCCTATTTGGTGGTATTTGGAATTGGTTTATGACTGGTAATCGAGTCTTATTGTGCTTATTTGAATGTTTTAGGACGTGACGGTGGTCCATGACGCTCCTTGGGCGGTGGTTTATGAAATATCATTTGCTTGCTTGGTGAGTGTACTACTCACTTGTTGTTTACAATGTGGCTTTGGTATATGTGAACTTGATGCCTTGAAGGCTTATCTGCTCCGTTGAAATTGATTAAGTGAGGGTGTACTTGATCGCCCTCACCCATTTGGTATCTCATATGACTGTCTATTGTTTCACTGTATTGATTGAATGATACATGAAATACTGAATTTAATTCATGAATTGGGTGTCGCTTGGACGAGTATCCAACGACCCTTACTGTTAATACTGAGCTCAACCCCTTTGGTAGTCGATTGAATCGAGTCAGCGAGGGCTTGGTCGTGAAGGTCGACGAGCCATGGGAACTGTTATATGGAATGTTGTAGTAGTGAGACTCTTGATTCCGGTATACTCGAGTATTACCAAATTTTACTGTTTGGAGTTCGGGCCCGGTAGGGGTATGTTGGGTGGAAGGAATGGAAGTAAAGTGGAGCCTACGGTTGGTTACTCTTAAACATTGACGGAGGGTCAATGAGGTTCGATCAAGAATGCAAACGAGGAAAAGGGCTCTTGAGAGCCGCCCGTATCCTTTTATCACCACTATTGATGTGTGCCTTTGCTTACTTTTGATGAATTGGAATGAAAAGCTTTATGCTTATGTGAACTTTGCTGCTTGAGTGGTATTATCTCACTAGGCATAAGCTCACTCTATTCCTTTTGTTTTCCTTACAGGAAAATAAATACTTTTGGACTGGATTTGATAGTTAGTTGCCAAATTGAGCTAGATGGACATATCTTTTATATAGCTCTTTGATTGAAACCCTAAATGTACTTTTGGGTCCGTTTCTCTTTTGGTTTGGCAAACCGTACATGTATCCACTTTTGAAAACCTTTTGTATGCCACTTTGGATTGTATATGCTTAATTTCAACTTGTAAATATTTGTTTGATGTTTGGTTGGGTTTTGACGTGTCGGTTACTATTCATGGCTAACTCCGGTTTCATTTTTTTTATTTGGATATTTTAACTTGTTTACGCGTGTTTGTATGTTCCGGAACGTATTAGATCGCTCTAAACTGCACCGTTAGTCCTGGCGAGGGTTGGGCAGGCAGTCCGCTAACCCCTTTGGTTCGCCTTAGGGGAAGGTGGGGCTGTCACATGAAACCAGTCTGCAATTCACGTATCAACTGCATCAGTGAGGGAAAAAGGGTAGAGCTGGTGTAAAAGTTAGAAAGACCGAAGCTAGGAGCAGGAGCAATCTGCAACTATGAAAACTTAATGGAAAAAGGTAAGAATCTTGTAACCACTCTTTCTGTGACAGCCCCACCTCCCCCTAGGGCGTACCCCAGGGTTCGGCGAGTCGCCTACCCATTTCTCGCCGGGACTCAGTCATTCACTACAGTCCTCAATTAAAATCGGAATAAATCACAAGAATAAATAGGGCAGCAATCCAACTTAAACCGGAACTTATATACATTGCCATCCCAAAAGGAAGTATAAAGAAAGGAGTATATAGATCGAATAGACAAAGGTTCTCAATTCCTTCATACGTCCAGCCCGTGCCAAGCACTAGGGCGAGAACCATTACAAAAAAAAAAAACCAAAGAACTAGACTAGGCTAGTCTATGCTCTCATCCTGCTCGCCGTCCCCTGTTAAGGAAAACAAAACTAAAGGGGTGAGCTAAAAGTTCAGTGAAGTTCCGAACACATAATCAAATAATCATTTCAATACATGAAACATGGAGTATCAATAATTCAAGAAACATTTACAATGGAAAGCGATAGTAACACATTCATTAAAAGGATACGGCTCACAAGGAGCAATTGGTTTGTTTGTTCGTTCGTTCTCCTGACATTTCCCCCTTATTCCTCCAATTATTTGAAAATTTCCTTTTTGAGAAGTAAAACCCTCGTGCCTGCGTTCGTTCATTCACCCCTTTCCCGGCCGTTGGCCAGGCTCCACCCATCCGGACGTTGTCCGGACTACAAGGTAATACTCGAGTATACCAAACGTTCACCCAGGGTCACCATATCGCCCGACCGAGTCCGCTTCTGGCTCGAGTCGATCGGTAACGAAAGGCAGGGCCCAATTCAGCCAAACGGCTTACATTCATGCGCAACTAGCATTAAATCATTTAATCATTGAAAATTTCACATTTATTTAGGTCGAGTGCGATAAAGTACACACTCGCCTAGAAAACTTGTTTTAACAATCATTGAAAGCACTTAACACATTATCAATCAATAATAACAAGCCAATAAGTCAAGGAAATATAACAAACAAGGAACACTCACCTATTTATATGCAAAACAACGTCCAAAATCCTACCGGATATTACCCCCGGTCACCGTGAAAACCTAAGATGCGATAAGAAAGCATATTACAATTCACCTAACAAAACAAGTAAGTGGAAACAAAGAACTCGACTAGTTACGAGTAAGACATATAAAGGTGTGGTATGAAGTAGTAAATGAACATTTGAAGGTTCAAATGGAAAATGTAGCATGTTCTAAGATGGAAAACGGTCATAGTATTTGCCAAACGAAAAATATACAAGTTCAAATAGAAACTTAGTCATTGAGCAAAAATTTGGGCAGCACGCCCTTTTGTATTTACCTATTTCCAGCCATTAATGGCTTCATTATTTTTCTCAAACCAGTCCCAACATCTCATATAGATTAATCTCATGTCCAAAATCCGTTCACTAGGCTTAAAGTCATATAAATACAAAAATAAATACAAAAATCAAGTTAGAAACATTCCCGGATAAAAACAGTTTTTAACATCATTTTGCGGTTTTGGCACTATTGGCGTTACAATTATCGGATGAAGGTGCAAGACACACCGTTTCGAAGCTAACAGATAGTTCTACAAGGTTTCAGAAGGTCACTCAGTCCAGTTTCAAGTGTAACCCGGTCAAATATGCAATATACTACACCAGAACCGCAAAAACAGGTTCACAAACTGCATTCTGGTTCAAACATCATAAGTCAGGCTACCTAAGTCCAAATTGGGTGATTCCAAAGCCATCCAAAAGCTAAGATACAAGACTACAATTCATCAGAAGACATCAACAACCAAATCAGAAGTATTCCCAGCCAAAATAACCAATTACAGAAGCAATTCTCAAGTTCGGGTAAAACCAGGGCAGCAGGGGTATTTCGGTCTTTTCATAAGCTACGATGCTCCGATTGAGCTGATATTTTGTAGGTTATTATAAAATATCATTATCTACAACTTTCATGTTTTGTACTAAGGCCAATTCGGCCTCTAACTATGGGTAACAGAACCAGGCAGAACCAAGCAGTCATAAGTTTCATTTCTGGAATTTTAAGAAATCCATGCACTCCAATGCTAATCTTCTTATTTTTGGCTTGATTCACCACCTCAACCTCCTAGACAAGCTTGTATACACTATATACCATCCACACAAGAAGAAACATGGCTGAACAACACAAAACCCTACCTTACTAATTCACCCAAAATCATCACAACTACTTGTATAGTTACTAATTTAATCAAAACTTGAGTTGTATAGCAACTTGAGGAAGAATAAAAGCACCAAAGATAAGGGACAGCCAATACCTCAATAAAGATGGTAGCGTAGAGTTTTCCTCTCCAAAATCACTCCACCAAAGCCTTTAAATCTCCTTAGTGAGCAAGTTTTATGGAGTAGTTGGTACAAACTTTGATTGGAACTCAAGATTCAAGCACAAGTTGAAGTTGGAGTTGAAGCTTTCTCTCTTGTTTTTTCCCTCCCCTAAAATTTCGGCCAAGTTCAAGAAAAATGGAAGAAAATGGAGCCAAGAAGAAGATAAAAAGGAAGGAAAATGTCTTGGTCAAAGGTCTTAGTCAAGACCTTGGTTGGATTTGTGACACATGGCTTAATCCCAAATATGTCCACCAAAATATCTCTCTTTTCCTTAGTCAATAATGGTGGCTGGCTTAAGGGTTAATTAAGAGCTAATTAGCTCAACTAAAACAAGGGGATTAAGGTAATAAAGTGGTGGTCAAGTGGTGTACTCACTCGGTAACAAACGGTACCCGTCGGTTAGGGCCGATTTTCTTAAATCACACGTACTAGGGTTTTTTTTTCTTCCTATTCACTAACTTTATATCATTGCTTCTAATCACATATTATTTCTCACCTAAAAGTCACTCTTAAGCACCAAATTTGATCCTCGCTCCGTACCGGATAATTACACTACGGATACACGAAAAACTCTATTTCACTTCGATTTGAAATCGAAAAGGAAAACCCTAATTTCCTATTATCATTGGCATTTTTCTAGGGTGATTGATTAGTAAGATGGTATAGAATAATATTTTCCAAATAATTTTCAAATAAAAGGAAATTTTCAAGAAATATATAAGGAATTTGCAAGTCCTCACACTTTCATTTCTAGAATATAACTGAATATATGGGCTGCATGTTAGTTTTTAGCAAAGAATAATAAGTTTTAACTGAGGAGAAATCTGATAAAGGAGTGAAATTGAAACTGGACTGAATTTGTTGAGCCTTGAGATGAAAATAAAGAAGGAAACTTGCTGGAAAATGTTGTATTTTAGTGAGGGAATGAGTCTTAGCTGAGCATAACGTTGCTAAGTAACTGACTAGAAAGAGAGAGGAAAAGAAACTAGCAACCGAGAGGAGTAAGCTGGAAATGATAGAAATAGCTGCTGGAATTCTGTCCACTTCAACCGAGAGAAGGGAAAGAAACTTACTAGGCTTCCTTATGAACTTTGGCTCCAAAAATTTCACCTTGAGACCTGATTTGTTGCATAGTATTTTAGCTGCAGCTTGCTTGGAAGATTTATATCTAGATAGAGAAACTATGAAAAGCATCCTATTGCATAACTAGCTATTGTAGGAATCCCTTTCAATATTGGCCAAGAAAAGGCCTGGTTCAGCTATTGTTTCAGTCCATTAGCTCTATACTTTACACTGCCGTAGGATACTGTGGCCGAAGTTACCATTTGCATGATAAGTGGAGGTAAGGAAATGAAGAAAATGAGAGGGACCGTTCTGCATTCGGAATGGCAGAACGCAGGACTTGCTTGTGACTGAAATTTCTTAACAAAATTCTGCTCCTTTCTTGCTGAATTAACTGCGAACATTTGGATTGCTATATTGCTTGAGGATGTTGTGAAGAAATTCTTGCTTAAAAGCTGTGGGCTGCCAAAAAAATTATCCATCATGACCGAAAGAGAGAATTAAATTTCTGATTAGCCTTTCCTTCGAAACCTTAACTGTAAACTTTATGTGTGTGGGTTAAGGCTACTTGGTAGCTTGAAAACTATCTTTTGTATGACGAGCTGGAGTGAAACCGAAGAGATTGGGGTGGAAAGAAACTGCAAACCAAGCTGCTATGTCACTGGAAAAGTTAATGATAACACAACTGCTAATAACAGATTTAGTGTTGTAGACACCAAATTTTGGTGTAATTTCATTTGCTGTTTATTTTTTTAATTTTTTAATTTTAGTTTTATTCGATTTTTAGTTTTAGTTTCTAGTTTTATTTTTATTTTTAAGTTGTTAGTATAGAATCTCTTGGAAAATGAATGAAAATGAGAAAGTGAAAAGAAAAGATGAGAGAAAAGAAAAAAAAGAAAATTGCCCACAAAATATGTTTTATGTCTTCTAAATTCAATCTTTTGGCATTTTGTTTATTTTTGTTAAGTTATTTTGAAAAAAAAGAAGAGAAAAAAAGAGAAAAACGATGAAAATGGGAAATGGAAAAGAAATGGAAATTGCACTTTATTGTTCTAGTTTATTTTTCATCAAATGTTAATTATTTTGTTTTGGTTATTTCTTTTTATTATTATCAATTTTGTTTGTTTCAAAAAAAAAAAAAAAAAAAAAAAGAACATTTCCATTCTCTGCCGGACTGCATTTCTTTTCCACTCGCACACTCGCACACTCCACCTCCCTCATTCACGACTTGTCTTCCATTACAGCAAGCCATCCTCAAAAAAAAACACTCTATCTCTCCACAACCGCACCTCAACTCACAACAACAACCCACTCCCTTCTTCACCTCGTGAATATCGAAGAGAGAAAAGAAAGGAAGTGATGCGATCAGAAAATTGGTGCTGTCCGAGAGAGTAAGCTTCCCTTTTCAATTCTGCCGTAAGCTAGAGTGAAAGGGGAGAGACTATGCGTGAGCTGCTACTGCACTCTCCACCTTCACTTTAACCTGCAATTCACCTCCACCAACCTTGACCCACTGCACCCAACCAAGAGCAGCTGTAACCATCCAGTCCGTGTGCGAGCCGAGAGAAAGGGAGAAAATTTGCAGCAGCTTGTCGTGTGAGTTGAGCCTCCAGCTGAGTAACTCCAACATTCCAGAACACCATTCCATTTCATTTTCACTCCCTGCCTTGGTATCAACGACGAGAGGAAATCAGAGAAAGTGCTGTGTGAGTTGCGGCCTTGAGCTGTTCGAGAGAGGGTGAAAGCAAGAGATAACCGTGCGAGCTTCTTTACTTCCTCCACCATTGCCGAGCTGCCATTTCCTTCTTCATCTTCCACCAGCTGAGCTCAACCACAACCACCAATTCCACAGCTTACACAAACCGAGCTCAGCCCAACCATACATGAGTTCCATGGCAGGCCGAGGGGAAAAATTTTGCAGCTGCTTATCGTGTGAGCTAAGTCTTAAGCTGAGGTAAATTTCTGGACTTAAACTAGTTGAATATGGGTTGATAAAGCTGATCAGAGGCATGCATGTGAGGATTGTGTGGTTAGATGATAACTTAAGTTATAGAAAAATCTGTTTGTGAAGAAAATGGTTGCCGAGAGTTTAAGCTGGAAATTTGCAGCTTCGGTTGACCAAGTTTTGATGATCTGAGCTATATGTATGTTTAACTAACCAAAGCCTGGATGATCTAGCTCTGCATGAAGCTAATTAACTTGGATTAAACAAAAAAATTGAAGGAATACCAAAAATCCGGTTGCATGCATGTCAATCGAGAGAATTGGGTTGAATTTCTGGTTAAATGGTGATTTTGATGACATTTGAACTTGATTTTGGATCCAATCTGATAGATAGTTTGTTATTTGGTCTTGCATGTGATCTTTATGGCTGGGAATTCGGTTGTATGGCTTGAAAATTTTATTGGATGTTGCTGGATTGTTAAACCAATCTTCCAGCTTAGCCGATGGAGTTGTTTTGGGTAGTTTAGTATGAAATTTGCTGGAAAGTGCTTGATCCTCACTTGGTTGTGTGTTTTAGCTAACTAAATACTGGATGATTAAGCCCTGCATGAGATTAATTGGCTGTGTGTAAACCAGAAATTTGAGTGAAACAAAAATCTGTTGCACGCATGTTTATTCCAGAAATTTGCATGATATCTTCTTGGGTTTCTTGTTTGTTTGGATTATGATGGTGGGTTTAGTTGTGGGCTTGGTCTAAAGTTGTGACGTTGAGTTTAATTACATCTAATCAAGGTTGTGATAAGAATCTGAGTTTATAAGAAAATTGCTGCAAAGTTGTTTGGCCGGAAACATTGCTGAAGCTGAAACCTTTTATTGTTGCTTGCATATTATTTCAGACCTGAATATGATGTTTTTCTGGGTTGTTTGCTTGCTTGGATCATGGTTGCTCAAGCCAAAGTTGTTTGTTGCCTAATCTTGGTCAAGGTTATGTATTTGAACCAGAAAATTTGAGTCAGTTTGCAAGTAAAAATGCAGCAGATTTCACTTTCAGCTATAGCAGTTTTCATTCTTCAATGTTTGTATGTTCATTCTTCAATGTTTGAATGATTTCCACCTTTGTCTTTGCTGATTTGGGATGTTAAACTTATGTTTTTACTGTCTAGTTTAAAGTTTTGGATGTTAGCTTTGGTTAGGGTATGTGATTGGATGTGGAGTTGGCATTTGGGAGTGAAACATGAAGGAAATGCAGCTGAATTGGCGCAGAAATGAAAGGCTTCTACGTGTTTTGCATGCATGGATAATTTCAGAATTGTCTCTTAACCCCCCCAAGTCTCCCCTTGTTCTACTATGACCCAAATTTGAGAAAAACTAATCAATTGGGTCCCTGAGATCTTTTGCAGCAATGCATTATGGCCCAATTACATTTCTTTTTCTTCTCAAAAGGTCCTAAGGAGGTGTTAAGATTCTTCAATTTTTTGACACTCTTGTTGATGGAAAATCTGTATTCCGAGGGGTTTAGTGAGTGTTTGAAGGATTTTTATATACCAAAGGCTATTATTGAGGCTGTCCAGCAAAGTCTTCAAGATATTTCACCCTTGCTATATCATATGCGCTCAACTCAAAGTGAATCAATAAAATTACAGCAATCTTTTTCCATCTTGCCTAAAAGTTCCATAAGTGTTTTATATAATTTCCTTCTATGTTTTGCTTGTTGGATGTGAGTTTTATTTGTTTTGATTGCCTAATCCAGAGTTTAGACAAATGAAATGGTTATACTTAAGGCTGTCTAGAGCCCATTTGTAAATGAAGCTGCAGCAGACTTCTCCTTTAGTTGTAGCAGATTTTGAATATCAAATGTTTGCATGTTTTTCTTTCAGAATGTGGCGTGATATCCTGTTAAGTTTTTTAGCCTTTTTAGATGCGGAAGTTCTTATTTTGGTTGCTTAGTTTTCTATTTTGGTGTCTGGGGAACAAAGTTTAGATCAAAATTGGGCATTTGGATGGGAACCTGCGTTTTTGGGAAATAAAATTTCCAGCAAGTTCTATTTTCTGCCGCAATATGGTTCATCATTTGATCTTTCATTTCATTTTAAGGGTTGGTTGTTTATGAAGGGATTGAGTTAACAAAAATGTTCAGTTGTCAAGGGTGTTTGAGAGTTGGTGTTAGTTAGTTAGTTTGTTTAAAATCTGGCATGAAGTTTACAAGAGGAAGCTGCCGAAAGTTTATTGCAGAAACTTGTTTACGTTGTTTTCTTTGTTGCATGAATTTGGCATGTAAAAAGTTTCAAAAAAAAAAAAATTGCAAATCAGTCCCCCATGTTCCTCCGCATATTACTAAGGCCCAACTATGTTCTAGTAGCTTACAATTGGGTTCTAAAATAATTGCAATTTGAGTCATGACTTGGCCCCCTTCCTTGCTTTTGAGCTCATTCAAGTTGCAATTAGGTGGTTTTTGATGTTTTTGCTTATACTTTACTTTTAAATTGATGCCTTGACCCCTTTATTGTTTTGAAGCCATTTTCCTTCATTTGCTTACCATTAGGGGAAGGTACAACTTTCTTTTATCCTCTTTACTTCTCTCTTACGTGCTCCTACGTGTTACGTGAATTGCATGTCTATTTGGTTTTCTTAAGTTTTCTTTAATTCCTTTCATTTTTAAGTCTTTCTTTTATTTTATTTATGGGGTATGTGTACACCTCTTGGCTTGTAATAGATAGGGCATTGGAGAGCACTTTGTCCATTTTTCCCCCTTCCCCCATTTGTTTTAGTTAGCCCATGTAATAGTTTCATTTGCTTTTGGGGTATTATTTGGTTTGCTATGTGTTTAATTTGCTTTATTAAGCCATTGCATCTAGTCGAGCATGCTAAGTGTTATGTGCTACGTGTTTATAAGTGATTCGCATGTCTACTCGTTTTTCGTAAGTATAAATGAATGGAATGGATGAATATACGTCACCACACTAGTCCAACGCTAGCTGTGGCTTCTTTTATCGTTTCCACTAGTCCAACGCTAGTCGGAATTCATAGAATGGGCTAGTCCAACGCTAGACCCAATAGGCTTTTTCCTTTCTTTTCATTAGTGCATCATTTGCTTGTTCACCACATATCATGCAACTTTCTTTAGTTTTATCATTTTGCATGCCCCTCGAACCCCTTTTCCCTCCATTTTTAGGATTTTTGCATTTCATGCTAGTTATAGGGTTCATTTGCTTGAGAGTCCTCTTAAATATGGGATATAGACGAGTGTGGCTTTTTCTAAGCCTTAGCACGCTTGTATTCCCTCTATAAAAGGGCAAATTGAGTCACGATTTAGGTCTCCCCGTACCCAATATGCATGAATTCCCTAGGCTCATGCATTTTCAAATCCACTTTACCATTTTATACCCTCATCACACTTTCATTTTTCCTCCCATTTTGCACACGTGCACCTTTATAATCTTCACTTGCACACGAACACTTCTATCATCACTTGCACACATGCACTTCATATTATCATTTCACATACCGTACCTTGCCCACTCACGTGCACATTTTCATTTACATATTTATTGTTTTTTTATTATTACTTTTTCAAACTCATGTCCTCACATTGCATACATGCATTTCATTCATTTGCATCCTACTCGCATTATTCGTGACCTCTCCAAAGGGTCATTATTGGGCTTCACAATTAATGTGATTGGCACCATTCAACCTTTGAAGAGAAATTTCCCCCAATACCCCTAGGTCTAGGGTTTGCATTCATATAGTACATCCAAATGTAATAAATTTTTTGGTTAAAACAAGAAAATATTTGATTAAATCACGCAACTAGCCTTGGCTAGGTCGAAGGGGTGCCTTGGATTTTTATCCTTGCCTTCCCCTTCGTCAAATGTGACTCCCGAACCTTTTCCGTTGGTTTACGTGGACTAGGAGTCGTTTAAAAGGGGTTTTTTAATATTTTTTCCTATTTTTCTTTAAAAATTCATTTTAGGTGACTTGGTACACCTTAACTCATTACCAAGTGGCGACTCCGATTTTTTATTTCAAAAACCCTTTTTAAACTATAATTTTGGGTCAAATCGTCGCATTCTTAAACCCCCATTTAGACCCATTTTTCTTTTAAATAACAATTCATTTTCCAATCACAAAATGAATCAAAAAATACATCTTTCTCAAACCATTTATTTATTTTATCAAAAAATGGGGCGCGACAGTTGGCGACTCCACTGGGGACATTCGAGAGTCCGAGCAAATTTGATTTAATCAACCTTTTTCTTCTTTTAACCTTTTCATATATCACATTTGGGTGTTTTAGGGTTGCATTTTTTTTCTTTTTTAGGATTTTGCATTTCACACGTATCCAACTACTCACTCGCCCGCGAATGTATGTTTGGTTGATTGGATGTATGTTTACTTGCTTATCTCGCGCTTGCATTGCACTTAGGGGGGGTGTGTGTCACCTTTAGAGCCTCGCATGGTTCTCAACCCCTTCCCTCAAAATAGGGAACACTCCATACGTGCACGTTTACTTATTGTTATCCCATTTGATTTTATTTTTTCGTGGGCGCTATCCCACACCGCCTTGTAGGATTAGGATTGATTGCCTTGGGTAGGCGGATGGTGTGCGCTGCGCCCATAGCGCTACCTAAGGGACCACTCGAGCCACCGACCAAGGGCCCTGGGAGTGATGACCCTTCGCCTTTAGGTCTGAAGGCTTGGGGACCTTTTAAACCTTATCGAGTCTAGTTGCATTAGCGAGCCCCAGCCTCATGCATCCATGTTAGAATTCTTCCTAGGTTAGAGTCAGCCTCACCTTTTTTAAGCACATTAGGCACGAGGGAAGGGGTTCCACCCCTTTTACTTGCTTATTGTATTTCTTTTCTTAATTGCTCCCAATATGTTATGTGTACTATCAATTGCACTAACCATTCTTTTGTTTTCGTGGTTTGCATTCATGTGCCTTAGCAATAAGAGGCCTCTTTTGGCACTCTTTTAGTGACCTACCCATTAGATAACTCATATGTTTAAATTTCAGTCATTACACTTAATTTTCAATAAATACATTTCATTTTAGACCTTTTCCCCCCGATGCATTATTTATGTCCTTTAGGCCATATTTGTCACATATTTACATAGATTTAATAACTGGCATCATGCATTAAACCCTAGAAAGGGAATGCCACATAGGGAATCTCGTGTTAGGGATAAGCCACCTTGTGTCTCGGATACTTAATCCAACGAGACTTGCACGTTTACATTTTGTACCATCCAAAGGGGGAGTGCACAAGGTAAGGTAGGATCCGATCATTTTCATAGAGTGATCTTTGGAATATGAGCGTCTAATAATCACTTTTTGGCCATTTTATCAAAGTTGGTAAAAATCCCTTGCATAAAAGGACGTTAATTGGAAGAAATTCACAAATAATTCCTTATCGTTGAGACAATTAATAAATTGAGGCCAAATCGTGATTTTAGAAGGCTCATAGACTAATTTTTTTTTGAAACCACCAATGGCCGAACGATTCAGTCGATCCGTTTTGTCAATTAATTTTGAATGAACCATCATTTTACCAATTTACCCTTTTTAGGGTCATTCGGTCTACTTTTGAATAAATCAATTTCATTTGACCAATTTACCCTTTTTAGGGTCATCTGGTCGATTTTTGAATAAATCTTCATTTCATTTCATTTTGCCAATTCACCCATTTTTAGGGCAATCTAGTCGATTTTCTGAATAAATCACCAATTTTTCCATTCTTAGGGCGATCTTATTGATTTCGAGTAAATCATTAATTTCGTCCGATTCATTTGACCAGTTTATCCTTTTAGGGCGATCCGGTCAATTTTGAATAAATTCTCGATTTCATTCAATTCATTTGACCAAGTTCCTTTTTTTAGGATAATCCGGTCAATTTTGAGTAAGTTTTTAAATTTCACTCAATTCATTTGACCCGTTTCCTTTTTTAGGGTAATCCGGTTGATTTTAAATAAATGGTCAATTTCATTTGACCAATTAAGGTTTCAATGTCGAAATTCAAATATGGAAACTTAGTCGATTTTGAGAAAACCATCATTTGCATTTGATCAGTTGAAGTTTTGACCCGTGCTTCACTGAGAAATTTGTCAACGAATTCCAATCTCTTCTATAGGAAGTTCGTCAAAGTCAAACCTGTGCGTTTTTGCAAATTCTTGTATCGATCAAAAGTGATCAATCCCTTCGGACGAGGTCCTCGTTTTGACAAGTGTCTCTCGTCACTCCAATTGACCAAATTTTCCAAGATTATTTTCACTCAATGAGTTGATCGGATTCCTCAGGTATGGTGTAGTGCCTACCCTCGAGGGTTGCATTTTCATGCTAGGCCTACCCTTGGCACAAAAAGGGCTCCCTCGTAGGACATGCATCCGATTTTTTTTAGATATTTACTAACTCTTGTCTTTTTCTTTTCTTTTTCTTTATTTTTATTGGAATAATTAAGCGAAGGTTAAATCTAAAGGCAATCTTTCAAAAATTCTCAGGTAATATTTAAACATAACTTCTCGTCGAACCCCCATCATAACGCGATCCCGAAGTAAAGCCCAAAGGAATCGTGTAGATATGAGTGCTCAGCCAGAGTCGACTGATAAGACTGTTGCAACTACCCAGCCGGAAGCTACAAGTCCTGGGGTTCAGTTGACTGAATTACTCACCAAATTTGGGGAAATGGCGTCTGAGATGGCCGCCCAAAAGAAATTGATCGACGAGCTCGTTAACAGCGGAGTTCAACCCGAACCTGTACCCGCCAAATGGCCTGAGCAAGAGCCATTTGTCCTACCTTCAGCCCAAGCCACTGTTACTCTATCATTCCCTATTGCACCCGAAGAAACTTTCACATATCCCCCCACAAATTTGCCATACACTTACCCTCCTAATCCTTCATTTCTTCTTACTCGCATGCGAGGTCCACAACCCCAAATCACTTCAAATATACCATCTGAGCCATACACCTTTTATCATACTGCTGCCGAGCCTTTCTTGCCTGATCATACTTTTCAAACCAAGGCAGAAATGGGGGAATCTTCTGTCCCTGTTGATATAAATCTGCTCAAACGCCTTGACCGTTTTGATGAATTTATGAGGAAGAGTCAGGGGTTGAACAAGCAAGGAGTCCTAAATTACGATAAGCTTTGTCTCTTCCCAAATGTGCAATTGCCTGAGGGATTCAAAATTCCGAAGTTCAACAAATACGATGGCACGGGCAGTCCCAAGACACATCTCCGATTGTTCGCCAATAAATTGGGTAGGCCGGTGGATGATGAAAATTTACCTTTAAGGCTATTCCCAGAAAGTCTGGAGGGCGACGCACTTGATTGGTATTCAACTTTGAAGTCTGAGGAGATAAAGACTTGGCTAGACCTGTCCAATGTGTTTATAAGGCAATACGAGTACAACTGCGAGCTGGCTCCGACGCGAACCACGTTAGAAGGAACAAAAAGAAAACCCTCTGAGGACCACAAGACTTATGCCAAGAGGTGGAGAAAAATAGCTGCAAAAGTTGAGCCACCAATGACTGAGGACGAAATCATACGCACCTTCATTAAGGCACAGGATCCGCCGTACTTTGAAGAAATTTTCCGCATGACTGGATGCTCGTTTGCCGCTATTGTCAACAAGCTTGAAGAATATGATGATTTCGTAAAGGCTGGAAAGATTGTTAATGTGTCTACCCTGAAAACTCAAGTGGAAGCTTTGCAAAGCCAAGGTAGTAATGGAAAGAAGCAGCAATTCAAAAAGCAAGAGGGGGAAACTGCTTTTGTCTGGGATCGAAACCCTGCCCCAAGACCCAGACCTCGACAATACCCTACCTACTCAAACCCTTACCATTCAAACCATCATCCCGTTTATCACACCAATACCACTCATCCTCGACCTCGCCCAAATTATGCCAACCCGCCTACAACCCCTTCCCAAATATCTCAACCAAACTTTCAACAAACTCGTCCTCGACCTCCTTACCACCAAAGATTTCCCCCACCAAATAGACCCATCTACAATTATCCCCGACCCACTGAAACCTACCATCAAAGTCGTACCCGAACTTTCACCAACCTAGGCAGGCCTTTAGACCAGTTGTATGAGCAATTGAAGGCTGCCAACAAAATAGGCGTGATTCCCCCTCCAATTTACCTTCATGGCATGCCTGCTGGGTACAATCCACATGCTATTTGTGCCTATCATTCGGGAGTACCTGGCCACTCAACCGCCGATTGCAGGGCACTTAAGCACAAAATCCAAGACATGATCGAGGCAGGGGAAATATTGCTAAAGAAAAGAGGTGAACAAGGGCCGAGCATAAGTACAAATCCTTTCCCTGAACACAAGGACACTTTTGAAGCATCCACTACAAATGACGAAATTTGAAAATCCTGAAGGAGTTCTGCGCAATTTGGATGGCTAACTATCTTCCCTCACAAAGGGAATTTCGATAAATCTAGGGGTTGTCATTTACTAAAGTTCACGAAAACTTTTTCTTGCATATGTAAATAGTTTCATGAAAGCGTTTTTTTTGCAATCAAGTTTTGTTTTGTTTCTGCTTTGATTTGGAGTTTCATGAAATGCTCATTTTGATTGTTTGTTTGTCTGGTTATGATTCTGATTTTTGAGATGGCCAAAGGTGAGGTTATTTGACTCTTTGAATATCACTGTTCTGGAATTTGATGAAACCTTTTATTGGAAATTCCTCCATTAAAAAGCCCTCATTGAGAATGCCTTCATTGAGAAATCCTTCATTGAGAAAGCTTTCATTGAGGAAAACCATTGAAAAATCCCTTCATTGAAAATCGCTTCACTGGAAAAATCCTTTCATTGATGAATCCCTTCACTGGAAAAATCCTTTCATTTGGAAATTCCTTCATTGATAAATCCCTTCATTTGAGAAAATCCCTTTCCAGCCAGGTTGAAAGTTGATTGGTCAAAGCAGTATCATTAACGATTGATTCTGATTAATGGAAAGCAGTTGAATGCTATATACCATGACCAATTTTGTCAAAATTCATGGCCTATGTTCATAACAAAAGGATCCGCCACCGATCTTCTAAAAAAGGAAACAAAGTGCTAAAGCGATGAAAGATGAAGTCGAAGGCAAATTTGCTTCAAATTGACAAAGCTTATTGGGTGTTCAAAGGAGGGATTGAAGGACAAACATTCCCTCAACCTATCAACTCGGACATGTGTAAGAAATTCTTTATTTGATTACGCAAATTTCTTTTAGGAAATCGAGCAAGAGACGAGGCAAAAGTCAGGCCATCTTCCTTTCCAATTGAAACATTTTATCCGTAGTCATCCCTTTTGAGCTATCAGAACAATAATTTTCGTTTGGCAGCCCCTGAGGATTGCAAACCCTACACTGGGGCAAATTCATTTTGAAAAAAAGAAAAGAGAAAAAGAGAAAAGAAAAATGATCAAGGCAAACCCCACACTGGGGCAAATTTATTTTTGAAAAAGAAAAAAAAGAGAAAAGAAAAAAAGAAAAGAGACGACAAGAAAACCCACACTAGGGCAAATTTAGCTTTGAGAAAAATGTAAAAGTGAGGGAAATGCAATGAAAAATGCAAAGAGAGAGAATTCAATCAAACTGGGGCAAATTTCCCTCAGTTTCGTTCGAAATTGGAGATGATTTCAAAATGATGCAATCTCAGGTTATTTCACACCTTTCATCATACCTGCTTTCAGGCCTCAACCTTTCTTGAAACATCCCACCTGACCTCATTACAAAAGACAAAAGTCCTGACTTTCGTCCCTTGCTGTATTTCTATCAAGAAAATTTGCTAATCAACTGGCAAGTGATGTCCATAATGCCTTCGCTTAGGTTTATAAGAGAAGCGCATTTTACTGATGTCAGCAATCTTCAATTTACCTTCCTGAGTCGATCATGGTCAAGCTCTTCCATTGCTGCCGTAGGTGAAAATCCGAGAGTGCACCTCAAAAAAAAAAAAAAAAAAAAAAAAAAAAAAAAAAAGGTGGGGGCAACCTTGGTGAAAACCCGAAAGGGCGCTAGGTAGGTTTCTTCAACGAGCAAACACGAGGAAGAACAGTTGATGACTTGGTTCATTTGGAATTTCTCTTCATAATACTTCTGCCAGTGTCGAATTGCAGAACAAAGATATTCAGGGACTCGAATATGACATCCGTTGGCCAAAACTGTGTCGTTTTGTAAAAATATTTCTTTAGCAAATTCATTCTTAGGAAGCTCATTTTTTCTCAATTGCTTGTATTCATGGCATTTTTGTAGGCTTTAAGCACAAATGGTTTGTGTTTGCGTTCTTTCACATATTCATTTCTGCATGATAGGTGAAATTACTTTTTAATCATCGAATTTTGGTGAATGATAACCCCATGGTTTATTCAAAGCATACTTGGGTTCAGTCATCTTGCGAAAATGGTTGAAATTCAGCAAGGTCGGTTACGCAAGCTTCACAATATGGCAAAATGCATGCTCGGTTAGTCGGGAAAAATCAGAGACGTTTAGAAATGACAAATCCAACCAAGTTAGATGCCACGGTCAACTTTGACGAAGGCATCCAAAGACTCATGTTTACACGATTCTCAAGGACAAACGGATCAAATAATGGTGGCAATTTCTTTGTTTTTTTTTCTCTTTTCCAGGAAATTTCATGCATGGATGAAAACAATCACACCTTGCACTGAAATCGGTGTCGGAAAGAGTCCTAATGAACAAAAGTAGATTGAAAATGTCGCAAGCAAATTTCATCAAAAAATGCAACAGCATGGCGATACAGAATCAACTCTGGACTCAAATAGCAAAAATTCATCATACTGGGGCAAATTAATTTTTTGTAAAGATTTTGAAAAGTCAAAAAGAAAAGTCAAAAAGAAAAGTCAAAAAGAAGCAAAAATCATCAATCAAAAACCAAAATCAAATCAAATTTCATCACGGCAGGATCGGGTTTAATCCCACTGACCGATTGTCAAAAGCATTTTCGGGTCAGTCCCTCGATCAAAAACATTTTCGGGTCAGTCCCTCGATCAAAGGCATTTTCGGGTCAGTCCCTCGATCAAAAGCATTTTCGGGTCAGTCCCTCGATCAAAAACATTCGGGTCAGTCCCTCGATCAAAAGCATTTTCGGGTCAGTCCCTCGATCAAAAACATTCGGGTCAGTCCCTCGATCAAAAGCATTTTCGGGTCAGTCCCTCGATCAAGAGCATTTTCGGGTCAGTCCCTCGATCAAAAGCATTTTCGGGTCAGTCCCTCGATCAAAAACATTCGGGTCAGTCCCTCGATCAAAAGCATTTTCGGGTCAGTCCCTCGATCAAAAGCATTTTCGGGTCAGTCCCTCGATCAAAAACATTCGGGTCAGTCCCTCGATCAAAAGCATTTTCGGGTCAGTCCCTCGATCAAAAACATTCGGGTCAGTCCCTCGATCAAAAACATTCGGGTCAGTCCCTCGATCAAAAGCATTTTCGGGTCAGTCCCTCGATCAAAAACATTCGGGTCAGTCCCTCGATCAAAAGCATTTTCGGGTCAGTCCCTCGATCAAGAGCATTTTCGGGTCAGTCCCTCGATCAAAAGCATTTTCGGGTCAGTTCCTCGATCAAAAGCATTTTCGGGTCAGTCCCTAGATCAAAAGCATTTTCGGGTCAGTCCCTCGATCAAAAGCATTTTCGGGTCAGTCCCTCGATCAAAAGCTCATTCGGGTCAGTCCCACGATTCAAAAGCTCATTCGGGTCAGTCCCGCGATTAAAGCTTGTTCGGGCCAGTCCCATGATTTGAATTTCCTTCTCTAGTCAGTCCCAATTTTAAATTTCTGCTCGGGTCAGTCCCGTTTTAATTTCTTGTTTGGGTCAATTCCATTTTAAAAAAAAAAAAAAAAAAAATGTTAAAGAGGTCGATCCTCATTTCAGAAGCGTCCATTGCACCGAATAACACAGGTAAGTATTTGGTGTCTACTTCTTTGTCTCAAGTTTTTTCAAAACTCAGACAAAGAGGGGCAAACTGTAGACACCAAATTTTGGTGTAATTTCATTTGCTGTTTATTTTTTTAATTTTTTCATTTTAGTTTTATTCGATTTTTAGTTTTAGTTTCTAGTTTTATTTTTATTTTTAAGTTGTTAGTATAGAATCTCTTGGAAAATGAATGAAAATGAGAAAGTGAAAAGAAAAGATGAGAGAAAAGAAAAAAAAGAAAATTGCCCACAAAATATGTTTTATGTCTTCTAAATTCAATCTTTTGGCATTTTGTTTATTTTTGTTAAGTTATTTTGAAAAAAAAGAAGAGAAAAAAAGAGAAAAACGATGAAAATGGGAAATGGAAAAGAAATGGAAATTGCACTTTATTGTTCTAGTTTATTTTTCATCAAATGTTAATTATTTTGTTTTGGTTATTTCTTTTTATTATTATCAATTTTGTTTGTTTCAAAAAAAAAAAAAAAAAAAAAAAGAACATTTCCATTCTCTGCCGGACTGCATTTCTTTTCCACTCGCACACTCGCACACTCCACCTCCCTCATTCACGACTTGTCTTCCATTACAGCAAGCCATCCTCAAAAAAAAAACACTCTATCTCTCCACAACCGCACCTCAACTCACAACAACAACCCACTCCCTTCTTCACCTCGTGAATATCGAAGAGAGAAAAGAAAGGAAGTGATGCGATCAGAAAATTGGTGCTGTCCGAGAGAGTAAGCTTCCCTTTTCAATTCTGCCGTAAGCTAGAGTGAAAGGGGAGAGACTATGCGTGAGCTGCTACTGCACTCTCCACCTTCACTTTAACCTGCAATTCACCTCCACCAACCTTGACCCACTGCACCCAACCAAGAGCAGCTGTAACCATCCAGTCCGTGTGCGAGCCGAGAGAAAGGGAGAAAATTTGCAGCAGCTTGTCGTGTGAGTTGAGCCTCCAGCTGAGTAACTCCAACATTCCAGAACACCATTCCATTTCATTTTCACTCCCTGCCTTGGTATCAACGACGAGAGGAAATCAGAGAAAGTGCTGTGTGAGTTGCGGCCTTGAGCTGTTCGAGAGAGGGTGAAAGCAAGAGATAACCGTGCGAGCTTCTTTACTTCCTCCACCATTGCCGAGCTGCCATTTCCTTCTTCATCTTCCACCAGCTGAGCTCAACCACAACCACCAATTCCACAGCTTACACAAACCGAGCTCAGCCCAACCATACATGAGTTCCATGGCAGGCCGAGGGGAAAAATTTTGCAGCTGCTTATCGTGTGAGCTAAGTCTTAAGCTGAGGTAAATTTCTGGACTTAAACTAGTTGAATATGGGTTGATAAAGCTGATCAGAGGCATGCATGTGAGGATTGTGTGGTTAGATGATAACTTAAGTTATAGAAAAATCTGTTTGTGAAGAAAATGGTTGCCGAGAGTTTAAGCTGGAAATTTGCAGCTTCGGTTGACCAAGTTTTGATGATCTGAGCTATATGTATGTTTAACTAACCAAAGCCTGGATGATCTAGCTCTGCATGAAGCTAATTAACTTGGATTAAACAAAAAAATTGAAGGAATACCAAAAATCCGGTTGCATGCATGTCAATCGAGAGAATTGGGTTGAATTTCTGGTTAAATGGTGATTTTGATGACATTTGAACTTGATTTTGGATCCAATCTGATAGATAGTTTGTTATTTGGTCTTGCATGTGATCTTTATGGCTGGGAATTCGGTTGTATGGCTTGAAAATTTTATTGGATGTTGCTGGATTGTTAAACCAATCTTCCAGCTTAGCCGATGGAGTTGTTTTGGGTAGTTTAGTATGAAATTTGCTGGAAAGTGCTTGATCCTCACTTGGTTGTGTGTTTTAGCTAACTAAATACTGGATGATTAAGCCCTGCATGAGATTAATTGGCTGTGTGTAAACCAGAAATTTGAGTGAAACAAAAATCTGTTGCACGCATGTTTATTCCAGAAATTTGCATGATATCTTCTTGGGTTTCTTGTTTGTTTGGATTATGATGGTGGGTTTAGTTGTGGGCTTGGTCTAAAGTTGTGACGTTGAGTTTAATTACATCTAATCAAGGTTGTGATAAGAATCTGAGTTTATAAGAAAATTGCTGCAAAGTTGTTTGGCCGGAAACATTGCTGAAGCTGAAACCTTTTATTGTTGCTTGCATATTATTTCAGACCTGAATATGATGTTTTTCTGGGTTGTTTGCTTGCTTGGATCATGGTTGCTCAAGCCAAAGTTGTTTGTTGCCTAATCTTGGTCAAGGTTATGTATTTGAACCAGAAAATTTGAGTCAGTTTGCAAGTAAAAATGCAGCAGATTTCACTTTCAGCTATAGCAGTTTTCATTCTTCAATGTTTGTATGTTCATTCTTCAATGTTTGAATGATTTCCACCATTGTCTTTGCTGATTTGGGATGTTAAACTTATGTTTTTACTGTCTAGTTTAAAGTTTTGGATGTTAGCTTTGGTTAGGGTATGTGATTGGATGTGGAGTTGGCATTTGGGAGTGAAACATGAAGGAAATGCAGCTGAATTGGCGCAGAAATGAAAGGCTTCTACGTGTTTTGCATGCATGGATAATTTCAGAATTGTCTCTTAACCCCCCAAGTCTCCCCTTGTTCTACTATGACCCAAATTTGAGAAAAACTAATCAATTGGGTCCCTGAGATCTTTTGCAGCAATGCATTATGGCCCAATTACATTTCTTTTTCTTCTCAAAAGGTCCTAAGGAGGTGTTAAGATTCTTCAATTTTTTGACACTCTTGTTGATGGAAAATCTGTATTCCGAGGGGTTTAGTGAGTGTTTGAAGGATTTTTATATACCAAAGGCTATTATTGAGGCTGTCCAGCAAAGTCTTCAAGATATTTCACCCTTGCTATATCATATGCGCTCAACTCAAAGTGAATCAATAAAATTACAGCAATCTTTTTCCATCTTGCCTAAAAGTTCCATAAGTGTTTTATATAATTTCCTTCTATGTTTTGCTTGTTGGATGTGAGTTTTATTTGTTTTGATTGCCTAATCCAGAGTTTAGACAAATGAAATGGTTATACTTAAGGCTGTCTAGAGCCCATTTGTAAATGAAGCTGCAGCAGACTTCTCCTTTAGTTGTAGCAGATTTTGAATATCAAATGTTTGCATGTTTTTCTTTCAGAATGTGGCGTGATATCCTGTTAAGTTTTTTAGCCTTTTTAGATGCGGAAGTTCTTATTTTGGTTGCTTAGTTTTCTATTTTGGTGTCTGGGGAACAAAGTTTAGATCAAAATTGGGCATTTGGATGGGAACCTGCGTTTTTGGGAAATAAAATTTCCAGCAAGTTCTATTTTCTGCCGCAATATGGTTCATCATTTGATCTTTCATTTCATTTTAAGGGTTGGTTGTTTATGAAGGGATTGAGTTAACAAAAATGTTCAGTTGTCAAGGGTGTTTGAGAGTTGGTGTTAGTTAGTTAGTTTGTTTAAAATCTGGCATGAAGTTTACAAGAGGAAGCTGCCGAAAGTTTATTGCAGAAACTTGTTTACGTTGTTTTCTTTGTTGCATGAATTTGGCATGTAAAAAGTTTCAAAAAAAAAAAAATTGCAAATCAGTCCCCCATGTTCCTCCGCATATTACTAAGGCCCAACTATGTTCTAGTAGCTTACAATTGGGTTCTAAAATAATTGCAATTTGAGTCATGACTTGGCCCCCTTCCTTGCTTTTGAGCTCATTCAAGTTGCAATTAGGTGGTTTTTGATGTTTTTGCTTATACTTTACTTTTAAATTGATGCCTTGACCCCTTTATTGTTTTGAAGCCATTTTCCTTCATTTGCTTACCATTAGGGGAAGGTACAACTTTCTTTTATCCTCTTTACTTCTCTCTTACGTGCTCCTACGTGTTACGTGAATTGCATGTCTATTTGGTTTTCTTAAGTTTTCTTTAATTCCTTTCATTTTTAAGTCTTTCTTTTATTTTATTTATGGGGTATGTGTACACCTCTTGGCTTGTAATAGATAGGGCATTGGAGAGCACTTTGTCCATTTTTCCCCCTTCCCCCATTTGTTTTAGTTAGCCCATGTAATAGTTTCATTTGCTTTTGGGGTATTATTTGGTTTGCTATGTGTTTAATTTGCTTTATTAAGCCATTGCATCTAGTCGAGCATGCTAAGTGTTATGTGCTACGTGTTTATAAGTGATTCGCATGTCTACTCGTTTTTCGTAAGTATAAATGAATGGAATGGATGAATATACGTCACCACACTAGTCCAACGCTAGCTGTGGCTTCTTTTATCGTTTCCACTAGTCCAACGCTAGTCGGAATTCATAGAATGGGCTAGTCCAACGCTAGACCCAATAGGCTTTTTCCTTTCTTTTCATTAGTGCATCATTTGCTTGTTCACCACATATCATGCAACTTTCTTTAGTTTTATCATTTTGCATGCCCCTCGAACCCCTTTTCCCTCCATTTTTAGGATTTTTGCATTTCATGCTAGTTATAGGGTTCATTTGCTTGAGAGTCCTCTTAAATATGGGATATAGACGAGTGTGGCTTTTTCTAAGCCTTAGCACGCTTGTATTCCCTCTATAAAAGGGCAAATTGAGTCACGATTTAGGTCTCCCCGTACCCAATATGCATGAATTCCCTAGGCTCATGCATTTTCAAATCCACTTTACCATTTTATACCCTCATCACACTTTCATTTTTCCTCCCATTTTGCACACGTGCACCTTTATAATCTTCACTTGCACACGAACACTTCTATCATCACTTGCACACATGCACTTCATATTATCATTTCACATACCGTACCTTGCCCACTCACGTGCACATTTTCATTTACATATTTATTGTTTTTTTATTATTACTTTTTCAAACTCATGTCCTCACATTGCATACATGCATTTCATTCATTTGCATCCTACTCGCATTATTCGTGACCTCTCCAAAGGGTCATTATTGGGCTTCACAATTAATGTGATTGGCACCATTCAACCTTTGAAGAGAAATTTCCCCCAATACCCCTAGGTCTAGGGTTTGCATTCATATAGTACATCCAAATGTAATAAATTTTTTGGTTAAAACAAGAAAATATTTGATTAAATCACGCAACTAGCCTTGGCTAGGTCGAAGGGGTGCCTTGGATTTTTATCCTTGCCTTCCCCTTCGTCAAATGTGACTCCCGAACCTTTTCCGTTGGTTTACGTGGACTAGGAGTCGTTTAAAAGGGGTTTTTTAATATTTTTTCCTATTTTTCTTTAAAAATTCATTTTAGGTGACTTGGTACACCTTAACTCATTACCAAGTGGCGACTCCGATTTTTTATTTCAAAAACCCTTTTTAAACTATAATTTTGGGTCAAATCGTCGCATTCTTAAACCCCCATTTAGACCCATTTTTCTTTTAAATAACAATTCATTTTCCAATCACAAAATGAATCAAAAAATACATCTTTCTCAAACCATTTATTTATTTTATCAAAAAATGGGGCGCGACAAGTGTGTGACTTTGATCGAATAAATTGTTGAACTTAGGTATTATTTTCACTGCTTTATGCTGAACCAAATGTATATTACGTATATAGTGTTTTAAGCCAGTAAAAATGGAGTTCTGCTGAAAATTGGAAGTAATATTGCTGGAATTTTTATTGATGGCCGAGATAACTATAAAATAAGTCCTATGGTGTTTTAGAGACTCCAAAGTAACTTTTTACAGCTATATACGTAAAATGGCTTATAATCACTTAAGCTGTTTTCACAAGTATTTTAAAGACTATAAAACTTGAGAAGCTCGTGTAGTGAAATAAAATTTAAAGTGCACACAACTTAGACTTTGGCTAGATAAAAGGAGAACCAATGGAGTGTTTCTAAGCTTGCATCTTAGGATTCTGAGTGGAAAATAGGTTATAGCTAATTTAAATACCTATAAGATTATAACCTTAGAACATATGTATAATTCTTGGTTTAAATGATAAAATTAATAAGTTTCAAAATAAAATGAAGGATAAATAGTAAATAAAGAATACATTTGTATTTCAAGGTCAAACTTGATTTTAATAGTTTAAATAATAAAGTAAGAATGATAAGTGATCACTTACGAGCTATATACTTACCTTGAAATTATTAAATTGCCCCAGGAAGTAGTGGTGAGCTAGGAAACAAACTCGAGACTTGCAAATAGTTCCTTGAATCTTTGGTGAGTGTTTTTCGAATTTATATGTTAAACTACTTATGTGTACTTAAGTGAAATTATGTGACAAATGTACGTATTATGAAATATTGCTAAGTGATCCATTGCAAAGCGTATCTCAATTGTCCCTCGTCTTCTAAGTCGGGAGTGTACTTTATCACACTCGGCTTAGTTGAGCTTGAAGGTTGATAATTGATCAAGTGATATTGTAAGTGTGCATGACTGTAAGCCGTGTGTATACTTTTGTGATACCCCAAGTGTTAGGGGTTTGTTTAAAAAAAAAATAAAGTACTAAGGTTATTTCTTTGGATTTGATTTAAAACCTTGTTTTGTTTTAAAAGACTAGAAACCCTAAAAGTCTAATCAAAACCCTAGTTTCACTTGTGACTGACCGTTTTCTCAAATTTTTCATATTTTAACCGAAACCCTAAATTCAATTTATGGAATTGAAAAACCCCTCACGTTTTTCTTAAAAATCCCCTTTTATTTGGAACATATGATTTTATTATGGCCCTACTACCCAATCACCCCACAATAAGTGTAAATGAATATAGAAGTTAGGGTTTTCATTGTCCATTTTCAAGTTAGAGCGAATTAGGGTTTTCATGTTTTTTCGTAGTATGACTATTCGGTATGGAGGGAGGATCAAATTTGGTAGGTAAGAGTGACTTTTGGATGAGGAAATATTATAAGATTTGAAGTGATAATAATAAGTTAGTGATTAGAAGGTAAAAACCCTAGTATACGCGATTTAAGAAAAATCGGTTCACACCGATGGGTATTGATCACTACCGATTGAACCCACCACCTGACCACCACTTCCTTACCACCACATACCCTTGATATTTTTGCAAAATATCCCCCCTCATCCTCAGCCTTATAACCAAAACATGTGGCCCAAAATGCAAGGAAAAGAAAGAGAAATTTAGTTGGTTTTGGCGGTGACAAGTGTCAACCACCTATGGTTCCTTGACCAAGCCAATTTTCTTTGCTTTTATCTTCACATTGGCTCCATTTCTTCACCATTTTCCCCTGGTCTGGCCGAGCTTAAGAGAGAGAGAGAGCAAGAGAAACAACTTCAATCCATCTTGAGTTTGAACCATTTGAGTGCAACCAAGAAAAACTAAACCGATTAATCACTAGTTTGGAAGCTTGGGAAGCTTAAGGAACCAAAGATCTCAATGAGAGGTGAAGGATCATCCTTGCAAGCTTGTATCTTGAGGTATAATGGCTGATCAACCATTCTTTCTCCATTAATCATGATTAAGTTGGGTATTAATGTTGGTATTGTGCTTGTGATGTTTGTTTCAAGTGATTTTGATGATTAGATGTATGACTTTTGAGTTAGAGTTTCTTGTGGGTTAGGTGTTGTATGATGTATATATATGGTATATGATCTTGTGAAGGTGATAGTAGTGGTAGTTTCAAGGTGAAAATGTGAATTATAGCTTGAATATAGCAAAATTCCAGATTTCTGGAAATTGTAGCTTCAGTTCTGGCCGATTCCATTTCATCATGTTAGAGGCCGAATTAGTCTTAGCACAAAACATCAAAGTTCTATAGAATGATATTTTATGATTGCCTATAAAATTTCAGCTCAATCGGAGCAATGTAGCCTGTGAAAAGATGAAAATATCCTGACTGCCCTAGGAGTAAAATCAGCGGACAGTTTTGACAGTACACTAAGTTGGTTGCATTTTTTCACCTTGATACGTACAGAACTAGCTTTTAGTCAAAACATGAAAGTTTTAGTACTATGTCTTAGCTTTCCAAAACCTCTAAGAACATCTTAAACGGACTTTGGTAGCTTTAGATATGGCCATTTGAAGGTAGTACAGTTAACTGGCCGGTTAGGTGGAACTTGGTTCTGTGAATTGGGAATTTGACTGGGTTACACTGGAATTTGGATTAAGTGATCTTCATCAAAATTGTATCCCTTTGTCTTAGCTTTGAAACGGTATAGATTTCACCCCAATCCGATAAACGTAGCTTCGGTTGTGTCCGTTACGTAAAAACACGTCAAATCTGTCTTTTGCTAAACCTCATTTCCGAACATGTTCCTAACTTGGTTTTGTACTTGTTTTACCTTGAGCCTATTGAATGGCTATTGGAATGAGATTTTTTGGTGTGTAACTTTGGGTTTGATTGAGGAAAAGAATGAAGCCATAAGTGGCTGAAAAATAGGAAAATACAAAAGGGCGTGCTGCCCAAATTTCCAAGTATAAATGTTACAAAGTTATATAGTTTGAAAAGCGAGCGAGTGTTTCACGAATATTCTCCAAGTGAATTTCAATTTCTTGATTCTTATTGAACGAATCGTCTAAGTTTCGAACCTTAGTCGATTTTCAAAGTTCTTAAACTGAGTTTTATCACAGATTTGGACTCCAAATGTGACAGTCCCACCTCCCCCTAAGGCGAACCAAAGGGGTTAGCGAACTGCCTGCCCAGCTCTCGCCAGGACTAACGGGACAGTTCAAAGTGATCTATAACGTTCCAGAACATACAAGCGCACTTAAACAAGTCAAAATCACAAAAATAAAAAAAATGAAAATTGAAGCCGAACATGAATAGTGCCTGACACGTCAGAATTCAGCCGGAATCTGGCCGGATTTCCAGCCGGATTCCTGGTCGGATACTGGCCAGAGAGCAAAGCCGGATTTCCAAAAAATCTCAGGGCAATCCGGCCGCCAATCCAACCAATTTTTGGCCGGATTCTTGGCCAGATTCGACCCTGTTCTTTCCCGCCAAAATTTTCCTTTCGCCGTTTGAAATCCGAATCTGTCCGAAATCCAACCAAACATCAATCAAACATATACACCTTGAAATTTAGCATTTACAAGCCAAAATAGCATACCAAAATTACCAAGCTCATTTACACATGTACGGTTCAATCTTACAATTCAAAAGAGGGAACGGATCAAAACACATCTAGGGTTTCATTTATTGAGGAGCTATATAAAATGTATTCACAACTAGCTCAACTCGGCAACCAACTATCAAAGCCATTCCAAAAGTATTCAAATTCCTGTAAGGAAAACAAAAGGAATAGAGTAAGCTTACGCCCAGTGAGATACTACCACTCAAGCAACGAAGTTCATATAAGCATATAGTATTTCATTCAAATTCATCTAGTAGGAAGTAAAACAAGAGCACACATCAATAGAATTGGTAAAACGATACGGACGGCTCTCAAGAGCCCCTTTTCTCGCTTGTATACCTGATCGGATTTCATTGGCCCTCCGTCAATGTTTACAATGTAACCAACCGTAGACTCCACTTTACTTCCATTCCTTCCACCCAACATACCCCTACCGTGTGACAGCCCCGCCTTACCCTAAAGCGAACCAAAGGGTTCGGCGGACCGCCTGCCTAGCTCTCGCCAGGACTAACGGAACAGATTAGAGCTAACTGTTTCGTTCCGGAACTTACAAACGCGCGTAAACAAATCAAAATAATAAAATAACCCAAAGTAAAATAAAATGAAATCCGGAGTCGGCCATGAATAGTAACCGACCCGTCAGAACCCAACCAAATACCAAGCAAACATTCACATCTTGAAACTTAGCATTTACAAGCCCAAAGTGGCATACAAAAGTATTCAAAAGTGGATACATGTCTAATTTGCCAAATCAAAAGGAAACAGTCCCCAAAAGTACATTTAGGATTTTAATACATGAGCTATACAAAAGATATGTTCAACTAGCTCAATTTGGCAGCCATTTGTCAAATCCAGACCAAAAGTGTTTATTTTCCTGTAAGGAAAACAAAAGGAACAGAAAGGGGTGAGCTTGCGCTCAATGAGGTACCAAACAGATAGCAATAAAATCATGGCATTTCACGTTTAGCAACTCAAGTACACATGCCAGATGTAAAGCAAAGGAACCAATGATTCAAATCAGAAGGATACGGGTGGCTCTCAGGAGCCAAATTTCCAGCGCAGTACTTGATCCAAACCGGTTGACTCTCCGTCAACGTATATAGAATCAACGCGTCCGTAGACCCCTCTTTACACCGAATTCCATCCACCAAACACCCCTTTACCGGGCCCGCTCACCGTAACCGAACAGAAATGGTAATACTCGAGTATACCGGAATCAAGGGTCTCAATACCCAGAGATCCCAAAACAGACTACCGTGGTTCGTTATCTAATCGTCCAGGCCCTTGCCGGCCCGACTCGAATAACTTAGCCACAGGATTTGAGCTCATAGGTCACAGAAAGGTCGTTGGTTACAAGTTTCCAAATGACGTCCGAACAGATACAGATACAGATACAGATATCAGATACAGATACAGATTCAGATTGACACCAAAATTGGCATATGAACAGACAAGAGAACGAGTGTGATAAAGTACACCATCGTCTCAAACAAATTAAATAGATTGTAGAGCAGAAATCAAGTTAAACAGCAATGGAGGGGAGTGGTACACTCACCGGCTCAACTTCAAAAGTTTTTACTTCAGATTGGCCTTAATCGCCAAGAAACCCTAAAATAACCAAAATAAACCAATTGAAAGTTTCACATCCATAATCGAGTAAACAAAATGCACATGAGGCTCGACTACTAGTCGTATGCCTCGCCAAATAGTCACTAATGCAAGGGTACAAAACATGATTTTTGGGAACAAAAGATAGCATAAAGACCTAGGTTCAACAACCCAAAAGCCCTTTTTATTTCTACCAAAAGGCAAATCCAACTTAAAAGAACCAAATGGCCTAGAAAATCGGGCAGCACTTCCCCTAAATTTCTTACTTTTCCAGCCATTAAGGCCTCATTACTTCCTCGAATCAGTCCCAACATCTCACACAAAATTCACCTCATTTCCAAAAGCCATTCACTAGGCTCAAAGTAAAAGTTAACTAGGAAATGACCGGAATAAAAGTAAGCCTTAAAACATACAAACAAGTACAATGAGACTCGATAACTAATCATAAATCAATGCCAAATATGACCCTAATAGGGTTCTATAAGCATATACAATCATTAGAGAAAACCAGAAAATTCGGAAATGCAATTAGCTTTGGCCCAGAAAAAACAGTTTTTGACTTCTTTTTGCGGTAATGGCACCAATGCCCTATGATTATCGGATGAAGGTGTAAGACCCACCATTTCGAAGCTAAAAGACAGGGCTACAACATCACAGAAGGTCACTCAACCCAGTTTTGAGTGCAAACAGGTCAAAAATGCAAGATACTACATCAAAACGTAAAACAGATTCACCAAAATGCATTCTAGCGGAAATATCATAACTCAGGCTCTACAAGTCCAAATCCAGAAATTCCAAAACCATTTGAAAGCTAAGAAACAGGGCTAAATTTCATCAGAAGGCCTTAACAACGTATTGGGAAGCAATCCAGACCAAAACAACCAATTACAGAAGCAAATCCCAATTTCGGGTAAAACCAGAACAGCAATAGTAATTTCGACTTATCTCATTCTACACTACTCCGATTGACCTGAAATTTTGTAGGCACCTATAAAGTATCATTCCCTACAACTTTCATGTTTTGAGATAAGGCCAATTCGGCCTCTATCTATGACCTAAAATTTCGGACAGAATGAAGAACCAAGGAACCCTAATTTTCCAGATTTCTTCCAAAACAGAAATTACTTGCAATCTTCCACTTTTTCCACCTTCTAGAATCATTATATACCATTTCCAATCATCATATATAGCCACGCAATCATGTTCATATTAAAACAGAAAAATCCCCAAAAATTACAAAAGTTCATCAATTCAACCAAAAATCACAATATAATTCATAAAGTGGCACCTTATACCACCACTAAGCATCAATTAAGCATCATTAGAGGGAGGAGAGTGGTACTTCATGACTTACCTTTAAAACAAGAGAGAGAGAGCTATGGGTCACCTTAACCTTCCAAATAACTTCACCAATCACCTCAAAATCACTAAGTGGAGAGGTTTTATGGAGTGATTTGAAATTGTATCGGTTTAATTTGAAGATTGGAGCAAGATTATGAGGTAGGAAGTTGGAGGATTTTGTTCTTCTCTTGAGCAAGAGGTTCGGCCACAAGCTTGTAAGAAATGGAAGATATTTGGTCAATTTTTGGTTTTATTTAGTAATTGGTAAAAGGTTGAATAGTAAGTCAAAACAAGATTTAATCATATGGTGACACATGTCACCTTCATTAATTGTATACCTAACTTTTTGTCTCTCTCACACCTATCCACTTGGCAACCTCTAAATATCTCATAACACCCGGTAAATTAAACCCAGTATCCAAAACTCAACCGAACCGGCCGAATTTTTCCGAACTTTTCGCACTAGTGGGTCCCACGTCCGGTATACGCTCTTAATTTCTCAAAAACTATTCGATACTAGAAAAATCATCTAAAAACTCTATTTACTCATAAAAATTATTTTCATAATTTTTCAAATCAATAAAATGTGGAAAAACGTGCAATTAAAAGAAAAATAAAACTTAGTACTTTAAACAAAATTACGGGCTCTCACATACCGGACCCGAACTCCAAACAGTATAAATTTGGTAATACTCAAGTATACCGGAATCGAGAGTCTCATACTACAAGATTCCATATAACAGTCCCCATGGCTTGTCAACCTTCACGACCAAGCCCTTGCCGGCTCGATCCAATTGACTGCCAATGGAGTTAGTAACAATAATGGCCATTGGATACTCGTCCAAACGACACCAAATCCAGTATTTCATGTACCATTCAAGTACCACAGTAAACAGTCATATATAATACAAAAGGTTGAGAGCGATCAAGTACACCCTCACTTTAATCAGTTTCAACGGTGCAAATAAGCATTCAAGACATCAAGTTCAAATGTAACAAAGCCACATAGTAACAAGCAAGTGAGTAGTACACTCACCAAGCAAGCAAGTGAAATTTCATACACTTCTGCCCAAAGAGCGTCTTGAATCACCGTCACGCCCCAAAATATTCAAACAAGAACAATAAGACTCGATTACAAGTCATAAACCAATTCCACATACTACAAAAAATAAGGCTCCATTAGAACTTATAAGTGCTAGAGTAAGCTAGGGAAAGTCCGGAAATGAAAGTTAAGCTCTAAAACCTAAAAACAGTTTTGACGCTGTTAAGCGTATTGGACACAACCGACACTACGATTATCGGATGGATATACAATATACACCGTTTCGAAGCTAAAAGAAAGTGCTACAATGTTGAATAAGGCCACTCAGTCCAGTTTGTAGCACAACTAGGTCAAAAGTTCAATGTACCCAACCAGAACCGCATAAACAGGTTAGCAAACCGCATTCTGATTACATAACCACAATTCAAGCTACAAAAGTCCAATTCAAGTGATTCCAAAGCCATCTGAAAGATAAGATACCAGGATATATTTCTTAAGATGACATCAACAACCAAATCAATAGTATTCCTGGTCAAACTAACCAATTACAGAAGTGGATTATTGGGTTCGGACAGAAACAGGGCAGCATGGATATTACAGTCTTTTCACAGGCTACGTTGCTCCGATTGGGCTGAAATTTTGCAGGCAACTATAAAATATCATTCTCTACAACTTGCATGTTTTAACCCAAGGCTAATTCGGCCTCTAACTAGGGGAAACAGTACCGGGCAGAATGGGGTTATTTGAAACCCTAATTCCGAAATTTCCTTTCAAAGCGGAAATTTTCCGCAATTAACCACAATTTACGCACTATGGCTTCATTCTAAACCATTCCCAACCATCATCCATGGCTACACAATATTAAACATATAAAAACAGAAAAATCATGAATAAATAGAAAAATTCACCAATCTCAACCAAAATCATGATATAACCCACAAAATCACCTCTTAGGCTACCACAAGCCATTAATTAAACATCATTAGATAGAAAAAAGGGGTTCCTTAGCCACTCACCTTATCAACCAAAGAAAGGAGACAACTTAGCACCTTAGTCTTCCAAACCACCTCACTAATCACCTCACAAACACTAAACTAATGGTTTTTATGGAGAAAATTCAAGATTAATCGATTGGTTTGTTGGATTGAACAAGGTTGGAGCAAGAAATTTGGAGAGGTTTTCCTTTCTTTTCCCTTGAAGTTGGCCGGCCACAAGGAGCTTGAAATGAGAATGATTTTGATCAATTTTTGGTTTATTTGGTAAAATGGTGAATAGTGGTCAAATGTAAGAATGCATCTCCAAGTGACACTTGTCACTCCATTTAATGCATAGCTATCCCTTTGTCCCTCTCACACCAATCCATTTGGAAACCTCTAATTATCTCTTAACACCTGGTAAAATAAACCCAGTATCCAAAACTTAACCTAATCGGCCGAATTTTTCTGAACTTTCTGCACTAGCGAGTCCCACGTCCGGTATACGCGCTTAATTTCTCAAAAACTACCCGATGCTAGGAAAATCATCTTAAAACTATATTTACTCATAAAATTATCTAGAAAAATTTTTCTAATAAAGAAAATGCAGAAAAACATGCCATTAGATAGAATGAAACCTAGAAAATGAGAAAATTTACGGGGTCTCACACCAAACCCGGAGTACAACCTGAAAGTGACCAGTAAAGGCACTATATCTTTTGGTGAGTGCTTCCAAATACCTTATTGAACTGGATACTTATTTTCAATACTTGACCAATGTGATTTAATGATATGTAATTTGTTGATCGGGCAAGAGTGTACTTTATCGCACTTGCCCTAATATAATATATACTTGTTTATTGTTGCAATTGATTTGATATACTTGTACTTGAGTTGTAAGTGCGGAGCGGCAGTATGTACCACACTCAATCCGAGTGGGAGGTGCCTCTCATTCCAGTCTCCGTACTTTTATTTTAATTCAGTCGATTGGAGTATTATCTCATCGACTTTTGGGGACCCCAAACCCCACTGGCTAGCTAATCCAGTAGAGCCGGCAAGGGCTTGGTCGATTAGATAACGAGCCATGGGTAGTTAGTGATGTCGAGTGGAGTGTTATCTCCTCGACTAATCGATATACTCGAGTATTATCACCCGTGTTTATTGAGGATTTTGGGCCCAGTAGGGGGTGTGAATGGTGGACGGAGAGTAGTGTAAGTGGTGCTCTACTGGATTGGTTACTTACTTGAAGGTTAACGGAGTGTCAACTATTACTTGATCAAGCTTTGGTGATGCGATGGGAATTTGGATCCTGAGAGCCATCCGTATCCTTATACTTTGGAATGATTATTATTTATTGAATTATTGTTTCTTTTGAAAACTTTTATACTCACTCACTTTGAGATTTGCTACTTGAAGTATTATTGTTCACTTTTATGAACTTTTGATGCTCATTACTTTGCTACGTGATATTCATACTTTTAAAATGGTCAATTTATTATTTGGAACCTCACTGGGCTTTTAGCTCATTCCACACCATTTGTTTTCCTTACAGGGGGTACGAGTGAGGCGTGAGACGTGTGCAGGCTAGCGTAGTCTAGTTATTTTGAGTTTTGAATTTGTACTCGCGCCATATCTCGACTAGGGTGATTTGTACTCGAATTGTAAACACTTTGAAGACTTTTGGCATGTAGAAGCTTTGTATCTGGATTTGTGCATCGATGTATATTATAAGTTTGAATTGTGATGTTATTTATTGTATATGGACGTATGCGTGAGATGTGAGTGAGTGAGTCCTGGCGAGAGCTGGGCAGGCGACCCGTCGAACCCTTTGGTACGCCTTAGGGGGAGGTGGGGTCGTCACAACTTTATCACACTGGCTGAACTGGGCTCCAAAACCCTCTGTTCAACGGACTATTCGAGCCAGCAAAGAGCTTGGTCGGGTAGGACGGTAGCTTTGGGCAAGTGTTCGGTATACTCGAGTATTACCACAGAGTAGCAGATTACTGATATTGATATGGCCATCCAAGTGAGGGAAGTGTTTATTGTTTAGGAGGTTATAAGGAGTGTGACAGCCCCACCTTCCCCTAAGGCGAACCAAAGGGGTTAGCGGACTGCCTGCCCAGCTCTCGCCAGGACTAACGGTACAGTTTACGTCGGTCTATTACGTCCCGGAACATAACAATGCGCGCAAACAAGTCAAAAACACCAACTAAAAAAAAACGAAAATTCGCGCCGAAGATGAATAGTGCAGGCCACGTCAGAATCCGGCCAGAATCTGGCCGGATTTCTGGCCGGATTCTCGGCCGGATACTGGGCCGAGAGCAAACCCAAAAGATTTAATTTCCCTTCGCAATCCGGCCGTCAATCCGGCCAAGATTCCGGCCGGATTGTCTGGCCGGATTCCAGGCCGAATGCATCTGGCCGGATTCTTTTTTTCCAAGGCCAATCCGGCCTTCAATCCGGCCAGTTTCTGGCCGGATTCCTGGCCTGATTTGGTACTGTTCATCCACGCCAAAATTTTTTTTCGTTTTCGTTTGAAGTCGTCTTGATCCGAAATTCATCCAAAACACAGCCAAGCATATACATACATTGAAAATCAACATTTACAAGCCAAATGGAGTACAAGCGCACCCATTAGTTCGTACCAATACATTTAGGCCAACACAAGCCCTTCATTAAAGAAAGCTATACACTTAGGGTTATCACCCTCAAGGAGCTAACAAAATTACATGTACAAGTGCTCAACTTGCCATCCAACTATCAAAATCTTTCCAAAAGTGTTCATTTTCCTGTAAGGAAAACAAATGACACGGAATGAGCTAAAGCCCAGTGGTATACCACTACATAAACAACCAAAGTCACTTAAGCATAGCAAATCATTTAAAGTACACGATAAGCAATGAAGTACAACGGTAAAAGGATACAGTCGGCTCTCAAGGGCCCATTTCCGCACGTGCAATCTTGATCCAACCTCATTGACCCTCCGTCAATGTCAAAAGTATCAAACCGTAGACCTCACTTTACTCCCATTCCTTCCACCCAACATACCCCAACCGGGCCCGCACTCCATTCAGTAATATTTTTGGTAATACTCGAGTTTACCGGAACCAAGGGTCTCATTACCACAAGGTTCCCCAGTACAGTCCCCGTGGCAATTCAATCTTCACGACCAAGCCCTCGCCGGCTCGATCCAATTGACTACCAAACGGGGTTGAGCTCAGTAATGCAGTAAGGCCGTTGGACATCGTCCAAACGACATCAATTCAGTTTCCATGAAATGGAATTCACCAACCAATATATCAAGTTCAGTAATGCAATAAAACGGTAGCCATTCAGTGACAATATCAAAAGAGGTGAGGGCGGTCAAGTACACCCTCACCTTAATCAATTTCAACATTCGAGTAAGCCATCAAGGCATCACATAACATTTAACAAAGCCACATAGTAACAATTTAGTGAGTGGTATACTCACCAAGCAAGTAAGTGGTATTTCATGTACCACGATCACCAAGCCGTCGTGCACTACCTTCAAGCCCTAGAACATATAACACATACAATGAGACTCGATAACGAGTCATATAGCAACGCTAAACACAACCCCAATAGGGTTTCATATACATAAATGAGCATAATAGCAAACCAGAAATTAGAAAATGGCCTTAGTCTTGGGCCCCAAATAGAAAACTGTTTTACACTCATTATGCGGTAATGGCGTCAAATTCTCTACGGTTATCGGATGGGGGTGTAAGACCCACCGTTTCGAAGCTATGAAACAGGGATACAATAATGTAGAAGACCACTCAACCCAGTTCGTAACACAACTAGGTCAAATATGCCAAATACTAACCCAAAATTCCTAAAACAGGTTCGCAAAACACAAAAACCTGTAATCGGTATATCTCAGTCCCTACAAGTCCAAATGCCGAAATTCCAAAGGCCTATGATAGCTAAGACACTCAGCTACATTTCATCAGAAGATACCAACTTCAAAATCCAAACCAATTCCAGTCAAACTGGCCAATTACAACCGCAGTTTTCGCATTCTGGCCAAAGCAGGACAGCTACAGTAATTTCGTCATAACTCATTCCACACTAATCCAAATGACCTGAAATTTTACAGGCACCTCAAACACATCAATACCTACAACTTTCATGTTTTGAGCAAAGTCAAATTCGGCCTCTAACCCAGTGATCTAAAACCGGACAGAATTGGGGATTTAAGAACCCTAACTTTTCAAATTTCCAACCAAATCCAAAATTGATTGCATTTGCCTATCCAATACACCTCATAGAGTCATTATCAACCATTACCATTCATCATACAAGGCCACAACATTCATTTCATATTAAACCAGAAAAATTCCCAATAAAATAAAAACTTCACCAAAACAAGCCAAATCAAGGAACAAATCATGTATTCCTTCACTCATGCCACCATTAAGCATAATATAACCATCATTAGGTATAGGGGAGAGGTTGTAGCATCACTTACCGAAAAAACAAGAGAGAGGAGGATGTTGGACACCTTAAACCTTCAAACAAGCTTCACTAAAGCACTCACTATCACTAAAAGGTAAGATTTTATGGAGCAAAAACTAAGTTAAACACTTGATTTGGTGGATTTGGACTTGTTAGAAGCTTGAATGTTGAAGAGTTTTGTCTTCCTTGGAGCTTGAGAGGGCCGGCTATGGTGGAGAGAAAATGAGGGGATTTTAATGAATTTTTGAAGATATTTACTAATTGGGTCAAAAGTCAAAAATTTGTCAAAAGGTGAATAGTGTTTCTTAAGTCATAACCAATGAGAAAGTGACATGTGGCATCTCATTAAATGCCTTCCTATCTTTCTTTTCTCTCTCACATCAATCACTTCACACACTCTACTTATCACTTAACACCCGATAAATTTTACACAGTATCCGAAACTTAACCTTATTGGCCGAATTTTTCCGAACTTTTCGCACTAGTGGGTCCCACGTCCACTATTTACTCTTAATTTTCTAAAAATTCTCCAATACTAGAAAAATCATCTTAAAACTATAATTGGTCATAAAATCCACTAAGAAAATATTTCTAAGCCAGAAAATGCAGAAAACATGCAAGTAAGGGGAAATAAACCCTAGGGAAAATATTAGGGTTTTACGGGTTCTCACAAGGAGGAGTTCGGCGGAGTGTGTAGTGCATTGAAGTGGCTCTAATGCGAGCACCGTATCCTTTTAAAAGTGATTGTTCAGTGAAGTGTTTCCTCAATTGCTGATTAAAGTGATTGTACAGTGAAATATGCACTACTTGCTTAATTGTACTGATTTAAGTGCTTATTGATTGTTACTTGCATGGAAACCTCACGCGCATAAGCTCACCCTTTTGGCTTTGTTTTCCTTACAGGAGTCGGAGATTGAAGAGTGATTAGATTGAACTAGAAAGTTATTTTGGGATGATCCGTTATTCTGTGTATATAGTGTAGTCATGGTCTCTTTTGAATTTTGAGACGGTTGGATCTTTTGTTTGAGTTGCTGTGATATTAAGAATGGATATTTAGAACAAGTATTTTTTTCTTTTATTGGACAAATTTATGTTTCAAACTGATTCGAGATGTACTTAAGAGTGAATGTTCAGTTGTCCAATGGTAATGTTATCTTTGAAGTTAAAGTGAATGAGTGAGTCCTAGCGAGAGGTAGGCAGCCGATCCGCTAAATTCTAGGGTATGCCCTAGAAAAAGGTGGGGTCGTCACAGCAACAGTATCACCAGCCGCTACATCCAGAGAATTCATACCAATAGATTCCGTGGGCACAACCCAAGGCCCAAGGGCTACCTTGTCAGCCATGCACTGTGCCTCATTGTTTCCACTCTCCTCGCAGTGCTGGTGGCGATCCACTCGCCCTTCTAAAAGTGTCACTACAAGAAATTTGGCCTTTTGTGACAATAAAAAGTCATCACTAAAATTTAAAAAGTCATCATTGTATGATTATAGTGACGACTTTTTCCATTGTCACATCGTTGTCACTAATTCTATGTCACAAATGGGTACGTGTGACAACCTATACAAAGTCGTCACTAAATATTACTATTGAATGACGAAGACTAAGTCGTCATGAAGGATTAGTATTCTGTGACGAAGTTTCTTGTCATTGTTTCAAAAATTTTTCTGTCATAAAAGATAGCAAAAGTCGTCACAAATTTGAACGTACACAATGATGACTTGAACTTGTCACTCTCACTCCTAGTACTCTGTGACAAGAATAGTCGTCACTTAGTGAACTTACAACTTTGTCTATAAGAGCTGCAATCGTTGATTCCGAATATAACATTGCCATGGCTCTCGTTCTGACAATTATAGCAAAAAAAATTAAATTTGGGTAAGAGTGACATCTTTTGGGAAGGTTGTCACTGAATTTTGTTTAAAGGAGTTGAAATTAACCGATACAAATATGGTATTGTGATGTCATTTTTAACAAATATAACAAAACATTCAATTTGACAAAAGGCAAAACCAACATAGAATATATGCCGCAAATTCATATATTTGGCCATAGCACATCTCCAAATTAATCAAACAGAAGTGAACCACAAATGTTGGGAATATAATAATCCCACATAATCAGTTGAAAGTTCTAATGGCCAGTACATATCCTTCCCAAAAGATAGAATACTAGATTTTGCCACTAAAGCATAGACTACACAGCTATGGTCAGATTTTGAGCATCTCTTGCGGCACGAGCATCAGTCTTCTCACGATCAAAATATGAAGCTAGACTACATTGAAAATAAACTTTTCTTTAGATTTTCAGCATATCCAACTACTATGAACTTAAGTAAAAAAATCAGTCAAGTAGGTGAACTAGCCAAAAATCAGTAAAATACTTTTTCTAATTTCACAAAGAATCATCAGGTCGGGGTTGCTTCTCATGTAAAGGAAAAGAAGCAAAGATGGTTTTCTTGCCTCCTCTCTCTCCTTTGTGCATAGAATATCTAAACAGATAAAATTTAGTATCTTTTTTCCCAGCTACAAAAGAACAGATATTTGAACCAGTACACTTTCACAATGATGGTCTTTGTGCGTCCATTTCTTCCTCTATATGATCTGTCTCACGTATGCATGGACTCAAATCTGTTGCAAATGCTCACAGTTTACTTTCAAGTGCTTACAGTGTACTTTCAAGATACAATAGTGTACTTTCAAGTGCTCACAGTTTCACACAATGCAAATGCAACAAAGACTAGAAAGACAGGGTGCGAAGTTAAGGCTTGATTTTCGCAATAAGTATCATCTTTGGACCAACATTAAGCATAAAATTATACCAATAATCAAGTCATCGAGTCTTAAGGTTGAAACTCCTCACCTTTTTGTTGTCTATCATTTGCGCAAGTCTTTCATTTAGGCTATCAACTCCTCGTACAGCCCCCTAGTTTCAAGTTGCTGATCTTGCAAACTCTTAATTAGTTCTTTTTGGGCATTGAATTCCTCTGTCATTTGTGTAGCTTGTTGCTCTGCCACATCTACCCGTCTTCGATGTTCTTCAATTTCACTCCTCAAGTGGTCAATCTCCATTGCTTGCCTCTTGGTTGTTCTGCGGTTACGAAGCTGTCCAGGTATGTATCCAAGTTGCTATTGACAAATTTCAGAACTGCTTATTGAAGTTGTAGCTTACACCTCTTTCATTGTTGCCTAGACAAGACAGAATAGGTTAGGTGTTAAAAGGCATGTCACAAAGGAGCTGTAAATGCATAAAAATAGAAGGACATCTAGCACCAAAGTCTCTTTCGCTTGATCATTTATCAGCCCTCCTGTCTTCTTTGATGTACGACTGATTTCAAACATTTCTATCTCTGAAAGCTCCACTCTCTCATTCCCCTTCTGTCAAATAGAAATTTTGACACCTGACTTTGAGAGTGAAGAAGGACAAAAAGCATAAGCACATCTCCAAACAGTTTTAATTGATTACCTTCTCTTTAACAACTCTAGCAAGTGACTTTGTTCCCACAGTAGTATGAGTTTCATTCTTGGCACGATTTGCTTTGTTACGGTCACTGATTTTCTGTAATATATAAACAACCAGCAGTAATTCTAAATATTTGAAATAAGTTTTATATTTAGGCAAGACTAATTCAAGTATGTAACTAGACCTTGAATTCTTCACTTCCAAAGTAGTTGCATATCCATGTCCAATCCTCAGCTGATACACCTTCAGGAACATGTTGAATTGCTTCCTCCTTCGTCCCAAAAGTTAGAAAATAACGATGCAACCGATATCGGTGATTCCGTTACAAGGTGTTCAACTGCCTATTTATAGTAGTTTTTGAGGTGATGTTATTCTCAAATTGGAAGTCATCCTACAAGACAAATATAAGTACCGAAAAATTAAATAGAAGTACATAAGAATATTGCATGTGTATAAAGATCAAGCAATTCATTATAAGCAAAAAAGACAAGTACCGTAATCGTCTTGTATATGTTCTCTCTATATTCAGCCTCAAGATGTGACCATTTGTCAACATTAAGCCTTCCAAACTTCCTAACAACACAGCCACTCTCACTAATGAAGTATTGAGAGTCCTTTCCTACTATGCGCCGAATGGAAGGGTCAACTTCAATAGTTAAAGTTTCATTATCCTCTCTTTTGCGGGCCAAAGTAATGTTTGTAGTACGACCCCTTCTTTTTGGCAATGGCACAGCTATGGTTAAACAAAATTCAAGGCTAAATTAGCTATAATAGTTCAACCAAAATAAAAGAACTAGAAATGTAAGTGCATAAGTTGGTACCAGTATTATCATGTTGACCATCCTAAGATCTTGCAATCTCATTTGCGTCTGATGCCAATGAATCAAGAGTTTGAGGCTGCCCGTTATTTGAACCAGTAGTAACATTTTGTGGTGAAGATGCTAGCGTCACAAAGGTCTTATTGCCGTTTGAGCTAGTACTTGCAGATGGACCTTTTCGCTGATTTGAAGGTGGTGATGGTTACTTCTGCTGTGCTCGTCTTCTAAGTATTTGAGCTCTCGTTGCGGGTCTAGCCATCTGAAAGCAACAACTAACCAAACATCCATTAAAAAAATGTTACTAAAAAGATACTCAGGATGACAAAACAAGATGATATCTGTGACAGCCCCATCTCCCCCTAAGACGAATCAAAGGGTTCAGTGGACCGCCTGCCCAGCTCTTGCTGGGACTCAGTCATTCACTTCAGTCCTCAATCAAAACCAGAGTAAACCACAGGAATAAATATAGCAACAATCCAAAACTTAAAGCGAAACTTTTATACATTGCTATCTCAAAAGGAAGTACAAATATCGAATATACAAAGGTTCTCAATCCTTCGTACATCCATCCCGTGCCAAGCACTAGAGCGAGAACCATTACAAAAATTTAAAGAACTAGACTAGACTAGTCTATATAGTGCTCTCGTCCTTGCTCGCCATCCCCTGTTAAGGAAAACAAAACTAAAGGAATGAGCTAAAAGCTCAGTGAGGTTCCAAACACATAATTAAACAATAAGTCCAATGCATTAACCATAGAGAACCAATAATTCAAGAAACATTTACAATATAAAGCGATAATAACACATTCATTAAAAGGATATGTGCTCACATGGAGCCATTCATTCATTCATTCTCCTTTCATTTCTTTATTCCTCCAATCATTTGAAAATGCATTTTTCTTTCGTAAGTAAAAACCCTTCATTTCCAATACCACTCGTTCATTCATTTCATTTCACCCCCTTTCGGACGTTGGCCGGACTCCACCCGACAACAAGGTAATACTCGAGTATACCAAACATTCACCCAAGGTCACCAATTCGCCCGACCGAGTCCGCTTCTGGCTCGAGTTGATCAGTAACGAAGGGCAGGGCCCAGTTCAGCCAAAAGGCTTACATTCATGCACAAGTAACATTTAAATCATTGAATCATTGAAAGTTTCACATTCCTTTAGACTGAGTGCGGTAAAGTACACACTTGCCGAATAAAACTCGTTTTGGCAATCATTGAGAGCACTTAACACATTATCCAACATTCACAACAAGCCATATAGTCAAGGAAAATATAACAAACAAGGAACACTTTCCTATTTATGCAAAATAATGTCTAAAGTATCCTTCCGGATAACACCCTCAATCACCAAGGAACCATAATATAATCAAAAGAATACATTATATTTCAACCATCAAAGGTTTAAGTGATTCAAATGTGATACCCCAACTTACTAGTACAATATAAAAATCCGATCACTTACTAGTACAATATATAAATGTGAGTTTTAATGTAATACCCCAACTTTTATGATCATCTTTTGTTTAGTCTCAAAGAGGATATTACGGTTTTTTTTTAGTTTATTTTTATTTTAAAACATTATTTTGTTTCAAAGAAGATACTAAAGTTATTTCTTTGGGTTTGAATTAAAACCTTGTTTTGTTCTAAAAGACTAGAAACCCTAAAAGTCTAATCAAAACTCTAGTTTCACTTGTGACTGACCGTTTTCTCAAATTTCTCATATTTTAATCGAAACCATAATTGTAACCAATGGAATTGTAAAATCCCTCATATTTTTCTTAAAATTCCTTTTATTTAGCATTTATTCCTTTCTAATAGCTTTACTATTCATTCACACCCTCAGTAATTACAATCCACCATAGAATCAAGGGTTTTCCCTTAGGTTATTCGTTCGGGTAAATTAGGGCTTTTTGCGTATTTTCACCATGTGCTCACTCGGTGAGATGTGTGCACTAAATTTGGTGATTAAGAGTGAGTTTTAGATGATATTAAGTGTTTGATTAGAAGTAATAACCATAAGATAGTGAATCATAAGTGAAAACCCTAGTACGTGCAAAATAAGGAAAATCGGGTTGAACTGAAGTGTACCGTTCGTTACCGACTGAGTGCACCACTTGACCCATACTTTATTACCTTAATCTCCTTATTATTAATTGAACAAAATCATACCTAAATATCTCCTTAAGCCAACCAAAATTGTGGACCAAAATAAGAGAGAGAAAAGAAAATTTTAAAAGCTAATCTCATCGCGACAAGTGGCAACCATTCCATGGTTGTTTGACCAACTTAATTCCTACCTTCTTATCTTTCTTCTTAGCTGATTTTTCTTCATTTCTTGCTGGTCTTGGTCGTGGCTTTGGAGGGAAAAAACAAGAGAAAGAAACCACAATCCATCTTGAGTTTGATTCACTTAAGTGAGAAAACAAGAAATCTAAACCGATTAATCACTAGTTTGGGAGCTTGGGAAGTTTAAGGAACCAAAAATTTCAAGGAAAAGTGGACGATCTTTCTTCCAAGCTCTTGTCTTGAGGTATAATGGCTGATCAACCTTTCTTTCTCCATTAATCATGATTAAGTTGGGTATTAATGTTAGAATTGTGCTTGTGATGCTTGTTTCAAATGGTTTTTGATGATTGGAGTGATGATTTTGAGTTAGGGTTTTGATTGATTCACTTATATTTGTCGCGCCCCATTTTTTGAATAAATAAATAAATGGTTTAAAAAATGTATTTTTTTTGTGATTGAAAAATGAATTGTGATTTAAAAGAAAAAATGAGTCTAAATGGGGGGTTGAGAATGCAACGATTTGACCCAAAATTATAGTTTAAAAAGGGTTTTTGAAATAAAAATTGGAGTCGCCACTTGGTAATGAGTTAAGGTGTACCAAGTCACCAAAAAAAATGAATTTTTTAAAGAAAAAAATAGGAAAAAGTAGTTAGAAACCCCTTTTAAACGACTCCTAGTCCACGTAAACCAAAGAAAAAGGTTCGGGAGTCACATTTGACAAAGGGGAAGGCAAGGATAAAATCCAAGGCACCCCTTTGACCTAGCCAAGGCTAGTTGCATGATTTAATCAAAGATTTTCTTGTTTTAACCAAAGAATTTATTACATTTGGATGCACTACATGAATGCAAACCCTAGACCTAGGGGTATTGGGGGAAATTTCCCTTCAAAGGTTGAGTGGTGCCAATCACATTAATTGTGAAGCCCAATAACGATCCTTTGAAGAAGTCACGAATAATGTGAGTGGGATGCAAATGAATGGAATGCATGTATGCGATGTGAGGACATGAGTTTGAAAAAGTAATAAAAGACAAGAACGTGTAAGTGAAAATGTGCACGTGAGTGGGCAAGGTATGGTATGTGAAATGATAATATGAAGTGCATGTGTGCAAGTGATGATAAAAGTGTTCGTGTACAAGTGAAAATATAAAGGTGCACGTGTGCAAAATGGGAGAAAGAATGAAAGTGTGATGAGGGTAGAAAATGGTAGAATGGATGCATGAACCTAGGGAATTCATGTATATTGGGTACGGGGAGACCTAAATCGTGACTCAATTTGCCCTTTTATAGAGGGAATACAAGCGTGCTAAGGCTTAGAAAAAGCCACACTCGTCTATATCCCATATTTAAGGGGACTATCAAGCAAATGAACCCTATAACTAGCATGAAATGCAAAAATCCTAAAATGGAGGGAAAAGGGGTTCTAGGGGGATGCAAAATGATAAAACTAAAAAGAATGCATGACATGTAATGAACATGCAAATGTGTACTAATGAGGGGAAATCCCTAAGGGTCTAGCGTTGGACTAGCCCATTCTATGAATTCCGACTAGCGTTGGACTAGTGGAAACGTACATTCATCCATCACATTCATTCAGGCTATGGAAAGCGAGTAGACATGCCAAACACTCATAAACACATAGCACATAACATTTAGCATGCTTCGACTAGATGCAAGGCCCTAACAAACCAAATTAACACGTAGCAACTAAGCATGCAAGACACATAAGACAATTAAAGCCCTAACTATTACATTTGCTAGCTAGGCACATGACTTCGATAGGTCTTCATTGAATGCTCCTCCAAGCCCTATCTATTACATTAGGGAGACCCTACTACAATCTAAAAGGGGGGAAAGGAATAAAATAATTAAATCCCTAACTATTACAAGCCAAGAGGTGTACACATACCCCATAAAGAATAACTTACTAAAAGCAAGAGTAAATAAAGTAAAGGAACTAAAGAAAGGCAAGGAAAGCAAATTAAATATGCAAATTTCACTTAGCACATTGGATCACATAGGAGAGACACAAAAAGGGATAAAAGAAACTATACCGCCCCCTTTGAATGGTGTCCAAATGGAAGAAAAATGGCTTCAAAACAATAAAAAGGTCAAGGTACCACTTTATTTAAGAAAAATTAAAAGAAATGTGCAAAACAAAGCTCACTTGATCATAAAGTCCCTAAAGTCATGAGTTAAGCGCAATTGAAACAAAGCATGGTAGTTAATTGAAGCAAACAAGCAATGAAGTTGCGAAATTAAAGCTGCCAAGGACCAAAATGAAAAGATTATTCAATTGGCTGGGTCCTAGTGAAACAAAGGGGAATTAGAGGGGTCAAAGGGCAATTTTTAAAAGCCATTTGCATGCAAGCTTCATGCAACTACGTGAGAAAACTTCTGCAATCACTTTCACAAACTTGTGAAGCTTTTGGCAAGAAACTCTAAACGAAATCCATCAAAACATTACCTACATTTCATTGTTCATCCACAAATTTTCAACTCAATCATTTTTGTTCAGTTTTCATGAACCCCTTGGATAGAAATTAAACCAAGAAATCAAAAAATCAAGCAGCAAGAATGCAGCAAAGAAAGTTGCAAAAACATATGTTCCAATCAGCCAATGAATCGAATGAAACCTTCTCCATTTCTGGTTGCTAAATTTCTGCCAAAGCCTCTCATCAATTACCCAAACAGCTCAAACAAACTCCCAGCTCAATATTGGTTAGCTTCCATAAGACCGACATCACATACAGCAGTTAATCATGCTAAACAAAAAGAGTCAAAACAGAGAAAAGCCACAATCTCAAATTTGTTGCCGCAATTCTGCAGCTCATATCATGCAACTGTGTCCGTGCAGGAAATCTAATCAGACTTGCAATATCACCACCCTCAAACTCACATAATCTTCATTCATCGATCAACTAAACTGATCTAGGCAAAGAAAGTAAGAAAGAACAAGGCGTATGACCAGAAAATTTTGACAGCTTTTTGCACAAGGAGCTTCGCAACAAAATATGTAGTTTTCAAAGAACTTATTTGATTACTTGCTGGTTTTTGGTGCTGCGACTCTTTGTGTTTTCCTCCCAAAACTTATCCAGCACAACTTATTATTCATTGCCCAAACTCATATGATCCCCAATTCATCAATTTTCTTTTTTTTTATTTTTTAAAAAAACCAAGCATGTTTGTCTAGCTTTAAAGGTTTTCACAGAGAGGATCCGGATTAAAAAACAAGAAGGAAAAAAAACGCAGCAAAGAAATACTTATCACGTGACTGCACCCTCAAACTAAAACATTCAAGAGACCGTGCTAAAAATTGGACAACTCACTACACACAGATCATACACATTCGGCTTCATAGGAAGAAAACAACACGAAAGTTGACAGCTTTTTGGTTCACAAGTCTTCAGCCACACGAATTCAGAAACACAACTTTTAGTTCCTAAGTTTTTTTTTTTTTTTTTTACATATGAAAAGACAAATTTCTGGTAGACATGAAGCGGGAGTGAAGGAACAATAAGCAATGAAAACAGTTGTCTTAAGCAAACTCAAAGAATACACGCTTAGAATGCTTCAAAAAAAATCTGAACTTTAGAAGGAAAACTACTACTTAAAGGGAAAAAAAGAACTCACAATGCTTTCTTCCGGTAAAGATTCGTGGGTGATGGTGGATTGGAGTGATTCCAACTCTATTTCCTCCTGATTCTCGAAGAACAGCACCGGACCTTCTTCTTCCTCTGGTTTTCTTTTTCTTGTTTTTTGCTTCCCCGTGAAACTCTCTCTCAGTTGATTTCTTTCAACCCTCAGTCCTTTTCTTTTGTTGTGTCTTCTAGAACTTCGCCGTCAATCTCTCACTCCCCTTTGTCTCTCAGTCTTTCTTTCTTCTTAGCCCTCTCTTGTTTCCTCCCTCAACCCAGCCATCAACTATTCTGTTTTTCTTTTTCCACCCAATCTCAGACGCCTCTCTGTCCAACCTCCCAGCTCTTTCTATTTCCCTCCTCTGGTTTTTTCTTCAAGCTTGCAGCCGTCACCCTCTCTTTTTCTTTGTTTATGCCCGTCACTCTTCAAGCTCCCCTGTTTTCTTTTCTCAACTCTCTCTTCCTCTCTCCCTAGCCGCTAGTCTGATTTTTCTTTTTATCCCCCGCTACTCTACCCTCTCTCTCTCCTTTTCCTTTGCCAAAACCTAGCTCACTCCTCCTAGATTCATCCCCCCTCCAGGTGTCTAGGACACCTGGCCTTTTACAGCTCCAAATTTCCTCTCCAGGACCTCTTCCAATCTCATTTGCAAGCTGCGGCAAAAACGCAGCTTTCTGCATTGCCGTGACTTTTTTTTTTTTTTAAAGTAAGAAATAATTTTAACAAAAATAAATAAAATACTAAAAAATGCCCAAAACATATTTTGTGAACAAATTCTTTTCTTACAAATTTTATGCTAAAATTCTTATAAATAAAAATAAACAACTAAAAAACAAAACGAAACAAAACTAAAAATGAAATAAAAGACAAAAATAAATTAAGATGCTATAAAAATACTAGAAAATGCCCAAAACAAAAATTATGAAACCAATATATATGATTATCACTAAAATAAAATAAAATAAAAATTAAATAAAAGTAAAATAAAATGGTTCAAAATTTTGGTGTCTACAGTTTGCGCCTCTTTGTCTGAGTTTTGGAAAAACTTGAGACAAAGAAGTAGACACCAAATACTTACCTGTGTTATTCGGCAGTGAATGTCTCGAACAATGAATGCTTTAGAAATGGGGATTGACCCCTTTGACAAAAATTTAAAATGGGATTGACCCAAACAGAAAATTTAAAATCGGGACTGACCCGAACAGAAATTTAAATTTGGGATAGACCCACGGGATAGACCCGGACAGAAATGTAAAATTGGGATAGACCCACGGGATAGACCCGAACAGAAATTTAAATTTGGGATAGACCCACGGGATAGACGCCCACGGGATAGACCCGAACAGAAATTTAAATTTGGGATAGACCCACGGGATAGACCCGGACAGAAATATAAAATTGGGATAGACCCGAACAGAAATTTAAATTTGGGATAGACCCGGACAGAAATTTAAAATTGAGATAGACCCACGGGATAGACCCGAACAGAAATTTAAATTTGGGATAGACCCACGGGATAGACCCGAACATAAATTTAAAATTGGGATAGACCCGAACAGAAATTTAAATTTGGGATAGACCCACGGGATAGACCCGAACAGAAATTTAAAATTGGGATAGACCCACAGGATAGACCCGGATAGAAATGTAAAATTGGGATAGACCCGCGGGATAGACCCGAACAGAAATGTAAATTTGGGATAGACCCACGGGATAGACCCGGACAGAAATGTAAATGGGATAGACTCAGACAGAAATGTAAATGGGATAGACCCGAACAGAAATGTAAATGGGATTGGCCCGAATAAAAAATTAAAAACGGGACTTCACTGGGGAGTTTTAAACAATGAATTGAGTTCTTAGCTGGGAGCAGCTCAAACTTTTATACCAAGAGGGAGATTTTAATCTCTGTAGCTGGAGTGATTGCTGATGTTATTTCTTATGATCAATCTTTGCCAAATTATCATTTCGTCTTTGCTTGCTGGGGAGCTTTTTCTGACGTCGATTTAGGTGCGAAAAGAAATGTGGTTGTTTGTGTTTGTAAATGCAACGTTCCTGCAAGAAAAGAAGAAATAATGGACTTGCCACCATCATTCGATCCGGTTTGTCTTGAGAATCGTGTAAACATGAGTCTTATGACGCTTTTGCTTCTGTTCTGTGACCTCTGGCTTAGTCGACCTTGTAATTTTGAACCCTTTCGATTCTGGAGACCAATAAAGTGCGCATTTACCATATCACCAAATCCATGTAGCAGCTTTGTTGCATTTTACTCACTTTAATAGATGATTGAATCCCATATTCTTGCACAAACCTTAGGGTTTATCATTCATCCGAATCCAATGGTAAAAGAATGATGCATGAAAAATCAAAATATATGCAAGATGATTTCCTATGTTCTGCATGGAATGAATATGTCAAAGAATGTAAAACACATCCAACTATGCTTAATCCTACAAAATGCCATGAATACCAGCACATGAGAAAAGATGTATTTGGAAAAGAATATTTTTACAAAGCAACACAGTTTTGGCCAACAGATGTCATATTCAAATCTCTGGATATCTTTGTTCTGGAATTTAATATTAGCAGAAGTATGACAAAAATGAGAAGAAATCCAAATGAACCAGGTCACTCGCTGTTCCTTCTCGTGCTCGTCTGTTGCAAAAAACCTGCCTTGGCGCCCTTTCGGGTTTTCACCAAGGTTGCCCCCCACCCTTTTTGTTTTTGTTTTGTTTTGTTTTGTCTTTTTCTCTTCTTTTTTGCTTTTTTGCTTGCTTTTTTCTTTTTTCGAGGCGCCCTTTCGGGTTTTCACCTAAAGAAATAATGAACTATCTCGACCATGATTGACTCAGAAACATGAGTTAAAGATTTCTGGCATCAGTAAAATGCTCTTCCCTTATGAGGTTAGGCGAAGACATTATGGACATCACCTGCCAGTTGATTAGCAAACTTTCCAATAGAAATACAACAAGTGACGAAAGCCAGGACTTTGGGCTTTTGTAATGAAGTCAGGTGTGCTTTTTCAAAGAAAGTTGAGGCTTGAAAGCAAAATTTCTGAAAGGTGTTAAATAACCTGAGATTGCATCATTTTGAGACTATCTCCAATTTTTGAACGAAACCGAGGAAGATTTGCCCCAGTTTGATTGAATTCTTCTCTTTGCATTTTTCATTGCATTTTTCACTTTTGCATTTTTCTTCAAAAATTAAATTTGCCCCAGTGTGGGGTTCTTTCTTTTCTTTCCGATCATCTCTTTTCAAAATGAATTTGCCCCAGTGTGGGGTTTGCAATTCTCAGGGGCTGCCAAACGAAAATTTGTCAATTCTGATGGCTCAAAGGGGACAAGTAGGGATAAAATGCTTTAAATGTAAAAGAAAAGGGCCTGACTTGCATTTCGTCATTTGCATGAATTTCTAAGGAAAATTTGCATGATCAAATGAAAATCTTCTTGCACATATATGATTTGATGGGTTAAGGGAATGTTTGACCATCCATTTCCGCCAAAATGAGTGTTCCGCCAGGTAATACCTTTTGGACAACGAACGGCCCTTTCTGATTTTGAGCGAATTTGTCTCTGCCTTTGTCTTGTATTGGCAAAGTTCGCTTGAGTGCTTTGTCGCCTTCCTCAAAATGTATGCTGATAAAACTTCTTGTTGTAGGCTCAGGCCAGGCATGTTTGTAACATTTCATGACAAACGGCATTCTTGGCTGAACTCCCATTAGAGTGTGCAAAGATGGAATTTCTGCTACTGCAAACGAGACTGCCTCCAACCATCTGTACACCTTGACACATAGTCAAACTCTTAATCATCTCCTTTTCTGCTTTTGTCCAAACGAATGCTGATTTATGTCCTTTTGACCTCATTCTCAGTGCCAATGTGAACAATTGTTATGGCTTCTAGGTTTGGTTCGAATTTCTCCTCATTTTGTTCAAGATTTTTGAAAAAGAATCAAATACTTTTTCTTTATCACTCTCGCTTTGAAATTTAAGTTCAAAATTCTCGAGTCGTGAGTGATAAAGATTGCCATTATTGAATTCCAGAAAAGTGATATCCAAAGGGTCCAATATTTTTATTTTTGGCCATCTGAAAGAATTAACGAATTTGGGATAATAAACAATCAAGTATACAACAAACAAATGAATCAAGCAATATGACCGAAATATAAACAAACGAATAAACCAAAATAACATGACAAGAATGACTTGTTCATTTTCATAAAACCTTTGATTGAAAGCAAACGGAAAAGAAATGAAAACTTAAAAATATTTACATGCGCAAATTTTGGTCAAAAGTAAAGATGTTTTCATTAGCTAATTACAGATGCAAAAGTTTTTTCCTCATGAATTCGCATGAATGACAAACCCCCTTTAGGTTTACCGAAACTCCTTCTGAATGAGTAGAAATTCGGCTGTCCAATTGGAAATTGATCCCTCAGGGATATCGGGAAATTCTGCGTCATTTCCAAACACTTCAGCCTCACTTGATGAGTTTTTAGCAGGCTCCTTAAATTCCGTATTGTCCATAATAATCCCAATGGTGTTATCGTATTCTGGCAGGGGGTTCTTATCCACATTTGGCACCTGTGCCTCTTTTCTTCTAATTACAATCTCTCCAACTTCAATCATATCTTGAATTTTATGCTTGAGTGCTTTACACTCAGCAACCGGATGGCCGGGTGCCCCTGAATGATAAGCACAGACAGCTTGTGGGTTATACCCAACGGGTATGCCATACGGATAGGTTGGAGGGGGAATGGTACCTATTTTCCCAGCAGCCTTCAATTGGTCATATAATTGATCCAAAGGCCTGTCGAGATTGGTGAATGTGCGGTTACGTCCCGGGTTGTTGGCTTTAGGGGGTTGAGGATAGTTGTAAACGGGTCTGTTTGGTGGAGGCATTCTTGGATTGAATGGAGGCCGCTGACGGTTTTGGTGAGGATTTGGTTGAGAAATTTGAAAATGGGATAAAGATGGGTTAGTATAGCTTGGGCGAGGTCGAGGATAATTGGTGTTGGTGTGATAAACAGGATGAAGGTTTGAATAGTAAGGGTAAGGGTTGGAGTAGGTAGGGTATTGTCGAGATCTGGGATTTGAGATAGGGTTTCGATCCCAGGCAAAAGCGATTTCCCCCTCTTTCTTTTGGAATTGCTTCTTCCCATTACTACCTTGGCTTTGCAAAGCATCCAACTGCGATTTGAGGGCAGACACATTAACAATCTTTCTAGCCTTCACGAAATCATCAAATTCCTCAAGCTTATTAACAATTGCGGCAAATGAGCATCCAGTCATGCGAAAAATTTCTTCAAAGTACGGCGGATCATGTGCCTTAATGAAAGTGCGTATGATTTCGTCCTCCGTCATTGGTGGCTCGACTTTTGCAGCTATTTTCCTCCACCTCTTGCATAAGTCTTGTGATCTTCAGATGGCTGCCTCTTTGTCCCTTCCAACGTGGTTCGTGTTGGAGCCAGCTCGCAATTATACTCGTACTGCTTTACAAAAGCGTTGGACAAGTCAAGCCAGGTCTTCGCTTCTTCGGGTTTCAGCTTGGAATACCAGTCGAGTGCATCCCCCTCTAGACTTTCTGGGAATAGCCTCAAAGGCAAATTTTCATCATCTGTTGGCCTACCCAACTTGTTGGCGAACAGTCGGAGATGTGTCTTGGGATTGCCCGTCCCATCATACTTGTTAAACTTCGGAGTTTTGAACCCCTCAGGCAATTGCACATTCGGGAAAAGGCAAAGCTCATCGTAATCCAAGACTCCTTTTTTGTTCAACCCCTGACTTTTCTTTATAAACTCATCGAAACGGTCCAGGCGTTTGAGAAGCTTTATATCAACGGGAGCGGAAGATTCCCCAATTTCTGGCTTGGTTTGAATAGTATGGTCTGGTAGGAATGGCTCAGCAGTAGTGTGATAAAAGGTATGTGGCTCAGGTGGTATGTTTAAAGTAACTTGGGGTTGTGGGCCTTGCATGTGAGCATTGAAAAATGAAGGACCAGGAGGGTAAGTGTATGGCAAATGTATGGTGGGATATGTGAAAGTTCCTTCGGGTGGAATAGGGAAAGATGGAGTATCAGTGACTTGAGTTGAAGGGATGACAAATGGCTCTGGCTCTGGCTGCCTGTCAGGTACAGGTTCAGGTTGAACTCCGCTGCTGATTAACTCATCAATCAACTTCCTTTGGGTTGCCATTTCAGATGCCATTTCCCCAAATTTGGCGAGTAATTCAGTCAATTGAACCCCGGGATGTAACATCCCGAATATTAGGAGGTTGTTTGTGAAGAAAATATTAAAGTGTATTTCTTTGGGTTTGATTTAAAACCTAATTTTGTTTAAAAAGACTAGAAACCCTAATATTGTAGCCAAAAACCCTAGTTTACTTGTGACTAACCAGTTTTCCTAAATCTCTCATATTTTAATTGAAACCCTAATTTTAATTACTGGAATTGGAAAATTCCTCACGTTTTCTTAAAAATTTCTTTTATTTGAAAATTATCATTTATTAAAGCCCTACTATCCAATTATTCCATGATAAGTGCAAATGAATCTAGAAAGTAGGGTTTTATTCTTCGGTTTCAAGTTTGGAGCAAAATTAGGGTTTTCGCGATTTTCCGCCGGATGAATTTTCGGTACTGGCCAAGGATCAATTTGATGATTAAAAGTGACTTTTAAGTGAGAAAAAAATATGTGAGTAGTAGCAATGATATAAGGTTAGTGAATGGGAAGTAAAAACCCTAGTACGTGAGTTTTAAGAAAAACGGCGCGAACCGGCGGGTCCCGCGCATTACCGTTTGAACGCACCACTTGACCACCACTTTCTTACCCTACAAGCTCATTGACAATTGAGAAAAATATCTTCTTATATTACAGCTAAGGGGACCGAAATTAGTGGCCAAGAAAGGCAAGAAAGAAAGAGAAAAAGAAAGGGTGGTGATGGTGACACTTGTCACCACCTCATGGCTTCTTAACCAAGACCATTACTAACCATTTAACTCCAACACTTAGCAATTTCTTCTTCATTTCTGCTGGGCTGGCCGAGAACAACAAGGAGAGAAACTCCAAGGGAAAATCTTTCATTTCATATCCAAATCCAACAAATAAGTGAGGAATCGAGCAAAGTAAACCGATTAAACTTGTTTTCTAGTGACTAGCTAGTGAGTTGTGGAGTGATTCTTGAGGGGGAGAGCTTGTGCTACTCTTGGTGACTTTTATTCAAGGTAAGAGAGTTTATCTCTCCAAGTTTTACTTCTAATCTTGTTATATTAAGCCTAGTAACTTGATTTTATGGTGAGATTATGGATGATGAGCATGTTTTAGTAGTTTTCCCCAATTTATTTGATGCACTAGGGCTTATGGAAATTCTGCCGAAATGGTTGTATGATGTTTATATGATGCAATTGAGGTTTCATATGGTGTTGTGGTAGTGATTGGACCAAGAAATTAAGGAAAGATTCACTAGAAACTCAAAATTTCCAAAATCTGGAAAATGGTCTTAACATTCTGTCCGAATTTTTATCTATATGTTAGAGGCTGTTTCGGCCTTAGGTCAAAGAATAAAAGTTGTAGATAATGGCATTTTATAGGTGCCTACAAAATTTCAGCTCAATCGGAGCAACGCAGAACGTGAAAAGTCCAAAATACCCCTACTGTTTTAAGAATTTCCCAGCAGTCCGTTTCTTCAGTTCAGTCCAGTTTATCACGATTTTTGACCAGGCTCCATTCTGATTTAGCTCTGGGCCAAAACATAAAAGTTGTAGGGTTATGAAGTAGCTTTAAAATGCCTCAAAGAAAACCTGATTCGGACTTGTGTACACTGAGTTATGTCCATTACAGTGTTCTGCGTTTAAACAGCCGGTGAATTGGTTTCTGGTTTAGTAATCTGAGATTTTGACTAAGTTACATTAGGAAATGGACTAAGTGACCTTCATGAATGTTGTAGATTTGTGTCTTAGCTTCGAAACGGCATAGGTTTCGCCTTAATCCGATAAGCGTAGCCTCGGACAAGTTATTTCCGCTTTTATACGTCAAATCTGTCTTGTGCCACATTGAATTTCTGCACTTGTACTTGATGCAATTCTTGTTGTTATGATATTGTGAGCCTAGGGAACGGCTCTTGGCTTGAATTGTTTTTATGTGTGATGTTGGGTTGTTGTTGAAGAAAAATAATGAAGCGTAAATGGCTGGAAATTAGGTAAACACAAAGGGCATGCTGCCCGAATTTTTACTCGAAGTCTAGAAAACTATCTTTGCGACTTGAGTGAAGGTTAAGTGATTATCACTTGAACTATCGAGGACCTTTGCCACTTGTTTATCGAGGGTTATATGTTAGGACTTGGCCGAACTTGTACCCTTAGGAAAACGATTTGAATCACTACGAAACCGTTCTACTTGCACTTTTGACTCAAGAGTCATCTTCAAGCAAAAATGTTATCAAATTTTTCAGTTTGAAGAGCGAGCAATTATTTCACGACTCTTTTCAAGTGAACTTCAATTTCTTTATTCTTATTGAACGGAACGCTTAAGTTTCGAACCTTGGTTGATTTTCAAAGTTCTCAAGTTAAGTTTTATCGCAGATTTGGACTCCCAACTCGGAGTACCACCCAGACACGAGCACTAGAAGCACTATTTTGGTGAGTGCTTCCAAATATCCGATTGTACTTGATATGTGTGCTTCTTACTTGACTTGCGTGATTACATGACAATGAATGAAAGGGCAAGGGTGTACTTTATCGCACTTGCCCTAATATGACCTGTTCTTGCTATTGATCATACTTGACTTGTTGTACATGTACTTGAATTATATCTTGTCTGGAATTCCAGAAACCCTGTGGCTAGTTAATCAAGTCGAGCCGGCAAGGGCCTGGTCGATTAGATAACAAACCCTGGGTCACTTGTAATGTCGAGTGGAGTGTTATCTCCTCGACTAAACGGTATACTCGAGTATTACCACCCGTGTTTATTGAGGATTTTGGGCCCAGTAGGGGGTGTGAATGGTGGACGGAGAGTAGTGTAAGTGGTGTTCTACTGGATTGGCTCCTTTACTTGAAAGTTGACGGAGTGTCAACTACTATGTGATCAAGCCCTGATGATGAATGGAAGTTGGCTCCTGAGAGCCATCCGTATCCTTATGCTTTGGAATGATTATTGTTTATTGGATTATTGTTTCTTCTGAAAACTTTTACACTCGCTCATTTTGAGATTGCTCACTTTTATGAACTCTTCATGCTCGTTACTTTGCTATATCGAAAACTAGTACTTATAAATAATGGTCAATTTGCTATTTGGAACCTCACTGGGCTTTAGCTCACACCACGCTATTTGTTTTCCTTACAGGGGGTACGAGTGACGCGTGAGACTTGTAAAAGACTAGCGTAGCCTTTTGTTTTGACTTTTGACTTTTGGTCTTGTACTCGCGCTATTCCTCGAATGGAACATGTTGTACTCGGATTGTATACGTTTTGAACTAGTTTGGTGTATTGAGGCTTTGTACCTCGATTTCTATCAATGTAAATTATAAGCTTGAATTGCGGATATTATTTATGGTTCATGGATGTGTGTACATGACTCGATCGAGATAGTGAGTGAGTCCTGGCGAGAGCTGGGCAGGCGGTCCGCCGAACCCTTTGGTACGCCTTAGGGGGAGGTGGGGTCGTCACAGATGGTATTAGAGCTCCTATCGAGCTCGTGCCGGGAGAAGGTTCTTGGACTGTGGGGATTGATGTGAGGCCCCAGTCTGTTCGTAAGTCGATATTAGGGTTATTTGATATTCGGTATAGAAAAAAATCAGGGTTTTATGGCTAGGAAGGAAACCCTAATTCGGTTGAGCTTGAAAATCCTAGTTTACGTATTATGATTATAAGGTTCAAGCTATAATTTCTATTCGGTATTCTAGTGTGTGCCTTGACATAGGAAAATATAGGATTTGTTTTAATTACAAAGGTTTAGTAAGTTTGAATGATTAGCAAACCTCTAGTGTTACTATATTAGAAAGCTTAAGTGGAGTTTTATTTATCGCCCGCCTTTTTCCACATTTTCTTTATTAGAAAAGTTCCCCAGATAATTTTTATGAGTAAATATAGTTTTTAGATGATTTTTCTAGTATCGGTTAGATTTTGAGAAAATAAGAATATATATTGGACGTGGGACCCACTAGTGCGAAAAGTTCGGAAAAATTCGGCCAATTAGGTTAAATTCCGGATACTGTGTGAAATTTATCGGGTGTTAAGAGATAAGTAGGGGATGTGAAGTGATTGATGTGAGAGGAAAAAGAAAAGATAAGTTTGCATTTAATGAGGTGACAAGTGTCACCATTATATTGGACATGACTTATGATTCACTATTCACCATTTTGACCTTTTGACTAATTGGGTAAATATCTCAAAAATTCACCAAAAAATCACCATTTCCTCCTACTCCATGGCCGGCTCTAACTTGGACAAAGAAGAAGAAACTCTTCAACAATTTTAGCTTCCATTTAGCTCAATCTTCCAAAACCATTCACCTAAATTAGTTTCTACTCCATAAAATCCTACCACTTGGTGCTAGTGAGTGCTTTGGTGAAGTTTTTGTGGAGAGCTAAGGTGTTCTACAACTTCCTCTCTCTTGTTTACTTGGTAAGTGGTACTTGAACTTCCTCCTACACCTTATGAAGCTTAGGTTATGCTTCTTAGTGGCTAAAGTGCTGAAATTTCTGGTTTTTATCTTGGTTTGAGATGAATTGGTGAAGTTTTTAATTTATTGATGAATTTTCTGGTTTAATTGGATTATGATGTTGTGGGTGTTTATGATGGTTGGTAATGAGGGGGAATGACTCTAGTAGGTGTGTTTGATAAGAATTTGCAATCAATTTTGGGTTTGGAATGAATTGAGAAAAGTTAGGGTTTGATAACCCTAATTCTGTCCGGTTTTGGATCATAGGGTTAGAGGCCGAATTGGACTTTGCTCAAAACATGAAAGATGTAGGTATTGATGTATTTGAGGTGCCTGTAAAATTTCAGGTCATTTGGATTAGTGTAGAGTGAGTTATGACGAAATTACTGTAGCTGTTCTGCTTTGGACAGAATGCGAAAACTGCGTTTGTATTTGGCCATTTTGATTGGAATTGGTTTGGATTTTGAAGTTGGTGTCTTCTGGTGAAATGTATCTGAATGTCCTAGCTATCATATGCCTTTGGAATTTCGGCATTTGGACTTGTATGGACTGAGATATACTGATTACAGTTTTCTGCGTTTTGCAAACCTGTTTTGGGAATTCTGGTATAGTATTTTGCATATTTGACCTAGTTGTGTTAGGAACTGGATTGAGTGATCTTCTACATTGTTGTAGCCCTGTTTCTTAGCTTCGAAACGGTGGGTCTTATACCCCCATCCGATAACCGTAGTGAATTTGGTGCCATTACCGCATATTGAGGTCAAATACGGTTTGTGATTCTAGTACGTTTTTGGAAAGTTTATGGCTGGAACTTTGGCTTCACATTTGACTGAGTTACAAGCTGTTTGGGCTTCCGACCAAAACACCAAACTTATAGCCCTATATCAGAGCTTTCTAACGCCCTTGGAATTTCATGAATCGGATTTATAAAACCTGAGATATAGCCGAGCAAACAAGGCCTGCCCGTGAAAATGACCAGAAATCTGTTTTGGTCCTGATGACCAATTTCCGTTCCGAATTTGGATTGCCGACCTTCATGAAAGTTGTTCCATTTGGAATGAACTATCTAACTGCCAATTTTCAGCTCTTTTGACCATGTGTAGCATAGAAAACAGTTTGCGCTCAAAACTGACCATTTGTGCATTGGCCAGATTTCGTAAGTGATTGTGTTTGGTTCATTTGGGACTAAAGCCTCCAGTTTCAGTTCTGGATGTCTTCATAACAGTTGTTGTTCATCCTTTAAGCTTCGATATGGCGTCTAATACGCCTTAATCCGATGTTCGTAGCTCAACTTATGAGTAAACTAGAAACGAGTGTCAAATCTGCCGTTTCCGCTAACGGCCGTCTCCGTTTCCGTTCGTCATATTTACGTGCGCGCGTGCCGTTTTTGCCGTTTTGCTTGTTTTAGGCACGATAGTAGTCGTTTGCGATATTATGTGACACAATCTTCTATTTCAGACGGTGGTGAGCTGGGCGGAACTGGTGGGGCCCACTACTAGCTGTTCATTTCGATCCGACTTCGTACTTTAGCTATTTCAGTTTCTGGGTAAGTATTCAGGCCAGTTTGGTGTGTTTTCTTCGCTATGTGTTTGAGATATGTGAAAAGGGCACTTAGGCAAGGGTGTACTTTATCGCACTCGACCTAAACCCTAATTTGAATGTATAATTGTACTTGGCGTATGTATATGAACCTTTTGGAACCAAAACCCTTGAGCTTGTGGCTCGGGGCGACTTTCGAATAAAGTTTGTGAAGTTTGCAAAGTTTGTGATTTTGAATAATTTTGTGAAGTTTGTGAGTTTGGGGCGAACTCTTGACCTGGTTGGACTATTCGAGCCGGTTAGGGCTTGGTCGAAGGCAGTCCAACTTAGTCTGAGGTCACCAAGTTTGTAGGTTCATGTTATGAACCAATTTTGTGAATCCGGTTCACCGAGAAGGTGACCAAGTTTGTGACCCGAACTTGTGACTCAAGCTCAAGTTTGTGATTTCGTTCGCCCGGGCAAGTTTGTGAGGTGACTGGCCAGTGAGGGTGATAAGGTGTCGGTGGGTGTACAAGTGAAGTTCTACGGACTATTATTTACAGTCGACGGAGTGTCGGCAGGAGATCACGCATGGCACATGAGTTGGCTTTGGAGCCACCTGTATCCTTATTATGTGATGTTACTTTTCTGCTTTTGCTTTACTCTTATTGTGTAACTGTTACGTGAAATTTATGCTTTCGCCCCTGTTTACTTACTAAGCATATAGCTTACCCCATTCCTTTTGTTTTCCTTAGCAGGGGCCGACGCGGGGACTTTTGGCTCGTATACTAGTATAGTTAGATTGGCTTGTAATAGTTGAACAGTTAGGATGTTTGTTTTTTTGTTTTGGTGGTTTGACTCGATACTTTTGGAGAATGTAATTATAACTCTTTTGGGGTTGTATATAGTACTCTTTTGAATTTTCTGGCTTTGATTGTTTTAAGTTTTGAGTCCTGGCGTGAGCTAGGCAGGCGGCCCGCCGATACCCTTGGGTTCGCCCTTGGGAGAAGTGGGGTTGTCACAATTGACTTGTTAAGTATGGAACAATAGTCTATTGTTGGGAATCTTAAATATGTATGTTGGGTAGGAATCTCTAATACGGGTGATTTGCTCTTGAGCCTGGCCAGCTTGAGTGGTGAATTATCATATTTTCGGATTCTTGTCCCCGAATACCAAAGAGTGACATCTTTACGATCAGTTGAGATCTCGTGTAATATTCGGATAAGTTTGGATGGTGAAAACAAAGGCACGGGGAATGCGAGTAGCCTGGACTTGAAAAATATTGAAAATATTCATGGGATTTGGGATCCTTCTTATTCACGTGTTTCGAGCCTTGATTAAGTGTAGTGCCTGAGCGATACCTAGGGTTAATACTCTATAAGCTATGTGACTTGTTTTGATCGAATGTGTTGTATTGCCTTGTTTTATGATTTAGAGGGGTTTATGATTTGCATTATTCTGTTTTGTGCTGTTGATATTTATATAGTTACTTAGTGGCTATATTCTATTATTGATTAGTTGGTTATATTGTTATAGTTGATTCGCTACGAACCATGGAGGGTAGAAGAAGTCAAGCTAGGGGAACTAATCGAGGACGCGGTCCTAGTCGTAGCCGTGGGGGTAGACAAGCCCAGGAACCGGTACGAGAATCGAGAGAGGAAAGAGAGGCAACGGTTGAGCCACAACCTGAACCCCAAGCTACAGGGGGTGATCAAGTGGCAACTGCCATCCAGCAAATGACTAATATTCTGGCCCGTTTAGTGGAACAACAGGGTCAAGCCCCTGTAAACCAACCTCGGGACCCCGATATGGGGCAGGATAGAGCTTTGGAGAGATTCCAAAAGTTCTCCCCACCCAAGTTTTTAGGAGGGCCAGACCCGTATGAGGCTGAGAAATGGCTGGAGGCCATGATAAATATTTTTGCTGCCCTAAACTATACGGAGGAGAGACAAGTCCAATTCACTGTATTTCAGTTCGAGGGGCCAGCTAGGGCCTGGTGGAATGTAGTGAGGGCCAAGTGGGAGAGAGAAGGAACTGCATGGACTTGGCTAAACTTTGTAAGGGACTTCAACGAAAAATACCTTCCACCCATCGTCCAGGAGAGGAGAGAGGACGAATTCATTAAACTCCGTCAAGGAATATTGAGTGTAACTGAGTATGAGACTCAGTTTACAAAGTTATCCAAATTTGCTCCTGAACTGATAGCTACGGAGCCGAGAAAAGTACGGAGGTTTATACAAGGGCTGAATGTGGAGTTACAAGAAGCTTTAGCGGCAGTCCAAATTAATACATTCACGGAGGTTCTAGAGAAGGCCCTAAGGATAGAGACTGCTAGGGCACAAGTGAGGGCTTTTCATGCAAAAAGGAGAGGTGCGCCTGGTGGAAGTCAAAGACAAGGACAAAGTGATTTAGATATGCCACCTTCTAAGATAGGTCGAGAAGATGGTAGTGAGAAAGTTTCAAGGACGGCTAAGGAAAGTACTCCAAGAGGAGTTTCGCATGGCTGGGGCCAAGCAAGAGGTGCCTCACAAGGAGGTCAGACCTCAACCCCTCAAGTACCTTGTGGGTACTGTGGGAAGGCCAATCACGTGGAGAGGGATTGTTGGCGAAAGGCGAGAAAATGTTTATGGTGTGGTAGCACCGAACACCAGCTTGCAACCTGTCCCCGTAGATCACGCCTAAACCCTGAACAAGCAAGTGTAGGAGGGACTAAGCCAAGAGTGCCAGCTAGGGCATATGCCTTGAACCAGCAGGCAGTACCTGAACCAACAGAGATAGTAGAAGGTACGATTCGTGATTTCTATTGTTTCCCTAAGTTTTGGCTATAGTGAGACCTGGGAGACGGAAATGAATATATATGAGAAATACCCTACATTATTCGAAGTGCATGTATGAATTTCGAGGACGAAATTATTTTAAGGAGGGGAGATTGTAACATCCCGAATATTAGGAGGTTGTTTGTGAAGAAAATATTAAAGTGTATTTCTTTGGGTTTGATTTAAAACCTAATTTTGTTTAAAAAGACAAGAAACCCTAATATTGTAGCCAAAAACCCTAGTTTACTTGTGACTAACCGGTTTTCCTAAATCTCTCATATTTTAATTGAAACCCTAATTTTAATTACTGGAATTGGAAAATTCCTCACGTTTTCTTAAAAATTTCTTTTATTTGAAAATTATCATTTATTAAAGCCTTACTATCCAATTATTCCATGATAAGTGCAAATGAATCTAGAAAGTAGGGTTTTATTCTTCGGTTTCAAGTTTGGAGCAAAATTAGGGTTTTCGCGATTTTCCGCCGGATGAATTTTCGGTACTGGCCAAGGATCAATTTGATGATTAAAAGTGACTTTTAAGTGAGAAAAAAATATGTGAGTAGTAGCAATGATATAAGGTTAGTGAATGGGAAGTAAAAACCCTAGTACGTGAGTTTTAAGAAAAACGGCGCGAACCGGCGGGTCCCGCGCATTACCGTTTGAACGCACCACTTGACCACCACTTTCTTACCCTACAAGCTCATTGACAATTGAGAAAAATATCTTCTTATATTACAGCTAAGGGGACCGAAATTAGTGGCCAAGAAAGGCAAGAAAGAAAGAGAAAAAGAAAGGGTGGTGATGGTGACACTTGTCACCACCTCATGGCTTCTTAACCAAGACCATTACTAACCATTTAACTCCAACACTTAGCAATTTCTTCTTCATTTCTGCTGGGCTGGCCGAGAACAACAAGGAGAGAAACTCCAAGGGAAAATCTTTCATTTCATATCCAAATCCAACAAATAAGTGAGGAATCGAGCAAAGTAAACCGATTAAACTTGTTTTCTAGTGACTAGCTAGTGAGTTGTGGAGTGATTCTTGAGGGGGAGAGCTTGTGCTACTCTTGGTGACTTTTATTCAAGGTAAGAGAGTTTATCTCTCCAAGTTTTACTTCTAATCTTGTTATATTAAGCCTAGTAACTTGATTTTATGGTGAGATTATGGATGATGAGCATGTTTTAGTAGTTTTCCCCAATTTATTTGATGCACTAGGGCTTATGGAAATTCTGCCCAAATGGTTGTATGATGTTTATATGATGCAATTGAGGTTTCATATGGTGTTGTGGTAGTGATTGGACCAAGAAATTAAGGAAAGATTCACTAGAAACTCAAAATTTCCAAAATCTGGAAAATGGTCTTAACATTCTGTCCGAATTTTTATCTATATGTTAGAGGCTGTTTCGGCCTTAGTTCAAAGAATAAAAGTTGTAGAGAATGGCATTTTATAGGTGCCTACAAAATTTCAGCTCAATCGGAGCAACGTAGAATGTGAAAAGTCCAAAATACCCCTACTGTTTTAAGAATTTCCCAGCAGTCCGTTTCTTCAGTTCAGTCCAGTTTATCACGATTTTTGACCAGGCTCCATTCTGATTTAGCTCTGGGCCAAAACATAAAAGTTGTAGGGTTATGAAGTAGCTTTAAAATGCCTCAAAGAAAACCTGATTCGGACTTGTGTACACTGAGTTATGTCCATTACAGTGTTCTGCGTTTAAACAGCCGGTGAATTGGTTTCTGGTTTAGTAATCTGAGATTTTGACTAAGTTACATTAGGAAATGGACTAAGTGACCTTCATGAATGTTGTAGCTTTGTGTCTTAGCTTCGAAACGGCATAGGTTTCGCCTTAATCCGATAAGCGTAGCCTCGGACAAGTTATTTCCGCTTTTATACGTCAAATCTGTCTTGTGCCACATTGAATTTCTGCACTTGTACTTGATGCAATTCTTGTTGTTATGATATTGTGAGCCTAGGGAACGGCTCTTGGCTTGAATTGTTTTTATGTGTGATGTTGGGTTGTTGTTGAAGAAAAATAATGAAGCGTAAATGGCTGGAAATTAGGTAAACACAAAGGGCATGCTGCCCGAATTTTTACTCGAAGTCTAGAAAACTATCTTTGCGACTTGAGTGAAGGTTAAGTGATTATCACTTGAACTATCGAGGACCTTTGCCACTTGTTTATCGAGGGTTATACGTTAGGACTTGGCCGAACTTGTACCCTTAGGAAAACGATTTGAATCACTACGAAACCGTTCTACTTGCACTTTTGACTCAAGAGTCATCTTCAAGCAAAAATGTTATCAAATTTTTCAGTTTGAAGAGCGAGCAATTATTTCACGACTCTTTTCAAGTGAACTTCAATTTCTTTATTCTTATTGAACGGAACGCTTAAGTTTCGAACCTTGGTTGATTTTCAAAGTTCTCAAGTTAAGTTTTATCGCAGATTTGGACTCCCAACTCGGAGTACCACCCAGACACGAGCACTAGAAGCACTATTTAGGTGAGTGCTTCCAAATATCCGATTGTACTTGATATGTGTGCTTCTTACTTGACTTGCGTGATTACATGACAATGAATGAAAGGGGAAGGGTGTACTTTATCGCACTTGCCCTAATATGACCTGTTCTTGCTATTGATCATACTTGACTTGTTGTACATGTACTTGAATTATATCTTGTCTGGAATTCCAGAAACCCTGTGGCTAGTTAATCAAGTCGAGCCGGCAAGGGCCTGGTCGATTAGATAACAAACCCTGGGTCACTTGTAATGTCGAGTGGAGTGTTATCTCCTCGACTAAACGGTATACTCGAGTATTACCACCCGTGTTTATTGAGGATTTTGGGCCCAGTAGGGGGTGTGAATGGTGGACGGAGAGTAGTGTAAGTGGTGTTCTACTGGATTGGCTCCTTTACTTGAAAGTTGACGGAGTGTCAACTACTATGTGATCAAGCCCTGATGATGAATGGAAGTTGGCTCCTGAGAGCCATCCGTATCCTTATGCTTTGGAATGATTATTGTTTATTGGATTATTGTTTCTTCTGAAAACTTTTACACTCGCTCATTTTGAGATTGCTCACTTTTATGAACTCTTCATGCTCGTTACTTTGCTATATCGAAAACTAGTACTTATAAATAATGGTCAATTTGCTATTTGGAACCTCACTGGGCTTTAGCTCACACCACGCTATTTGTTTTCCTTACAGGGGGTACGAGTGACGCGTGAGACTTGTAAAAGACTAGCGTAGCCTTTTGTTTTGACTTTTGACTTTTGGTCTTGTACTCGCGCTATTCCTCGAATGGAACATGTTGTACTTGGATTGTATACGTTTTGAACTAGTTTGGTGTATTGAGGCTTTGTACCTCGATTTCTATCAATGTAAATTATAAGCTTGAATTGCGGATATTATTTATGGTTCATGGATGTGTGTACATGACTCGATCGAGATAGTGAGTGAGTCCTGGCGAGAGCTGGGCAGGCGGTCCGCCGAACCCTTTGGTACGCCTTAGGGGGAGGTGGGGTCGTCACAGATGGTATTAGAGCTCCTATCGAGCTCGTGCCGGGAGAAGGTTCTTGGACTGTGGGGATTGATGTGAGGCCCCAGTCTGTTCGTAAGTCGATATTAGGGTTATTTGATATTCGGTATAGAAAAAAATCAGGGTTTTATGGCTAGGAAGGAAACCCTAATTCGGTTGAGCTTGAAAATCCTAGTTTACGTATTATGATTATAAGGTTCAAGCTATAATTTCTATTCGGTATTCTAGTGTGTGCCTTGACATAGGAAAATATAGGATTTGTTTTAATTACAAAGGTTTAGTAAGTTTGAATGATTAGCAAACCTCTAGTGTTACTATATTAGAAAGCTTAAGTGGAGTTTTATTTATCGCCCGCCTTTTTCCACATTTTCTTTATTAGAAAAGTTCCCCAGATAATTTTTATGAGTAAATATAGTTTTTAGATGATTTTTCTAGTATCGGTTAGATTTTGAGAAAATAAGAATATATATTGGACGTGGGACCCACTAGTGCGAAAAGTTCGGAAAAATTCGGCCAATTAGGTTAAATTCCGGATACTGTGTGAAATTTATCGGGTGTTAAGAGATAAGTAGGGGATGTGAAGTGATTGATGTGAGAGGAAAAAGAAAAGATAAGTTTGCATTTAATGAGGTGACAAGTGTCACCATTATATTGGACATGACTTATGATTCACTATTCACCATTTTGACCTTTTGACTAATTGGGTAAATATCTCAAAAATTCACCAAAAAATCACCATTTCCTCCTACTCCATGGCCGGCTCTAACTTGGACAAAGAAGAAGAAACTCTTCAACAATTTTAGCTTCCATTTAGCTCAATCTTCCAAAACCATTCACCTAAATTAGTTTCTACTCCATAAAATCCTACCACTTGGTGCTAGTGAGTGCTTTGGTGAAGTTTTTGTGGAGAGCTAAGGTGTTCTACAACTTCCTCTCTCTTGTTTACTTGGTAAGTGGTACTTGAACTTCCTCCTACACCTTATGAAGCTTAGGTTATGCTTCTTAGTGGCTAAAGTGCTGAAATTTCTGGTTTTTATCTTGGTTTGAGATGAATTGGTGAAGTTTTTAATTTATTGATGAATTTTCTGGTTTAATTGGATTATGATGTTGTGGGTGTTTATGATGGTTGGTAATGAGGGGGAATGACTCTAGTAGGTGTGTTTGATAAGAATTTGCAATCAATTTTGGGTTTGGAATGAATTGAGAAAAGTTAGGGTTTGATAACCCTAATTCTGTCCGGTTTTGGATCATAGGGTTAGAGGCCGAATTGGACTTTGCTCAAAACATGAAAGATGTAGGTATTGATGTGTTTGAGGTGCCTGTAAAATTTCAGGTCATTTGGATTAGTGTAGAGTGAGTTATGACGAAATTACTGTAGCTGTTCTGCTTTGGACAGAATGCGAAAACTGCGTTTGTATTTGGCCATTTTGATTGGAATTGGTTTGGATTTTGAAGTTGGTGTCTTCTGGTGAAATGTATCTGAATGTCCTAGCTATCATATGCCTTTGGAATTTCGGCATTTGGACTTGTATGGACTGAGATATACTGATTACAGTTTTCTGCGTTTTGCAAACCTGTTTTGGGAATTCTGGTATAGTATTTTGCATATTTGACCTAGTTGTGTTAGGAACTGGATTGAGTGATCTTCTACATTGTTGTAGCCCTGTTTCTTAGCTTCGAAACGGTGGGTCTTATACCCCCATCCGATAACCGTAGTGAATTTGGTGCCATTACCGCATATTGAGGTCAAATACGGTTTGTGATTCTAGTACGTTTTTGGAAAGTTTATGGCTGGAACTTTGGCTTCACATTTGACTGAGTTACAAGCTGTTTGGGCTTCCGACCAAAACACCAAACTTATAGCCCTATATCAGAGCTTTCTAACGCCCTTGGAATTTCATGAATCGGATTTATAAAACCTGAGATATAGCCGAGCAAACAAGGCCTGCCCGTGAAAATGACCAGAAATCTGTTTTGGTCCTGATGACCAATTTCCGTTCCGAATTTGGATTGCCGACCTTCATGAAAGTTGTTCCATTTGGAATGAACTATCTAACTGCCAATTTTCAGCTCTTTTGACCATGTGTAGCATAGAAAACAGTTTGCGCTCAAAACTGACCATTTGTGCATTGGCCAGATTTCGTAAGTGATTGTGTTTGGTTCATTTGGGACTAAAGCCTCCAGTTTCAGTTCTGGATGTCTTCATAACAGTTGTTGTTCATCCTTTAAGCTTCGATATGGCGTCTCATACGCCTTAATCCGATGTTCGTAGCTCAACTTATGAGTAAACTAGAAACGAGTGTCAAATCTGCCGTTTCCGCTAACGGCCGTCTCCGTTTCCGTTCGTCATATTTACGTGCGCGCGTGCCGTTTTTGCCGTTTTGCTTGTTTTAGGCACGATAGTAGTCGTTTGCGATATTATGTGACACAATCTTCTATTTCAGACGGTGGTGAGCTGGGCGGAACTGGTGGGGCCCACTACTAGCTGTTCATTTCGATCCGACTTCGTACTTTTGCTATTTCAGTTTCTGGGTAAGTATTCAGGCCAGTTTGGTGTGTTTTCTTCGCTATGTGTTTGAGATATGTGAAAAGGGCACTTAGGCGAGGGTGTACTTTATCGCACTCGACCTAAACTCTAATTTGAATGTATAATTGTACTTGGCGTATGTATATGAACCTTTTGGAACCAAAACCCTTGAGCTTGTGGCTCGGGGCGACTTTCGAATAAAGTTTGTGAAGTTTGCAAAGTTTGTGATTTTGAATAATTTTGTGAAGTTTGTGAGTTTGGGGCGAACTCTTGACCTGGTTGGACTATTCGAGCCGGTTAGGGCTTGGTCGAAGGCAGTCCAACTTAGTCTGAGGTCACCAAGTTTGTAGGTTCATGTTATGAACCAATTTTGTGAATCCGGTTCACCGAGAAGGTGACCAAGTTTGTGACCCGAACTTGTGACTCAAGCTCAAGTTTGTGATTTCGTTCGCCCGGGCAAGTTTGTGAGGTGACTGGCCAGTGAGGGTGATAAGGTGTCGGTGGGTGTACAAGTGAAGTTCTACGGACTATTATTTACAGTCGACGGAGTGTCGGCAGGAGATCACGCATGGCACATGAGTTGGCTTTGGAGCCACCTGTATCCTTATTATGTGATGTTACTTTTCTGCTTTTGCTTTACTCTTATTGTGTAACTGTTACGTGAAATTTATGCTTTCGCCCCTGTTTACTTACTAAGCATATAGCTTACCCCATTCCTTTTGTTTTCCTTAGCAGGGGCCGACGCGGGGACTTTTGGCTCGTATACTAGTATAGTTAGATTGGCTTGTAATAGTTGAACAGTTAGGATGTTTGTTTTTTTGTTTTGGTGGTTTGACTCGATACTTTTGGAGAATGTAATTATAACTCTTTTGGGGTTGTATATAGTACTCTTTTGAATTTTCTGGCTTTGATTGTTTTAAGTTTTGAGTCCTGGCGCGAGCTAGGCAGGCGGCCCGCCGATACCCTTGGGTTCGCCCTTGGGAGAAGTGGGGTTGTCACAATTGACTTGTTAAGTATGGAACAATAGTCTATTGTTGGGAATCTTAAATATGTATGTTGGGTAGGAATCTCTAATACGGGTGATTTGCTCTTGAGCCTGGCCAGCTTGAGTGGTGAATTATCATATTTTCGGATTCTTGTCCCCGAATACCAAAGAGTGACATCTTTATGATCAGTTGAGATCTCGTGTAATATTCGGATAAGTTTGGATGGTGAAAACAAAGGCACGGGGAATGCGAGTAGCCTGGACTTGAAAAATATTGAAAATATTCATGGGATTTGGGATCCTTCTTATTCACGTGTTTCGAGCCTTGATTAAGTGTAGTGCCTGAGCGATACCTAGGGTTAATACTCTATAAGCTATGTGACTTGTTTTGATCGAATGTGTTGTATTGCCTTGTTTTATGATTTAGAGGGGTTTATGATTTGCATTATTCTGTTTTGTGCTGTTGATATTTATATAGTTACTTAGTGGCTATATTCTATTATTGATTAGTTGGTTATATTGTTATAGTTGATTCGCTACGAACCATGGAGGGTAGAAGAAGTCAAGCTAGGGGAACTAATCGAGGACGCGGTCCTAGTCGTAGCCGTGGGGGTAGACAAGCCCAGGAACCGGTACGAGAATCGAGAGAGGAAAGAGAGGCAACGGTTGAGCCACAACCTGAACCCCAAGCTACAGGGGGTGATCAAGTGGCAACTGCCATCCAGCAAATGACTAATATTCTGGCCCGTTTAGTGGAACAACAGGGTCAAGCCCCTGTAAACCAACCTCGGGACCCCGATATGGGGCAGGATAGAGCTTTGGAGAGATTCCAAAAGTTCTCCCCACCCAAGTTTTTAGGAGGGCCAGACCCGTATGAGGCTGAGAAATGGCTGGAGGCCATGATAAATATTTTTGCTGCCCTAAACTATACGGAGGAGAGACAAGTCCAATTCACTGTATTTCAGTTCGAGGGGCCAGCTAGGGCCTGGTGGAATGTAGTGAGGGCCAAGTGGGAGAGAGAAGGAACTGCATGGACTTGGCTAAACTTTGTAAGGGACTTCAACGAAAAATACCTTCCACCCATCGTCCAGGAGAGGAGAGAGGACGAATTCATTAAACTCCGTCAAGGAATATTGAGTGTAACTGAGTATGAGACTTAGTTTACAAAGTTATCCAAATTTGCTCCTGAACTGATAGCTACGGAGCCGAGAAAAGTACGGAGGTTTATACAAGGGCTGAATGTGGAGTTACAAGAAGCTTTAGCGGCAGTCCAAATTAATACATTCACGGAGGTTCTAGAGAAGGCCCTAAGGATAGAGACTGCTAGGGCACAAGTGAGGGCTTTTCATGCAAAAAGGAGAGGTGCGCCTGGTGGAAGTCAAAGACAAGGACAAAGTGATTTAGATATGCCACCTTCTAAGATAGGTCGAGAAGATGGTAGTGAGAAAGTTTCAAGGACGGCTAAGGAAAGTACTCCAAGAGGAGTTTCGCATGGCTGGGGCCAAGCAAGAGGTGCCTCACAAGGAGGTCAGACCTCAACCCCTCAAGTACCTTGTGGGTACTGTGGGAAGGCCAATCACGTGGAGAGGGATTGTTGGCGAAAGGCGAGAAAATGTTTATGGTGTGGTAGCACCGAACACCAGCTTGCAACCTGTCCCCGTAGATCACGCCTAAACCCTGAACAAGCAAGTGTAGGAGGGGCTAAGCCAAGAGTGCCAGCTAGGGCATATGCCTTGAACCAGCAGGCAGTACCTGAACCAACAGAGATAGTAGAAGGTACGATTCGTGATTTCTATTGTTTCCCTAAGTTTTGGCTATAGTGAGACCTGGGAGACGGAAATGAATATATATGAGAAATACCCTACATTATTCGAAGTGCATGTATGAATTTCGAGGACGAAATTATTTTAAGGAGGGGAGATTGTAACATCCCGAATATTAGGAGGTTGTTTGTGAAGAAAATATTAAAGTGTATTTCTTTGGGTTTGATTTAAAACCTAATTTTGTTTAAAAAGACAAGAAACCCTAATATTGTAGCCAAAAACCCTAGTTTACTTGTGACTAACCGGTTTTCCTAAATCTCTCATATTTTAATTGAAACCCTAATTTTAATTACTGGAATTGGAAAATTCCTCACGTTTTCTTAAAAATTTCTTTTATTTGAAAATTATCATTTATTAAAGCCTTACTATCCAATTATTCCATGATAAGTGCAAATGAATCTAGAAAGTAGGGTTTTATTCTTCGGTTTCAAGTTTGGAGCAAAATTAGGGTTTTCGCGATTTTCCGCCGGATGAATTTTCGGTACTGGCCAAGGATCAATTTGATGATTAAAAGTGACTTTTAAGTGAGAAAAAATATGTGAGTAGTAGCAATGATATAAGGTTAGTGAATGAGAAGTAAAAACCCTAGTACGTGAGTTTTAAGAAAAACGGCGCGAACCGGCGGGTCCCGCGCATTACCGTTTGAACGCACCACTTGACCACCACTTTCTTACCCTACAAGCTCATTGACAATTGAGAAAAATATCTTCTTATATTACAGCTAAGGGGACCGAAATTAGTGGCCAAGAAAGGCAAGAAAGAAAGAGAAAAAGAAAGGGTGGTGATGGTGACACTTGTCACCACCTCATGGCTTCTTAACCAAGACCATTACTAACCATTTAACTCCAACACTTAGCAATTTCTTCTTCATTTCTGCTGGGCTGGCCGAGAACAACAAGGAGAGAAACTCCAAGGGAAAATCTTTCATTTCATATCCAAATCCAACAAATAAGTGAGGAATCGAGCAAAGTAAACCGATTAAACTTGTTTTCTAGTGACTAGCTAGTGAGTTGTGGAGTGATTCTTGAGGGGGAGAGCTTGTGCTACTCTTGGTGACTTTTATTCAAGGTAAGAGAGTTTATCTCTCCAAGTTTTACTTCTAATCTTGTTATATTAAGCCTAGTAACTTGATTTTATGGTGAGATTATGGATGATGAGCATGTTTTAGTAGTTTTCCCCAATTTATTTGATGCACTAGGGCTTATGGAAATTCTGCCCAAATGGGTGTATGATGTTTATATGATGCAATTGAGGTTTCATATGGTGTTGTGGTAGTGATTGGACCAAGAAATTAAGGAAAGATTCACTAGAAACTCAAAATTTCCAAAATCTGGAAAATGGTCTTAACATTCTGTCCGAATTTTTATCTATATGTTAGAGGCTGTTTCGGCCTTAGTTCAAAGAATAAAAGTTGTAGAGAATGGCATTTTATAGGTGCCTACAAAATTTCAGCTCAATCGGAGCAACGTAGAATGTGAAAAGTCCAAAATACCCCTACTGTTTTAAGAATTTCCCAGCAGTCCGTTTCTTCAGTTCAGTCCAGTTTATCACGATTTTTGACCAGGCTCCATTCTGATTTAGCTCTGGGCCAAAACATAAAAGTTGTAGGGTTATGAAGTAGCTTTAAAATGCCTCAAAGAAAACCTGATTCGGACTTGTGTACACTGAGTTATGTCCATTACAGTGTTCTGCGTTTAAACAGCCGGTGAATTGGTTTCTGGTTTAGTAATCTGAGATTTTGACTAAGTTACATTAGGAAATGGACTAAGTGACCTTCATGAATGTTGTAGCTTTGTGTCTTAGCTTCGAAACGGCATAGGTTTCGCCTTAATCCGATAAGCGTAGCCTCGGACAAGTTATTTCCGCTTTTATACGTCAAATCTGTCTTGTGCCACATTGAATTTCTGCACTTGTACTTGATGCAATTCTTGTTGTTATGATATTGTGAGCCTAGGGAACGGCTCTTGGCTTGAATTGTTTTTATGTGTGATGTTGGGTTGTTGTTGAAGAAAAATAATGAAGCGTAAATGGCTGGAAATTAGGTAAACACAAAGGGCATGCTGCCCGAATTTTTACTCGAAGTCTAGAAAACTATCTTTGCGACTTGAGTGAAGGTTAAGTGATTATCACTTGAACTATCGAGGACCTTTGCCACTTGTTTATCGAGGGTTATACGTTAGGACTTGGCCGAACTTGTACCCTTAGGAAAACGATTTGAATCACTACGAAACCGTTCTACTTGCACTTTTGACTCAAGAGTCATCTTCAAGCAAAAATGTTATCAAATTTTTCAGTTTGAAGAGCGAGCAATTATTTCACGACTCTTTTCAAGTGAACTTCAATTTCTTTATTCTTATTGAACGGAACGCTTAAGTTTCGAACCTTGGTTGATTTTCAAAGTTCTCAAGTTAAGTTTTATCGCAGATTTGGACTCCCAACTCGGAGTACCACCCAGACACGAGCACTAGAAGCACTATTTAGGTGAGTGCTTCCAAATATCCGATTGTACTTGATATGTGTGCTTCTTACTTGACTTGCGTGATTACATGACAATGAATGAAAGGGCAAGGGTGTACTTTATCGCACTTGCCCTAATATGACCTGTTCTTGCTATTGATCATACTTGACTTGTTGTACATGTACTTGAATTATATCTTGTCTGGAATTCCAGAAACCCTGTGGCTAGTTAATCAAGTCGAGCCGGCAAGGGCCTGGTCGATTAGATAACAAACCCTGGGTCACTTGTAATGTCGAGTGGAGTGTTATCTCCTCGACTAAACGGTATACTCGAGTATTACCACCCGTGTTTATTGAGGATTTTGGGCCCAGTAGGGGGTGTGAATGGTGGACGGAGAGTAGTGTAAGTGGTGTTCTACTGGATTGGCTCCTTTACTTGAAAGTTGACGGAGTGTCAACTACTATGTGATCAAGCCCTGATGATGAATGGAAGTTGGCTCCTGAGAGCCATCCGTATCCTTATGCTTTGGAATGATTATTGTTTATTGGATTATTGTTTCTTCTGAAAACTTTTACACTCGCTCATTTTGAGATTGCTCACTTTTATGAACTCTTCATGCTCGTTACTTTGCTATATCGAAAACTAGTACTTATAAATAATGGTCAATTTGCTATTTGGAACCTCACTGGGCTTTAGCTCACACCACGCTATTTGTTTTCCTTACAGGGGGTACGAGTGACGCGTGAGACTTGTAAAAGACTAGCGTAGCCTTTTGTTTTGACTTTTGACTTTTGGTCTTGTACTCGCGCTATTCCTCGAATGGAACATGTTGTACTTGGATTGTATACGTTTTGAACTAGTTTGGTGTATTGAGGCTTTGTACCTCGATTTCTATCAATGTAAATTATAAGCTTGAATTGCGGATATTATTTATGGTTCGTGGATGTGTGTACATGACTCGATCGAGATAGTGAGTGAGTCCTGGCGAGAGCTGGGCAGGCGGTCCGCCGAACCCTTTGGTACGCCTTAGGGGGAGGTGGGGTCGTCACAGATGGTATTAGAGCTCCTATCGAGCTCGTGCCGGGAGAAGGTTCTTGGACTGTGGGGATTGACTTGTTAAGTATGGAACAATAGTCTATTGTTGGGAATCTTAGATATGTATGTTGGGTAGGAATCTCTAATACGGGTGATTTGCTCTTGAGCCTGGCCAGCTTGAGTGGTGAATTATCATATTTTCGGATTCTTGTCCCCGAATACCAAAGAGTGACATCTTTACGATCAGTTGAGATCTCGTGTAATATTCGGATAAGTTTGGATGGTGAAAACAAAGGCACGGGGAATGCGAGTAGCCTGGACTTGAAAAATATTTAAAATATTCATGGGATTTGGGATCCTTCTTATTCACGTGTTTCGAGCCTTGATTAAGTGTAGTGCCTGAGCGATACCTAGGGTTAATACTCTATAAGCTATGTGACTTGTTTTGATCGAATGTGTTGTATTGCCTTGTTTTATGATTTAGAGGGGTTTATGATTTGCATTATTCTGTTTTGTGCTGTTGATATTTATATAGTTACTTAGTGGCTATATTCTATTATTGATTAGTTGGTTATATTGTTATAGTTGATTCGCTACGAACCATGGAGGGTAGAAGAAGTCAAGCTAGGGGAACTAATCGAGGACGCGGTCCTAGTCGTAGCCGTGGGGGTAGACAAGCCCAGGAACCGGTACGAGAATCGAGAGAGGAAAGAGAGGCAACGGTTGAGCCACAACCTGAACCCCAAGCTACAGGGGGAGATCAAGTGGCAACTGCCATCCAGCAAATGACTAATATTCTGGCCCGTTTAGTGGAACAACAGGGTCAAGCCCCTGTAAACCAACCTCGGGACCCCGATATGGGGCAGGATAGAGCTTTGGAGAGATTCCAAAAGTTCTCCCCACCCAAGTTTTTAGGAGGGCCAGACCCGTATGAGGCTGAGAAATGGCTGGAGGCCATGATAAATATTTTTGCTGCCCTAAACTATACGGAGGAGAGACAAGTCCAATTCACTGTATTTCAGTTCGAGGGGCCAGCTAGGGCCTGGTGGAATGTAGTGAGGGCCAAGTGGGAGAGAGAAGGAACTGCATGGACTTGGCTAAACTTTGTAAGGGACTTCAACGAAAAATACCTTCCACCCATCGTCCAGGAGAGGAGAGAGGACGAATTCATTAAACTCCGTCAAGGAATATTGAGTGTAACTGAGTATGAGACTCAGTTTACAAAGTTATCCAAATTTGCTCCTGAACTGATAGCTACGGAGCCGAGAAAAGTACGGAGGTTTATACAAGGGCTGAATGTGGAGTTACAAGAAGCTTTAGCGGCAGTCCAAATTAATACATTCACGGAGGTTCTAGAGAAGGCCCTAAGGATAGAGACTGCTAGGGCACAAGTGAGGGCTTTTCATGCAAAAAGGAGAGGTGCGCCTGGTGGAAGTCAAAGACAAGGACAAAGTGATTTAGATATGCCACCTTCTAAGATAGGTCGAGAAGATGGTAGTGAGAAAGTTTCAAGGACGGCTAAGGAAAGTACTCCAAGAGGAGTTTCGCATGGCTGGGGCCAAGCAAGAGGTGCCTCACAAGGAGGTCAGACCTCAACCCCTCAAGTACCTTGTGGGTACTGTGGGAAGGCCAATCACGTGGAGAGGGATTGTTGGCGAAAGGCGAGAAAATGTTTATGGTGTGGTAGCACCGAACACCAGCTTGCAACCTGTCCCCGTAGATCACGCCTAAACCCTGAACAAGCAAGTGTAGGAGGGACTAAGCCAAGAGTGCCAGCTAGGGCATATGCCTTGAACCAGCAGGCAGTACCTGAACCAACAGAGATAGTAGAAGGTACGATTCGTGATTTCTATTGTTTCCCTAAGTTTTGGCTATAGTGAGACCTGGGAGACGGAAATGAATATATATGAGAAATACCCTACATTATTCGAAGTGCATGTATGAATTTCGAGAACGAAATTATTTTAAGGAGGGGAGATTGTAACATCCCGAATATTAGGAGGTTGTTTGTGAAGAAAATATTAAAGTGTATTTCTTTGGGTTTGATTTAAAACCTAATTTTGTTTAAAAAGACTAGAAACCCTAATATTGTAGCCAAAAACCCTAGTTTACTTGTGACTAACCGGTTTTCCTAAATCTCTCATATTTTAATTGAAACCCTAATTTTAATTACTGGAATTGGAAAATTCCTCACGTTTTCTTAAAAATTTCTTTTATTTGAAAATTATCATTTATTAAAGCCCTACTATCCAATTATTCCATGATAAGTGCAAATGAATCTAGAAAGTAGGGTTTTATTCTTCGGTTTCAAGTTTGGAGCAAAATTAGGGTTTTCGCGATTTTCCGCCGGATGAATTTTCGGTACTGGCCAAGGATCAATTTGATGATTAAAAGTGACTTTTAAGTGAGAAAAAAATATGTGAGTAGTAGCAATGATATAAGGTTAGTGAATGGGAAGTAAAAACCCTAGTACGTGAGTTTTAAGAAAAACGGCGCGAACCGGCGGGTCCCGCGCATTACCGTTTGAACGCACCACTTGACCACCACTTTCTTACCCTACAAGCTCATTGACAATTGAGAAAAATATCTTCTTATATTACAGCTAAGGGGACCGAAATTAGTGGCCAAGAAAGGCAAGAAAGAAAGAGAAAAAGAAAGGGTGGTGATGGTGACACTTGTCACCACCTCATGGCTTCTTAACCAAGACCATTACTAACCATTTAACTCCAACACTTAGCAATTTCTTCTTCATTTCTGCTGGGCTGGCCGAGAACAACAAGGAGAGAAACTCCAAGGGAAAATCTTTCATTTCATATCCAAATCCAACAAATAAGTGAGGAATCGAGCAAAGTAAACCGATTAAACTTGTTTTCTAGTGACTAGCTAGTGAGTTGTGGAGTGATTCTTGAGGGGGAGAGCTTGTGCTACTCTTGGTGACTTTTATTCAAGGTAAGAGAGTTTATCTCTCCAAGTTTTACTTCTAATCTTGTTATATTAAGCCTAGTAACTTGATTTTATGGTGAGATTATGGATGATGAGCATGTTTTAGTAGTTTTCCCCAATTTATTTGATGCACTAGGGCTTATGGAAATTCTGCCCAAATGGTTGTATGATGTTTATATGATGCAATTGAGGTTTCATATGGTGTTGTGGTAGTGATTGGACCAAGAAATTAAGGAAAGATTCACTAGAAACTCAAAATTTCCAAAATCTGGAAAATGGTCTTAACATTCTGTCCGAATTTTTATCTATATGTTAGAGGCTGTTTCGGCCTTAGGTCAAAGAATAAAAGTTGTAGAGAATGGCATTTTATAGGTGCCTACAAAATTTCAGCTCAATCGGAGCAACGCAGAACGTGAAAAGTCCAAAATACCCCTACTGTTTTAAGAATTTCCCAGCAGTCCGTTTCTTCAGTTCAGTCCAGTTTATCACGATTTTTGACCAGGCTCCATTCTGATTTAGCTCTGGGCCAAAACATAAAAGTTGTAGGGTTATGAAGTAGCTTTAAAATGCCTCAAAGAAAACCTGATTCGGACTTGTGTACACTGAGTTATGTCCATTACAGTGTTCTGCGTTTAAACAGCCGGTGAATTGGTTTCTGGTTTAGTAATCTGAGATTTTGACTAAGTTACATTAGGAAATGGACTAAGTGACCTTCATGAATGTTGTAGCTTTGTGTCTTAGCTTCGAAACGGCATAGGTTTCGCCTTAATCCGATAAGCGTAGCCTCGGACGAGTTATTTCCGCTTTTATACGTCAAATCTGTCTTGTGCCACATTGAATTTCTGCACTTGTACTTGATGCAATTCTTGTTGTTATGATATTGTGAGCCTAGGGAACGGCTCTTGGCTTGAATTGTTTTTATGTGTGATGTTGGGTTGTTGTTGAAGAAAAATAATGAAGCCTAAATGGCTGGAAATTAGGTAAACACAAAGGGCATGCTGCCCGAATTTTTACTCGAAGTCTAGAAAACTATCTTTGCGACTTGAGTGAAGGTTAAGTGATTATCACTTGAACTATCGAGGACCTTTGCCACTTGTTTATCGAGGGTTATACGTTAGGACTTGGCCGAACTTGTACCCTTAGGAAAATGATTTGAATCACTACGAAACCGTTCTACTTGCACTTTTGACTCAAGAGTCATCTTCAAGCAAAAATGTTATCAAATTTTTCAGTTTGAAGAGCGAGCAATTATTTCACGACTCTTTTCAAGTGAACTTCAATTTCTTTATTCTTATTGAACGGAACGCTTAAGTTTCGAACCTTGGTTGATTTTCAAAGTTCTCAAGTTAAGTTTTATCGCAGATTTGAACTCCCAACTCGGAGTACCACCCAGACACGAGCACTAGAAGCACTATTTTGGTGAGTGCTTCCAAATATCCGATTGTACTTGATATGTGTGCTTCTTACTTGACTTGCGTGATTACATGACAATGAATGAAAGGGCAAGGGTGTACTTTATCGCACTTGCCCTAATATGACCTGTTCTTGCTATTGATCATACTTGACTTGTTGTACATGTACTTGAATTATATCTTGTCTGGAATTCCAGAAACCCTGTGGCTAGTTAATCAAGTCGAGCCGGCAAGGGCCTGGTCGATTAGATAACAAACCCTGGGTCACTTGTAATGTCGAGTGGAGTGTTATCTCCTCGACTAAACGGTATACTCGAGTATTACCACCCGTGTTTATTGAGGATTTTGGGCCCAGTAGGGGGTGTGAATGGTGGACGGAGAGTAGTGTAAGTGGTGTTCTACTGGATTGGCTCCTTTACTTGAAAGTTGACGGAGTGTCAACTACTATGTGATCAAGCCCTGATGATGAATGGAAGTTGGCTCCTGAGAGCCATCCGTATCCTTATGCTTTGGAATGATTATTGTTTATTGGATTATTGTTTCTTCTGAAAACTTTTACACTCGCTCATTTTGAGATTGCTCACTTTTATGAACTCTTCATGCTCGTTACTTTGCTATATCGAAAACTAGTACTTATAAATAATGGTCAATTTGCTATTTGGAACCTCACTGGGCTTTAGCTCACACCACGCTATTTGTTTTCCTTACAGGGGGTACGAGTGACGCGTGAGACTTGTAAAAGACTAGCGTAGCCTTTTGTTTTGACTTTTGACTTTTGGTCTTGTACTCGCGCTATTCCTCGAATGGAACATGTTGTACTTGGATTGTATACGTTTTGAACTAGTTTGGTGTATTGAGGCTTTGTACCTCGATTTCTATCAATGTAAATTATAAGTTTGAATTGCGGATATTATTTATGGTTCATGGATGTGTGTACATGACTCGATCGAGATAGTGAGTGAGTCCTGGCGAGAGCTGGGCAGGCGGTCCGCCGAACCCTTTGGTACGCCTTAGGGGGAGGTGGGGTCGTCACAGATGGTATTAGAGCTCCTATCGAGCTCGTGCCGGGAGAAGGTTCTTGGACTGTGGGGATTGACTTGTTAAGTATGGAACAATAGTCTATTGTTGGGAATCTTAGATATGTATGTTGGGTAGGAATCTCTAATACGGGTGATTTGCTCTTGAGCCTGGCCAGCTTGAGTGGTGAATTATCATATTTTCGGATTCTTGTCCCCGAATACCAAAGAGTGACATCTTTACGATCAGTTGAGATCTCGTGTAATATTCGGATAAGTTTGGATGGTGAAAACAAAGGCACGGGGAATGCGAGTAGCCTGGACTTGAAAAATATTTAAAATATTCATGGGATTTGGGATCCTTCTTATTCACGTGTTTCGAGCCTTGATTAAGTGTAGTGCCTGAGCGATACCTAGGGTTAATACTCTATAAGCTATGTGACTTGTTTTGATCGAATGTGTTGTATTGCCTTGTTTTATGATTTAGAGGGGTTTATGATTTGCATTATTCTGTTTTGTGCTGTTGATATTTATATAGTTACTTAGTGGCTATATTCTATTATTGATTAGTTGGTTATATTGTTATAGTTGATTCGCTACGAACCATGGAGGGTAGAAGAAGTCAAGCTAGGGGAACTAATCGAGGACGCGGTCCTAGTCGTAGCCGTGGGGGTAGACAAGCCCAGGAACCGGTACGAGAATCGAGAGAGGAAAGAGAGGCAACGGTTGAGCCACAACCTGAACCCCAAGCTACAGGGGGAGATCAAGTGGCAACTGCCATCTAGCAAATGACTAATATTCTGGCCCGTTTAGTGGAACAACAGGGTCAAGCCCCTGTAAACCAACCTCGGGACCCCGATATGGGGCAGGATAGAGCTTTGGAGAGATTCCAAAAGTTCTCCCCACCCAAGTTTTTAGGAGGGCCAGACCCGTATGAGGCTGAGAAATGGCTGGAGGCCATGATAAATATTTTTGCTGCCCTAAACTATACGGAGGAGAGACAAGTCCAATTCACTGTATTTCAGTTCGAGGGGCCAGCTAGGGCCTGGTGGAATGTAGTGAGGGCCAAGTGGGAGAGAGAAGGAACTGCATGGACTTGGCTAAACTTTGTAAGGGACTTCAACGAAAAATACCTTCCACCCATCGTCCAGGAGAGGAGAGAGGACGAATTCATTAAACTCCGTCAAGGAATATTGAGTGTAACTGAGTATGAGACTCAGTTTACAAAGTTATCCAAATTTGCTCCTGAACTGATAGCTACGGAGCCGAGAAAAGTACGGAGGTTTATACAAGGGCTGAATGTGGAGTTACAAGAAGCTTTAGCGGCAGTCCAAATTAATACATTCACGGAGGTTCTAGAGAAGGCCCTAAGGATAGAGACTGCTAGGGCACAAGTGAGGGCTTTTCATGCGAAAAGGAGAGGTGCGCCTGGTGGAAGTCAAAGACAAGGACAAAGTGATTTAGATATGCCACCTTCTAAGATAGGTCGAGAAGATGGTAGTGAGAAAGTTTCAAGGACGGCTAAGGAAAGTACTCCAAGAGGAGTTTCGCATGGCTGGGGCCAAGCAAGAGGTGCCTCACAAGGAGGTCAGACCTCAACCCCTCAAGTACCTTGTGGGTACTGTGGGAAGGCCAATCACGTGGAGAGGGATTGTTGGCGAAAGGCGGGAAAATGTTTATGGTGTGGTAGCACCGAACACCAGCTTGCAACCTGTCCCCGTAGATCACGCCTAAACCCTGAACAAGCAAGTGTAGGAGGGACTAAGCCAAGAGTGCCAGCTAGGGCATATGCCTTGAACCAGCAGGCAGTACCTGAACCAACAGAGATAGTAGAAGGTACGATTCGTGATTTCTATTGTTTCCCTAAGTTTTGGCTATAGTGAGACCTGGGAGCCGGAAATGAATATATATGAGAAATACCCTACATTATTCGAAGTGCATGTATGAATTTCGAGGACGAAATTCTTTTAAGGAGGGGAGATTGTAACATCCCGAATATTAGGAGGTTGTTTGTGAAGAAAATATTAAAGTGTATTTCTTTGGGTTTGATTTAAAACCTAATTTTGTTTAAAAAGACTAGAAACCCTAATATTGTAGCCAAAAACCCTAGTTTACTTGTGACTAACCGGTTTTCCTAAATCTCTCATATTTTAATTGAAACCCTAATTTTAATTACTGGAATTGGAAAATTCCTCACGTTTTAATAAAAATTTCGTGAATTAAGGTGAGAAATTTCGAGGGCAAAATTCTTTTAAGGGGGAGAGAGTGTGAGAACCCGTATTTTTGCATTTTCTAGGTTTTATTATTTTTCATGGCTTCTTTTCTGCATTTTCGTGCTTAGGAAAAATTCTAGATAATTTTAAGGAGCAGATACAATTTTTAGATGATTTTTCTAGTATCGAATAGGTTTTGAGAAATTAAGAGTGTATACCGGATGTGGGACCCACTAGGGCGAAAAGTTCGGAAAAATTCGGCCAACTAGGTTAAGTTTTGGATACTGGAATTAATTTACCGGGTGTTGTGAGATATTTAGAGGTACCAAGTGGATAGGTGTATGAGAGACAAAAAAGTTAGGCAAGTCATTAAATGAGGTGACAAGTGTCACCATGTGATTGGATTGAGTTGTCCACAACTATTCACCTTTTTACTATTTGACCAAATAAATCAAAAAAATACCAAAAATTCACCATTTTCTTCTCTTCCTTGGCCGACCTCTTCAAGCTCCAAAAGCAAGAAAACTCTTCAAGTTTTTGGCTTCCATCTAGATCAAATCCTCCAAAACAAGCACTTAAACTTGTTTCTACTCCATAAAACCTCTTCATTAGGTGTTAGTGAGTTGTTTGGTGAAGTGTTTGGGGAAGCTAAGGTGACAAGCAACTCTCCCTCTCTTGTTTTACTAGGTGAGTAGTGAATGAACCTTCTCTTTCACCTAATGAAGCTTAATTTGTGCTTAGTGGTAGTTAAAATGTTGAATTTTGTGGTTTATTTCTTGATTTTGGATGAAGTGGTGAAGTTTTCCATTTATTGGTGATTTTTCTGTTTATATATGAATTTGATGGTGTGGCCTTGTATGATCATTGGAAATGGCCTAAAATGAGGCTAGTAGGTGTAAATGATTGTTAATTGCAAGCACTTTTTGGTTTGTAGGGAAATTTGGAAGACTAGGGTTTCATACCCTTCAATTCTGCCCGAATTTTTAGCTCCTAGTTAGAGGCCGAATTGGCCTTGACTTAAAACATGAAAGTTGTAGGGAATGACATTTTAGAGGTGGCTACAAATTTCAGGTCAATCAGAATAGTGTAGAATGAGAAAAGTTGAAATTACTATTGCTGTTCTGGTTTTACTCGAATGTAAGAATTGCGCCTGTAATTGGTTGTTTTGGCTGGAATTTCTTCTGAATTGGTTGTTGAGGCCTTCTGATGAAATTTATCCCTATTTCTTATCTTTCATCTGGTTTTGGAATTTCTGGATTTGGACTTGTAGAACCTGAGTTATGATGTTTCCGCTAGAATGCGTTTTGGTGAATCTGTTTTACGTTTTTGATGTAGTATCTTGCATTTTTGACCTATTTGCACTCAAAACTGGGTTGAGTGACCTTCTGTGATGTTGTAGCCCTGTCTTTTAGCTTCGAAATGGTGGGTCTTGCATCCTCATCCGATAATCGTAGTGAAATTGGTGCTATTACCGTAAAATGAGGACAAAAACTGTTTTTTTTAGGCCAAAGCTAGTTACATTTCCAAAATTTCTGGTTTCCTTTAATGTTTGTATATGCTTATGGAACCCTATTGGGGTCATGTTTGGCCTTGGTTTATGAATCGTTATCGAGTGTCATTGTATTTGTTTGCATGTTTTAGGACGTGACCGTGGTGCACTGTAACATCCCGAATATTAGGAGGTTGTTTGTGAAGAAAATATTAAAGTATATTTCTTCGGGTTTGATTTAAAACCTTATTTCATTTTAAACGACTAGAAACCCTAATGTTTTAATCAAAAAAAACCCTAGTTTACTTGTGACTAAACGGTTTCTTAAATCTTTCATATTTTACTAGAGATTCTAATGTTAATTATTGAAATTGTAAATTCCTCACGTTTTCTTAAAAAAATTTCCTTTTATTTGAAAATTATTATTTATTAAGGCCCTACTACCCAATTGTTCAACAATAAGTGCAGATGAACCTGGAAATAGGGTTTTATACTTCGGTCTCAAGATTTGAGCAAAATTAGGGTTTTGCGATTTTTCCGCCGGATAAATTTTCGGTACTGGCCGAGGATCAATTTGATGATTAAAAGTGACTTTTAAGTGAGAAATAATATGTGACTAGTAGCAATGAGATAAGGTTAGTGAATGGGAAGTAAAAACCCTAGTACGTGAGTTTTTAAGAAAAACGGCGCGAACCGGCGGGTCCCGCGCACTACCGTTTGAACGCACCACTGGACCACCACTTTCTTGCACCACAAGCTTATTGATATTTGAGCCAAAATATCTTCTTATATTACAGCTAAGGGGACCGAAATTTGTGGCTTATAAGCAAGGGGAAGAAAGAGAAAAATTAGTGGCTAAGAATTGTCCAAGTGTTAGCCAAATTGTGGTCTTAATTAACTCTAACCTTCTTACTCCTTATAAGACAAAAATCAGCTTCATTTCTCTTCATTTTCTGCTGCTAAGAGCATAGAGAGAGAGAGAGTAAGAACAAGAGAGGAAAAACAAAACTCTTCTCCATTTCTTCTTCAATCCACCAACAAAGTGAGAAATCAAACAAAAGAAACCGATTAATCTTGTCTTTGAGTGGTTAGTTAGTGTTTGGTGGTGAAAGTTTGGAAAAGGAAAGCTTGGGGCTGCTTTTAGAGACTTCTAACCAAGGTAAGAGAACTCATCTCTCTAAGTTTTGCTTTTGATTTTGTTAAATTAAGTTAGTAGTTTGATTATAGTGGTGGAATCATGGATGATTAGCATGATTTAGAGGTTTTCCCCAATTTATTTGATGAACTAGGGGTTCTGATTTTCTGCTCAATGTGATGTATGATGTGTAAATGTTGCAATTAAGGTTATATAAGGTTGTTTAGTGGTGATTAGAACCAGAAATTTGAGGAAATTACACTTAGAGCTAAAAATTTCAGATTTCTGGAAAATTTCCCAAGCATTCTGTCCGAATTTGTATCGGTGTGTTAGAGGCCGAATTGGCCTTGGGTCAAAGAAGAAAAGTTGTAGAGAATGGTATTTTGTAGGTGCCTGTAAAATTTCAGCTCAATTGGAGTAACGTAGGTCGTGAAAAGTCCGAAATACCCTTACTGTTTTAAGTTTTTCCTCAGCAGTCCGTGTGTTCAGTTTGTCCAGTTAATCACGTTTTTTGACCAGGATCCATTCTGATTTAGCTCTGGGCCAAAACATGAAAGTTGTAGTGTTCTGAAGTAGCTTTAAAATGCCTCTAAGAACACCTGAATTGGACTTTTGTACACTGAGTTATGTCCATTCCAGTGCAGTGTGGATAAATAGCCGATGAATTGGATTTTGGTTCTGTAATTTGAGGATTTGACTAAGTTGCATTAGAAACTGGACTAAGTGATCTTCATGAACATTGTAACCCTGTTTCTTAGCTTTCAGATGGTTTTGGAATTTTGGAATTTGGACTTGGAGAGCCTGAGTTATGATGTTTCCGCTAAAATGCATTTTGTGAATCTGTTTTTGTGATCCTGGTATAGTATCTTGCATTTTTGACCTGGTTACACTCGAAACTGGGTTAAGTGACCTTCATGAACATTGTAGCCCTAAGTCTTAGCTTCGAAACGGCATAGGTTACGCCTCAATCCGATAAGCATAGCCTTGGATATGTTATTTCCGCATTTGGTACGTCAAATCTGTCTTGTGCCACAGTGAATTTCTGCACTTGTACTTAATGCGATTCTTGTTATTATGATATTGTGAGCCTATGGAACGGCTCTTGACATAAATTGCTGATTTGTATGATGTTGGGATGTTGTTGAAGAAAAATAATGAAGCCTAAATGGCTGGAAATTAGGTAAACACAAAGGGCATGCTGCTCAAATTTTTACTCGAGGTCTAGAAAACTATCTTTGCAACTTGAGTATGAGTTAAGAGTGATTACTGCTTGAACCATCTAGAGTACTTAAGTCTTCTTGTCCCAAGATATATAAATAAGGACTTGGCCGAACTTGTACCCCTTGAGAAATGAAATAATGATTGTTCAAAGTACGATTTCCTTGTACTTTCGACTCGCATGACCATTTCAAGTATAAATGTTACAAAGTTTTATCATTTAAAAAGTGAGCGAGTATTTCACGAGTATTCTCCAAGTGAATTTTCATTTCTTGATTCTTATTGAACGAAACGTCTAAGTTTCGAACTCTAATCATGTTTCAAAGTTCTCAAATTGAGTTTTATCGCAGATTTGGACTCCGAACTCGGAGTATAACCTGAAAGTGACCAGTAGCACTATATCTTTTGGGTGAGTGCTTTCAAATACCGAATTGAACTTGATACTTGAACTTGATACGTGACCAATCTGATTACATGTTATATACGTGAATTGTAAGGGCAAGAGTGTACTTTATCGCACTTGCCCTTATGTGATATACTTGTTTATTGTTGCAATTGACTTGATATACTTGATTATGATGCGCGCACTTCCTGGAATTCCAGAAACCCTGTGGCGAGTTACTCTAGTCGAGCCGGCAAGGGCTTGGTCGATTGGGTAACGAACCCTGGGTCTCTTGTATTGTCGAGTGGAGTGATATCTCCTCGACTAATCGGTATACTCGAGTATTACCACCCGTGTTCTTGAGGATTTTGGGCCCAGCTGGGGGTTGAACGGTGGACGGAGAGTCGTTTAAGTGGTGTTCTACTGGATTGGTTACTTACTTGAAAGTTGACGGAGTGTCAACTACTACGTGATCAAGCTCCTGGTAATGAAAAGGGGAATTTGGCTCCTGAGAGCCATCCGTATCCTTATGATTTGGAATACTTATTGTTTATTGGATTATTGTTTCTTTTGAAAAACTTCTACATTTGCTCATTTCAAGATTGCTACTTGACGTGTTACTGTTCACATTTATGAACACTTTATGCTCGTTACTTTGCTATATCGAAAACTCGTACTTATAAATAATGGTCAATTTGCTATTTGGAACCTCACTGGGCTTTTAGCTCATTCCACTCCATTTGTTTTCCTTTCAGGGGTACGAGCGAGGTGCGAGATATGTAAGGTCTAGCATAGACTAGTTGTTTGATTTTTGACTTGTACTCGTGCTATTCCTCGAATAGAATGTTTTGTATTTGGATTGTATACGCCTTGAACCAGTTTGAGTATATTGAGACTTTGTACCTCGATTTCTATCAATGTACATTATAAGCTTGAATTGGGATTGTTATTTATGGTTCATGGTTGTGTGTACATTATTCGATAGAGATAGTGAGTGAGTCCTGGCGAGAGCTGGGCAGGCGGTCCGCCGAACCCTTTGCTACGCCTTAGGGGGAGGTGGGGTCGTCACAAATGGTATCAGAGCTCCTTTTGAGCTCGTGCCGGGAGAAGGTTCTCGGACTGTGGGAATTGACTTGTTAAGTGTGGAACGATTGTCTATTGTTGGAGACCTTAGTTAGTTATGCCAGGTGGGAATCTCTAATATGGATGGTTTGCTCTTGGGACCGGCCGGCTCGAGTTGTGAATTGTCTTATTGTGGATTCTTGTACTTGGGTATCATATAGTGAAGAGCGTTAGAATAAGGGTCTGTATCTTGATTGCACTTGAGGTGAGTTTTGATGGAAAGGTTAAAGCGTGGATGATTCTAACATTTAACCTTGTTATTGGACCGATCAAAGGGGTTTGCAATACTTGAACTGTCTGAGACAGACTAAAATGAGCTCATTTGGGACTTGAACTTGTTTTGGCGAGTGTGCTCTTATGTACATGTAATGGACCTGATTTGATTTTTACACATGAGTAATATGACCTATATGAGGATTTGAATTTGGCGACTGTTTGAGAATGTGAATTGCTGGGTATAGGCTAGTCGAGTGAGTTCTTATTTGTACCCGTGCTTCTTGAACTTGAAGTAATTGAATCTACTTTTGAACTTATATGTTTGAACCCTGCTTTGACCTTGCTTTTGAACTTATTCGTATTTGTGTGGCTTTGCCTGTTGTGTTTCCAAGCACCGCCTGGGGTAAAATTTTCGACTTGAGGCTAAGCCATGTTTTAAATTTTTCGAATATCTGAGACTTTTCTTTCAACTTAGGGCTAGTTATGCGAATTGAACCCTTTTTGCATGTTCTATTTGGTTATCTCTTAGCTCTTTACTAAATGATAAGGTCATATATAAGGGATTGGAGTGATTTCTAGTACCTGACTGACTTTAAAGGACTCTTAGTACCCGTTGGAATTTCGAGGGCGAAATTCTTTTAAGGAGGGGAGATTGTAACATCCCGAATATTAGGAGGTTGTTTGTGAAGAAAATATTAAAGTATATTTCTTCGGGTTTGATTTAAAACCTTATTTCATTTTAAACGACTAGAAACCCTAATGTTTTAATCAAAAAAAACCCTAGTTTACTTGTGACTAAACGGTTTCTTAAATCTTTCATATTTTACTAGAGATTCTAATGTTAATTATTGAAATTGTAAATTCCTCACGTTTTCTTAAAAAAATTTCCTTTTATTTGAAAATTATTATTTATTAAGGCCCTACTACCCAATTGTTCAACAATAAGTGCAGATGAACCTGGAAATAGGGTTTTATACTTCGGTCTCAAGATTTGAGCAAAATTAGGGTTTTGCGATTTTTCCGCCGGATAAATTTTCGGTACTGGCCGAGGATCAATTTGATGATTAAAAGTGACTTTTAAGTGAGAAATAATATGTGACTAGTAGCAATGAGATAAGGTTAGTGAATGGGAAGTAAAAACCCTAGTACGTGAGTTTTTAAGAAAAACGGCGCGAACCGGCGGGTCCCGCGCACTACCGTTTGAACGCACCACTGGACCACCACTTTCTTGCACCACAAGCTTATTGATATTTGAGCCAAAATATCTTCTTATATTACAGCTAAGGGGACCGAAATTTGTGGCTTATAAGCAAGGGGAAGAAAGAGAAAAATTAGTGGCTAAGAATTGTCCAAGTGTTAGCCAAATTGTGGTCTTAATTAACTCTAACCTTCTTACTCCTTATAAGACAAAAATCAGCTTCATTTCTCTTCATTTTCTGCTGCTAAGAGCATAGAGAGAGAGAGAGTAAGAACAAGAGAGGAAAAACAAAACTCTTCTCCATTTCTTCTTCAATCCACCAACAAAGTGAGAAATCAAACAAAAGAAACCGATTAATCTTGTCTTTGAGTGGTTAGTTAGTGTTTGGTGGTGAAAGTTTGGAAAAGGAAAGCTTGGGGCTGCTTTTAGAGACTTCTAACCAAGGTAAGAGAACTCATCTCTCTAAGTTTTGCTTTTGATTTTGTTAAATTAAGTTAGTAGTTTGATTATAGTGGTGGAATCATGGATGATTAGCATGATTTAGAGGTTTTCCCCAATTTATTTGATGAACTAGGGGTTCTGATTTTCTGCTCAATGTGATGTATGATGTGTAAATGTTGCAATTAAGGTTATATAAGGTTGTTTAGTGGTGATTAGAACCAGAAATTTGAGGAAATTACACTTAGAGCTAAAAATTTCAGATTTCTGGAAAATTTCCCAAGCATTCTGTCCGAATTTGTATCGGTGTGTTAGAGGCCGAATTGGCCTTGGGTCAAAGAAGAAAAGTTGTAGAGAATGGTATTTTGTAGGTGCCTGTAAAATTTCAGCTCAATTGGAGTAACGTAGGTCGTGAAAAGTCCGAAATACCCTTACTGTTTTAAGTTTTTCCTCAGCAGTCCGTGTGTTCAGTTTGTCCAGTTAATCACGTTTTTTGACCAGGATCCATTCTGATTTAGCTCTGGGCCAAAACATGAAAGTTGTAGTGTTCTGAAGTAGCTTTAAAATGCCTCTAAGAACACCTGAATTGGACTTTTGTACACTGAGTTATGTCCATTCCAGTGCAGTGTGGATAAATAGCCGATGAATTGGATTTTGGTTCTGTAATTTGAGGATTTGACTAAGTTGCATTAGAAACTGGACTAAGTGATCTTCATGAACATTGTAACCCTGTTTCTTAGCTTTCAGATGGTTTTGGAATTTTGGAATTTGGACTTGGAGAGCCTGAGTTATGATGTTTCCGCTAAAATGCATTTTGTGAATCTGTTTTTGTGATCCTGGTATAGTATCTTGCATTTTTGACCTGGTTACACTCGAAACTGGGTTAAGTGACCTTCATGAACATTGTAGCCCTGAGTCTTAGCTTCGAAACGGCATAGGTTACGCCTCAATCCGATAAGCATAGCCTTGGATATGTTATTTCCGCATTTGGTACGTCAAATCTGTCTTGTGCCACAGTGAATTTCTGCACTTGTACTTAATGCGATTCTTGTTATTATGATATTGTGAGCCTATGGAACGGCTCTTGACATAAATTGCTGATTTGTATGATGTTGGGATGTTGTTGAAGAAAAATAATGAAGCCTAAATGGCTGGAAATTAGGTAAACACAAAGGGCATGCTGCTCAAATTTTTACTCGAGGTCTAGAAAACTATCTTTGCAACTTGAGTATGAGTTAAGAGTGATTACTGCTTGAACCATCTAGAGTACTTAAGTCTTCTTGTCCCAAGATATATAAATAAGGACTTGGCCGAACTTGTACCCCATGAGAAATGAAATAATGATTGTTCAAAGTACGATTTCCTTGTACTTTCGACTCGCATGACCATTTCAAGTATAAATGTTACAAAGTTTTATCATTTAAAAAGTGAGCGAGTATTTCACGAGTATTCTCCAAGTGAATTTTCATTTCTTGATTCTTATTGAACGAAACGTCTAAGTTTCGAACTCTAATCATGTTTCAAAGTTCTCAAATTGAGTTTTATCGCAGATTTGGACTCCGAACTCGGAGTATAACCTGAAAGTGACCAGTAGCACTATATCTTTTGGGTGAGTGCTTTCAAATACCGAATTGAACTTGATACTTGAACTTGATACGTGACCAATCTGATTACATGTTATATACGTGAATTGTAAGGGCAAGAGTGTACTTTATCGCACTTGCCCTTATGTGATATACTTGTTTATTGTTGCAATTGACTTGATATACTTGATTATGATGCGCGCACTTCCTGGAATTCCAGAAACCCTGTGGCGAGTTACTCTAGTCGAGCCGGCAAGGGCTTGGTCGATTGGGTAACGAACCCTGGGTCTCTTGTATTGTCGAGTGGAGTGATATCTCCTCGACTAATCGGTATACTCGAGTATTACCACCCGTGTTCTTGAGGATTTTGGGCCCAGCTGGGGGTTGAACGGTGGACGGAGAGTCGTTTAAGTGGTGTTCTACTGGATTGGTTACTTACTTGAAAGTTGACGGAGTGTCAACTACTACGTGATCAAGCTCCTGGTAATGAAAAGGGGAATTTGGCTCCTGAGAGCCATCCGTATCCTTATGATTTGGAATACTTATTGTTTATTGGATTATTGTTTCTTTTGAAAAACTTCTACATTTGCTCATTTCAAGATTGCTACTTGACGTGTTACTGTTCACATTTATGAACACTTTATGCTCGTTACTTTGCTATATCGAAAACTCGTACTTATAAATAATGGTCAATTTGCTATTTGGAACCTCACTGGGCTTTTAGCTCATTCCACTCCATTTGTTTTCCTTTCAGGGGTACGAGCGAGGTGCGAGATATGTAAGGTCTAGCATAGACTAGTTGTTTGATTTTTGACTTGTACTCGTGCTATTCCTCGAATAGAATGTTTTGTATTTGGATTGTATACGCCTTGAACCAGTTTGAGTATATTGAGACTTTGTACCTCGATTTCTATCAATGTACATTATAAGCTTGAATTGGGATTGTTATTTATGGTTCATGGTTGTGTGTACATTATTCGATAGAGATAGTGAGTGAGTCCTGGCGAGAGCTGGGCAGGCGGTCCGCCGAACCCTTTGCTACGCCTTAGGGGGAGGTGGGGTCGTCACATGCACAACGTTCTTTTGACTGAAGTGCATGAAACCACATTTGCGAGCTTGGTAAGTGTACTACTCACTTGTGTGTTATTATATGGCTTTGATACTTGAACTTGAGGTGTTGAATGTTAATTGAGTGAAGTGAGAGTGTACTTTATCACTCTCACTTATTGTTTTGCATGTTATTGGAAAGTGATTGGAATGTTATATGAAATGTAATACATGACTTGGTGTCGTTTGGACGAGTCTCCAACGACGACAATTGTTATCTTTGGGCTCAACCCCATTGGTAATTGATTGAATCGAGCCGGCGAGGGCTTGGTCGTGCCAATTAATGTGCCTTGGGGCAATGTTATATGGAATCTTGTAGTATGAGAGACTCTCGATTCCGGTTTACTCGAGTAATACCACAATGCAAGTGTTTGGATTTCGGGCCCGGTTGGGGAATGTTAGGTGGAAGGAATGGAAGTAAAGTGGGGTCTACGGTTGGTTATTTTTGAACATTGACGGAGAGTCAATGACGTCCGATCAAGAAATGCAAACGAGGAAAAGGGCTCTTGAGAGCCATCTGTATCCTTTTATCACCATATTTGACGTGTGCCTTTGCTTATTTTACTATATAGAATGAAAGCTTGATGCTTATGTGCACTTGGTTGCGTAAGTGATAGTATCTCACTAGGCAATTAGCTCACACCGTTCCTTTTGTTTTCCTTACAGGAATAGGACTCTTTTTGGAATGAATCTTGATAGATGGTTGCCGAATGAACTAGATGTATATTTTTTTGTATGGTATATGAAGTGAAACTCTAAATGTATCTTTAGGGCCGTTTTCACTTTTAATTTGGCAAACCGTGTATATATTCACTTTTGACAACTTTTGTATGTCACTTTGATTGTAATTGCTAAAGTTCAAGATGTGAATGTTTGTTCGATATTTGGTTGCATTCTGACGGGTCGGTTACTATTCATGACCGACTCCGAATTTCATTTTTTTTTATTTTGGGTTATTTTGCCCTTTTGCCTTGTTTACGCGCGTTTATAAGTTCCGGAACGAAATAGATCGCTCTAAACTGCACCGTTAGTCTAGGCGAGAGCTGAGCAGGCAGTCCGCTAACCTCTTTGGTTCGCCTTAGGGGAAGGTGGGACTGTCACAGATTACATGTTTTGAACTAGTTTAAGTTATCATTTATGGAGTTAATTGAAAGAGTTCAAAATGTTTGAGGGCAAGAGTAGAACAAAAACTAAGTTGAAGTGCAAGGGTTAAAAAGCAAATAAAGCACTTTTATGTGATTGGTGGAGAGAGTAAATATCTTCGTACACTTTGACTAGCTTATATATATCATAGACTTGCAAGTTATCATAAGAAAACAAAACAAATTAGGAAGGAAAAGAGAGAGGGAGGGTGCCGACCAAGGAGGAAAGAAAAGAGAGGAAACTGGCTTCAAAATTCTGCAATTTATAGCTTCCATCTTGCCTTTGGAGCTTGAGGGAACAACTTAGGAACTTGATTGTTGAAGTTTGATCATCTACCAAACCTATTTGAAGGTAAATCATCTTCTTTGAAAGTTAAGTTTTGGGGTTTTTAATCTTTGAGCTATGGAAGTGATGTATTTTATTGTGATTATGGATTTGTATGGTGGATGTGATGTTTAGATTGAAGTTTCATGGTTTAATTATGATGATGATGTTGTTGAAATTTTGATTAAGCTTATGAAAGAATTAGGGTTTCATGCTAAATAAGTTAATTAGCTTTAATTTTGTGCTATGAAGATTATAGTGGTTGTGTTTGATGATTGGTTTCTTTGGGTTGATGAGTTAGTGGAAAAAAAACTGATTTGGGTTAAGAAACCCTAGGCTTTCTTAGATTAGTTTAGCTTGGCTAATGTTTAGTTGGTTAGGGTTTGATTAGTTGGGTGTTAGATCAAGTTCCTTAGTGCAAATGAAGTTAGGTTAGGGATTATGGTTCGTGTTTGGTAATTTCGTGGTAAAATAAGGAGAGAATTTCGGACCATTAATAGACCTTTTAGAAGCTGGTATATGTGTGTTTGATTGGTAGGAATTTGGTTGGAAACTTGTATAAGAACCATAGAAACGGACCGTGCGGTTGCGGCGCGCAAAATTGGCAAATCTGGAAAACTTTGGCTTCACTTTTCTTGATGTTACGAATGGATTCAGAAGTTCCTCAAAACATGAAATTTGTAACCTCATAAGTCCTGAATATGCCTGTAAAATTTCAGGTCAAACGGATTAGTGTATCCTGAGTTATAGACAAAACACTCATGCCTATTTTGAACATTGGTTTGTGCTGCGTTTTGAAGTCAGCCTCTGACCGTGCATTTTTCCGTTTTGATCCCGTATGATCTGGGTGTCAACTCTTTCATAATAAATATAGATCTTGGTTTTGGCTTCGAAACGGTATAAAGTACGTCGAAATTTGAGTTCCGTAACTCCTGTTATGACCAAAACAAGATCGATCGTCAGAACTGCCTTGAATCTGGACAGTTCTGACGGGTACTTTGACACTCAACTTTCGTTCTGTTCTGAATGGATTCAGGTCTTGGCCAAAACATCAAAGTTTTAGCCTTATGTCTCAGATTTCTAATGCCTTTGGAATTTCCTGATTTGGATTTGTGAACTGGGAGTTATGGTCCAGCAAACATACCCTGTTCGTTACTCTAGAGTGCGAATTCCTGGAACGGTTTTCTGTACTTTCGACCTATTTCTGTTTAGATCCAGATTGAGGTGTCTTCATGAAAACTGTAACCCTTCCTCTTAGCTTCGTAACGGTACCTCATGTACCTTGATCCAACACTCGTAGCTTCAATTAGGCTCAAAACAGTTTTGACGGCAAAGCGATTAGATTACCATTCCTGTTTCCGTATGCCGTTTCCGCACTCGTGTGTGCCGATTTTGCCGTTTTGCTTGTTTTAGGCATATTAGTAGCCGTTTATGATGTTGTGTGATGCAATCTTCTATTTCAGATGGTGGTGAGCCGGTGGGGCCTACTAGCTACTCCTCGCGGCACAAATTTCGAACTTTTGTTTTTTTGTTCGTTAAGTATTCAGGCCGCTCTTATGTGTTAGTTGCTTATGTGTTTCGATATGTATGAAAAGGGTACCTAGGCGAGGGTGTACTTTATCGCACTCGACCTAAACCCTAATTTACGCACATATTTGTACATGGCATATGTATATGAATCATTTTGGAACTAAACCCCTTGAGCTTGTGGCTCGGGGTGACTTTTGAGTAAATTTTGTGAAGTTTGTGAGTTTGGGGCCCGATCTCATGACCTAGATGGACTATTCGAGCCGGTTAGGGCTTGGTCGAAGTCAGTCCAACCTGGTTTGAGGTCACCAAGTTTGTGAATCCGGTTCACCGATTATGTGGACCAAGTTTGTGACCCGAGCTTGTGAACCACGCTCAATTTCATTCGCTCGAGCAAGTTTGTGAGGTGTCTGGCCAGAGAGGGTGCTAAGGTGTACGGTGGGAGTACAAGTGAAGTTCTACGGACCATTATTTGTGGTCGACGGAGTGTCGGCAGGAGGTCACGCATGGCAAATGATCTGGCTTTGGAGCCACCTGTATCCTTATTATGTGATGTTACTTTTCTGCTTTTGCTTTACTCTTACTGTGTAACTGTTATTACGTGAAATTTACGCTTTTGCCCCTGTTTACTTACTAAGCATATAGCTTACCCCTTTCCTTTTGTTTTCCTTAGCAGGGGCCGACGCGGGGACTTTTTGCACATACACTAGTATAGTTAGGTTTGCTTGTAATAGTTGGACAATTAGGATGTTTGTTTTTTTTTGTGGTGGTTTGTATAAGGACCCTCCTTAGGGTCTACTCTTTGGTTTTGGTTATAATTATAAGGATGTAATAGTATGAGCAGGTACTTTTGAAGAATGTAATTAGAACACTTTTGGGGATTGAATATATTGTATATAGTGCTCTTTCGATTTATCTAGTTTTATTACTTTAGGTTTTGAGTCCTGGCGCGAGTTAGGCAGGCGGCCCGCCGATACCTTTGGGTTCACCCTTGGAAGAAGTGGGGTCGTCATAGGTGGTATCAGAGCGCCTAGGTTAGAGGACTTGGGAAAGTGGGACATACGCGATAGGCACCAGGCATATTTGATTCTTTTAAGCTGAATGATATACTTTAAGTTGAAATGCCGGTGAACTGATGAATTAATGTTTTGTAGGTATGTATCCGGGCAGTTCGAGTGGTGCAGGACCTAGTGGCGTGGGACCGAGACCTCCGAGTGTGAGGGGCCCAGAGGATCGAGCGCTGCGTAAGCGGGCGATCCGTTATCGGCAGAGACCTGGAGAGCCTTACACTTTGTACTCCCCTTTTGGTCAGGTGTCACACCGACCTTGTAGGTGTTGGTATACGTACAGTTATCCTGACGAGGTCATCCTGGCAGTGGACGATGAGCGATGCAGCCTGATTAGTCAACTAGAGGAGGCCAGAGAAGTTGGCCATGGGCAGGCGATGCGCATTAGGGACTTGGAGCGGGGTCTCCGAGATGAGATGCAAAGGGCGGACGCTTTACACCGTCAGCTTCAGGACACACATCAGCACCTCTTCGCTATGAAGAGGCAGCTGAAGGAGAGGGTTCGGAGTATTTCGATGGACTGCGAGGTCATCCTAGATATGGCCGCGGAGGCACCGCCATGAGCCACCGGTCCAGAGAGGATGGACGAGGTGGACACGTTAGGTTCCGTTGGGAACCTGGGCCCTAGGGGAGGCGTGTAGGGTCGCTTTTGTACTTTTGTTTAGCTAGTGGATTACTTTTGTTAGAACTGGCATGACCACTTTCTTTCGTTATTTGGTTGACTGACTAAATTTTTGGAGCAGGTGCTCATGTGTACATTGGATTTTGTACCGACTGGAGGTCGGTAATCTGTAAATCTTTTAGTGTGATTTTGTAAATATATGTATATATTTCAGTAGCATTTTGAACTTATCTTTTGTGTGTCTTTTGTGCATACGCTTTCGTTTGTACTTTTGCTCATAGTTTGGATAATAAGTATATGTAATGTTCCGATCTATAGACTTGTGCCCCGAAATGGACTCCGGTGGTCAAAGTAGAGCTGGAGACCAAGGACGGGACTCTGAAAGAAATAATGGAAATGGGCCGGATCAAGTCGCTACAGCCATCCAGCGGATGGCCGATCTACTAGAGCGAATGACAATCAACAGGGCCAAGGGAGCAGTACTGGGAATCCTGGACATAATCCGGGACATAATCCTGGTAATCATGAGGGAGAGGACCGTGCTTTAGAACGGTTCCAGAAATTTGCACCTCCTAAGTTTATAGGTGGACCTAATCCTGACCTAGCCGAGGGCTGGATGGATCGCATGTTAAACATATTTGCCGCGCTTAGGTATTCGGTGGAGCGGCAGATATCCTTTGCTGTCTTTTAGTTCGAAGGGGCCGCGCGAGCCTGGTGGAATGTGATCAAAGCCAAGTGGGAGCAAGAACAGACCCCCTGGACATGGGTCAATTTTACTCGAGAAGTTAATGAGAAATACTTGCCGCCCATTGTGCAAGAGAAACGAGAAGATGATTTTATCTGCCTGCGTCAAGGGGCATCTAGTGTGGCGGAGTATGAAACTCAGTTTACAAAACTCTCTCGCTTTGCCCCAGAGCTGGTGCTGATGGAGCAAAAGCGAATTCGCCGCTTTATCCAAGGCTTAAATGTGGAAATCCAGGAAGCACTGGCGGCCGCACAGCTGGACATGTTTAGTCAGGCACTAGAAAAAGCACAGCAGATTGAGATTGCCAGGTGTCGCGCCCCACTTTTTGATGGTGGTGAAAGTAGTGTGTGAGATATGTATGTGAACGTGTGTGAAAGTGAAAATAGAAGGCCGTGGGATTGTGAAATGCGACGGTTTCGCCAAATAAAGTTCAAAAAGGGTTTTTTGGATGAAAAAATGGAGTCGCCACTTGGTATAGAGTTAGGGTGTACCAAGTCACCCAAAAATGATTTTTTGTTTTTTTTTTTAAAAGAAAAAAAGTAAACAAACCCTTTTAAAGAACTTTTAGGTCTGCGTAACCAAAGAAAGGGATCGGGGGTTACATTTGATAAGGGAGAAGGCAAAGGCAAAGCCTAAGGCACTCCCTTACCCTAGCCAAAGCTAGTTGCGTGACTTAGCCCCACTTTTCCTAATTCTTCTACCCAAAATATGTTGCATGTTGGATGTGACTAATGGACATAGAAAAGAAATGCAATCCTAAATCTAAAATGTCTCTTACGAGGCTTTTTGGTCCCAACCACATGAGTTGTGGTGGCCAATAAGGAAAGTCCTCATAGAGGTCGCGAATGATGCCAATGAAGACTCAAGTATGAGTGTAAGTGTGCAAATGTAAGAAAAATGCATGTGTGCAAGTGTAAGAAAAGTGCATGTGTGCAAGTGTAAGAAAAGTGCATGTGTGCAAGTAAATCAAGGCATGTGTGTGCCAATTGAGAAAATAAAGGTGTTTGTGTGCAAGTGGATGAAAATATGGTAGTAAACATATAAGTGCCATTGAGTGCAATTCATGAGGTAGAGAAATAAATAAGTGATAGGAAAAATGTGCAAACATGGCATGTGAATTGAGAAAAATATAAGTAGTGAGAAAATGTAGATAAAAAGATGAGGAAGTGCATGAACCTAGAGGAATGCATCAAGTCGGGTACGGGAATGACTCCTAACTTCACGATTTTAATTTTCCCTTTGATTAGAAGGAAGAACTAGCGTGCTAAGGCTATTTTGTAGCCACACTCGCTCGTTTCCCTTACCCAAAGGGGACTCTCAAGCAAATGTATCCTATAACTAGCATGAAGATGCAAAAACCTAAAATGAAGGGAAAAGGTTTGGAGGAGCATGCCAAATGCTAGATAACTAAGAAAAATGCATGGAATGTAGTGAGGCATACAAAAAATGCATTAGCGAGAGGGACGGGCCTAATGGGTCTAGCATTGGACTAGCCCTTCACTAAATGCTTTATCACAAGCGTTGGACTTGTGAAGATCAAAAGGGAGGACCATGACTAGCATTGGACTAGCCATGGTATACGCATTCGTCCATCACATTCATCTATGACTATAGAAAGCAAGTAGACATGCCAATCACCTATAAACACGTAGCACATAACACTTAGCATGCTCGACTAGATGCAAGAGCCTAATAAAGCAAATTAACACGTAGCAACAAAAGCACGCAATCAAACTAATGAACCTATTATATTTGCTAACTAAAACAAATGGGGAAGAGGGAAAATGAATAAAAAATGCTCTCCAAACCCTATCTATTACAAGCCAAGAGGTGTACACATACCCCATAAAAGAATAACTTAATAAAAGCAAAAGTAAATGAAAGGAATTAAGGAAAGGCAAGGAAAAGCAAAGTAGACATGCAATTCTCACTTAGCACGTTGGATCACATAGAGGAAAGACAAAAAAAGATAAAAGAAGTTATACCTCCCCGTTTGTGATGTTAGTAAAGTGAACAAGACTTAACTTGAGCTAGAGTCACCAAAGAAAGGGATAACTGGGGCTAAAACCATCAAATGAAGAGATAACTTGGGCTAAAACCATCAAAGCAAAGAATTAATGCACCAATTTAGTGGTAAAATGTAAATAAGCCAATTTGAATCCACAAAATCATCGAATCCTTCTTCAATTGCAACTTAAAAATGATCAAATAATGCATAATTTCCAAGCAAAAGTGAATCATTGATCAAATTTCTAAAATAGCAAAATGACTAAAGACCCAATAGCAACCATTAATCAATCAATCAAGGCCAATTGAAACATTTTAGGAACTTAAAAGGTCCAAGAGCAAGAAAAGGTCAAGTAATGGTTCCAATTACATTTATTTTAGGACCAAATTGCAAACTACTAGAACATAATTGGGCCATAGTGAAACAAAGGGAGACTTGGGAGGCCAAACGGAAATTTTTAGAAATTATTTCATGCAATCTTCATGCAAGCTATGTAGACAAAGGCTTCTGCAAATATTTTCTTATGCTTTGACGTTTGGACAACCTTGCATGACAGATCTTCAAGAACAAAACTCTCAAACCGAAACCCAACCTCAAGTTCCTACCAAACTTATCATGCATACAAGAGCCAAAGTGAAGAAAACTTTTATGCAAATTTCATATGACAATTGAAAAACATTCCAGCAACAAAAGAACTTTCAGCAACCAAGCTATTCTCATGCAATTTTCATCCGCAAGTTCCTGCACCTTGCGGCATTTAGTAACCCATCAGGACAATTTGAAACAGAGATTTATGTCAAACATTCAGCCTCTCTAAATTCTCACCAAAACACAAATTGAACATGCAAGCAAAGGAAATCTAACATGAATAAAACTGGCAAGTTCCAAATATATTCACAGGTTTCTTGCTGCAATTTTCCTTTTGGTTCAAAGCTGATGGCTTTTCTAAACGCAAGCTTCGATGACAGATATTGCTCATGGCCTCTCAAACAAATAGCGAAAAACAAAACATCAAGCGAGCCGAGACGGATTCAAAAAGGAAATAGAACAGGTCCTGGAGTTTAACACCTAAACATGCAAAAGAAGCCTCAGAACAGGGTCACTAAGCCTTCATGGCTTTCCCCCTTCTGGTTTCCTTTCATCACAACACTTCTGGTTCATAGTCTAAGTGTGACAGCCCCACCTTCCCCTAAGGCGAACCAAAGAGGTTAGCGGACTGCCTGCCCAGCTCTCGCCAGGACTAACGGTGCAGTATAAAGCGATCTATCACGTTTTGAAACTTATAATGCGCGCAAACAAGGCAAAAGGGCAAAATAACCCAAAATAAAAGAAATGAAATCCAGAGTCGGCCATGAATAGTAACCGACCCGTCCGAAACCCAACCAAACATCGAAATACATATACAACATAACATTAACCATTTACAAGCCACAATGGCCATTAAAAGTGATACAAAAGTCACTACATATATGGGTTGCCAAAACAAAAGTGAAAACGGCCCTAATGATACATTTAGGGCCCCATTTTATATACAATACAAAAGAGGCACTCATCAAGTTCATTCGACAACCATATAACAAAATTCATTCCAAAAGAGTCATATTCCTGTAAGGAAAACAAAAGAAACGGGTTGAGCTATATGCCCAGTGAGAATACAACCACCATAGCAGCTAAGATCACATAAACATAACCGTTCAGTTCAAGTATGCAAATAAGAAGTAAATCAAATCAGTGAAAGGATACGGACGGCTCTCAAGAGCCCATTTCCTCGCTTATATTCTTGATCCAACCTCATTGACCCTCCGTCAATGTTAAAAAAATAACCAACCGTAGACAACTCTTTACTTCCATTCCTTCCACCCAACATTCCCCAACCGGGCCCGCACTCCAATTCAGTAGCTTTTGGTAATACTCGAGTATACCGGAACCAAGAGTCTCATTACTACAAGGTTCCTCAGTACAGTCCCCGTGGCATGACAATTTTCACGACCAAGCCCTCGCCGGCTCGATCCAATTGACTACCAAACGGGGTTGAGCTCAGTAATACAGTAAGGCCGTTGGACATTCGTCCAAATGACACCAAAGCAGTTTCCATGAAATGGAATTCACCAACCAATATATCAAGTTCAGTAATGCAGTAAAACGGTAGCCAATCAGTGATACTATCAAAAGGGGTGAGGGCGGCCAAGTACACCCTCACCTTAATCAATTCCAATATTGAAGTAAGCCTTCAAGGCATCACATATACATTTAGCGAAGCCACATAGTAACAATTAAGTGAGTAGTATACTCACCAAGTGAGAAAATGATGTTTCATGCACCGTCGTTAAACGAACGTCGTGCACCACCGTTTCCTCCTAGAACAAGCAAACAAATACAATGAGACTCGATAACGAGTCACAAAACAATGCTGAACACAACCCCAATAGGGTTTCATATGCATAAATAAGCATGATAGCAAACCAGAAATTAGAAATAGCATTAGTCTTGGCCCCGAATAGAAAAACTGTTTTGGCCTTATTATGCGGTAATGGTGTCAATTTCACTACGATTATCGGATGGGGGTGTAAGGCCCACCGTTTCGAAGCTATGGAACAGGGCTACAACAATGTAGAAGGTCACTCAGTCCAAATCCTAGCACAACTAGGCCAAATGTGCCAAATACTCAACCGGAAACACCAAAAACAGGTTTACAAATCACATAATGCTGTAATTACTATGACTCAGTCTATACAGGTCCAAATGCCGAAATTCCAAAGGCATATGGTAGCTAAGACATCCAGCTACATTTCATCAGAAGACACCACCACCTAAATCCAAAGCAATTCCAGTCAAAATGGCCAATTACAAGTGCAGTTTTCGCATTCTGATCAACCCAGAACAGCAACAGTAAAATCGGCATATCTCACTCTACACTAATCCAAATGACCTGAAATTTTACAGGCACTTCAAACTCATCAATACCTACAACTTTCATGTTTTGGGGAAAGTCCAATTCGGCCTCTAACCCTATGATCCAAAACCGGACAGAATTAGGGGTTTTGAAACCCTAACATTTCACAATTCACTCCAAACCCAAAATTAGTTGCTATTATCACCAATTCACACCCACATGAGTCATTACCCCTCATTATCAACCATCATAGATGGCCACAACATCCCATTCATATTAAACCAGAAAATTCATCACAACACCTCTATCTCTCTTGTTTACTTGGTAAGTGGTGTGTGACTTCCCTCTTATACTTAATAAAGCTTAAATTATGCTTAGTAGTGGCTAAAGTGATGGATTATGTGATTTATTTCTTGATTGGGTTAAATACCAAAAACCCCCCTGTGGTTTGCCTAATGTTCACTTTAACTCCCTATGATTTGGAAACCTACAATTTGACTCCCTGTCGTTTCAACTAAAGTGTATTTAACGAAATTTCTGTTAGATTTTCACGTTAGGTGAAAAGACAGGGAGTTAAATTGTATGTTTTCAAACCATAGGGAGGTAAAGTGTACATTTGACAAACCATAGGGAGGTTTTTGGTACTTAACCCAAAACCCTTATAAAGGGGCAATTTTGACATTTTCCTTTCAGACGTTAGTTTAGATGTTTTCCGTCAGACTTTTACTTTAGTTGAAACGACGGGGAGTCAAATTGTAGGTTTCCAAACTATAGGGAGGTAAAGTGAACATTAGTCAAACCATAGGGGGTTTTTTGGTATTTAACCCAATCAAGAAATAAATCACATAATCCATCACTTTAGCCACTACTAAGCATAATTTAAGCTTTATTAAGTATAAGAGGGAAGTCACACACCACTTACCAAGTAAACAAGAGAGATAGAGGTGTTGGACACCTTAGCTCTTCAAACAAACTTCACTAGACCACTCACTAGCACCCAATGGATAGATTTTATGGAGTAGAATCTAGTTTATGTGGTTGGTTTTGGAAGATTGAGTGAAATGGAAGCTAGAAAGTTGAAGAATTTCTTTCTTTTTGGCTCAAGGAAGAACCGGCCATGGAGGAGAAGAAAATGGTGATTTTTGAGCAATTTTTCAAGATATTTACTCAATTTGGTCAAAAGTCAAAATAGTGAATAGTAAATCTTAAAGTAAAACCAATAAGAGGGTGACACTTGTCACCTCATTAATGCAATCTTATCACTTCTTTTTCTCTCTCACATCAATCATTTCACACACTCTACTTATCTCTTAACACCCGATAAATTTTACACAGTATCCGGAATTTAACCTAATTTGCCGAATTTTTCCGAACTTTTCGCACTAGTGGGTCCCACGTCCAATATATATTCTTAATTTTCTAAAAAACTCTCCAATATTAGAAAAATCATCTAAAAACTATAATTACTCATAAAATCCACCAAAAAATATTCCTAAGCCAGAAAATGCAGAAAACATGCAATTAAGGGGAAATAAACCCTAGGAAAAAAATAGGGAAATACGGGTTCTCACACTAAGCAAAGAAAAACTGACCCTAAATCTGTTCATGCCGAAAAGGAAAAAAAAAACAATCAAAGTTGGAAACTTTTCTGCAGCCATTTCAATCAAAACTAAGTCTACTCGTGCGAAGAAGAAAAGAAAACTCAGACAAGCTTCACAACAGACAAATCCCACCGTAATGATCTCAGCCCATTTAAAATCACACGACCCTCATAACATTGCCCAATTCCAGAAGATCTAGCCATGTTGCCAATCACAGAAATGCAGAAAAGAAGGAAACTTGCGGCAAACAAAAGCTAGATTCATCAAAAGTTGCTACGTTTTTAGCCAAATCATTTAATCATTGAACATCTACTTGCCCTAAAGCTTTAAAAAACATCAGAAACTACAACAAGATGAACTAACAGGTGCATGCGTAAGGAAATAACAAGACGGATGTGATGAATTCAAACCTTCATGAAGCTAAACTGGATTTACCTCAGATCAAGCACACTATTCCTGGAAATGAAGACCCACTAGATGCCTTTTGAGCTGATGAAGTCGCTTCCCCTGTCCTTGGTTCCTTCTCGCTTGGTTTCTTTTTCACGCGGCTTCACCTTCCCAGACTTCCTGGTTCCTCTCTACCACGTAGTTGCTACTGATGGCAGTCACCCTCTCGTTTGCGGCTTTTTTTTCTTTTGCTGGGTTTCTCTTCTCCCAATCTCTCCCCTTCAGTCTGTCAGCCGTCAAAAACCCTCAACCTTACCCCAAACTCTCTAGTTTCTCGCTCTTTCTCCCTTAAACCCCCGTTGTCTCTGTTTTCTTTTTCCTCTAAACCTCTCTATCTGTGACGGCCCCACCTCCCCCTAAGGCGAACCAGAGGGTTCGGCGGGCCGCCTGCCCGGCTCTCGCCGGGACTCAGTCGTTCACTACAATCCTCAAATATATTACAATATAAATCTCAAAATTACATCAACTTCTCCAATAATTACATATCACAAATGCAGCGGAAACTGATTCCAATCGTGGAACGTATAGTTACATCCATATCAATTTCAAATATTTACACAAGACCAACTCGTACATAAAATAGATCCAAACTTAAACTGTACACGATATAAGCCATCCAGTCACGCGAATAAGCACTCCAAGCTTTTCTTCGCCTTGAGCCCTGTGGGGGGGGGAATAAAACATTTTTGGGGTGAGCTAAAAGCTCAGCGAGTAACCAAATAAAACCAGTAATCAAATATCTTTCACAATAATGCATTTCGATGATGTCATGATGTCATGATTCAAGTATCAAATGCACGTATTTTTGCTCTCGTGAGCCAGTGAAATCATTGAAACTAAACACCCAACGCTCAAACAGATCACGAAACCATAAACATTAAAGGGGAGCAGCATCGGTGCTCCAGATCATATCACAAACTCACGAAAGTGGTGGAGACGTTGGTGTCCAGCACAAGACTCCTCAAAAACTCATTAAAGCCAAACCATGTCAAGAACTCGTATGCGCGCACACATGATATGCAAACCAAAGAAACAATGCAAGGAACATTTCAAGAGTAACTTTGGAAACAGTTTAGGGTCACTCACCTCCATGGCTCAGAAATCATCCATCATATAACATTGCCTTGCTCAAATCCAAGTCTTAGATCACAAACTCAAAGCAATCAAACCCTTTAAAAGTTCGGACAGCACTTCCCCTAAATTTGCTTACTTTTCCAGCCATCATTGATTCATTATTTCCTCAGCCAGTCCCAAAGGTACACACACAACAACAGGTTCATCCAATAGTCATTCAGCAAGCTCCAAGTAGTACAAAGACAAGTCAAGCTAGGAAGAAGTCCGGAAATGAAAGTTAAGCTCAAAACCAAAAAAACAGGTTTTGACGTCATTTTGCGGTAATGGTACCAAAGGCACTACGATTGTCGGATGAAGGTGCAAGATACACCGTTTCGAAGCTAAGAGATAGGTTTACAATATTACAGAAGGTTACTCAACCCAGTTTCGAGTGTAACCAGGTCAAAAATGCAAGATACCACACCAGAATCACAAAAACAGATTCACAAAATGCGTTCTAGCGGAAACATCATAACTCAGGCTCTCCAAATCCAAATCCAGAAATTCCAAAACCAGCTGAAAGCTAAGAAACAGGGATAAATTTCATCAGAAGGCCTCAACAACTAATTCGGAAGCAATCCAGACCAAAACAACCAATTACAGACGCACTTCTCAAGTTCGGGTAAAACCAGAACAGCAATAGTAATTTCGACTTTTCTCATTCCACACTGCTCCGATTGACCTGAAATTTTGTAGGCACCTTTAAAATGTTATTCCCTACAACTTTCATGTTTTAACCAAAGGCCAATTCGGCCTCTATCTAGGACCTAAAAATTCGGACAGAATGTTCATCACAATACCCTGATTTTTCTGAAATTTCTTCCAAAACAGAAATTGATTGCAATTAATCACTTTTTCCACCTCATAGAGTCCTTAAACATCATTTCCAATCATCATATATAGCCACACAATCATATCCATATGAAAACAGAAAAATCCCCAAAAATAATAAAACTTCATCATTTTCAACCAAAATCAGGAAATCAACCATAAAATCACTTATTCATCCACCACCAATCACTAATTGAACATTATCAAGATCAAAGGAAAGGTTCCTTAGTCACTTACCTTACAAACCCAAGAAAAGACCCAACTTAGCACCTTTGCTTCTCAAACCACTTCACTACACACCTTAATACTACCAAGAGAAAGGTTTTTATGGAGCAAATCCAAGTTTAATCGGTTAAATTATTTGATTGGAGCAAGAAATGAAGAAGTAAGATGAAAGCTTTCCTTTCTTCCTTTCTTGAGAGAGGTTCGGCCATGAAGCTTGGAAATGGAGCAAAATTTTGGTAAAGTTTTAGTTTATTAAGTCAAATGGTAAGACATGGCATAAAAGTCAAAAATTCCACCCAATGGCCAAGCGACACTTGTCACTTAAATAATGAATCTCTATCTCTTTGTTCCCTCTCACACCAATCCATAAATATCTCTTAACACCTTGTAGAAAAATATCACTTAACACAAAACTCCAACAAGTTATCAAAAATATATTACATTTACCGCACTTGCGGGTCCCACGTTCAAAATACGCTCTTAATTTCTCAAAAACTAACCGATACTAGAAAAATCATTTTAAAACTATCTTTGCTCATAAACTTTATCTGGGGAATTTTTCTAATCAAGAAAATGTAGAAAATGCGAGCGATTAAAAAAAATAAACCCTAGAAAATTAGAAAATTTCCGGCTTCTCAAACTCATTTTTTTTCGGGGCGTCACACTATCTCTCCATCTGGCTGCGCTTCCTTTTGGCTCCCTTTTATAGGAACCAGCCACCCCAAAACCCTCACCTCAAAGGTGAGGATGAAGGGTGGTTTTCTACAGAAAAACTGGAGCCATCCGATGGCATTCTTGCCAGCCGCTGCAATTTTGCGTCGCGCAGTTTTTTTTTTTTCCAGAAATATAAAAAACAACTGAATAAACAACAATAATAAATAATAATAATAATAATAAAAACAGAACTATGCATAAAAGGTAAAAAAGTCATGCTAATTAATTCTTCTTTTCTTTTTTTTCTTTAAAATGATGATTTTCCTTTTCCTTTTCTTCTTTTTTTTTAATTAATAAATAGTAAAAGGAAACAAAACATATTTTTAAAGAATAATTTTCCCTTTTGACAAATTTTATGCTAAAAAAAAAATCTTACAATGAAAAATAAATAGTTAAAAGGGTGAAAACGAATACAAAATAAACTAAAATAAAAATAATAGACCATAATAATCCAAAAATACCAAAAGCCCAAGACTAAATCATGGAATCAGATATGAATTATTACTAAAATAACAAAGAAATAAACTTAGGACAAACATAAAATAAAATGAAATACATAATAGTTAAAAATTTGGTGTCTACAGTTTGTCCCTATTTGTCTGAGTTTTGAAAAAACTTGAGACAAAGAAGTAGACACCAAATACTTACCTGTGTTGTTTGGCCGCAAAATGATTCCAACGAACAGGAATTTAAAAAGAAACGGGACTGACCCGAACAGGAATTTAAAACGGGACTGACCCGAACAAGAAATTTAAAACGGGACTGACCCGAACAGGAATTTAAAACGGGACTGACCTGAACAGGAGTTTAAACGGGACTGACCCAAACAGGAATTTAAAACGGGATTGGCCCGAACAAGAAATTTCAAACGGGACTGACCCGAACAGAAATTTAAAACGGGACTGACCCAAACAAGAAATTTAAAACGGGACTGACCCGAACAGGAATTTAAAATGGGACTGACCCGAACAGGAATTGAAACGGGACTGACCCGAACAGGAATTAAAACGGGACTGACCCGAACAAGAATTTAAACGGGACTGACCCAAACAGGAATTTAAAACGGGACTGACCCGAACAAGCAATTTAAAACGGGACTGACCCGAACAAGCAATTTAAAACGGGACTGACCCGAGCATGAATTTAAAACGGAACTGACCCGAGCAGGAATTTAAAACGGGACTGACCCGAACAAGAAATTTAAAACGGGACTGACCCAAACAGAATTTAAAACGGGACTGACCCGAACAAGAAATTTAAAACGGGACTTCACTGGGAAGGTTTAAACAATGAATTGAGTTTTTACCTGGGAGTAGTTCAAAGTTTGGTACCAAGAGGGAGATTTGATCTCTATAGCTGAAGCGATTGCTGATGTTGTTTCTTATGATCAAGCTTTGCCAATAACATCACCGCTTCGTCTTTGCTTACTGGGGAGCTTTTTCTGGCATCGATTTGGGTGTGAAAAGGAGAGTGGTTGTTTCATTTGTAAATGCAACGTTCCTGCAATAAAAGGAGAAATAATGGACTTGCCACCACCATTTGATCCGGTTTGCCTTGAGAATCGTGTAAACATGAGCCTTGTGATGCTTTTGCCTATGTTCTGCGGCGTCTGCCTTAGTCAAACTTGTGATTTTGAAGCCTTTCAATTTCTGAGACTGATAAAGTACGTATTTACCACGTCACCAAATCCATGTAGCAGCTTTGTTTCATTTTACCCACTTTAATAGATGATCGAATCCCCTATCCTTGCACAAACCTTAGGGTTTATCATCCATTCGAATCCAATGATGAAAGAATGATGCATGAAAAATTTGTCATATAAAAATCAATGATATATTGCAAGATGATTTCCTATGTCAGGCAAAAATGAGCATGCAAAAGAATGCAGATAACCACAAGCAATCGAACGCAAATAATCGAGAGAAACCAAGAGGTTTATAAAGATACATTTTGCAAAAGAATATTTGTAAAGGAAAAATACAAATTTGGCCAACGAATATCATGTTCAAGCCTTTGGATATATTTGCTTCGGAATTCGATTCTGGCAGAAATATCACAATTATGAGGAAAAGTCTAAATGAACCAGGTCACCAGCTGTTCCTTCTCGTTTCGTCTGTTGAGAAAACCTGCCTTGGCGCCCTTTCGGGTTTTCACCAAGGTTGCCCCCACCCCTTTTTTGTTTTTGTTTTGTCTTTTCTTTCTTCTTTTTTTTTCTTTTCTTTTCCTTTTTTCAATTTTTTTTCTTCTTCTTTTCTTTTTTTTTCGAGGCGCCCTTTCGGGTTTTCACCTAAAGAACAATGGAATATCTCGACCATGATCGACTCAGGAACATGAGTTAAAGATTTCTGGCATTAGTAAAATGCACTTCCCTTGTAAATTTTAGGTGAAGGCATTATGGACATCACTTGCCAATTAATTAGCAAACTTTCAAGTAAAAATGCAGCAAGTGACGAAAGCCAGGACTTTGGGCTTTTGTAATGAGGTCCGGTGGGGTGCTTTGAAAAAGGTTGAGGCTTGAAAACAAATTTTGATGAAAGGTGTGAAATTACCTGAGATTGCATCATTTTGAAATTATCTCCAATTTTTAAACGAAACCAAGGAATTTTGCCCCAGTTTGATTGGATTTTCTCTCTTTGCATCTTGTATTGCATTTTTCTTATTTTTGCATTTTTTTTTCAAAAGAGTAAATTTGCCCCAGTGTGGGGTTTGCAATTCTTTTTCTTTTCTCTCTTTCAAAATAAATTTGCCCCAGTGTGGGGTTTGCAATTCTCAGGGGTTATCAAGCGAAAATTTGTCAATTCTGATGGCTCAAAGGGGACAAGTAGGGGATAAAATGTTTTAAGTGTAAAAGAAGATGGCCTGACTTGCATTTCGCCGTTTGCATGAATTTCTAAAGAAAATTTGCATGATCAAATGAAAAACTTTTTGCACATGTCTGAGTTGATGGGTTGAGGGAATGGTCGTCCATCCATTTCTGCCAAAATGAGTGCTCCGCCAGGTAATACCTTTTGGACAATGCTCCGCCAGGTAATACCTTTTGGACAATGAACGGCCCATGCCAATTTGGAGCAAATTTGCCTTCAACTTCATCTTGCATTGGCAAAATTCGCTTTAGTACTTTGTCACCTTCTTCGAATGCACGCCGATGGATTTTTTTGTTGTAAGCCCGGGCCACCCGTTTCTGATAGCACTGACCATGACAGATAGCATTGAGCCGCTTTTCATCGATCAAAATCAATTGCTCATGGCGTTGCTTCATCCAATCAGCCTCCTCCAATTTAGCTTCCATGAGGATTCGTAGCGAAGGAATTTCAACTTCAGCTGGTAATACAGCTTCCATTCCATACATGAGTGAATATGGAGTTGCCCCAGTCGATGTCCGGATAGAAGTCCGATACGCCATTAGTGCATAAGGCAACTTTTCATGCCAATCATGATGCTTTTCAGTCAATTTACGGATAATCTTCTTCAAATTCTTGTTTGCGGCTTCTACAGCTCCATTCATCTGAGGCTTATAAATGGCAGAGTTGCGGTGTCTGATCTTGAACTACTCGCATAGTCCATCTACCATGTCATTGTTCAGATTCTTGGCATTGTCCGTAATAAGCGTTTCGGGTACTCCAAAGCGACAGATGATGTGATCTCTCAAGAAATTGGCAACTACCTTCTTCGTTACATGTTTGAATGACTCCGCTTCAACCCATTTAGTAAATTACTCAATTGCCACTAGTATAAATCGATGTCCATTTGAAGCGGGAGGATCAATTGTACCAATCACGTCCATACCCCACATTGAACAGGGCCATGGGACGGTCATGCTATGCAGTTCAGTAGGTGGAGCGCGTATAACGTCACCGTGCATTTGACATTTTATACATCTTCGGACAAAATCTATACAATCACGCTCCATAGTAAGCCAGAAGTATCCAGTTCTCATGATTTTCTTTACTAGCAAATGGCCATTCATGTGAGGTCCACAAACGCCACTATGCACTTTGTGACAGCCCCACCTTCCCCTAAGGCGAACCAAAGAGGTTAGCGGACTGGCCTGCCCAGCTCTTGCCAGGACTAACGGTGCAGTATAGAGCGATCTATCACGTTCCGGAACTTATAACGCGCGCAAATAAGGCAAAAGGGCAAAATAACCCAAAATAAAAGAAAACAAAATCCGGAGTCGGCCATGAATAGTAACCGACTCGTCCGAACCCAACCAAACATCGAATTACATATACCACATAACATTTAGCCTTTACAAACCAAAAATGACATTTAAAAGTGATACAAAAGTCACTACATATATGGTTTGCCAAAACAAAAGTGAAAACGGCCCTAATGATACATTTAGGGTCCCATTTTATATACAATACAAAAGAGTCATTCATCTAGTTCATTCGGCAACCATTTATCAAAATTCATTCCAAAAGAGTCATATTCCTGTAAGGAAAACAAAAGGAACGGGGTGAGCTAATTGCCCAGTGAGAATACAACTCAAGCAACCAAGTTCATGGATACATCAAGCTTAACAGTCCAATTTACCAAAATAAATAAAGCCACACATTAATAATGAGGATAAAAGGATACGGGTGGCTCTCAAGAGCCCTTTTCCTCGTTTGAATTCTTGATCAGGTCTCATTGACTCTCCGTCAATGTCTGAAAGGTAACCAACCGTAGACTCCTCTTAACTTCCATTCCCTTCCTCCTAACATTCCTCAACCGGGCCCGAAATCCAAACGCATGCATTGTGGTATTACTCGAGTAAACCGGAATCAAGAGTCTCTCATACTACAAGATTCCCTATGATGTTGCCCAAGGCACATTAATTGGCACGACCAAGCCCTTGCCGGCTCGATTCAATCAATAACCAATGGGGATGAGCTCATGGATAATATTTGAAGTCATGTATTTCATTTCATATAACATTTCATATAACTTTCCAATAACATGCGAAACAATAAGTGAAAGTGATAAAGTACACTCTCACTTGGATCAATCAACATTCAACATCTCAAGTACAAAGATCAAAGCCATGTAATAGCACATAAGTGAGTAGTACACTCACCAAGCTAGCACAATGTGGTTTCAAACACTTTAGTCAAAAGAACGTTGTGCACCACCGTCACGCCCTAAAAACATGCAAACAAATACAATGAAACTCGATAACGAGTCATAAACCAAGGCCAAACATGACCCCAATAAGGTTCCATAAACATTTACAAACAATAGAGGAAACCAGAAATTTCGGAAATGTAACTAGCATTGGCCCGGAAAAATACAGTTTTGACGTCATTTTTGCGGTAATAGCACAAATTCCACTACGAGTATCGGATGAGGGTGCAAGACCCACCATCTCGAAGCTAAAAGATAGGGCTAAAACAATGTAGAAGGTCACTCAGTCTAAATCCTAGTACAACTAGGTCAAATGTGCCAAATACTCAACCGGAAACACTAAAAACAGGTTTACAAATCACATAATACTGTAATTACTATAACTCAGTCTATACAGGTCCAAATGCCGAAATTCCAAAGGCATATGTTAGCTAAGACATCCAGCTACATTTCATCAGAAGATACCAACTTCAAAATCCAAACCAATTCCAGTCAAAACAAACGATTACAAGCGCAGTTTTCACATTCTGAGCAACCCAGATCAGCAATAGTAAAATCGACATATCTCACTCCACACAACTCCGATTGACCTCAAATTTGGTAGGCACCTTTAAAATGTCATTCCCTACAACTTTCATGTTTTGAGCTAAGTGAGCTAAGGCCAATGTAGGCCTCTATCTAGTACCTAAAAATTCGTGACCAGAGTACCCTTAAGAACCCTAGAATTTTCAATTTTCTTCAAACAGAAATTGGTTGTTTGCAATTAATCACTTTTCCCACCTCCTTAAGTCCATTGAAGATCATTTCATTAACATCATAGATAGCCACACCATCTGCTTGATTAAAAAGAAAAATCCCCAAAATAATAAAAGTCATCAATTCAACCACAAATCAGAATTAATCCATAATTTGCAGTCTTCAAACTTTCGCACTAAAGCATGGATTTTGAGCATCAGACTTTAAAGAAGGAGGGGTGGTTCTTCACAACTACTTTTAAACGAAGAGAGACGAGAGCTATGGACCACCTTAACTTTCCCAAATAACTTCACCAATCACCTCAAACCCACCAACTGAGGTGTTTTATGGAGTATTTTCCAAATTCTACCCGTTGAAGTTGAAGATTGACAGCAAAGGTTGTGGACCAAAATTTGTGAGAGGTATTTCCTTTCCTTAAAGGCTAGCAAGAAGTGCGCCAAGAAGGAGGAATAATGGTGAAGTTTTTTGGTCATTTTGGTTTTATTTAATATCAGATGGGTTAGAAAGTCTTAAAGTAAAGGCCCATCAAATGGTGACATTGCACCTTTTATTAAATGCTCCAAACTACCTTGTCTCCTTTTATATTAAATCCACTTAGCACTCTCTACTTATCTCTTAACACCGATAAATTTAATTCCAGTACCAAAACTTATGATCTTGTTGACCGATAATTTTTCCTTGACACTTTCGCACATGTGTTGTGGTCCCAGTCCGCCGGTATCTGCTCTTTATTTTTTCTTCAAAATCCATTCGATATCTAGAAAAATCATTCTAAAAGAATGATTATCTGCTTCTCTTAAAATTATCTGGAAAAATTTTCTAATCACGAAAAATGGCAGAAATAGAGTTCATTGAAAAATTCTAAAAACCTAGGGAAAATGAAAATTTACGGGTTCTCCACACTCTCCTCCCCCTTAAAGAATTTAGCCCTCGAAATTTTTCCTTCGAATTTAAATCTAACCATCTGGGCTTTGTTTATTTTCTTTTTTCCTTTTTTTTTTTTTTTTTTTTTTTTTATACCTTCTCCCGTCTTCGAGTCAGAGAAACGAGGTTCTTCATTTTTAGGTCCTTCGCCCACTTGACGGGTCCAGGGTCGCGTCTTGGTTGGTTGTTTGGGTTCCTTCCTTTTTACGCACTTTGAGTATAGTTTTTTAGAACAATGATGCCAATTCGGATGTCCCGGCGCTCCCACAGCACGCAAGACATTCTCCCTCCCCTTTCTCCAACACTTTGTTCTCATTGTGATGGCCTTTTTCCGCCAATAGTCCACAATGTCAAGTGGGAAGCCATCTTTTTTTGCTTTCCCAGAGAAGTCTCCCCCTGTTCTGGTTTGGCTTCCTTTATAAATCTTTCATCTACCGCCCCCAATGTCCATTGGGGCAGCCCGGAACAACCCGGTTCACTTTCTGTACTTTAGAAGGTTTGCCATTGCTTCGCTAGGTTCCTCACTCCACGCTATCCACTTGCACCCCTTTTTCTGTTATTTGGGAAAGCTTTCACTTGCCGCCTTTTGCATTCTCCGATGCATTGAGCCTTTTCAAGGGCTCTCCTCGAAATCCCTTTCGTATTTCCTTTTTTAGTTCTAAGTTTCTTGTGCAAGAGCTCAATTTTTCTTCTGAATACTCGTGCTTTTTCCATCGCCCTTCCCAGTATGCGACTAGTTTCTTTTGACTTTCTACTTTCATCTCGTAGACCCGCGATTTCTTTATACATCTCAAACCATACATGCCATTTTTACAGAAATTAACTGGACCTCAGATGGTAACCTGTTCGGCAAACAATGGGTCATTAATAAAGTCTTGAATACCAAGTGGCACTCTTCGGTTCCATATTTTGGTTCAGCTGGTTTGTTTTCCTCCCTTTTTCTTCTCTTACTCTTTGGTCTCGTTTTGTTTTGACTGCTGTCCATACCCCACATTGAACAGGGCCATGGGACGGTCATGCTAGCAGTTCAGTAGTGAGCGCGTATAACGTTCACCGGGCTTGACATTGTTATACATCTCGGAACAAAATCTATGACAAGTCACGCTTCCAGAAGGAAAGCCAGAAGAGTCCAGTTTCTCAGGATTGGCTTGGACTAAGCAAAGGTCGCCAATTGTCATGTTGACCGGGCCACAACAGCACTATGCACTTGTGTTTGACAGCCCCCACCTTGCCCCTTATTCCCTAAGGCGAACCAAAGAGGTTAGCGGACTGCCTGCCCAGCTCTGCCAGGACTAACGGTGCAGTATAGAGCGATCTATCACGTTCCGGAACTTATAACGCGCGCAAATAAGGCAAAAGGGCAAAATAACCCAAAATAAAAGAAAACAAAATCCGGAGTCGGCCATGAATAGTAACCGACTCGTCCGAACCCAACCAAACATCGAATTACATATACCACATAACATTTAGCCTTTACAAACCAAAAATGACATTTAAAAGTGATACAAAAGTCACTACATATATGGTTGCCAAAACAAAAGTGAAAACGGCCCTAATGATACATTTAGGGTCCCATTTTATATACAATACAAAAGTCATTCATCTAGTTCATTCGGCAACCATTATCAAAATTCATTCCAAAAGAGTCATATTCCTGTAAGGAAAACAAAAGGAACGGGGTGAGCTAAACAAAAGAACCAAGTTCATGGATACATCAAGCTTAACAGTCCAATTTACCAAAATAAATAAAGCCACACATTAATAATGAGGATAAAAGGATACGGGTGGCTCTCAAGAGCCCTTTTCCTCGTTTGAATTCTTGATCAGGTCTCATTGACTCTCCGTCAATGTCTGAAAGGTAACCAACCGTAGACTCCTCTTAACTTCCATTCCCTTCCTCCTAACATTCCTCAACCGGGCCCGAAATCCAAACGCATGCATTGTGGTATTACTCGAGTAAACCGGAATCAAGAGTCTCTCATACTACAAGATTCCCTATGATGTTGCCCCAAGGCACATTAATTGGCACGACCAAGCCCTTGCCGGCTCGATTCAATCAATAACCAATGGGGTTGAGCTCATGGATAATATTTGAAGTCATGTATTTCATTTCATATAACATTTCATATAACTTTCCAATAACATGCGAAACAATAAGTGAAAGTGATAAAGTACACTCTCACTTGGATCAATCACATTCAACATCTCAAGTACAAAGATCAAAGCCATGTAATAGCACATAAGTGAGTAGTACACTCACCAAGCTAGCACAATGTGGTTTCAAACACTTTAGTCAAAAGAACGTTGTGCACCACCGTCACGCCCTAAAAACATGCAAACAAATACAATGAAACTCGATAACGAGTCATAAACCAAGGCCAAACATGACCCCAATAAGGTTCCATAAACATTTACAAACAATAGAGAAACCAGAAATTTCCGGAAATGTAACTAGCATTGGCCCGGAAAAATACAGTTTTGACGTCATTTTGCGGTAATAGCACAAATTCCACTACGAGTATCGGATGAGGGTGCAAGACCCACCATCTCGAAGCTAAAAGATAGGGCTAAAACAATGTAGAAGGTCACTCAGTCTAAATCCTAGTACAACTAGGTCAAATGTGCCAAATACTCAACCGGAAACACTAAAAAACAGGTTTACAAATCACATAATACTGTAATTACTATAACTCAGTCTATACAGTCCAAATGCCGAAATTCCAAAGGCATATGTTAGCTAAGACATCCAGCTACATTTCATCAGAAGATACCAACTTCAAAATCCAAACCAATTCCAGTCAAAACAAACGATTACAAGCGCAGTTTCACATTCTGAGCAACCCAGATCAGCAATAGTAAAATCGACATATCTCACTCCACACAACTCCGATTGACCTCAAATTTGGTAGGCACCTTTAAAATGTCATTCCCTACAACTTTCATGTTTTGAGCTAAGGCCAATTAGGCCTCTATCTAGTACCTAAAAATTCGGACAGAATGTACCCTTAAGAACCCTAGATTTTCCAATTTTCTTCCAAAACAGAAATTGGTTGCAATTAATCACTTTTCCCACCTCCTTAAGTCATTATAGATCATTTCCATACATCATAGATAGCCACACCATCATGCTTGAATTAAAACAGAAAATTCCCCAAAAATAATAAAAAGTCATCAATTCAACCACAAATCAAGAATTAATCCATAAATTTGCATCTTCTACTTCCACTAAGCATGATTTGAGCATCAATTAAAGAAGGAGGTGGTTCTTCACAACTTACCTTTAAAACAAGAGAGAGAGAGCTATGGACCACCTTAACTTTCCCAAATAACTTCACCAATCACCTCAAAACCACCACTTGAAGGTGTTTTATGGAGTAATTTCAAATCTTACCCGGTTGAAGTTGAAGATGGAGCAAGTTGTGGACCAAAATTGTGAAGAGTTTTCCTTCCTTAAAGCTAGCAAGAAGTCGGCCAAGAAGGAGGAATAAATGGTGAGTTTTTGGTCATTTTGGTTATTTAAGTCAATGGTAAGAAAGTCTTAAAGTAAGCCCAATCAAATGGTGACACTTGTCACCTTTTATTAAATGCTCAACTACTTGTCTCCTTTATATAAATCCACTTAGCACTCTCTACTTATCTCTTAACACCCGATAAAATTAATTCCAGTACTCAAAACTTAATCTAGTTGACCGAAATTTTCTGAACTTTTCGCACTAGTGGGTCCCACGTCCGGTATCTGCTCTTATTTTCTCAAAATCCATTCGATACTAGAAAAATCATCTAAAAATGATATCTGCTCCTTAAAATTATCTGGAAAAATTTTCTAATCACGAAAATGCAGAAAACAAGTCATGAAAAATTCTAAAACCTAGAAAATGAAAATTACGGGTTCTCACACTCTCTCCCCCTTAAAGAAATTTAGCCCTCGAAATTTTTCCTTCAGAATTTAAACTAACCACTGGCCTGTACCTTCGCCGTCTTCAGAGTCAGAAGAAACGAGGTTCTTCATTTTAGTCCCTTCGCCACTTGACGGTCCAGGGTCGGTCTTGGTTGGTTGTTGGGTTCCTTCCTTTTTACGCACTTTGAGTATAGTTTTAGAACAATGAGCAATTCGATGCCCGGCGCTCCCACAGCGCAGACATCTCCTCCCCTTTCTCCAACACTTGTTCTCAGTGTGATTGGCCTTTCCGCAATAGTCACAAGTCAAGTGGGAAGCCATCTTTTTGCTTTCCAGAGAAGTCTCCCCCTGTCTGGTTTGGCTTCCTTTGATAAATCTTTCATCTACCGCCCCCAATGTCCATGGCAGCCCGAACAACCGGTTCACTTTCTGTACTTTAGAAGGTGCCATTGCTTCGCTAGGTTCCTCACTCACGCTATCCACTGCACCCCTTTTTCGTATTTGGGAAGCTTTCACTTGCGCCTTTGCATTCTCGATGCATTGAGCCTTTTCAAGGGCCTCCTCGGAAATCCCTTCGTATTTCCTTTTTAGTTCTAAGTTCTTGTGCAAGAGCTCAATTTTCTCTGAATACTCGTGCTTCCATCGCCCTTCCCAGTATGCGACTAGTTTCTTTTGGACTTCTACTTCATCTCGAAGAACCGCGATTTCCTTATACATCTCAACCCAACATGCCATTTTACAGAATTACTGGACCTCAGATGGTAACCTGTCGGCAAAACAATGGGTCATAATAAAGTCTTGAATACAAGTGGCACTCTCGGTCCATATTTGGTTCAGCTGTTGTTTCCTCCCTTTCTTCTCTTGACTCTTGGTCTCGTTTTGTTTGACTGCTATAACCATGTCCGCGACTACGTCTCTCTCTTTTTTTTTCTTTTTTTTTTCTTTTCTTTTCCCCCCTTTTTCCCTCTCTCTTTTCTTTCCAAAAGGGTACTTAATGCATGAATGCAAATAACAAAATCTATCATACCAATTACACAAATAACATATCGCACATAACCCGCCATATTAAAAGACAGATAATCAAGTACACAGATACATATCAAGTTGGACAGATATCCATGTATACAAGCACATATACAAGCACATAGACTAACGTCAAGTGGTAGTAACATACGGACGAACCAAAAGGAAAAGTGAAATCATCCAAGTATCAGCCCGTCTAGTCTCTCACATCACTTACTATCCAAACTAGATGTCCATTGATCTCTTGTGCTCATTCTAGTCAGACAAAGCCTGTTCATGTTTCCAAAATACAAAGCTCAAATACCTAGTAGCTTGCATCGCCTCAATTCTGGAGTACTCGGGCGCGAGAATCCGAAATAAGATAGTTCACATCTTGAGCTGGCCAGTCCCAAGAGTAAACCATCTACAAATCGAAATTCCTGTCCGACATACTTATCCATGGTCCTCAGATACCATGAAAAAAAATTAAAGACCTATAACACTTCAAGGTTCATAACTTACGCTCGAACGAGCACTTAATCCTTCATACCCATTCGGCCATCCGTTGAATGGTTGTGGCAACTTGATCTGGCCCATTTTCTTTATTCCTTCAGAGCCTTGTCCTAGCTCCCAATCCCTATTTGGACCACCGGAATCCATCTAGGAATACAAGTCTATAAATCGGAATATGACATGTACTTATTGTCCAAACTATAGCCAAAAGAGGGGATACAAAACTTATGCATAAAAGACACACAAAAGGAAAGTTCTAAAATTATACTCAAATATATACATGTATTTACAAAGTCACACCAAAAGATTTTCAATTTACCCGACCTCCAGTCGGTACAAAACCCAATATACACATAAGCACTGGCTCCAAAAATTGAGCCAGTCACCCAAATAACAAAAGGGAGTAGTCGTGCCAGTTCTAACAAAAGTAATCCACAAAAGTACCTCCAACTAAACAAAAGTACAAAAGCGACCCTACACGCCTCCCCTAGGGCCCAGGTTCCCAACGGAACCTAACGTGTCCACCTCGTCCATCCCTCTGGACCGGCGGCTCGTGGCGGTGCCTCCGCGGCCATCTCTAGTATGACCTTGCAGTCCATCGAAATACTCCGAACCTTCTCCTTCAGCTGCCTCTTCAGCGATTCAGCTTAAAATATCTAGTACCTATAACATATGTCCCACTCGCCCCAAGTCCTCTTAACCTAGGCGCTCTGATACCACCTGTGACAGCCCCACCTTCCCCTAAGGCGAACCAAAGAGGTTAGCGGACTGCCTGCCCAGCTCTTGCCAGGACTAACGGTGCAGTATAGAGCGATCTATCACGTTCCGGAACTTATAACGCGCGCAAATAAGGCAAAAGGGCACAATAACCCAAAATAAAAGAAAACAAAATCCGGAGTCGGCCATGAATAGTAACCGACTCGTCCGAACCCAACCAAACATCGAATTACATATACCACATAACATTTAGCCTTTACAAACCAAAAATGACATTTAAAAGTGATACAAAAGTCACTACATATATGGTTTGCCAAAACAAAAGTGAAAACGGCCCTAATGATACATTTAGGGTCCCATTTTATATACAATACAAAAGAGTCATTCATCTAGTTCATTCGGCAACCATTTATCAAAATTCATTCCAAAAGAGTCATATTCCTGTAAGGAAAACAAAAGGAACGGGGTGAGCTAATTGCCCAGTGAGAATACAACTCAAGCAACCAAGTTCATGGATACATCAAGCTTAACAGTCCAATTTACCAAAATAAATAAAGCCACACATTAATAATGAGGATAAAAGGATACGGGTGGCTCTCAAGAGCCCTTTTCCTCGTTTGAATTCTTGATCAGGTCTCATTGACTCTCCGTCAATGTCTGAAAGGTAACCAACCGTAGACTCCTCTTAACTTCCATTCCCTTCCTCCTAACATTCCTCAACCGGGCCCGAAATCCAAACGCATGCATTGTGGTATTACTCGAGTAAACCGGAATCAAGAGTCTCTCATACTACAAGATTCCCTATGATGTTGCCCCAAGGCACATTAATTGGCACGACCAAGCCCTCGCCGGCTCGATTCAATCAATAACCAATGGGGTTGAGCTCATGGATAATATTTGAAGTCATGTATTTCATTTCATATAACATTTCATATAACTTTCCAATAACATGCGAAACAATAAGTGAAAGTGATAAAGTACACTCTCACTTGGATCAATCAACATTCAACATCTCAAGTACAAAGATCAAAGCCATGTAATAGCACATAAGTGAGTAGTACACTCACCAAGCTAGCACAATGTGGTTTCAAACACTTTAGTCAAAAGAACGTTGTGCACCACCGTCACGCCCTAAAAACATGCAAACAAATACAATGAAACTCGATAACGAGTCATAAACCAAGGCCAAACATGACCCCAATAAGGTTCCATAAACATTTACAAACAATAGAGGAAACCAGAAATTTCGGAAATGTAACTAGCATTGGCCCGGAAAAATACAGTTTTGACGTCATTTTGCGGTAATAGCACAAATTCCACTACGAGTATCGGATGAGGGTACAAGACCCACCATCTCGAAGCTAAAAGATAGGGCTACAACAATGTAGAAGGTCACTCAGTCTAAATCCTAGCACAACTAGGTCAAATGTGCCAAATACTCAACCGGAAACACTAAAAACAGGTTTACAAATCACATAATACTGTAATTACTATAACTCAGTCTATACAGGTCCAAATGCCGAAATTCCAAAGGCATATGTTAGCTAAGACATCCAGCTACATTTCATCAGAAGATACCAACTTCAAAATCCAAACCAATTCCAGTCAAAACAAACGATTACAAGCGCAGTTTTCACATTCTGAGCAACCCAGATCAGCAATAGTAAAATCGACATATCTCACTCCACACAACTCCGATTGACCTCAAATTTGGTAGGCACCTTTAAAATGTCATTCCCTACAACTTTCATGTTTTGAGCTAAGGCCAATTCGGCCTCTATCTAGTACCTAAAAATTCGGACAGAATGTACCCTTAAGAACCCTAGATTTTCCAATTTTCTTCCAAAACAGAAATTGGTTGCAATTAATCACTTTTCCCACCTCCTTAAGTCTCTACTTATCTCTTAACACCCGATAAAATTAATTCCAGTACTCAAAACTTAATCTAGTTGACCGAAATTTTCCGAACTTTTCGCACTAGTGGGTCCCACGTCCGGTATCTGCTCTTATTTTCTCAAAATCCATTCGATACTAGAAAAATCATCTAAAAATGATATCTGCTCCTTAAAATTATCTGGAAAAATTTTCTAATCACGAAAATGCAGAAAACAAGTTATGAAAAATTCTAAAACCTAGAAAATGAAAATTACGGGTTCTCACACACTTCTTTCATCATGTATTGAGCTTCGCCTTTATCAATGCACCTTAACAAGTTCAAATCTGAGGTTCTTTTGTACAAAACTTCTCCACTTAAGAAAAATTTTGAAGCCATTCTACGCAGAAAACTCTTATCATTTGTACTAGCATGCAGAGGGTAAGACCCAGTTTTGAGAAACTCCTTAATAGCATTATACCAAGGAATGTTGTCAGCAGACTTGTCTACAACCCAACAGCGTGCAGGCTTGTCTTGGAGTTGAATCTGGATTGGTTCGATACTCAATTCATCTGGATACTGGATCATAGAAGCTAAGGTGGCCAAAGCATCAGCAAATGCGTTTCGGGTTCGCGGGAGATGTCTGAACTCCAAATTTTGAAATTGCTTGGCCAGAGTGAGCAGACTACAATGGTAGGGCAGAATTTTTGAATCTTTGGTTATCCACTGCTTCAAGGTTTGGTGCACGAGCAAATCTGAATCACTGAAAGCTATCAACTCTTTGATTTCCATTTCTAAAGCCATTTTGAGACCAAAAATGCAGGCTTCATATTCAGCCATGTTGTTTGTACAAGCAAATTGTAATTTGGCTGCGGCAGGGTAATGCTTCCCTTCGGGTGAAACCAAGACAGCTCCAATTCCATCTCCGAGAGAATTCGAAACTCCATCGAAAAAAAGCCTCCATTCAGGGCTTTGGTTACTTATATCGTCTGTGGCGCCTACAAATAAGACTCTCTCGTCAGGGAAATAAGTATGAAGTGGTTGATAATCATCATCCTTTGGGTTCTCTGCCAAATGATCAGCTATAGCTTGCCCCTTGACAGCCTTTTGTGAAGTGAAAATAATATCGAACTCTGAGAGAATTATCTGCCATTTAGCCAGACGTCCAGTTAGCATCGGCTTCTCCAAAAGATACTTCAAAGGATCAGATCGGGAAATCAAATAAGTGGTATGGCTCAACAGGTAGTGTCTCAGCTTTTGAGCGGCCCAGGCCAATGCACAGCAGCTTTTCTCAATGAATGAATAATTAGCCTCATACTGCGTGAACTTCTTGCTTAGATAGTAAATGGCTTGCTCCTTCCTTCCGGAGTCATCATGCTGCCCGAGGACACAACCAACTGCTCCTTCAAGCACAGATAAGTACATAATTAATGGTCGACCCGGCTTGGGTGGCACCAAGACTGGCGGATGTAACAAATAATCCTTGATCTTATCAAAAGCTTGTTGGCATTCTTCACTCCAATACAATGGCACATTCTTTCTCAACAATTTGAACAATGGCTCGCATGTGGCAGTTAGTTGGGCAATGAATCTCCCGATAAAATTGATCTTCCCTAAGAAACTTTTTACGTCCTTCTGAGTTTTCGGCACTGGCATATCTCGAATTGCTTTGATTTTCGCTGGATCTATCTCTATACCTCTTTTACTAACAATGAAGCCCAACAATTTACCAGCTGGTGCCCCAAAGGCGCACTTTGCAGGATTTAGTTTCAAATTGTACTTTCGCAACCTTTCGAACAGCTTTTTCAAATCAACCAAATGGTTCTCTGTCCTTTTAGACTTGATTATGATGTCATCCACGTAGACCTCCATCTCCCGGTGGATCATATCATGAAACAGGGTGGTCATGGTCCTTTGATACGTAGCTCCGGCATTTTTTAAACCAAAGGGCATCACTCGGTAGCAAAATGTGCCCCAAGGGGTGATAAAAGCAGTCTTCTCCCTATCCTCTTCTGCCATCAAAATCTGGTGGTATCCAGCGAAACAATCACAAAAAGATTCAATCTCATGCCTAGCGGTATTGTCCAGGAGAATGTGAATATTTGGCAAAGGAAAATCATCTTTAGGACTGGCCTTATTGAGGTCTCTATAATCAACACAAACTCGCACCTCTCCATTCTTTTTTGGAACAGGGACTGGATTCGAAAGCCAAATAGGGTAATGGGAAACAATGATAATGTTGGTTTCGAGCTGTTTTTCAATTTGCTCTTTTATTTTGAGGCTCATATCTGGTTTGAATTTTCGGGGCTTTTGTTTTACGGGTGGAAAAGTAGGGTCTGTGGGCAACTTATGCACTACCACATCAGTTGAAATACCAGTCATATCATCATAGGACCATGCAAATACATCCTGGAACATAGTCAAGAATTCAAGCATCTCCTTTTTCTGCCTCTCATTCAAATGAATACTAATTTGCACCTCCTTAACCTCATCTTTAGTGCCAATGTTAACCTTTTCTGTTTCTTCCAGGTTCGGTTTTGGTTTATCCTCATATTGTTCAAAGTCCTTTGTAAAAGAATCGAATACCTCCTCATTATCACTCTCGCTTTGGAGCTCAGATTCCCAGACCTCCAAGTCGTGAGTGATATAGAGATTGCCATTATTGAATTCCAGAACAGTGATATCCAAAGGGTCAAACAATTTTATTTTTGGCCATCTGAAAGAATTAACGAATGTGGGATAATAAGCAAACAAACATACAACAAACAAATGAATAAGCAATATGACAAACGAATAAACAAAACATCATGACAAGAACCACTTGTGCATTTTCATAAAACCTTTGATTGAAAGCGAAAACAAAAGGAAAGCAAGCGGAGACAATATTTACATGTGCAAATTTTAGTCAAAGATAAAGATGCTTTCATTAGCTATTTACAAATGCAGAAGTATTTTCATGAATTCGCATGAATGACAAACCCTCCTAGTTTTACCGAAACTCCTTCTGAATAGGCAAAAACTCGGATGTCCAATTGGAAATTGATCCTTCAGGGATGTCGGGAAACTCGGTCTCATCTGGGGAACTGTCTTCAAATGTTGCCCCAACGAACAATTGGGCCAGACTGGTTTCGATTTTGTCAACTGGGTTAATCTCTGACGTGATCGCCTCGGTTGGTCGTGGAAAAGTATAATGCAATGGTGGAATATCAAGAGCCTTTTGTCTGCCTTCTTTCTCTGCTCTCTTGCGTTCCTTCATTTCTTTGATGTCTTTAGCAGTTGGTCGGAAACCCAAACCGAATGAATCCTTTTTCTCCACAATTTGCACTGGTTTCAGAATTCCTTGTAAATCACGTCCCAGCCCTTTGTCAAACTCATATCCTCCACGGATCATTTCTTTAGCCATCATGACACTGGCCTTTGATAGAGCTCGTTCCTCTTTTGTTATCCAACTTACAGAGACGATATCAGCTGTGCTATGAGGGGTCACGTTGGCGTTTCGGCTACCATCTTCTTTGGACCCAGAATCAGCAATTACGAAGCAATCCTCCTCGGCAAAGATAGTTATCAACTTGTCATTTACTATGAATTTTAACAATTGATGCAATGAAAAAGGCACAGCCCCAGACTTATGAATACACGGCCTTCCAAGCAAAACATTGTAAACACTAGGAAAGTGCATAACTTGGCAGGTTATTTGAAACTGTGCGGGCCCCATCTCGATCACTAAATCCACTTCTCCTATTCGTTCCCTTTGTGCTCCATCAAAACCTCGAACTATGGTCCCTGAAGACCTCAGCTTGATATCTTGCAACCCTAGTTTTTCCAAGGTACCCCAAGGACAGATATTAAGCGTAGATCCGTTGTCAATCAACACCTTTGGCAGCATTTTCCCATTGCACCTCACAGCTATGTATAGAGCCTTGTTATGTCCAATGCCCTCTGCCGGTAGTTCGTATCAGAGAAAGTGATTCGTTTTGTAAATAATACACTCCCAACTACATGTGAAAAATTAGCAACCGAAATGTCATTAGGGATTTGAGCTTTAGTCAGCACTTCAAGCAACGCATCCCTATGCATATCCGAAGAAAAGAGCAGATCCAACATGGATATTTGGGCGGGCGACTTGCTTAGCTTCTCGATTACATTATATTCACTTCTTTGGAGCCTTTTAAGAAAATTCAAGGCTTCCTTCTCAGTAATGGTTGGTTTAGCGGGCAGCTCGGGGCTGTTTGTTTGAATTGGAACGGCAGCTCGAAACGGACTTGCAATCCTCCCTGATCTAGTGACCACTGACACCTCCTCTTTGGCAACTGGCTTTCCTCCAATTTGTATGACAGGTTCGTTGTAATTCCATGGCACTCGTTGCAAACTTAGAACAGGCGCCTGCTCTGGGAATTCGATGACCACTGGCTCCAAAGCCTCGCTCTCAGCTGGAGTAAGATCCAAAGTAAAAGGTCTTTTATCCTCCTCAAATGGCACCTCTATTACAAATGGTTGGTCTGTGACCCCAACTATCTCAGTTTCCCTTGCCAATTTTTGGATTGGCTCTTCATACTCTGCGTCGTCTAGAATGATCCCAATGGTATTAGCATGTTCCGGCAAGGGGTTCCTATTTATATTCGGCCCTTGTGCCTCCCTTTTCCTAATTACAATCTCTCCAGCTTCAATCATATCTTGAACTTTATGCTTAAGAGCCTTGCAATCCAAAGTTGAATGTCCGGGTGCCCCTGAATGATAAGCACAGACAGCTTGTGGGTTATACCATGCGGGCATGCCATATGGATAGGTTGGAGGGGGTACCATACCAATTTTTCCGGCGGCCTTCAACTGGTCATACAATTGGTCCAGAGGCCTGCCTAAATTGGTAAATGTACGGCTAGGGGGTCAGTTGTAAGGTTCAGGAGATTGAGGATGACTGTAAACAGGTCTATTTGGGGGAGGAAATCTTGGGTTATATGGAGGGCGATGTCGGTTTTGGGGTGGATTTGGTTGAGAAATTTGAAAAGGAGCTAAAGGTGGGTTAAGATAGCTTGGGCGAGGTCGAGGGTGGTGGATATTGGTAGTATATACATGGTGCGGGTTTGAATAATAAGGGTAATATGGTTGGTAGGTTGGATTGTGTTGGTATCGGAGGCTGGGTGAAGGGTTCTGGTTCCAGATAAAGGTTGCATCCCCCTCTTTCTTTTTAAACTGCGGCTTCTTTCCACTGCTCCCTTGCCCTTGCAAAGCTTCTACTTGTGATTTTAAGGCAGAAATATTAACAATTTTTTGGGATCTCACAAAATCATCATACTCTTCGAGTTTATTCACAATCGCAGCAAATGAACATCCGGTCATACGGAAGATTTCTTCAAAGTGTGGAGGATCATGCGCCTTTATGAAAGTGCGAACAATTTCATCTTCGGTCATTGGAGGCTCAACCTTGGCAGCTATCTTTCTCCATCTTTTGGCGTACGTCTTATGATATTCAGATGGTCGCCTCTTTGTGCCTTCCAAAGTAGTTTTGGTCGGTGCTAGCTCGCAGTTATATTCGTATTGTCTAATGAAGGCGTTGGACAAATCGAGCCAAGTCTTCACCTCCTCTGGCTTTAAGTTTGAATACTAATCGAGGGCGTCTCCCTCTAGACTCTCTGGAAATAACCTTACCGGCAAGTTTTCATCATCCACCGGTTTGCCTAACTTGTTGGCAAACAAACGCAAGTGTGTCTTAGGGTTGCCTGTACCATCATATTTATTGAACTTCGGGGTCTTGAACCCTACGGGCAGCTGTACATTTGGAAACAGGCACAGATCATCGTAGTCTAACACCCCTTGTTTGCTTAACCCTTGGCTTTTCCGGATGAACTCATCGAAACGATCCAACCGCTTAAGTAGCTTCACATCCACAGGGGTAGACGACTCTCCCATTTCTGGCTTGGTTTGAACAGTGTGCTCCGGCACAACTGGCTCTGCAGTAGTCTGATAAAAGGCTTGTGGATTCAGATGCATGTTTGGATCACCTTGAGGCTGAAATCCTTGCCCATAGGGAGGATAGAACGGAGGATTTTGAGTATAAGCATACTGCGGATTGAAAACTCCCTCAAAAGTGGTTTGAATTGGAGGAATAACAAATGGTTCGGATTCTGGTTGTTTGGCGGGCACAGGCTCAGGTTGCACTCCGCTACTAATAAGCTCGTCGATCAACTTCTTTTGGGCGGCCATTTCAGATGCCATTTCCCCAAATTTGGTGAGTAATTCAGTCAACTGAACCCCGGGACTTGTGGCTTCCGGCTGGGTAGTGGCAACGGTCTTATCAGATGATTCTGGCTGAGTACTCATGTCTACGCGATTCCTTTGGGCTTTACTTCGGGATCGCGTGATAATGGGGCTTTTCCGAGAAGCTATTTTGAAACTTTACCTGAGGATGCAAAAGACATCTTTAGATAAACCAATCGTTACGAGATTTCTGCAATTTATTCAAAGGGAAAAAAGAAAAAGACATGAGTTAGTGATTGTTCAAACAATTCAGATGCATGTCCTATGGGGGGACCCTTTTTGTGCCAAGGGTAGGCCTAGCATGATGTAAGCCTCCGGGGTAAAATCCATTTCCAAACCTGTAAGTGAATTTAGAACTTTGAAATGGAAAGCTTCTCATAAAATGTGAAAGAGTTCAATCTTTCTTTTCAACCTCATCAATGGTCTTAGTAACCATGGTTACAAAATCCCTATGTCTCAAGAGACTTGTACTTTGTGACTCTCTAGAGCTCCCTAAACTGAGTTTACGAGCTCCTTCCCTAATTCTATCAAGGGCGTCTATGGCTTCCTCTAGTTTCTCATTCTTCTTCTTCTCCCTCCTCAACTGCACTTGGGTGTCTTCTAAAACTCTGTTGGCCATTATAAGCTGGGCTTGAGATTCCTTTAATTCTTTCCTTAGCTTCTTCATTTGTTCTTCGGGACTGGCTGATGCTGATCGTTGCCTTGCCCTATCATGTTCCACTATTTGTTTGATCCATTCATTGTACCCAGGCATAACTGCAGGTGCCATCTTGTTTACCAATTCCAACTGCAAATTCTCAAGACCTTGCAAATTTTCCCAAACCTCTAATACCATGCTTCGACTCTCGGTCACCGTACCCAATCTGAGATCTTCAACCTTGTACTATAGGAATGCTTTGCGGGTATCCAAACTGTCTCATAACCCTTTGTGGAATATAGGCGACTAGACCATTAACTCCAGCTAGAGGGATGAAGTCATGTAGTGGTCCTAAAAGCTGGGTCCTTAACCTTGGTCCAATCTAGAACCCACTGCACTTTTTCTGGTGTCAAATTGTTGAACTCCTCAATAAACTGGCTTGACGACATCACGCGGTAGTAGCGGCTGACTCTCTCTCGATGTGAATCGATCCAATTCTCAACTGGGAGACAAGAACCCAAAGGGTTAAGTGATCTCTTCGCCAAATGTTCCATGATCCACATTTGAAGTAGCAAATTTGAAGCATAGAAGAAACCCCCTTTCCTTTGGCAATTGGTAAGGCTGAGAAAATGTCCGCTATGACAACGGGTATCAAAGTTGGTGTTGTTCCTCGGATTCCTAAAAAAAGACCTTGGATCATGTTGATGGTTGCAAATGTCACCTTTCCATGCCTTTGAGGGAATAGCAATAAGTTGATCAAAACCAAACTAAAAGCTTGCACACGCTTCTCCTTCCATTGCCCCCTTGTTATAAAGAAATCGATCTGATGGCGCTCAAAGGACTCCTTTTCCCCAAACCGGTCATATAAAAACTTCAGTGGACAAGATCCAGCGTCGGGGTGTTGGTCTAAGCTATTGTTCTGCAATCCCAGAAATCTGCAAAACTGCTCTTTCGTTCCTCTGCTCGGGTATATCATAGGACTGCCTTTTCTCGGTACTTGCAACAATCCCTCTAACTTTTCTAGGGTTGTGTGACGCCCCGAAAAAAAATGAGTTTGAGAACCCGGAAGTTTTCTAATTTTCTAGGGTTTATTTTTTTTTAATCGCCCGCCTTTTCTACATTTTCTTGATTAGAAAAATTCCCCAGATAAAGTTTATGAGCAAAGATAGTTTTAAAATGATTTTTCTAGTATCGGTTAGTTTTTGAGAAATTAAGAGCGTATTTTGAACGTGGGACCCGTAAGTGCGGTAAATGCATTATATTTTTGACAACTTGTTGGAATTTTGTATTAAGTGATATTATTTTACAAAGTGTTAAGATATTTGTATTGGAGAGACAAAAGGATAGAGTTGCATTAAAAAGGGTGACAAGTGTCACCTTCCTATTCAACCTTGACTTTGACCATTATTTCTGTCGCGCCCCATTTTTTGATAAAACTAACAAGGGACTTTTTAATGATAAAACTAAGAAAAATGCATGACATGTAGTGAACATGCAAGTATGCACTAACAAGAATGGACGACCTATTGGGTCTAGTATTGGACTAGCCCTTTCTATGAATTCCGACTAGCGTTGGACTAGTGGAAACGTACATTCATCCATCACATTCATCTACAACTATAGAAAGCAAGTAGACATGCCAAACACTCATAAACATATAGCACATAACACTTAGCATGCTCGACTAAATGCAAGAACCTAATAAAGAGAATTAACACATAGCAATAAAAGCAAGCAATCAAGCTAATGAACCTATTACATTTGCTAGTTAGGCACACATCTTCAATAGGTCTTCATCAAGTGCTTTCCAAGCCCTATCTATTACAAGCCAAGAGGTGTACACATACCCCATAAAGAATAACTTAAATAAAAAGCAAAAGTAAATGAAGTAAATGAAAGGAATTAAAGAAAAACAAGGGAAGCAAGTAGACATGCAATTTTCACGTAGCACGTTGGATCACATAGGAGAGACAAAAAAGATAAAAGATGTTATACCTCCCTTGAGTTGGAGCTCTAATGGGGTGAAATCACTTATTTATCCTCCAAAATAAAAGAAATGGTCAAGATACCAATTTATTTGGGAAAAATTAAAGAAAACATGCAAAACACGGGCTCACATGGTCGTAAAGCCCCTAAAGTCATGAATTAAGTGCAATTGAAACAAAGCATGGTAGTCAATTGAAACAAACAAGCAATGAAGTTGTAAAATTAAAAGCTACCAAGGACCAAATTGAGGAAATCATTCAATTGATTGGGCCATAGTAGGACAAGGGGAGACTTGGGGGTGTAGACACCAAATTTTGAATAATTTGTATGTGGCATCTATTTCATGATTTTCATTTTAGATTGCTTGCATTTTAGTTCGTTATTGTGTGTTTTGCACTTTTAGTTGTTATGTTATTTTAGTTTTATTCATTTTTGCCTTGTTAGTTTGTTTATTTCATTTGCTATTTGTCAGTTTAATTTTATTCACTTTTTAGTTTTAGTTTTTAGTTTTTAGCTTTTTTAAAGTTTAGCGTAGAGTTTTCTTGAAAAGATGGAAAAAGAAAGGAAAAAGGAAAATTTGTTCACAAAAATATGTTTATTTCTTTCTTTTGGCATTTTAGTTATTTTTATTAAGTTATTTTGAGAAAAGAAAAAAGAAAAGAAAAAAAAAAGGAAAAATGAAGAAAATTTGAAAAATGGACATTTTTGTTGTTTTTATTTGTTTAGTTTGTTTTTTTTATTTATTTGTTTTCATTATTATTATTATTATTACATGGTTTTGTCATTTTTTTTATTATTTATAATATGTATTTATTTAAAAAAAAAAAAACGCGCAGCATGAAGGCTGCGTTTTTGCCGCAGCTTGCAAGTGAACTTTGGGGAGCTCCTTAGCTGCAAATTTCAGAGGAAGTGGCTGAGGTTTTTAGGGTTGAGTGCTTGATATAAATAGAAGGGATTGGCAGCCGCAAACAGGGGAGAGAGGGTTTTTGGAGCCGCAAGAAAGAGAAACAACGGCTGAAAGCTAGAAAGAGGGAGAGGATAGAGAGGATAGAAAACAGACGGCAAAAGGTTTGAGAAGGAAGGAGAGGTTTTAGGAGTTGACGGCTAAGGAAAAACTGAGTAAAACGAGAGAGAGAGGTCGGCGCACAAACAAAATCAGACGGCTAAGAGAGATTGAGAGGGGACGGTTTGAGTTTGGAAAAAGGATACAACCGAGATAGAAAAGCTGGGGTTGGACGACTGAGGAAAAGAAAGGCTGAGGGGGAGATTGAGTGAGAGAATGGAGAGTTTTGGTGTTGATGGGCCGAGTGAAAAAGCTACGGAAGAAGCGAGATGAAGAGAGGGAAGAGCGAAACAGCGGCAGAAAGAAAAGCGAGAGGGCCAAGCCAGGAAAAGTTGACCGAGGCAAGAAGCTGCTATCACCGCCTCCTGCTATTTTCAGATCAGATCCTTCAACCAAAGGAAGGCCACTGTAAGCCATTTCTCTCATGAAAACTCTGTCTTTTCAGATGTTAATCCCTTAAAATTTCCAAACCTGTATATGTATGATTGGAGCCCCACGCTTTACATTCTGCATTAAAGCTGTCATCTTTTTGTTTGCTGTCATCTTGCACGTCCAGTTTGAGGTTTGTTTGGTGTTTTGATTCATAGGTTGTAATGTCAAGATGCTAGTTTTAAAAGGGAAGGGTATTTACGGGGCCTGCTTTTGCCGAAATTCTGGATAAGTTATACAGAAAAAGGGTTTGCATTTTTTGTCTTTGAATTTTTCTACCTTTGTTCCGAATGTTGGGTTTCATTTCGAATCTGGGATTTCGGTCTTTTTCTCGCTACTGTTAGCATCTGCAAGAACAAAAATCATGCTTATGAAATTTGCAATGAAAATAATTGCAAAAGCTGCATCGAATGGCTTGATCCTATGAATTTCTGGTCTGTCTAATTTTCTGGTTTCTTATTGATTTTGTTTGCATGATAAAAATGGGAGAGATTGTAGCTGGTTAGTTGTAGAAACCTGCGCATGAAGCCTGCTGCAATGAGTTTAAAGCTTTGGTCTTGTTGAAGCAACATGCGCGAGTAGCTTTCTTTTTCCTTAGATGGCCGTAGCTTTGGCTTTGTTTGAAACACTGGATTTGTTTGCTGCTCTTTTTTGTTGCATATTCAGTTTTGTTGTGTTAATCAAAGTTTCCAGATGTTAAATGAGGTCAAGTGATAGTCTTTGCTGGTTTTGTTTGAAGTTTACTTGAAACCTGCATTTGAAAGCTTGAAGTTGCAAAAATTCTGGATGATTATTGCAGCAGTCTTCCTCCTTCTTTTGCTGTTTGAGTTTCTTTTAGCCTTGATGATCAGCTCCGTTTTCTCATTTCAATGAATTTACATGTTTAGTTGATGATTGATAATCAGAATTTTGGCATGTGGTGAACGTATTTGCATATTGAAATGGAAAGAAAACCTTGGCTGGAAAATAAACAATCAGTTTTGCCAAGCCATTTTTGTATGTTTTTTCCAGATTTTTGCACTAGATCTTGCTAAATTTCCTGCTTGTTTGAATGATGGTGACTATGAAGTGGGTTGTCTAGTCTGAATTTGTGATGTTGGTTTGGAAATATCTAATCAAAGTTGTGCTCAAGAAATCTGGTCTTGAGGGAGATGTGCAGCAGATTTCTTGTTTCGGTTGCTAGAGCATATGAAAATTGCAGAAGTGAAGTTCTTCGTAGCTTGCATGAATTGCATGAAATAACTTTCGGAAATTGCCTCTTAACCCCCCCAAGTCTCCCTTCATTTCACTATGACCCAACCAATTGAATAATGTCCTCAATTTGGTCCTTGTAATTTTGCAGCAATGCTACAAAGACTCAATTGAGTTCTAGTAGCTTGCAATTTGATCCTAGAAGTAGTTGCATTTTAACCTTTACTTGACCTTTTCTTTGCCTTCGGACCTTTGAAGTTCTTAAAAGTGTTTGATTAATCTTGAATGCTTGGTTAGTGTTCACAATTGAGTCTTTGTCAGCACTAACGTTTCAATTCAATTGCTTGTTGGCCTTCATGGGTTACCATGTTTTGCTAAGGTGATGCTTAATGCATGGATTTGTGAACCTTGTGACTAAATGAACTTATGGTGACCCATTTTCCTTACTTTCCCTAAATAAGTTGATTAATTGACTTTTTCATGCTCATGGACCTTTTGAGTTCTAAAATGTTTCATTTGGCTTTGAATGGTTGATTAATGCTTGCATTTGGGTCCTTGGTGGATTCCTTTATTGGAAACTATGTATTGTTTGATTTCATTTAAATTGCAATTAGGAGAGATTTGGTGACATTGTTATACTTTACTATTTGAGGTACCGTGACCTTTTTATTGTTTTGAAGCCATTTTTCTTTCATTTGGACACCATTCCAAGGGGGCGGTATAATCTCTTTTATCTTTTTGTCTCTCCTATGTGATCCAATGTGCTAAGTGAATTGCATGTCTACTTTGCTTTCCTAGCTTTTCTTTAATTCCTTTTACTTATGTCATTTACTTTTTGTTTTCATTAAGATTATTCTTTTAATGGGGTATGTGTACACCTCTTGGCTTGTAATAGATAGGGCTTTGGCGAGCAATTTGGTCCATTTTCCCTTTCCCCCTTTTGTTTTAGTTAGTGAATGTAATAGATAGGGCTTGGAGGAGCGTTCAATGAAGACCTATCGAAGACGTGTGCCTAGCTAGCAAATGTAATAGTTAGGGCTTTAATTGTCTTATGTGTCTTGCATGCTTAGTTGCTACGTGTTAATTTGCTTTGTTAGGGCCTTGCATCTAGTCGAGCATGTTAAATGTTATGTGCTATGTGTTTATAAGTGTTTGGCATGTCTACTCGCTTTCCATAGCTATGAATGAATGGAATGGATGAATGTACGTTTCCACTAGTCCAACGCTAGTCGGAATTCATAGAATGGGCTAGTCCAATGCTAGACCCTTAGGGATTTCCCCTCGTTAGTACATGTGTGCATGTTCATTACATGTCATGCATTCTTTTTAGTTTTATCATTTTGCATGCTCCTCGATTCCCCTTTCCCCTCACTTTAGGTCTTGCATCTCATGCTAGTTAGGGTACATTTGCCTGAAGAGTCCCCTTTTGATAAGGGAAACGAGCGAGTGTGGCTACTCGATAGCCTTAGCACGCTAGTTTTGCTTTCTAATCAAAGGGAAATCGAAGTCGAAAAAGTTAGGAGTCATTCCCATACCCGACCTGATGCATTCCTTTAGGTTCATTCATTCTCATTTATCATTTACTCATTTTTTTCAATTCCTCATCACTTTTCCTTGCCTTATTGTTCATTTTGATTTCTACTTCACAAAATTGCACTTAATTACACCTATATGCACTTATCACTATATTTCATACACTTGCACACAAACACTTGGATTTTTCATACAATTTCACACATGCACCTTTTCATGCACTTGCACACAAACACTTGGATTTTTCATACAATTTCACACATGCACCTTTTCATGCACTTGCATACAAACACTTGGATTTTTCATACAATTTCACACGTGCACCTTTTTATACACTTGCACACTTGCACTTTAGCCATCATTTGCATTAATCGACCTCTATAAGGTTTTCCTTTATTGGCCGCCACAATTCATGTGGTTGGGACCAAAAACCTTACAAGAGACATTTTAGAATTTAGGTTTGCATTTTTCCTTTCTTTTTGCATTCATGTAGTGCATCCAAATGTAATAAATTCTTTGGTTAAAATAAGAAAATCTTTGATTAAATCACGCAACTAGCCTTGGCTAGGTCAAAGGGGTGCCTTGGATTGTATCCTTGCCTTCCCCTTTGTCAAATGTGACTCCCGAACCTTTTTCCTTGGTTTACGTGGACTAGGAGTCGTTTAAAAGGGGTTTCTTACTAATTTTTTCTCATTTTTCTTAAAAAATTCATTTTTTAGGTGACTTGGTACACCTTAACTCATTACCAAGTGGCGACTCCGTTCTTCATTTCAAAAACCCTTTTTAAACTATAATTTTGGGTCAAATCGTCGCATTTTCAAAACCCCATTGAGGCCCACTTTTCTTTCAAATCAAAAATTCATTTTTTCAAATCAAAACACAATTCTTCAAAACCATTTATTCATTTCATCAAAAAATGGGGCGCGACAGGGGGGCCAAAGTGTAATTTTTGAAAGCTTTCATGCATGCAATATACTTAGAAGAAGTGTTCTTTTGCTGCAATATTTCTGCAATGAATTCCTTTCCAGTTTGTCATGCGGATATGCTCACCAAATGTCAAGATTTTCACTAACAATCATTGACTAAACATGCAACTTCATTGCAAGATTAAAACATGAATTGAAGCTAACCATCAAGGATAAAAATTGAACAGCAAAAGAAGGAAGAAGAGAAAGATGCAGCAAGGTTTTCAGCAACAAAAAAAAAATTCGGCAGCTGATGCAACTTTCTTCAACCAAGAAAACATCACCACATCCTCCATTCTTATGCTCAGGAAACATCGACTAAACATCATGGTTTACCCCAAGCATCAAACAGGGAGCTGGGTATGAAATCAACAAATGAAAAATGAACTTGGAGCATTGAACATAGCTACAACAGAAATTGCAGCAGTAGGTTCGAACAAGCCAAAAGTTTCGAACTTAGCTGCAACAAACCAAAAGTTTCGAACATGGCTGCAGCAAACTTTCGACATGAATGTCTACTACAGCTTTGGCTCGAAAATTCCAGCAAAAACATATCGAACAGGAAGAAAGACGCTGCTGACTCTAACTTCTAACGTCCTAACAAGCAAGCTATCTTTTTTCTGAGTTTTGTCTACAGCTTTGCAAGTTCCTGCTGCAAATTTTGCAGCTTCAATTTATTGTCATTTAGCATGCCTAAGCATGATCATCTAACCCCCATAAACTGAATGAAAAAGCAAGGCATGAAATGCAGCAAAGATGAAAGGACTTGCGGTGGTCATACACACAATATGTCAATGAAATGCAAGGGCAAAGAATAAACTTGGTCTGCGAAATGCACGACAACGTAAGGGAATGACAGAAATGAATCATCTCTCTCTCGACCTTTGGCTATCTCCTGGACTCACCTATGGTAGCAAACATTACCGAGGAGCTCAAACTACTCCCCCTGACAATCCCAGGTCACAAACCCAACAAAACAGAGAAAGAAAAGGATCTATCGATTCGGCCATAGCAAACCAAAACGCAATCAAGAATAAAAACACTAGAAAAAGCTGCAAGCTTTCCCATAGGAATCACCGGATCTTCAAATAAGGAGACTTTGCTAAACTGAAAGACAAAGATGAGTTACCTTTCCCAGCAAGGGCTTTGGACAGATTTTTCTTACGTTGTTTCTTCGCAGCCTTGCACCGTGGCTCCCTCAAAACTCTCCCCCAAAATCCAGCCGCCCTTTGCCTCTTCTTGCTCTTGACTCACGGTGAAGTTCACGGGTAACAATGGTGGAGTGAAATGGTGAAAGTTTCATGAAGAGTAGCAGCTCCGGTTGCTACTTTGTCCCTGGAAGGACGGCACCCGATTCCTCTCTTCCTCTCTCTAATTCTCTATCTCACCCTCTCGGTCTCTTTCCCCTGCTCAGCCCATCACCTAGTTACCCTTCTTCCTCTCGAAGCTTTTCTGCCAAAACCTAGCCGCTCTCTCTCTATTTTTTCCCAGCCGTCTCACGCACTCTTTTTCCTTGCAGCCATCCCCCCAAAACCTCTCAACTCCCTCTGCTCTCTCTAATTTTTAGCCGTCGAAACCCTTCTTCCCAAAAACTCCCCCTTGCGGCTACCTTTTCTTTTCTTTTTATACTAGAATCTCCAACCCTAAAACCCCAGCCATCTCTCCTATATTTGCAGCTAAGGGCTGCCCGAAGCCCTCCCTTGCAAGCTGCAAAAAACGCAGCTTGCAAGTCGCGTATCATTCCTCTTTTTTTTTTTAACTTAAATAACAAAATTAAAAACAAAAACAATTTAATTAACATTAGAAACAACAAAATGCAAATCCAAATTTCCCCTTTTTTTCATTTTCCATTTTCATCGTTTTTCTCGTTTTTCTCTTTTTTTCTTTTTTCTTTCTTTTTTTTTCAAAATAACTTAACAAAAATGAATAAAATGCTAAAAGATTGAATTCAAAAGAAATAAACATATTTTGTGAACAATTTCCCTTTTTCCCTTTTTTTTTCAAATTTTATGTTAGAAACTTAAAACTAAAAAAACTAAAAAAACTAAAAAGCTAAAAAAATGAATAAAACTTAACACGACAAATAAAACTAAGAAATAAATAGTAAATTATGCTAAAAAATTTGGTGTCTACAATTTCTTACCTTTACTAATACTCAATTTTGACCCAAAAAGCACCTAAATTTCTGCAAGCTTGGCCGAACCTCTTGGAGCAAAAATACAAGAAGAAACCCTTCAACTCCAACTCCATTTCTTGCTCAATCTTGTGAATCAACCGTTAAACTTTCAAATTCCTCCACAAAAGTCACTTGTTTAGGAAGATTGAAGGTAGCGGTGGAGTGATTAGAGAAGGCAAAGGACTAAGCCATCAACTTTCTTGATATTTCAAGGTTCATGTCTAGCAATCCTTTCTTTGTTCTTGATTATGCTAAATTAGTGACTTGTGATGGCTAAAGAGATGGTTTGATGGATTATATCTTGAGTTGTGGTTGACTTGATGAAGTTTTATAATTTTTAGGGATTTTTCTGTTTTAATATGAACATGGTTGTGTGGTTATATATGATGATTGGAAATGATGTTTAAGGACTCTATGAGGTGGAAAAAGTGGTCAATTGCAATCAATTTCTGTTTTGGAAGAAATTTCAGAAAATTAGGTTTTGTGAAGGAACATTCTGCCCGAATTTTTAGCTTCTAGTTAGAGGCCGAATTGGTCTTGGCTTAAAACATAAAAGATGTATAGAATGGTATTTTAGAGGTTCCTATAAAATTTCAGGTCAATCGGAGTAGTGTAGAATGAGAAAAGTCGAAATTACTATTGCTGTTCTGGTTTTACCCGAATGTAAGAATTGCGCCTGTAATTGGTTGTTTTGGCTGGAATTGCTTCCGAATTGGTTGTTGAGGCCTTTTGATGAAATTTAGCGCTGTTTCTTAGCTTTCATCTGGTTTTGGAATTTCTGGATTTGGAGTTGGATAGCCTGATTTATGATGTTTCCGCTAGAATGCAATCTATGAATCTGTTTTTCCGGTTTTGGTGTAGTTTCTTGCATTTTTGACCTGGTTACACTCGAAACTGGGTTGAGTGACCTTCTGTAATATTGTAGCCCTGTCTCTTAGCTTCGAAACGGTGGGTCTTGAACCTTCATCCGACAATCGTAACGTCTTTGGTACCATTACCGCAAAATGACGTCAAAACTATTTTTCTGGTTTTGAGCTTAACTTTCATTTCCGGACTTTTCCCTAGCTTGACTTGTACTAGTACTACTTGGAGCTTGCTGAATGACTATTGGATGAACTTGTTGTTGTGTGTGTACCTTTGGGACTGGCTGAGGAAATAATGAAGCCATGATGGCTGGGAAAGTAAGCAAATTTATGGGAAGTGTTGTCCGCACTTTGAAAGGATTTGATTGCTTTGAGTTTGTGATCTAAGACTTGGATTTGAGCAAGGCAATGATATATGATGGATGGTTTCTGAGCCATGGAGGTGAGTGACCTCAAACTATTTCTGAAGTTATTTATGAACCGTTTCCTGCATTATTTACTTTTGAGCTGTTTCCAAAGTTACTTTTGTACCGTTTTCTAGCATTATTTACCTTTAAACTGTTTCCAAAGTTATTTTTGAACTGTTTTCGTGCATATCATGCGTGCTTGCATGTGAGTGTTCTATATACGTTTTGTTTCTATGACTATGAGAATTGTTGTGACTATGTGATTATTTGTGAATATTTGATTAAATGATAATTGTTTTCTATGATTTCTAAAATGAACTTTTGCTAGGTGAGTGTGTACTTTTTCGCACTCGACCTAAATAACTGTGCAATTTTCAAGGATTTAATTATTGTAATGCTAGTTGCGCATGAATGTAAGCCGTTTGGCTGAATTGGCCATTGCCCTTTGTTACCGATCGACTCGAGCCAGAAGCGGACTCGGTCGGGCGATATGGTGACCTGGGTGAATTTGGTATACTCGAGTATTACCTTGTAGTCCGGCTACGTCCGGATGGGTGGAGTCCGGCCAATGGTCGGATGGGTGCAGTCCGATCAACGTCCGGAAAAGGGGATGAACGAACAAAAGGATGAACGAGAGATTCTACTTACAAAAAATGTATTTTCAAACGATTGGAGGAATAAGGGGAAATGTCAGGGGAACGAACGAACAAACGAATAGCTCCATGTGAGCCCGTATCCTTTTAATGAATGTTACTATCGCTTTCCATTGTAAATGTTCCTTGAATTATTGATACTCCATTTTAATGTATTGTAAATGTTGTAATTGTTTCTGGACTTATCATTTGATTTATGACATCATTGAAATGAACTATTGTGAAACCGATTTGATTACTGATTTTAATGGTTACTCGCTGAGCTTCTAGCTCACCCCAAAAATATTTTATTCCCCTCCACAGGGCTCGTGGCGAAGGAAGGACTTGTAGTACTTGTTCACGTGACTGGATGGCATATATCTTGTATAATTTGGATTTGGAATCATTTTATGTATAGTTGAGAATCGTTTCCGCTTCGCTTATGACATGTAATTATTGGAGACTTGGATGTATGTTTGTGGACCATGTGATTTATATTTGAGATTTATATTGTAATTCATTTGAGGATTGTAGTGAACGACTGAGTCTCGGCGAGAGCTGGGCAAGCGGTTCGCCGAACCCTCTCGTTCGCCTTAGGGGGAGGTGGGGCTGTCACAGGTTGGGGTGAGTTCGGACATTCCAAACCGGAAAACTGAGGCATCCGGATCCCAATAATTGATCAATGCTTGGATAACAGACACGTTGGGTATTATGTCGACAAGGCTTGGTAGATGCCCCACATATTGGAATAGCCCTCCAATCTCATAAGACAGGTTATTCTTCCACTGATTCAGCTCTCGGGGGACTTGGTTGAGCATTCGACACTGCATCATCTGGATGGGGAATTCACTTAGATACCGTTACCTTGGGATTTTACCCCTTAGGTTCATTTACAAAGAGAATAAACGTGCAGATCCCAAAAATAGGGTTAAGTACCCATGGGATTATAGGATTGGCTCATCCCTAATATGGAAATGCCTAAATGGCGTTCCTTCTAAGGTTTAATGCATGATGCCATTTATTAAAACGATATAAATATGTAACAAATATGGCCTAAAGGACATAAATAACGCATCGGGGGGAAAAGGTCTAAAAATGAAATGTACTTATTGAAAATTAAGTTTAATAACTGAAATTTGAACATGTGAGTTATCTAGTGGGTAAGTCACTAAAAGAGTGCCAAAGAGGCCTCTTATTGCTAAGGCACATGAATGCAAGCCAAGAAAACAACGAAATGATTAGTGCAATTGATAGTACACATAACATATTGGGAGCAATTAAGAAAAGAAATACAATAAAGCATGTAAAAGGGGTGGAACCCCTTCCCTCGTGCCTAATGTGCTTAAAAAAGGGTGAGGCTGACTCTAACCTAGGAAAATTCTAACATGGATGCATGAGGCTGGGGCTCACTAATGCAACTAGACTCGATAAGGTTTAAAAAGGTCCCCAAGCCTTCAGACCTAAGGGAATGGGTCATCAATTCCAAGACCCTCGGTCGGTGGCTCGAGCGATTCCCTAGGTATTGTTATGGGCGCAGAGCACACCATCCACATACCTAGAGAAACCATTCCTAGTCCTACAAGGCGGTGTGGGAAAGAGCCCACGAAAATAAAATAAAATGGGATAATAGTAAATAAACGTGCACGTATGAAGTGTTCCTTATTTTGAGGGAAAGGGTTGAGACCCAACGCGAGGCTCTAAAGGTGACACACACCCCTCCCAAATGCAATTCTAAGCGCGAGATAAGACAAGTAAAACATACATCCAAACAACCAAATCATACATACGTGAGTGAGGAGGTAGTTTGATATGCGCGAGGCAAAAAGTCCTAAAAATGGAAAATGCAACCCTAATATCCAAATGCTATGCATAAAAAGGGTAGAAAACGGAAAAGAATGGCTAGATCAAATGCTCGGACCCACTTAGGAAATCCCCAGTGGAGTCGCCAATCTGTCGCGCCCCACTTTTTGATGGTGGTGAAAGTAGTGTGTGAGATATGTATGTGAACGTGTGTGAAAGTGAAAATAGAAGGCCGTGGGATTGTGAAATGCGACGGTTTGGCCAAATAAAGTTCAAAAAGGATTTTTTGGATGAAAAATGGAGTCGCCACTTGGTATAGAGTTAGGGTGTACCAAGTCACCCAAAAATGATTTTTTGTTTTTTTTTTTTAAAGAAAAAAAGTAAACAAGCCCTTTTAAAGAACTTTTAGGTCTACGTAACCAAAAAAAGGGATCGGGGGTCACATTTGATAAGGGAGAAGGCAAAGGCAAAGCCTAAGGCACTCCCTTACCCTAGCCAAAGCTAGTTGCGTGACTTAGCCCCACTTTTCCTAATTCTTCTACCCAAAATATGCGTTGCATGTTGGATGTGACTAATGGACATAGAAAAGAAATGCAATCCTAAATCTAAAATGTCTCTTACGAGGCTTTTTGGTGCCAACCACATGAGTTGTGGTGGCCAATAAGGAAAGTCCTCATAGAGGTCGCGAATGATGCCAATGAAGACTCAAGTATGAGTGTAAGTGTGCAAATGTAAGAAAAATGCATGTGTGCAAGTGTAAGAAAAGTGCATGTGTGCACATGTAAGTAAATCAAGGCATGTGTGTGCCAATTGAGAAAATAAAGGTGTTTGTGTGCAAGTGGATGAAAATATGGTAGTAAATATATAAGTGCCATTGAGTGCAATTCATGAGGTAGAGAAATAAATAAGTGATAGGAAAAATGTGCAAACATGGCATGTGAATTGAGAAAAATATAAGTAGTGAGAAAATGTAGATAAAAAGATGAGGAAGTGCATGAACCTAGAGGAATGCATCAAGTCGGGTACGGGAATGACTCCTAACTTCACGATTTTAATTTTCTCTTTGATTAGAAGGAAGAACTAGCGTGCTAAGGCTATTTTGTAACCACACTGGCTCGTTTCCCTTACGCAAAGGGGACTCTCAAGCAAATGTACCCTATAACTAGCATGAAGATGCAAAAACCTAAAATGAAGGGAAAAGATTTGGAGGAGCATGCCAAATGCTAGAAAACTAAGAAAAATGCATGGAATGTAGTGAGACATACAAAAAATGCACTAGCGAGAGGGACGGGCCTAATGGGTCTAGCATTGGACTAGCCCTTCACTAAATGCTTTATCACAAGCATTGGACTTGTGAAGATCAAAAGGGAGGACCATGACTAGCATTGGACTAGCCATGGTATACGCATTCGTCCATCACATTCATCTATGACTATAGAAAGCAAGTAGACATGCCAATCACCTATAAACACGTAGCACATAACACTTAGCATGCTCGACTAGATGCAAGAGCCTAATAAAGCAAATTAACACGTAGCAACAAAAGCACGCAATCAAACTAATGAACCTATTACATTTGCTAACTAAAACAAATGGGGAAGAGGGAAAATGAATAAAAAATGCTCTCCAAACCCTATCTATTACAAGCCAAGAGGTGTACACATATCCCATAAAAGAATAACTTAATAAAAGCAAAAGTAAATGAAATAAATGAAAGGAATTAAGGAAAGGCAAGGAAAAGCAAAGTAGACATGCAATTCTCACTTAGCACGTTGGATCACATAGAGGAGAGACAAAAAAAGATAAAAGAAGTTATACCTCCCCGTTTGTGATGTTAGTAAAGTGAACAAGACTTAACTTGAGCTAGAGTCACCAAAGAAAGGGATAACTGGGGCTAAAACCATCAAATGAAGAGATAACTTGGGCTAAAACCATCAAAGCAAAGAATTAATGCACCAATTTAGTGGTAAAATGTAAATAAGCCAATTTGAATCCACAAAATCATTGAATCCTTCTTCAGTTGCAACTTAAAAATGATCAAATAATGCATAATTTCCAAGCAAAAGTGAATCATTGATCAAATTTCTAAAATAGCAAAATGACTAAAGACCTAATAGCAACCATTAATCAATCAATCAAGGCCAATTGAAACATTTTATGAACTTTAAAGGTCCAAGAGCAAGAAAAGGTCAAGTAATGGTTCCAATTACATTTATTTTAGGACCAAATTGCAAACTACTAGAACATAATTGGGCCATAGTGAAACAAAGGGAGACTTGGGAGGCCAAAGGGAAATTTTTAGAAATTATTTCATGCAATCTTCATGCAAGCTACGTAGACAAAGGCTTCTGCAAAACTCTCAAACCGAAACCCAACCTCAAGTTCCTACCAAACTTATCATGCATACAAGAGCCAAAGTGAAGAAAACTTTTATGCAAATTTCATACGACAATTGAAAAACATTCCAGCAACAAAAGAACTTTCAGCAACCAAGCTATTCTCATGCAATTTTCATCCGCAAGTTCCTGCAACTTGCGGCATTTAGTAACCCATCAGGACAATTTGAAACAGAGATTTATGTCAAACATTCAGCCTCTCTAAATTCTCACCAAAACACAAATTGAACATGCAAGCAAAGGAAATCTAACATGAATAAAACTGGCAAGTTCCAAATATATTCACAGGTTTCTTGCTGCAATTTTCCTTTTGGTTCAAAGCTGATGGCTTTTCTAAACGCAAGCTTCGATGACAGATATTGCTCATGGCCTCTCAAACAAACAGCGAAAAACAAAATGTCAAGCGAGCCGAGACGGATTCAAAAAGGAAATAGAACAGGTCCTGGAGTTTAACACCTAAACATGCAAAAGAAGCCTCAGAACAGGGTCACTAAGCCTTCATGGCTTTCTCCCTTCTGGTTTCCTTTCATCACAACACTTCTGGTTCATAGTCTAAGCAAAGAAAAACTGACCCTAAATCTGTTCATGCCGAAAAGGAAAAAAAAAACAATCAAAGTTGGAAACTTTTCTGCAGCCATTTCAATCAAAACTAAGTCTACTCGTGCGAAGAAGAAAAGAAAACTCAGACAAGCTTCACAACAAACAAATCCCACCATAATGATCTCAGCCCATTTAAAATCACACGACCCTCATAACATTGCCCAATTCCAGAAGATCTAGCCATGTTGCCAATCACAGAAATGCAGAAAAGAAGGAAACTTGCGGCAAACAAAAGCTAGATTCATCAAAAGTTGCTACCTTTTTAGCCAAATCATTTAATCATTGAACATCTACTTGCCCTAAAGCTTTAAAAAACATCAGAAACTACAGCAAGATGAACTAACAGGTGCATGCGTAAGGAAATAACAAGACGGATGTGATGAATTCAAACCTTCATGAAGCTAAACTGGATTTACCTCAGAACAAGCACACTATTCCTGGAAATGAAGACCCACTAGATGCCTTTTGCGCTGATGAAGTCGCTTCCCCTGTCCTTGGTTCCTTCTCGCTTGGTTTCTTTTTCACGCGGCTTCACCTTCCCAGACTTCCTGGTTCCTCTCTACCACGTAGTTGCTACTGATGGCAGTCACCCTCTCGTTTGCGGCTTTTCTTTTCTTTTGCTGGGTTTCTCTTCTCCCGAAACTCTCCCAATCTCTCCCCTTCAGTCTGTCAGCCGTCAAAAACCCTCAACCTTACCCCCAACTCTCTAGTTTCTCGTTCTTTCTCCCTTAAACCCCCGATGTCTCTGTTTTCTTTTTCCTCTAAACCTCTCTCTCTCTCTCCATCTGGCTGCGCTTCCTTTTGGCTCCCTTTTATAGGAACCAGCCACCCCAAAACCCTCACCTCAAAGGTGAGGATTGTGACGGCCCCAGCTCTCCCTAGGGCCTACCCCAGGGTTCGGGGGGTCGCCCGCCCAACTCTCGCCGGGACTCAGTCGTTCACTACAGTCCTCAAATAAATACAATACAAATCTCAAGTATACATCAAATGGTCCACAAATACACATCCGTCTCCAATAATTACATGTCACAAATGCAGCGGAAACTAATCCCAAATATACATAAAATAATTCCAAATCCAAAATTGTACAAAGTTTAGGCCATCCATACACGTGCACAAGTACTACAAGTCCTTCCTTCGCCACGATCCCTGTGGAGGGGAATAAAATAGTTTTTGGGGTGAGCTAAAAGCTCAGCGAGTAACCAGAAAATCATTAATCAAATCGGTTTCACAATAGTTCATTTCAATGATGTCATATAGCAATGATGTCATAAATTAAATGATAAATCCGGAAACAACTACATCATTTGCAAAACAGTAAATATGGATTATCAATAATTCAAGAAACATTTACAATGGAAAGTGATAGTAACATTCATGAAAGGATACATTCATTCTCCTGACATTTCCTCGCTCATTTGGTCATTCATTTCATTTCATTCACCCCGTCCCTGGCTTTTGGCCAGGCTCCACCAACCTACATAGGTAATACTCGAGTATACCAAACGTTCACCCAAGCTCCTAATCGCCTGACCGAGTCCGCTTCTGGCTCAAAACGACCGGTAACAAGGGGCAATGGCCAGTTCAGCCCAAAAGGCTTACATTCATGCGCAAGTAACATTTCAATCGAAAATTTTACATTTATCGAGGTCGAGTGCGATAAAGTACACACTCGCCTCGAAAACTCGTTTTGGAAATCATTATAAGCGCTTAACACGTTATCAACCAAAATACAAGTCATGAAGTCAAGAAATATAGCAAACAAGGCACACTCAAATGCCAGCACACATGATATGCAAGAAAACATTTCAAAAGTAACTTTGGAAACAGTTCAAAAGTAAATAATGTAAGAAACGGTTCATAAATAACTTTAGAAGTAGTTTGAGGTCACTCACCTCCACGGCTCAGAACCCATTCGTCATAAACCATTATCTTGTCCGAATCCAAGCCCTAAAACCCAAAACAGATTTGATGTCCTTTAGTGACTTTGGCACCATTGGCACTGCGATTATCGGATGGGGGTGTAAGATACACCGTTTCGAAGCTAAAAGACAGGGCTACAACATTACAGAAGGTCACTCAACCCAGTTTTGAATGCAAACAGGTCAAAAATGCAGAATACCAAACCAGAACTGTAATTGCAGGTTTACAAATCACACCATGCTGTAATTAGTCCAACTCAGTCTATACAGGTCCAAATGCATTGATTCAAAAGGCATGCGGTAGCTAAGACCTCAAGCTACATTTCATAAGAAGACACCAACATCCAAATCCAAAGAAATTCCAGTCAAAACAGACGATTACAAACACATTTTGCACATTCTGATCAACCCAGAACAGCTACAGTAAAATCGACATATCTCACTCTACACTACTCCAAATGACCTAAAATTTTGTAGGCACCTCTAAAACATCAATACCTACAACTTTCATGTTTTGAGCCAAGGCCAATTCGGCCTCTAACTAGGTGTTAAAAATTCGGACAGATTGTGCAACCCAAAAACCCTAACTTGCTGAAATTTTTCCCAAACCAGAAATTGGTTGCAATTGTTCACTTTTCCCACCTCCTTAAGTCATTATATACCATTTCTAATCATCCTAGATAGCCACACAATCATGCTTATATTAAAACAGAAAAAGCCCCAAAAATAATAAAACTTCATCATTTCAACCACAAATCAAGAATTAATCCATAAAATTGCCTCTTATGCCACTACTAAACATAAATTAAACATCATTAGAGGGAGGAAAGGGGTTCATCCACCACTCACCTTAGTAAAACAAGAGGGAGAGTAACTTGTCACCTTAAGCTTCCAAACAACTTCACCAAACAACTCACTATCACTAAATGAAGAGGTTTTATGGAGTAGAAACAAGTTTAGAATGTTGGATGGTTTGATTGAAGCAAGATGAAAGCCAAAACTTGAAGAGTTTTTCTCTCTTTTGAAGCTCAAGAAAGTCGGCCAAGAGGAAGACAAGAATAAGAGATTTTTGGTTAATTTTTTAGATATTTAACCAATTTGGTCAAAAGTCAAAAACCATGAATAGTTGTCATAAGCCATACCCAATGAAATGGTGACACTTGTCACCTCAATTAATGCATTCCTATCCCTTCCTTTTCCTCTCACATCAATCACTTAACATCCTCTACTTATCTCTTAATACCCGATAAATTTCACGCAGTATCCGAAACTTAACCTTATTGGCCGAATTTTTCCAAACTTTTCGCACTAGTGGGTCCCACGTCCATATACGCTCTTAATTTCTCAAAAACTAACCGATACTAGAAAAATCATTTAAAAACTATATTTACTCATAAAAATTATCTGGAGAATTTTCTAATAAAGAGAATGTCGAAAAGGCGGGCGATCAATAAAACAAACCCTAGAAACTAAAAAAAAAAATTTCGGGTCCGCGTACTCATTCTTTCGGGGCGTCACAAGGATGAAGGGTGGTTTTCTACAAAAAAAACTAGAGCCATCCGATGGCATTCTTGCCAGCTGCTGCAATTTTGCGTCGCGCAACTTTTTTTTTTTCCAGAAATATAAAAAACAACTGAATAAACAACAATAATAAATAATAATAATAATAATAAAAATAGAACTATGCATAAAAGGTAAAAAAGCCATGCTAATTAATTCTTCTTTTCTTTTTTTTCTTTAAAATGATGATTTTCCTTTTCCTTTTCTTCCTTTTTTTTAATTAATAAATAGTAAAAGGAAACAAAACATATTTTTAAAGAATAATTTTCTCTTTTGACAAATTTTATGCTAAAAAAAATCTTACAATGAAAAATAAATAGTTAAAAGGGTGAAAACGAATACAAAATAAACTAAAATAAAAATAATAGACCATAATAATCCAAAAATACCAAAAGCCCAAAACTAAATCATGGAATTAGATATGAATTATTACTAAAATAACAAAGAAGTAAACTTAGGACAAACATAAAATAAAATGAAATACAGAATAGTTAAAAATTTGGTGTCTACACCAGGGGACAGGTTAAAACCTTTCATGACCAGAAAAGGAGGCAACCCAGCTTGAACGATTTCCCGGTTGGACAGAGCTCACGAAACAAGCCACCCGCTAAGGCGAGTAAAGGCGCAGACGGTCCACGACCTGTAAGAACTCTAAATAATATTGGCCGAGGTCAGATAGTGCAAGAGCCCCAGAGGACAGCCCAGCGTGGAGGGTCAAGTACGGCCACTAAGCCAACCTGTGGTTTCTGTGAAGGGCAATCACACCGATGAAAATTGCTGGAAAAATAGTTCGATACGGAAATGCTTCAAATGTGGTAGCACCGAACATCTGATTGCCCGGTGCCCTAAGATGCAGAAGGAAGGACTCAAGCCACCGACTGAAGGGACCACAACTAAGCCGATGAATGCAGGGGAAAATCGACCCAAAGGGCCAGCAAGAGTGTATGCAATGGGTCAAAATGAGGTGACTGACCCTTTGACGGGCTTCGAAGGTACGCTTTGAACAAAAGAATTAATTTCGAGGACGAAATTGTTCTAAGTGGAGGAGGTTGTGAGGCCCCAGTCAGTTCTTAAGTTTGATATTAGGGTTTTTCATTATTTTGTGCGGTTAATTGGGGTTTTAGGGTTAAGAAGGAAACCCTAATCTCGGTTAAGATTGAAAACCCTAACTTTGCTTATGATTAAACCCTAGTTTATGTGTTATTTGTAGGTTCAAGTTATAGTTCATGTTTGGTATTCTAGTGTGTATTTTGGCACAAATAAAAATAGGATTCGTTTTAGTTTTCAAAGGTTTAGCAAGTTTGAAATGGTTAGCAAACCTTAGATTAGTAAACCTTTAGTGTTATAATTTATTAAAAAGCTTAAGTTGGGTTTAAAAACCCTAATTTTGCCAATGTTATAAAAGTTGTTGTTTGATTGTTTTATTATGGAGAAAGAATGTTTAAGTATAGGTGATTAAAGTAAGAAAGTGATTAGTGAAGTAATTAAGTGTGATTACATGTTTTGAACTAGTTTAAGTTATCATTTATGGAGTTAATTGAAAGAGTTCAAAATATTTGAGGACAAGAGTAGAACAAAAACTAAGTTGAAGTGCAAGGGTTAAAAAGCAAATAAAGCACTTTTATGTGCACTACAAGAAAAAAGGTCATTAGTGACAACATTTCCTAGTGACAACAAAAAGTCGTCACAAAATGAGGTTGTTTAGTCACGACATTGAAGGTTGTCACAATTGACTCAAAGCAGCTAACTTTTCAGTGACAACCATTAATTGTCATCACAAAACGACTTCGCGCCATGGGACTTGGAAGGCGCGAGTTTTGCGATAGTGACAACTTGATAAAAGTTGTCAGTAATTCTACCTATTTCTTTGACAACATTTCATTGTTGTCACTATTTATATTTATTGATGACCAATTTTTGTCAGTAAAACTATAACGTAATTAGTGACAACATAGTATCATCACTAACTTGAACATTTCCAATGCATTTATTTAATTGTGAGCCTCAATATTTATTTAATTTTTTAAAATTTAATGATTTATTAAACTAGTCATAGTTACTCAAATATTAATTTAATTTTTTTAAAATTTGATGATTTATTAAACTAGTCATAGTTACTCAATAGGTTTTTAATTGAAAAAATTAATGAAAGTTTTTAGTTAGAACAACTATATAAACTATTACTACTTGAGAAAAAGTACATTTACCAGTTCTTTGAATTTAGCAAAAATTTTTAATCCATTGTGATTTTTTGATAAATATGTTAAGAAGTGGTGATTAGAAATACATTAGTAAATTTAAATAAAAATTGAAGCTAAAAATTGACTTGGATTGTCTTGAGGCTAAAAAATCCAATGTAATATGAAGAAAACAAAGGATTTAAATTTTAAACTAAAATATCTATGAATTACTTGAAATCCTAAGGAAACTAACTTGAGAATTTTCATTGTTAAAGAAAATTTTAACCAAATTAGGAAAGGAAATATAGAGTATTAGGTGCAATTCCACTTTCACTTCTTCTTCACTCTCGGTCGCTACCCAAGCTACTTTCTCTCAGTCCCAAACTCTTTTCTAGGGTTTTTGGCATTTTTCCAATGCCCTTTTTTTTACCTGCACAATACAATGTCCATCGTCTGTTTCGTCTTGTGGGCACCGGTGTTACCCGCCGGCGAGTTACGACCTCTGTGGCCAAGTTCCATTCGATCATCACCAAGTCCGGCAGCCATGGAAGCCTCAATTGTCCCCGAATTACCGCTGCAATTGCCCTCTCGGACCTCCGATAATGCCTTCCTTCCGCCGGCGCCACAACTTCGTCATCCAACTCAGGTTGAAATCGACCGAAAAACGCCCAGAAAAGCTCGAAACTGAGGGCTTGGTTTCGAAATTGACCTGCAAACCCTGATAAGGAATACCATCACCCTTGAGGTGGAGTCTTCTGACACCATCGACAATGTCAAGGCCAAAATCCAGGACAAGGAGAGCATCCTCCCAGACCAGCAGTGCCTCATCTTCACCGACAAGTAGCTGGAGGATGGCTGAACCCTAGCTGACTAGAACATCCAGAAAGAGTCCACCCTCCACCTCATCCTCCGCCTCCATGGTGGCGCCAAGAAGAGCAAGAAGAAGACCTACACCAAGCCCAAGAAGATCAAGCACAAGAAGAAGAAGGTCAGGCTTGGCGTCCTCCAGTTCTACAAGGTCAATACTTAGGTAGGTCCTCTCGTGTCTCTACTTGTTTCCCTAATTTTTTCCCAATTAATTTCCCTAATTTTTTCCCCAATTAATTTGCACATTTTGCCACCATTAATCTGTTGTTCTATTTTGGACATAATTTACTCTCTTTATTTATTTTCAGAACTAGTGAAATATGCTATATTTATTGCTTGATTTTTATTCAGAAAATTGTAGGTTTTAAAATCCTTCTGTTGTATGTCTTGATCCCACAAAAAAGTTGTAGGGGAAGGGGTTGGTTGCTGCCAATCCTATTGCTATGTTGTTATGCCAAGATTGGCTAACGGTTAGTTGAGGAATTAAAGAAATAGGGAGGCAGAATGTGGGTGGAGTAACAGACTAAAAGTTGGTAGTAGTGTTACTTTGAAGGGTATGATTAATGTATGAATCTTAAACCTGGACCTAGCAAAGAGATAATGCATTAAAGTTTAATCTTCGAAATTCCCAGAAAGGTTCAAACTTTGCTTGAAACCAAGCTAAACTAGAACAACCATTAAAGCTCCTACAAAAACGATTCTTGAAAGGGGTTCTTCGAAATTATTTGGATTTTTATCAAAAATCAAAGCAAGAATTAACTATTGGCTCTCAGTTGACGAGCTTTATTAATTAGTAATAGTACTAATAATAGTATTTACATATATGGTAGACATGCTGTTACAATTATTTAATAAAATGACTTAGAAAAGATTTGAGAGATGGGAGGTGTGATTGGATGAATTGTGTGGTCTGTTTGAAGCTTTGGTCTTTGCTAGTAGACCAAATATATAGGCTGAAGATATCTATAATTACTGCCCTAATACACATAGGAAAAGAAATGTAAAATTAACAATGGATGTAAAACAATCCTACTCAATTGTAAAACAAGTACAGATCAGTATCAAAATTAAAAGAAGGAAACACATGTTTTATTTGCAAACATTTTTCTTATAAGAACTACATCTACCATTTTATCCATTGTCTTCAAGCTTATAATGCATAGTATCGTTTTATTGGGCCTTCATTGGTTTGTTATTGTCTTGCAGCTTATTATGCTGATGCTATTGGTCCTTGCTATGGAATTTCCAATTATGTGATGGTTTTTGGGTAAATATATGCTCTTTTGTGACGCCCCACATCTCCCTAAGGCGGACCAAAGGGTATCCGCGGACGCCTGCCCAGCTCACGCCAGGACTCAAGCAATTCCATTCAATTTCAAACCGACTAAACACTTCGATGAGAGTAACACGAATACAATAATGCGGAAGCGTTCAAGCTTAATAAGTCACTTAATGTATAACCAGTACATCGGGTAATCATGAAACGACTTAAATTCAAAGTACACATCAGGGCCCAAACTTCTCAAGTTTACAATTTCCAAAAGTACAACCCAAACCAGGGCCTAGTCAAAATTTATAACAGGAGTCTTAACAAAATTACAACGGATGGTTTCTCCATATTTCTCCAAGAGTCGGTCCTGTTAAGGAAAACAAAACTATAGGGTGAGCTAAACGCTCGTGAGGCCAAGAACACACATGCAAGCACTTAGTCAAATAACAATCCCAAATTTAATAAACAAAGCCATGTCTTTTCAATAATCAATCAATCAAACAGGAAAGTAATCAGAAACAATTCAAGGATATAGTAGCTCTCAGGAGCTAAGTTCCACTCGATCTGCCGTTGTCATTCGTATACCTTCCCGCATTGACCCTCCTGTCAACCGGGTCGGTATTTCCATTTCCGTAGATCACCACTTACTTTCCTCCGTCCACCGTACACCCCAAGGGCCCACAAGTCTATTATTGGGCGATACTCTACAAGTATGCCAAGCAAGACCTCTTATTAGGTCGAGCTTATGTGTATCTCATGGCTCGTCCGAATCCCCGACCAAGCCCATTGCTGGCTCGAGTCTAAGGACGGCCTATGAGTTTGGGCGTCCCCCATTCATTGGAAGGTCGAGGAGGTTCACTCCAACGACACAAGCATTCATGACATAACATTGCATTTCATTCATTCATTCAATACATTTCATTCATTCATTTGAAAGTAGAACGAGTGCGATAAAGTACGCACCCGCCCTTATTTTTAAAACTTTCAACAAATACCACAATTAAGCAAGTATCAAAGTTCACACACTTGACACTCACCGAGCAATTCAATAAGAATTATTTTCCGGAAGTTCAAGTGTCCACGGTGAGATCCTCTTGAAGGTCTCCTTGCGCGCCTGGCAATTTAATAGTGGATAATCACACAATTAACCCACTTATCAAGAAAGATTGTACACTAGTACAATCTAAGAATTATTTGCAAAAAGGAACCTCAATTTCACGTAAATCGAGGTTCGACTTGCCTTTTATTAGGTATAATATTATTTGAGTTTTTATCTTGAAAATCGTAAGCAAAACGTTTAAGAATATCGAAAAAAATAAAGAGTTCTTGAAAAACTCTATTTCTTTGAAGTTGGAAAATTTTTCAGTTTTACGATAAATCTTTGAAAAATCGTAACTCGCTCGATATAAGTCGAGAATTGGAAAACTTTATACCGTTGGAAACCTCTTAGAGTGTACTATAAGTTCCTAGAAGACACTTTTCCATGAATCAAAGTGAAAAGTGGTCAAAAATGAGCTTGAAGATGCAGGGTTGGTTCACAAGGCAGAATGAAGTTGGATTTTGGCCAACTTTGAAAATTCGGCACGATTCGCACGTTGTAAACCGGCCTCTGAAATTTTCAGCTCAATTAGTGTTGCAAGTGAAGTGTAGGACAAAACAAGCGGATCAAAAATCGGAGTTTCGAGCACCGAGATACGGTAGCCCGAAGTTGAGCAAATTCAAGACTGGATGAGAATTTTCCAGATTTGAACCTCTAACTTTAGTAATTCAATTGGGTATCGAAACGAACTTGAATCGGCACCAAAATTGGCAGTATTTCAATACTATATGGAAGGTATCTCTCTATCGAATTTCGGGGAAAAATACCTTCGGCAAGGTCGTTAATTAGCCAACCAAAGTTCAAGAAAAATCCTAAGGCAAACTGCCTTTGACTTTCATTTTCCAAATTTTCCAATCGTTTAACCAAGAAAGTTATCCAACCATGGTTCATTTGTGAAATAAGGGTCTAAGATATACCCATGATACCTTTGGTAAGTGTTTAATATCAAAACATCAACTAACAAGTTCACTCCAAGATTTTTTCAAACCAGTCCAAAGATTAGGGTTTTCCAAAACAGAGCAGTCCACTTGTTTCAGTCACAACTCAGTCATTATAGCTCGAAATCGAGCATGGCTTACGCCGTTGGAAAATACATTCATAGAGTTAAAATATCACAGAAGAAATCGTTTCCAAATTTGGCTCCCATTTGGTTCAAATTTGGGCATCAAGTTGCTGCCTGAACACTTCATTCCAGAAGAACAGAGTAACAGGACAGCGAACTTAAAACATTTGGTTCGGCTTGCTCACAAAGAATCAGAACGTGCATTATATACCAAATTAAAGCTAGGAATGTCTAGTTTCAAACGCCACTGACGGCACATGATTTCGACATCCGAGGACAGAGTTATGGCCAAAATACTACTGCTGGGCAGAGCATACGCGAATCAGTTTTCCAGATTTGCTGGTTTCGAACAAAAATTCATTTGCCCATTCAAACCTCATTATTTTTCAATGAAATTTTCCACACCTCTAATACATCATATAAGCATCCAATTCAAGCCATTAAACCATTAAAAATTGGCCTGGAAATGGCCGAACATGGCAGGGGCAAAATCGGAAGTTTTTGCTTCTTACACCCAATGAAGTTCCTACTAATTACCCACCACTAATGCATCATTATAACCACTAAACCAACAATATAATCACCATCAATCATCACATCAGCAACAACAACCCAAGTGTGGGAATTCCAAGAGCCCACAATCACATTTTTACACCATAAACAAGTAACTAAGTGCATGCATGAGCTTAATCTTGTCATATAATCTCCAAAAGATAAGAATCCAAGGGTTGATCATTACCTACTCCTTTGGTTTGCAAGGTCAGAATTTTCGGCCCTCTTGAAGCTCCAAGAAACCGTGAAAGCTCCCCTCCTCCTTAGCTAGATATAATCTCCAAGAGGTTTGCTAAGTGGTCTCCAAGTTTGGTGTGATTTGGAGGTGATTTTGGGTGGTTTTGGGTGAGATTAGTGTGCAGAATTTTTGTTGCAAATGAGTTAGAGAGAGGGGGAAGCTTGGCCGGCTGTGAGGAGAGAGAAGAGAGAGTGTGATTTTGATCTAAGTTGGCTTCTCAAAGAAGATTAAATGTGTGGTGAAAAATTGCTCCATAGTCAACTTGAAATAGTGCAACTAGGATGCGTTTGGACTCGATTTTTCTCGCGCGTTTGGTTCACTAGTGCACTAAACCTCCAATGTATATATATTCATGTAATTATTATTCACTCTTAGTTGTCCCGAAATAAGGGTCTAAAGTCCCTCAATCGAAGTTGCGCGTGTGAAAACGCGTACCGTCAATTTTACCGCTATAACGCGAAACTTTCGAAAAATTCTTATAACGATTGCACTACTAACTATCACTTGAATATTTATTCATAAAATTTCCTATTTTAGGACCATGGTACAGGTCTCCAATATTCCAAGCTTATTGTGCTACTACGCATATAAAATCTCCAAGTACTATTCACTATTTTCGCTAAACGCGCTCTAGGAAATTAATTTTCGAAACGAATCATTTTAAAAATATAACGAAGTTATATTACCACTTATTTGGGTCTAATAAGACTAGAAAATATTCCTTGGAAATAAAATCCAATTAAATAATTTATTAAGCCATAAATTAGGCATAAAATAATAGTTTTTGCGAGTCCTCACATCCTCTCCCCCTTAAGAAAATTTCGTCCTCGAAATTTACCTTGGTCGGTGAACAAGTCTGGATACTTCTCCCTGATTGTCTCTTCAACTTCCCATGTCGCTTCCTCTACTCCAAGATACAGTAGTCGTGTCTAAGATTTTCCGTTCACCTACTTCATCCCAACAAATTGGGGATCTACACTTCCGACCATAAAGTGCCTCATACGGAGCCATTTGAATAGAAGAGTGGAACCTATTGTTATAGGCAAATTCCACTAAGGTCAAGAACTTACTCCAATTCTCTCCGAAGTCCAGTACACAAGTCCTCAACATGTCCTCAAGAGTTTGAATTGTTCTTTCAGATTGTCCATCAGTCTGGGGATGATAGGTGGTACTAAAGTTCAACTTAGTCCCCAACACTTCTTGCATCTTTTGCCAAAACCTCGAAACAAATCTTGGATCCCTATCTGACACAATACTCACAGGTATACCATGTAGTCTGATAATCTCATCCAAGTACAATCTGGCCAACTTCTCCAATGGATATTTCATATTAATTGGCAGAAAATGAGCTGATTTAGTCAATCTATCTACTATCACCCAAATGGCATCATGGCCTCTCTGTGTCCTTGGTAAGCCTGATACAAAATTCATGGTAATATTTTCCCATTTCCACTCAGGTATTTCTAGAGGTTGCAAAAGCCCAGATGGTTTCTGATGTTCGGCTTTAACCTGTTGACAAACCAAGCATGTCTGAACAAATTGGGCAATTTCCTTCTTCATATTTTTCCACCAATAAAGACCTTTCAAGTCTTGGTACATTTTGTTCCCTCCTGGATGTACTGTAAACTTTGATCGGTGTGCCTCTTCTAAAATTTCTTTTCTAAGCCCTTCATCCTTTGGCATAACCACCCGATTTCGAAATCTCAATATTCCATCTGATCCCAAAGTGAAATCGGTCTGGTCCCCCATCTTGACTCTCTCCACCAACTTCTGCATTTCAGGGTCCTTTTCCTGAGATTCCTTAATACGTTCCAATAGAGTGGAGGTTATCACAATATTCCCCAAAATCACTTTCCTTGGTTCTAATCGAGGATTCCAATAGCTAACTTCCTCCAACAATCGAAATTCCTTAACCATCAATCCAGCCATTTGTACCTGACGGCTCAAAGCATCGGCCACTACATTGGCCTTCCCAGGATGGTACTTAATAATGCAGTCATAATCTTCCAGAAATTCCATCCATCTACGTTGCCTCAAATTCAGTTCCTTCTGAGAAAATAAGTACTTAAGGCTTTTGTGATCTGTAAAAACCTCAAATGTCACTCCGTATAAATAGTGTCTCCATTTCTTCAAAGCAAAGACCACAGCCGCTAACTCCAAATCATGGGTCGGATAGTTCCCTTCATGCGGCTTCAATTTTCTAGAGGCATAAGCTATCACTTTATCATTTTGCATCAAAACACATCCCAAACCTTCCTTAGATGCATCTGTGTAAACCACAAAACTATCATGTCCATTTGGTAGAGCTAGGACAGGCGCTCTAGTCAACTGTCTTTTCAACTCCTGAAAACTTCCTTCACACTTAGAACTCCAAATAAACTTTTCATTTTTCTTGGTCAACTCAGTCATAGGTCCAGCGATTTTCGAAAAATCCTGGATGAATCTCCGGTAATACCCTGCCAATCCTATAAAACTCCGAACTTCCGTTGGATTTTCCGGTCGTTTCCATTTCGAAACAGCTTCCACTTTAGCTGGATCCACTTTAATCCCATCCTTAGAAATTATATGCCCTAGGAAAGTCACTTCCTTTAGCCAGAATTCACACTTGCTAAACTTAGCATATAACCGATGTTCCCTCAAGATTTGTAAAACAATTCTCAAATGTTTCTCATGATCTTTCACATTCTTAGAATACACCAAAATGTCATCAATGAAGATCACCACAAATTGATCCAAGTAAGGCTTAAAAACCCTATGCATTAAATCCATGAAAGCGGCAGGTGCATTGGTTAACCCAAAAGGCATTACTGCAAACTCGAAGTGCCCATACCTCGAGTTAAAAGCAGTCTTAGGTATGTCCTTCTCCAAAATCCTCAATTGATAGTAACCTTGCCTTAGATCCAACTTTGAAAATACTACCGCCTCTTGCAGTTGGTCAAACAGTTCATCAATGTGGGGTAGTGGGTATTTATTCTTAACCGTAGCATCATTTAAGCCTCGATAATCTATACATAACCTCAAACTCCCATCTTTCTTCTTTACAAACAAAACTGGGGCTCCCCACGGGGAATCACTCTCTCAAATAAAACCCCGTTCCAACAAATCCTGTAATTGTAACTTCAACTCTTTCAACTCAGCTGGAGCCATCCTGTATGGTGTCCTTGATATAGGTGCTGTTCCCGGAGCTAAATCAATTTTAAAAGTTATTTCCCGTTCCGGGGGTAGAGACTCCAATTCTTCAGGAAACACATCAGAAAATTCTTTCACTACCGGTGTGTCCTCCAGATTCACCTTATCGCTAGGGGTATTAATAAGAAAAGCCAAATACCCTTGAGCTCCCTTATTTAACAATTTTCTAGCCCGAATTCCCGAAATAAGTGCAGACGAGACTAACTTACCCCTTACATCCAGCAAAGCATGGCTTATTTAATAATCACTTATCAGGTTCAAGTACTACATATCACACCAATCCAACCTATCAAATAGTCATGGTCCAATAGGGAATTAATCGCGTAATCAGATAAAACAGGCAAAAGGCTTGAAGTCGGATGTAAAGTCCCAGACATTTGGAAGAAATTCAGGATATAGCGAAGCTTCAAATCAAAAGTTCATCTCTGGTGGTGCTGGACAACACAACAAGCAATGCCCCACCAGAGAGGTTCAGTTCAACCGCTACAGAAGAGTAGTAGCCGGTCTGCAACCACACCAGTACGAATAAGTTCAAGAGTAGGGTCAAAGCAGAGCGAAATACTTCAGGTTCATGGTGCATGAGTACGAACAAAAGTATAAGTTCAAGTTCAAGTGCAAGTTCAAGTTCAAATTCAAGGGTCATGAGTACGAGTAAGAACACACTGGCCTAACCTCTGTCCAGCAATTCACATTCTTAAACAGTCACAAAATTCAAGTCCACATTCCATATATTCAGTCAAATTAGGTCCATTGAGGATACGCAAGAGCACACTAGCCTAAACAGGTTCAAGTCTCAAGTAAGCTCAGTCTAATCGGTTTCAGGCAGTTCGAGTTCTCTTACCAACCCACTGCAATACTTTCGGAGTTCAAACTTCCTAAGATTGAAATATTGGCACAGAACCAATCCTAACATATGTTGCGCACAAGAAAATCTCACTAAGTTTCCGGCTAGGTTAATCCATTATACACTAGTAGATCGGATCTTCGGGTTTATGTTCGATTCATATTCAGTACTAGAGACCTATTAAATTATATGAAAATGTCTATCAATTTGTCTCACAGGTACAGGGTTGTCTAAGCCCTCGGTCACGGTCCCCTTTTCTCATTCCTGCTACCCTACTTAAGAAAAGTCTATAAGCACAGGAAAAGGCATAACTAAGCATAAAGAGCGTAACGCGTATACAAGTTGCAAAAACATTTAAAATCAGGTCATGATTCATTACATGTATCAAAAGTTATAGCACGGTTAGAAGTTACAAAACAAGACCAATATGTCCAATATTGCACATAGGCAATTAAGTGCCACAAAATATAGAAGTACATACAAGCAGGATACAAAAGGCCTCACAGCGTGCACTACCCCTTTCTAAGTCCATAGTTAAACCAAAGGGTCCAGACATCACTAATTTCAATCAGATCACACGCCTTTACGAAATTAAATCCAATAAAGCCATAACGCAAGCTAAAACCAAGATTATCCATTCGAAGCTCAAAATCTTTAATAACCAGCCACCAGTCGGAACACCATCATCTCCAAAAATAACCAGTCTTAGGGTTTTGTAATTAAAGTTTCAAGCTCCAAGTTCAAACCCAAGAATAAGTACAACTTGCTACCTTACGTGTCAAATGGAAACCAAATCAATTCACACTAACTTGTACTCTTGAATGCAGTTGCTCTATATCTCAAAGTTGCCTCAGTCCGTACATTTAAAATTGGCTCACTCTTCTTGAAAGTCAAGAATTTTAAAACATAAGAAGAGTATTTCAAGTAATCAGAAATCTTATCAAGTTCAGGATTCACATTATTAAACATAAGCTTGCCATTCTTTCGAAAACTCAGGATATATATATATTTTCTTCGTGTAAAGCATGGACAAATTCAAGTGTGAGATTACACCAATATACAATCAAGGGGGAAAACTTAGTTTAGAAAATGTAAATCTTGTATTAACCCATCATATACAAAGTTCAACAACTCATTAGTTATTCACAAATTTTCAAATTTGAAATTCAAGTAAAACTCACCTTTTTACCAAAATCGGAAAATTACCCATATTTAAAGCATATATATCTTATTTCCACTCATCGCTTACAAATAAAACTAGTACATCCTAGTTTTTCTTTAAATTTTCAAAGCAGAATTTCTTTAGAAGATATGTGGGCGGAAAATGCATTTTATTCCTTTGTACTTTTATCTTGGTTCAAAATCATCACACATGGAGTTTGACTATCAAATCTCGGTCTCTTATCTTCCATAGCCAGTACTAATAATTATCTCAATTCTTTCCACACTTACAAATATAATGATAATTCAAATTCATCCAATCTTTCACTTCAAATCTCTCATCCCATATCTTCCTTCAATATAACATCACCTAATTCCTCAGTTTCTTCTGCAAGTCCCAAATAAGAACTCCCAAATAATCAATTTCTTTAACCCCTAAGATACAATAGATCCTTGTTCACATAATATCCAAATTAATCCCACAGTCAAGCATCCTAAACTTTAAGCCTAGGATACGCTACAGAGATCTGAAGCCTAAGCTCTGATACCAACTGTGACGCCCCACATCTCCCTAAGGCGGACCAAAGGGTATCCGCGGACGCCTGCCCAGCTCACGCCAGGACTCAAGCAATTCCATTCAATTTCAAACCGACTAAACACTTCGATGAGAGTAACACGAATACAATAATGCGGAAGCGTTCAAGCTTAATAAGTCACTTAATGTATAACCAGTACATCGGGTAATCATGAAACGACTTAAATTCAAAGTACACATCAGGGCCCAAACTTCTCAAGTTTACAATTTCCAAAAGTACAACCCAAACCAGGGCCTAGTCAAAATTTATAACAGGAGTCTTAACAAAATTACAACGGATGGTTTCTCCATATTTCTCCAAGAGTCGGTCCTGTTAAGGAAAACAAACTATAGGGTGAGCTAACGCTCGTGAGGCCAAGAACACACATGCAAGCACTTAGTCAAATAACAATCCCAAATTTAATAAACAAAGCCATGTCTTTTCAATAATCAATCAATCAAACAGGAAAGTAATCAGAAACAATTCAAGGATATAGTAGCTCTCAGGAGCTAAGTTCCACTCGATCTGCCGTTGTCATTCGTATACCTTCCCGCATTGACCCTCCTGTCAACCGGGTCGGTATTTCCATTTCCGTAGATCACCACTTACTTTCCTCCGTCCACCGTACACCCCAAGGGCCCACAAGTCTATTATTGGGCGATACTCTACAAGTATGCCAAGCAAGACCTCTTATTAGGTCGAGCTTATGTGTATCTCATGGCTCGTCCGAATCCCCGACCAAGCCCATTGCTGGCTCGAGTCTAAGGACGGCCTATGAGTTTGGGCGTCCCCCATTCATTGGAAGGTCGAGGAGGTTCACTCCAACGACACAAGCATTCATGACATAACATTGCATTTCATTCATTCATTCAATACATTTCATTCATTCATTTGAAAGTAGAACGAGTGCGATAAAGTACGCACCCGCCCTTATTTTTAAAACTTTCAACAAATACCACAATTAAGCAAGTATCAAAGTTCACACACTTGACACTCACCGAGCAATTCAATAAGAATTATTTTCCGGAAGTTCAAGTGTCCACGGTGAGATCCTCTTGAAGGTCTCCTTGCGCGCCTGGCAATTTAATAGTGGATAATCACACAATTAACCCACTTATCAAGAAAGATTGTACACTAGTACAATCTAAGAATTATTTGCAAAAAGGAACCTCAATTTCACGTAAATCGAGGTTCGACTTGCCTTTTATTAGGTATAATATTATTTGAGTTTTTATCTTGAAAATCGTAAGCAAAACGTTTAAGAATATCGAAAAAAATAAAGAGTTCTTGAAAAACTCTATTTCTTTGAAGTTGGAAAATTTTTCAGTTTTACGATAAATCTTTGAAAAATCGTAACTCGCTCGATATAAGTCGAGAATTGGAAAACTTTATACCGTTGGAAACCTCTTAGAGTGTACTATAAGTTCCTAGAAGACACTTTTCCATGAATCAAAGTGAAAAGTGGTCAAAAATGAGCTTGAAGATGCAGGGTTGGTTCACAAGGCAGAATGAAGTTGGATTTTGGCCAACTTTGAAAATTCGGCACGATTCGCACGTTGTAAACCGGCCTCTGAAATTTTCAGCTCAATTAGTGTTGCAAGTGAAGTGTAGGACAAAACAAGCGGATCAAAAATCGGAGTTTCGAGCACCGAGATACGGTAGCCCGAAGTTGAGCAAATTCAAGACTGGATGAGAATTTTCCAGATTTGAACCTCTAACTTTAGTAATTCAATTGGGTATCGAAACGAACTTGAATCGGCACCAAAATTGGCAGTATTTCAATACTATATGGAAGGTATCTCTCTATCGAATTTCGGGGAAAAATACCTTCGGCAAGGTCGTTAATTAGCCAACCAAAGTTCAAGAAAAATCCTAAGGCAAACTGCCTTTGACTTTCATTTTCCAAATTTTCCAATCGTTTAACCAAGAAAGTTATCCAACCATGGTTCATTTGTGAAATAAGGGTCTAAGATATACCCATGATACCTTTGGTAAGTGTTTAATATCAAAACATCAACTAACAAGTTCACTCCAAGATTTTTTCAAACCAGTCCAAAGATTAGGGTTTTCCAAAACAGAGCAGTCCACTTGTTTCAGTCACAACTCAGTCATTATAGCTCGAAATCGAGCATGGCTTACGCCGTTGGAAAATACATTCATAGAGTTAAAATATCACAGAAGAAATCGTTTCCAAATTTGGCTCCCATTTGGTTCAAATTTGGGCATCAAGTTGCTGCCTGAACACTTCATTCCAGAAGAACAGAGTAACAGGACAGCGAACTTAAAACATTTGGTTCGGCTTGCTCACAAAGAATCAGAACGTGCATTATATACCAAATTAAAGCTAGGAATGTCTAGTTTCAAACGCCACTGACGGCACATGATTTCGACATCCGAGGACAGAGTTATGGCCAAAATACTACTGCTGGGCAGAGCATACGCGAATCAGTTTTCCAGATTTGCTGGTTTCGAACAAAAATTCATTTGCCCATTCAAACCTCATTATTTTTCAATGAAATTTTCCACACCTCTAATACATCATATAAGCATCCAATTCAAGCCATTAAACCATTAAAAATTGGCCTGGAAATGGCCGAACATGGCAGGGGCAAAATCGGAAGTTTTTGCTTCTTACACCCAATGAAGTTCCTACTAATTACCCACCACTAATGCATCATTATAACCACTAAACCAACAATATAATCACCATCAATCATCACATCAGCAACAACAACCCAAGTGTGGGAATTCCAAGAGCCCACAATCACATTTTTACACCATAAACAAGTAACTAAGTGCATGCATGAGCTTAATCTTGTCATATAATCTCCAAAAGATAAGAATCCAAGGGTTGATCATTACCTACTCCTTTGGTTTGCAAGGTCAGAATTTTCGGCCCTCTTGAAGCTCCAAGAAACCGTGAAAGCTCCCCTCCTCCTTAGCTAGATATAATCTCCAAGAGGTTTGCTAAGTGGTCTCCAAGTTTGGTGTGATTTGGAGGTGATTTGGGGTGGTTTTGGGTGAGATTAGTGTGCAGAATTTTTGTTGCAAATGAGTTAGAGAGAGGGGGAAGCTTGGCCGGCTGTGAGGAGAGAGAAGAGAGAGTGTGATTTTGATCTAAGTTGGCTTCTCAAAGAAGATTAAATGTGTGGTGAAAAATTGCTCCATAGTCAACTTGAAATAGTGCAACTAGGATGCGTTTGGACTCGATTTTTCTCGCGCGTTTGGTTCACTAGTGCACTAAACCTCCAATGTATATATATTCATGTAATTATTATTCACTCTTAGTTGTCCCGAAATAAGGGTCTAAAGTCCCTCAATCGAAGTTGCGCGTGTGAAAACGCGTACCGTCAATTTTACCGCTATAACGCGAAACTTTCGAAAAATTCTTATAACGATTGCACTACTAACTATCACTTGAATATTTATTCATAAAATTTCCTATTTTAGGACCATGGTACAGGTCTCCAATATTCCAAGCTTATTGTGCTACTACGCATATAAAATCTCCAAGTACTATTCACTATTTTCGCTAAACGCGCTCTAGGAAATTAATTTTCGAAACGAATCATTTTAAAAATATAACGAAGTTATATTACCACTTATTTGGGTCTAATAAGACTAGAAAATATTCCTTGGAAATAAAATCCAATTAAATAATTTATTAAGCCATAAATTAGGCATAAAATAATAGTTTTTGCGAGTCCTCACATCTTTGCCATCTATGTTATACTTGTTTCAAACACCAGGGCCTTGTTAACAAAATTTTTGTAAAAGTGACAATTTTCACTTTTATCTAGGAGACATTGCATATAAACAAGTTGTAGGCGGTCTCTAAGCTAACTAATTCCTGTGATTTTTGGGTAAAATTATCGTATATGTTCTTACCTTAATTATCTTTTATTTCTCCATGCAATTCAGTTTTGGTTACTTAAGTATGGTGAAGTAGTTTATACTTAGGAGTAGTTTGTGATTTGAAGTGTAATTTGCAATGGTTTTCAGAGTATTCTACCTTAGGGCATAAAATAGGATATGGTGAAGAGGATAGGGTGCTTGTTTTTCTTTCTTGAAAAATAAATGTACCTGATTGATGATGAGTAAAATGGTGGACAGGGTGCTCATCTTATTATTTACTTGAATTGATGATGAGTATTTACTTTGTTAGATTTTAAGCAATACTGAATTCTTGAAGCTAGGAGGGAGTGTTAAAGATAGAGTGGAAACGAAGATTATCGAAGAGGTGACTTAATTGTTTTTCTTTAATTTGCTGCTTTTAAAGTTCTCTTATTTGACTTTGAAAGTTTTGAACTTTGGATCTTTCATTACAGAAATTTGTGCTCTCTAAGCTTAGCATATGTTGTTTTGAAATATTGAAGTGATTTGAGTTTTTGTATGATATGATGGTGTTTATTGAGGTAATGTGTTTGAGCACAAGCTAGGATAGTGATGAGTTCTGACCTTGGATGGTAGCTATTAAGTCTTGCAATTTACAGTATTTACTGCTTTAACAAGCATTTACACGGCAATGCCAATGCTTTTCAGTATCTTTGAGTCGTTATTGTGATTGGAGTAATTTGGGCATATGGATTTTGATAATGTTAATATTGTTTATGCGGTACCACTCCATGTATTCATCCTCTAGTGGTTTGGAGAAATGCGTTGTAAAAATTGAGCAACCCATAGACACCTTTCTCACGATACGCATTGCATCAGTTTCTCTTATATAAATGAGGTACACATTGCCTCAGTTTCTCCGATATGAATGGGTAGCTCGACACCTTGTATCGTGATTGACATTATTTCAGTTCAGTTTAGTTTATTTGAATGTTTAGTTAAGCAAGCGAATCAAAGTTGCTTTTCTTTTAGTGTTGTGCTTGTAGTCTTATAAACTGGTTATATTGTTCATAGCAGTACTTATAGCAGTGCTTGTTGCCTTATCAACTTGTTATATTTCCTTTGAAGCTGAAGTTTAATAGCAGTACTTATTTCTTGAGCTGATTTTGTGCAATAGTTCGGGGCTGATTTTGATTTTCTGGAACTGAATTTGGTTTTTTTTTTTGGGGCTGATTTTTAATGTACAGCTTTAATTATTGAGGTTCTTATTGGATTACATATTTTAGCCAAGCAACCTAAGTATTGTTACTTCTCCTTCAGTGTTTTAATCCTCCTCTTATCTACTTGTTTTACTACTTTATTACAGATATGCTATTTAAACAAAATTTTGGGAGCTGTCTATAGCAAAGACTGAAGGACGTTAAAGACAAAGTCGCAATTTGGTCATGCAAGGGTTCGCTTGGATATTCTTTGGTTTCTTGAACTTAATTCCTTTTGTAAACGTACCTTATGAATATGTGATATTTGGGCACAGTGTTACTTTTGTAGACCTTTGTTGGGTAATGTGCACCTCAATATGACATTTGAGTACTTAATATGCTATATTGGCATGTAGCCTAATGCAACAACTACTTTTGATTATCAATTGTTTAAGTTACTTCTTTCTATTTATTTTAGATAAATAATTTACCATGCTAAATTGTGAGTTTATTGAAATGGAGCTGACAATGTTGAAGATCACTAATGACAAAAAAAAGCTATTGCAGAACAAGAATGAAAAACTCTTTGTGACAACAAACAGTGTCACTAACTCCAAACTTCAATTGTGACAACAAATATTGTCAATAAGTATATCATATAAGTGACACCTTGTGACACTTTTCAGTGACAATCCTAATCAATACATCTCTGACAACACGCTAAGTGGTCAATAAAACTCTTTCACATTGTTGTCACTAATGACAACCATTCACTGACGACTTTTTGTGTTGTCACTATATACTTTTACCGACGGAGGTATAGTGACGACTCTGTGACGATTCAAAAGTCGTCAATAAAAGTCGTTAGTGACGACATTTCTAGGTCTTGTGATGACATGTTATTGTCACTGATGACCAAATTTCTTGTAGTGGTGATTGGTGGAGAGAGTAAATATCTTCCTACACTTTGACTAGCTTATATATATCATAGACTTGCAAGTTATCATAAGAAAACAAAACAAATTAAGAAGGAAAAGAGAGAGGGAGAGTGCCGACCAAGGAGGAAAGAAAAGAGAGGAAACTTGCTTCAAAATTCTGCAATTTATAGCTTCCATCTTGCCTTTGGAGCTTGAGGGAACAAATTAGGAACTTGATTGTTGAAGTTTGATCATCTACCAAACCTATTTGAAGGTAAATCATTTTCTTTGAAAGTTAAGTTTTGGGGTTTTTAATCTTTGTGCTATGGAAGTGATGTATTTTATTGTGATTATGGATTTGTATGGTGGATGTGATGTTTATATTGAAGTTTCATGGTTTAATTATGATGATGATGTTGCTGAAATTTTGATTAAGCTTATGAAAGAATTAGGGTTTCATGCTAAATAAGTTAATTAGCTTTAATTTTGTGCTATGAAGATTGTAGTGGTTGTGTTTGATGATTGGTTTCTTTGGGTTGATGAGTTGGTGGAAAAAAAATGATTCGGGTTAAGAAACCCTAGGCTGTCTTAGGTTAGTTTAGCTTGGCTAATGTTTAGTTGGTTAGGGTTTGGTTAGTTGGGTGTTAGATCAAGTTCCTTAGTGCAAATGAAGTTAGGTTAGGGATTATGGTTCGTGTTTGGTAATTTCGTGGTAAAATAAGGAGAGAATTTCGGACCATTAATAGACCTTTTAGAAGCTGGTATATGTGTGTTTGATTGGTAGGAATTTGGTTGGAAACTTGTATAAGAACCATAGAAACGGACCGTGCGGTTGCGGCGCGCAAAACCGGCAAATCTGGAAAATTTTGGCTTCACTTTTCTTGATGTTACGTATAGATTCAGAAGTTCCTCAAAACATGAAAGTTGTAGCCTCATGAGTTCTAAATATGCCTGTAAAATTTCAGGTCAAACGAATTAGTGTATCCTGAGTTATAGACAAAACACTCATGCCTGTTTTGAACATTGGTTTGTGCTGCGTTTTGAAGTCAGCCTCTGACCGTGCATTTTTTCGTTTTGATCCCGTATGATCTGGGTGTCAAATCCTTCATAATAAATGTATATCTTGGTTTTGGCTTCGAAACGATATAAAGTATGTCGAAATCCGAGTTCCGTAGCTCCTGTTATGACCAAAACAAGATCGATTGTCAGAACTGCCTTGAATCTGGACAGTTCTGATGGGTACTTTGACACTCAACTTTCATTCTGTTCTGAATGGATTCAGGTCTTGGCCAAAACATCAAAGTTTTAACCTTATGTCTCAGATTTCTAATGCCTTTGGAATTTCCTGATTTGGATTTGTGAGCTGAGAGTTATGGTCCAGCAAACATACCCTGTTCGTTACTCTAGAGTGCGAATTCCTGGAACGGTTTTCTGTACTTTCGACCTATTTCCGTTTAGATCCAGATTGAGGTGTCTTCATGAAAACTGTAACCCTTCCTCTTAGCTTCTCAACGGTACCTCATGTACCTTGATCCAACACTCGTAGCTTCAATTAGGCTCAAAACAGTTTTGACGGCAAAGCGATTAGGTTACCATTCCCGTTTCCGTATGCCGTTTCCGCACTCGTATGTGCCGATTTTGCCGTTTTGCTTGTTTTAGGCATATTAGTAGCCATTTATGATGTTGTGTGACGCAATCTTCTATTTCAGACGGTGGTGAGCTAGGTGGAGCCGGTGGGGCCTACTAGCTACTCCTCGCGGCAAAAATTTCAAACTTTTGTTCTTTTGTTCGTTAAGTATTCAGGCCGCTCTTATGTGTTAGTTGCTTATGTGTTTCGATATGTATGAAAAGGGTACCTAGGCGAGGGTGTACTTTATCGCACTCGACCTAAACCCTAATTTACGCACATATTTGTACATGGCATATGTATATGAATCATTTTGGAACTAAACCCCTTGAGCTTGTGGCTCGGGGTGACTTTTGAGTAAATTTTGTGAAGTTTGTGAATTTGGGGCCTGATCTCATGACCTAGATGGACTATTCGAGCCGGTTAGGGCTTGGTCGAAGTCAGTCCAACCTGGTTTGAGGTCACCAAGTTTGTGAATCCGGTTCACCGATTATGTGGACCAAGTTTGTGACCCGAGCTTGTGAACCAAGCTCAATTTCGTTCGCTCGAGCAAGTTTGTGAGATGTCTGGCTAGAGAGCGTGATAAGGTGTACGGTGGGAGTACAAGTGAAGTTCTACGGACCATTATTTGTGGTTGACGGAGTGTCGGCAGGAGGTCACGCATGGCAAACGATCTGGCTTTGGAGCCACCTGTATCCTTATTATGTGATGTTACTTTTCTGCTTTTGCTTTACTCTTACTGTGTAACTGTTGTTACGTGAAATTTACGCTTTTGCCTCTATTTACTTACTAAGCATATAGCTTACCCCTTTCCTTTTGTTTTCCTTAGCAGGGGCCGACGCGAGGACTTTTGGCACATACACTAGTATAGTTAGATTTGCTTGTAATAGTTGGACAATTAGGATGTTTGTTTTTGTTATGGTGGTTTGTATAAGGACCCTCCTTAGGGTCTACTCTTTGGTTTTGGTTATAATTATAAGGATGTAATAGTATGAGCAGGTACTTTTGAAGAATGTAATTAGAACACTTTTGGGGATTGTATATATTGTATATAGTGCTCTTTCGATTTATCTAGTTTTATTACTTTAGGTTTTGAGTCCTGGCGCGAGTTAGGCAGGCGGCCCGCCGATACCCTTGGGTTCGCCCTTGGAAGAAGTGGAGTCGTCACAAGACAGGCATCCCGCCAATACCCTAGGGTTCGCCCTTGGGAGAAGTAGGGGCATCACATTTAAAGTAAGAAGTGTACATTTAGATTTTACGGCCGAGAAAAGGAAAATAAATAAACCCTAAATTCACACCTAAAGCCTTGCTTGATAAAATAGGTTTTGCGGCCGAGAAACCCTAGGCAATTCTTCTTTGTTTCGAAAAGAAAATGAGTAAATATTTGTGACAGTCCCACCTTCCCCTAAGGCGAACCAAAGGGGTTAGCGGACTGCCTGCCCAACTCTCGCCAGGACTCATTCGTAACTTCATCAAAACCGAAAGAAAACTTCACAAATCAAATCGAATTGGACGGGCCGCTGCCACGTCATCATCCAACCAGGTACAAGCAATCATTATGTGACATGAGAGAATGTACATTCCCAAATACAAATTTCACTTCAACATGAGGAAACACATTAATATATACATAGTAGTAAGTTTACAAACCAAAAGGAACCATTGTATTCAAATACATTTAGGGTTTCCAACTTTCAAGGAGCTATACAAACTAGTAGTTATATAAGCTCAATTCGTTCTTCAAAATGATCATTGGTCCAAAAGACGATTTCCTGTAAGGAAAACAAGGATAACGGGACGGGGTGAGCTAGAAGCTCAATGAGGTACCAAAACTATGAACAGTAGAAATCATGAGAAAACATTTATAGGTCACATATCCACATCAAGTAAAAGAAATGAACGAACATCATACTTTAAAGGATACAGATGGCTCTCAGGAGCCAGATTTCCATTTGCAGTACTTGATCCGAACCCGTTGACTCTCCATCAACGTAAATAGAACCAACATGTCTGTAGACCCCACTTTACACCAATTCCGTCCACCAAACATACCCCTATCGGGCCCGCACACCGAACAGAGCAGAAGTGGTAATACTCGAGTATACCCGGAATCAAGGGTCTCAATACCCAAAGATCCCAAAACAGACTACCATAGTTCGTTATCTAATCGACCAAGCCCTTGCCGGCCCGATTCGAATAACTAGCCACAGGGGTTGAGCTCATAGGTCACAGAAATGTCGTTGGATACAAGTTCCAAACAACGTCCGAACAGATACAGATACAGATGACAGATACAGATACAGATTCAGATTCGCACCAAAATTGGCATATGAACAGACAAGAGAACAAGTGTGATAAAGTACACCCTCGTCTCAAACAAAATAAACAGATAGTGCAGTCATTTAACTCACAGATGGCAGGCCAGAAATCAAGTTAAACAGCAATTGAGGGGAGTGGTACACTCACCGGTTTCAGTACAGACACGTCAAAAGTTTTTGCCCAAAATAGAGCTTTAATCACCAAGAAGCCCTAAAATAACCAAGGTGAAACAATTATAATTCCACTTTCACGAATCTAGTACACCAAATACACATATAATCAAAGGCATGAACAACCCAAAAACCCTTCGCTCAAGTCATAAGTAACTCCAACTAGCCTTCAAGTAAAGTTTCGGCCAGCATATCCCTTGTGTTTACCTATTTTCCAGCCATTAATGGCTTCATTATTTTCCTCAAATCAGTCCCAACATGTCATACAGAATAATCTCAGTTCCAAAAGCCATTCACTAGGCTTAAAGTTATATAAATAAAACAATCAAGCTAGAAACATTTCCGGAAATGAAATTAAGCTCTAAACTAGAAAAACAATTTTTGACGTTATTTTGCGGTTTTGACACCATTGGCACTACGGTTATCGGATGGATGTACAAGACCCACCTTTTCGAAGCTAAGAGATAGGGATACAACATTGTAGAAGGTCACTCAGTCCAGTTCCTAGTGCAACTAGGTCAAAAATGCAGAATACTAAACCAGAACTGCAAAAATAGGTTATCCAACCACATTCTGGTTCAACTACCATAAGTCAGGCTACCTAAGTCCAAATCAGGTGATTCCAAAGCCATCCGAAAGCTAAGATACAAGGCTAAAATTCATCAGAAGGCATCAACAACCAAATCAGAAGTATTCCCAGCCAAAATACCCAATTACAGAAGCAATTCTCAAGTTCGGGTAAAACCAGGGTAGCAAGAGTATTTCGGTCTTTTCACAGGCTACGCTACTCCGATTGACCTGACCACTTTGAGCTGAAAGATGATTGTCTTCTATTTAGAATCTTGGAAAAGTGTCTTCTAAGAACTTTTAGTATTTTAAACTAGTTTCCAATGGTAAAGAGTTTTCCATTTTTGGACCTATTGAGTGCAAGATCTGATTTTTCTAAGTTTGATGCGTAAAGCTGAAATTTTTCACTTTCTTGAGAAATGAGTTTTTTTTTTTGAGAACTCGTTCTCTTATTTCGATATTGATAGATTATTTTAAAATCGATTTCATGAATGATACAAGTTCTTTTGTGACTTTAACAGCTTCATTTATGAAACTCGATTCCCGATGGAACAAACCTCTTTTGATGTGTTTTCTTAGTTGCTAACTTTCTTGGTTAATGACACCTTATTTTATACTTGAGAAATGAACTTCAAACCCTAGTTCTTTTGCCTTAATTTCCGTGAGTTTAAACTCCAAAAAAAAGGAAGCGTTTGGCTAGAGTAGTTCTGGGTGAATTGCACTAGTTTTACACTTGACTTGGAACCTTGTCTTTGATGTTTTATATGAAATGAGTGGAGTTTTGGATGATTTTTATCTCCATTAGTTTGGAAAATGTGAACGTCCTTTATATCCTAACTTTTGGGTCATGAGATTAGAAGTTTTGGGAGATGAAAACTATTTATCTTTTTCTCGATTTTCGTGCCAAAAGTGAAATTGGCACTTTCTTTTGGAATTGAGGTTCACTTACCACGGCTTGAATCAAAGACGGCTTTTGAGTTTTAATTGAGCATTATTTAATGAGTTAGCGAAAAGTTCCTTTAATTTGATTCGAACTTGTGATCTTAAATCCCCATATTTGAATCTCGATTTTCGTTGAGTAAAACTATTATAAGACATTGCCTTAAATTTTAAGCATGTGTACTTTCTTCTTTGGATGTTACGTGGTCGTGAGTATGTGTGAGTGATAATTGATCACTATTTCTTCAGGTACTCGAGAGGGTTTCCAAGGGGATCCCGGTGGGGACAACTAAAGAGTTTATTTGCTCACTTATTCACTTATTTTGAATTGGTGAATATTCCTTATAGGTGTACGTGACTTGAACAGTGTTGCTACACAATTACTTCGTAGTTAATGTGTGCTTAGGTGTTAAGTGCACCCTATAATTGTTCCTATGTAACTGTCCACCGTTTTAAGGCGAGTATGTACTTTATCTCACTCGACCTACTAAAATGATAAATTTCTACCGTTTAACCATAAATTTCTACTGTTAACCGTGAACTACTACCATTTACCGATTTACTTGATTACTTGTGCATGTTGTAAGCTCTCAGGTGAACTGGATCCTTGTGACGGCCCCACCTCCCCCTAAGGCGAACCAAAGGGTTCGGCGGACCGCTTGCCCAACTCTTGCCGGGACTCAGTCACTCACTACAGTCCCCAAATAAAATTACAATAAAAATCTCAAATATACATCAATTCTCCAAGAATTACATATCATAAGCGAAGCGGAATTAATTCTAAGCGTGGAACATAGACATACATCCACTTCAACTCCAAACAGTCACACTAGCCCAACTATTACATAAAATGAATCCAAATCTAAACTCTACAAGATATATGCCATCCAATCACACAAATAACGTAATACAAGCGCTTCCTTTGCCTCGATCCTTGTGGGGAGAAGAAAACATTTGGGGTGAGCTGGAAGTTCAGCGAGTGAACAATAAAATCAGTATCAAATAAGATTTACAATAATGCATTTAAATGATATCAGGAATTAGTGATCAAATGTGCGTATATTGCTCTTTGGAGCCAGTGAAATCCTTATACTTAAATATCCAGCGCTCCCTTAGATCAGGTAACAGATAAACAGAAATAAGGAGCCATCGTGCTCTAAAGAATGTGTAATCAGTAGTGGAGACATTCATTCTAAGCACAAGATTTTCCCAAGAACTCATTGGAGCCAAAATGTCATGGCATACACACAAACACAATGATATGCAATCGTGTAACCAATGCAAGAATTATTTCAAAAGTAACTTTTGGGAAATAGTTGAGGGATCACTCACCAACCACGGCTCACGAACCTTATCCAGCATACATCATTGCCTTGTTCAAGTCGAAACCCTAGATTACAAATAGCAGGTCAAGCAAAGGAATTCTAATATTATCAAGCTTCTATCACAATTTGGAACTTTAATCACAATTGAAGCTACACTTATCGGATTGAAACGAATCTTGTGGCGTTACGAAGCTAAGACATATACCAACATTTCTTATGAAGACCTCCAAAGCCTAATCATACATTTTCAGGGTCAAATATCGAAATCTCGGAGAGGATAGAAAACTGTCCGCAAAACAGGATCTATGAATAGTCAAGGGTATTTCGATCAATTCACAAGCTACAGTACTCCTATCAATCTGAAATTTTGTAGGTAACTAGCTAACTCATATATCTACAAGTTTCATCTTTTGAGCAAGGGCCGATTCAGTCTCTCTCAAGATCAAACATACAGTAAAAAACAGGACAGATTACTACCACCATTGGAAACCCTAATCTGGAATTCATGTACTCTAACTGAAATTCCTTTAGGTCATCAAAACTAACATACCAAAGCTTCATTTATCACAATATCAAGCTATCATGCTATGGACAACCACTACTTATCACATGAAGCAGAAATAATACCATAGAAACTGAAATTACACTTCTAAACTAATCTTTGCATATAACTCTCACTAATTACAATTAAGGCTAGTAATTCCACCTTAACACTAGAATAGCTTCCACTAAACATATACATGGCAAATCAAAGATGAAATCACTTAGATACAGTCTGGAAATATCACTAACATGGAACTTCATCATCCCAACTTCCAAATCATATGAATCTCTATAAAATTAATCAAGATCAACTTATCCAATACTTAATCATACGATTAAAGAACAAAAGAAGCTTCTAATGATTATGCCTTCCAACACCTTGAAAACAAGCAAAGCAAGATCTTTCATTTCTACCAAAAGTTAACTCAACTCAAAGCAATCAAATGCTCTTAAAGATTGGACAGCACTTCCCCTTAATTTCTTTATTTTCCATCCTACAATACGTCACCAACCCCATCTCAATTCAATCACAATTACGCATACAAATCATAGGCAATAAAACACATCTAATTAGGGCCACAATACCCTTCATTTTGAGCCAATAGATAGCTTGACAACCAATCACAATTAAACCCCAATTCGAACCCTAAAACTAGAATTTTCGCACAAACCAGAAATTTTCTGCAAACAATCATATCCAACATATACAAGCTCCATTTTACACCACATCAAGCTATCATTCCATGACCAATGAACCATAATCATATAAAATCAGAAAATTCCCCAATAAATCAGAAATTGGTCCAACTCTACTCAAAATCATGAAATCATCCACAATACAACATATTTAACCACCATAACCCACTAATTAACCATTATTAAAGCAAGAGGGAACTTTCTTATCCAACTTACCTCAAAATCAAGAAAGCTAACAACTTTGAGCTTCCTTTCCAAAAATCACTCCGTCAAAAGCTTTAAACCTCCTTAGTACATGCTTGTATGGAGTATTTTCCAAAACCATCGGTGAAATCTCAAGATTTTTGGCAAAGATTGAAACTAGGAAAATTTGGAACTTTCTCCCTTTTCTCTCTAAGATGCACGGACAAACCAGGTGAAGAAAATGAAGATATTTTGGCCCCAAAATCAATATAAGAATGAAAGAATAGCTGGTCAAAGTTGGTGGCCGCCTGTGCCACATCACAATTCGGCCAGGCAGTGGCCAAAACCCATTTTTTTCAAAAGGCTCCAAAAATCCGACCGGCAATCTGTTCTTGGCCGGATTTGATCCTCCCATTTTCCATCAAATTTTTTTCCTTTCTTTTCCTTTCAGGTGCCACAATCCTGCCCTTGGTTACTAACCTGCTCGAGTCAAGACTAGGCTCGGTCAGGTAGGTTGGAACCATGGGCCACTGTATCGGTATACTCGAGTATTATCAGTGGAGGGATAAGGTGATGGCTAGACAACCGGGGAAATCACTGGAGTTATAAGGTGAAGTGGACCGAAATCGTTCTAAGTGAACACCGTATCCTTTCAATATGTGTTTATTTCTGTACAATGATAGCTGTTTCATTTTAATGTGCCAATGTGCAACCTTGAACTGTATGTGCGTTATGCTCAATGTACTTGATTTATTAGAACTGTTAGTGTGTCTTGGAACCTTACTGGGCTATTTAGCTCATTCCAAACTTTTGTTTTCCTTAACAGGGTTCAGGACCGAGAGTGCCCGTGAATAGTATTAGGTTGTTTTCTTTTGAAGACTTTAAGTTGTATTGTAGCATATGACTGTAGTACATATTTTTTTGGGTTGTATTTAAGCTTGAAGGTTAACTAATATTAAGTATGAAATGTTTTGGAGTACTTTAATTATATATTGAAAATATTTGAAGTATTTCTAACTTTTGAATTACGGATTGTAGTGAGTCCCGACGAGAGTTGGGCAAGCGTTCCACGGATACCTTTGGATTCGCCCTTGGGAGAAGTGGGGGCGTCACACTTTATCCACCTGATTTTTTGGCAAATAAATTTGCTTAACAACTTGAGGCCTATCATCAGTATGCTTAATTGGCTTAAGGAAGGGGTCTTTCTTGAAGCAATCAGATTCTACATGCAGTACGCGATCACAAAAAAGGGCAAAATGATGGCCAATTTTCATATTCAACTTTCTGCCGCTAGCTTGTGAGGACCCAAAAAATATTTTATATTTTATCTTATTTCTCTGACTACATATCTTTACTTTGCTTTATTTTCTTAATTTCTTAGATATTTTTATAAGCGAGTCAAGATTTTTATCGATTTCCTTCTATAAGTTAGTGCATGTTAAGTTCGTAGTGCATTTATGAAAGTGGAACCCACTCGTGAGGTGTGTGTGATAAATTTGGAAGATTAGGAGGAGTTGGATGCAAAGGGATATTATTTATAAGGAGTCAAGAGATAATTAGAAGTTGACTAGATATTTTAGTGCTTGAAAGATAATTACATAAGGATTAGCTCTTGGTTTACCATTTGTCATAAAACCATAGAATCTTAACTTTGACTAAGACCAAAGTTTCTTCTTATCCAACCAAGATAATTAGGTCATTAATTAGACACTAATCATTGCCTTGCCAAGTGTCACTTTCTTGCCTGGCCAAGTGTCACTCATTTATGGAACTTTGACCAAGACTTCTCTTGCAATTTCTCTTAGAATTTTGGTCAAAATTCCCTTCCTTTCTTTCTACTTCTTGGCTGAACTTCCTAGCAAGAAAAGAGAGGGAAAAACTCCAAAATTTCAACTTGGTCCCTTATTTGAATCATTGAAAAATTTATCCTAGAATCTTACTTCAATCCATAAAAAGTTGAAACAAGAAAGGAAGAAAGGCTCTTCTGGAGAGATTTGGGCAAAAAGGAAGCTCTTAGTTGCATTTCTTCCTAGGGTTTGAAGGCATCAAGTTAAAAAACCTTCTTTTCTTTCTTATCTTTCTTTTTTGATGGATATATGACTTGATTATGGAAGGTTTGAGAAAGATTTCATGGTTTTGTGAGGTTGATTGAATTTTCCAGCTTTGAGTTATAATTTTCCAGCCTTGAGATGAAAACTTCTAGCTTTGATATGACTTTTGGGCTTGGATATCTTGTTGGAGATGCATTTGTAGCTTTGTTATATGAATTTCCAGCTCTAGTAGTCAATTTTCAGCCTTGTTATGCTAATTTTTAGCCTTGGAATGTAATTTTCAGCTTTGTATGCCTTTTAGGTCTTGACATGGGAATTTCCAGTTTTAGTATGAATTTTTAGCTTTGCTATAGAATTTTCCAACTTTGGTTGTAATTCTAGCTTAGGGCAAAAATTTCCAGCCTTGACATAGTTAGTTTTGTAGGCGATTTCTTTGGTAGAAATTGACACTATATGCCTTATAACATGTTGGTTAGTTTAATTTGTGGATTTGTTAGATAAACATGAAAGAAAGTTGGGGAGTTTGGCTAGAGGAGAATTTGGAAAAAAATATTCTTTGTGTGAGGACTCGCAAAATTTACTTATTTAATCTCCTATTTCTAGCTTATTTAATTATTTATTTGGCCTTTTACTCCGAATATTATTTTCTAAGCTCTTGAGACCTAATTACATGGAAATATAGTTTCATTATATTTTTAAAATGACTTGTTGCAAAAATTAATTTCCGGAAGCCCGATAAGTGAAATAGTGCACGTGCATTTGGAACGATAACCGATTTGAGGATACATTGAGCTCGAAGAATTGGAGATACATGCCTTAGTCTTAAAATAGGTATTTTAATGTTTAAATACTCAAGTGATAGTTATTAGTACTATCGTTATAAGAATTTCTCGGAAGTTTCGCGTTATTGCGCTTAAATTGGAGATACGCGTTTTCACACGCGCGATTTAAATTGAGGAACTTTAGACCCTTATTTTGGGACAATTAAGAGTGAATAATATTTATATGAATATAAATGCATTAGAGGTTTAGTGTACTAGTGAAACAAACGCAAGAGGAATCGAGCCGAATCGCGCCAAACGCACCCTAATGTGAGTTGACTAATGGGTGATTTGTGGCCACAAGTTATTATCTTCTCTTGGAAGCTAAAATCTGATCACTCTCTCTCTCTCTTGAGCTCCAAGCAGCCGGCCATCTCTCTCTCTCTCTCTCAACCTCCAAGTTTCAAAATTTCTTCTCACAAAAACCACCACCAAATCATCTCCAAATTCAACCAAACTTGCACCACACTTAGCTTAACACTAAGAGATCATTTTGAGCTGCAAAAGGGTGCTGGAAATCACGGTTTCTTGGAGCATTTTGAGGGCCAAAAATTCTGATCTAGTACATTAAGAAGGTATAACATGATCCATCACCTTAAACTTGATTTATAGTAGTAGATATGCATCTCTAAGTACTTGCATGTAAGTAGATGACTTGATATTGTTGGAAAAATGTGAAAGTGGGCTCTATGAACTCCCACTCTTGGGTTGTTGCTGATTTGATGTTGGATGATGAAATTAATGGTGGTTTAGTGCTTATATTAGTAGATTAATGTTGTATTGTTGGTAGAAAATCAAAGGAGGTGCTTGGAGCAAAAGTGACCGTTTTACCCCTGCCTTGTCCGACCGTTTTCGTGCCAGATTTTGAGATTCTAATGAATTGATTATGTTGTTTATCTATTATTGTAAGTGTGTACAAAATTTCATTGAAAAATAACATGATTTGGTTGGTCAAATGAATTGATTTCGAAAGTTAGCAAATCTGGAAAATGATTCCCGTATTGCCCAAGCAGTCATTTTGTATCGGCCATAACTCTTTACTCCGATGTCGAAATCAAGTGCCGTTTGCGGCATTGGAAACTAGACATTCCTAGCTTTCCATCGGTACCAATTTCACGTTCTGGTTCCACTTGAGTGAGCCACACCATTCAATTGAAAATCACTGTCCTGTTTCATTGCTCTCCAGGAGGCAGGACAGAAATTGCTTCTTGATGCTCAAAAACGAGCTGTTTGTGAATGGAATTTGAAAATGGTTTCTTCTGAGAAAATTTAGCTTTAGAAGAGAGCTTTCCAACGCCATCAACCACGCCCAATTCCAAGTTGAATTGAGTGAGTTGTGGCCAAAGTTTGAAACTACTACAGTGATAGAATTTTCCACTTGGACAGATTTGTAACTAACAATGATTTGGGACTTGTTGTTTTGGAAACTTTGATGTCCGACATCTACCAAACTTTATATTAGATGTTCCTTGGGCTTTGTTTTACAAATAAACCAGATTTGGGTTGGTTGCTTTGGATAAAATGTTTAAAAGGAAAGAAGAGCTAGAAGACAGTTTTACCTTGGGAAATTTCTTGAACTTTGATGGTTTAGTTAACTACCTTCCCGTGGGAATTTTTAAATGAGATTTGATAGAAGAGTAATCCTCATATGGAGGTTTAATTGTACAAAATTTGGTAATATTCTAAGACCATTTTGATATGCAAATGATGTCACAAAATTCGCTCATCGAATCTGGAAAACTTTTCGTTTTCTCTTAGCCAAATGGTCAAATCTGATTTGGAGAGTTTTATTTCTAGAATTTGGATGTCAATGGTCTTTAAATTGCTCAGTGGATGTTTATGAACTCTTGGTTTCAATAATGGAGAGATTTGGAACTGATTTCATGGTACAAAAAGTTTGTAAACGAGAGAAAAGTGAGAAGGTAGTTTAGCCTTGAAACTCTTCATAAACTTTGGTTGTTTTAATGACTACCTTACCGTGAGAGTTTTTGTACGAAACTTAGTAGAAATGTTGTTCACACATGGAAGATTTAGTGTACCAAGTTTGATGTATTTCTAATGCCAACTTGATGACCAAATGACATTTCAAATCTAGTTTTAAAACCTGGAAAATAGCCCAACAGTCTTAACTTTTTCAGCAACTTGGAGGTACTATATCTTGGTGCTCGAAACTCCGTTTCTCGTTCCGCTTGTTTTGTTATACTCTTGGATTGCAACACTAATTGATTTCCAAATTTCAAAGGTTAGTTCAAAACAAGTGAATTTTGCCGAATTTCTAAAGTTGGCCAAAAACCAACTTAAATCTGTCTTGGTAATTCAAGTTACCAACTTTGAGCCAAAATTTGAGTGCCTTTCACTTACATTCGTGGAAAAGTGTCTTCTAAGAACTTTTAGTACTTTGAAAGAAGATTCCAACAGTACCAAGTTTTCCAATTTTGGACTTGTGGAGAGTGAAATATGATTTTTCAAATATTGCTTGTTAAATCTGGAATTTTCTAACTTAAAGGAAACTAAAGGTTTCAAACCCTCCATTTTCCTTCAATATCATTTGATCGTTTTACATTTGATTTCAAAGATGGAAATCAGATTTGTCTTGTATTTTAAAACCCACTTTTGAACCTCGAGTTACACGAACTCTTAGACTTGCCTCTGCGTTAATTTCTTAGATTGTACTAGTGTACAATTTTCCTCGATAATTAGAATGATTTTGAGTGGTAGTTGATTATTGTTTGCTCAGGCACTCGAGGGAACCTCCCAGAGGAACTCAGAGCGGACACCTAAAACGCTTGTTTGAGAACTACTCGCTTGTTTTGACTAGGTGAGTGTTCCATATAGGAATACGTAATTGGAATAAGTCTACGACATGCTTAACCCATGGTCATTAAGTATTTACCACACTCATGCATATTTGAATAATGTATACTTGAATTGCTCGACATGAAACACCTGAAGTATGTATATTTGAACTATTGATATGAAATGCTTAAAGAGCATACTTATGTGATTACTTGAAATACTAGATATGAAATGTTTGGAGAGCATATTTACATGATGTGTTTAAATGATTAATTATGCTATGGAAGCATAAGTCGGTTGGAGTGAATCTCCTCGACTCTTACGTGGTGAAAGTGAAAAACGGCCAATGGCGGCCTATTGAAATGACATATGTCTACCAATTAACCGTAATTACTACCGTTAACCGTTTACCGTTTACCGTTAACCGTGTTTACTTACCGTTTTCTAATCTATTTGGTTACTTGCTTACTTGGTTATCTGCTTACGTGATCACCAACTTACTTGGTTACTTGACCACCTGATTACTTGATTATCATGAATCACATGTTATATGAAGCTGTCCATCATTATTAGGCGAGTGTGTACTTTACCTCACTCGACCTACTCAAATGGTGAATTTTACCTTTTGTCGAATTACTTGGTTACCTGTGCATGTTGTAAGCTCTAAGCTGAACTTGGGCCCTGCCCTTGGTTACTGACCTACTCGAGCCAGGACTGGGCTCGGTCGGGTAGGTTGGAACCCTGGGCCACCGTTTCGGTATACTCGAGTATTACCACTGGAGGGATAAGGCGATGGCCAGACCGTACCGTGGGGATCAGAAGTCATAAGGTGCAGATGACCGACAGAGTTCCACTGGAACACCGTATCCTACCGTATATGTTTACCTTGTATCATGATAATTGTTTCATGCTAAAATGTCAACATGAAATCCTGAACTATGCCTGTGATATGCTCCATACCTGTTACCTGACCAATGTACTTATATCATGATACCTGTCTAATGATAAATGTCTCATACCATGATAAATGTCTCAAATTACTCGTACAATGATTATCACCTCATGATAACACGCCATTGTGTAACATTGAACCATGCATATGATATGCCCAACTTACTTGATTTATTTGAACTGTTAGAGTGTATTGGAACCTCACTGGGCTGTGTAGCTCATCCCACGTTGTGGTTTTCTTTTACAGGGTTCGAGACCAAGGGTGCTCGTGAGTAGTACTAGATTGTTTTCTTTTGAAAACTTTAAGTTATATTATAACGGATGGCTATTGCACCCTTTTCCGTTGGGTTGTATTTAAGCTTGGAAGCTGCATAATTGTAAGTGTGAGATATTTGGAGTACTTTAATTATGTATTGAAGTTACTTAAAGTATTTCGAGCTTTTGAATGATGGATTGTAGTGAGTCCTGGCGAGAGCTGGGCAGGCGTCCCGCGGATACCCTTTGGTTCGCCTTAGGGAGAAGTGGGGGCGTTACAATTGGTATCAGAGCTTAGGCTTCAGATTTTGTAGTGTATCCTAGGCTTAAATGTTTAGGATGCCGGACTGTGGGACTATTCTGAAAGTTAAATGATTGCTTGTAGTGATGAAATTTAGAGCCACTTCACGTGGTCTCTACAAAGGAGCAAGATAGGGCCAAGTGGTGTTTGGTCCTTACTATGTGATTAAGTAAAGACTTAAGTGCCCTTCTAGAAATGTAAGTTGTGAATCATGAATGTTATAGGTTGTAAAACCTTTATCTTGATAATTGGAGAGAATTTGATATGTATGTTGGGTAGGAATCTCGAATGTGGTGATTTACTCATGGGACCGGCCGGCTCGAGATGTGAATTATCCTATTTTGGATTCTTGAACCCGAGTACTTGGGAGTGGAAAGCAACCATAGGGACTTTATATCTCCATTTGTGGGGAATAAGAATGAATCGATATTTCATGTGAATGGTTACAGGAAACCAATAATTGTTTGGTTAAGATGGTACAATAATTAAGAGTGGAAGATGGAAAATATCGTAACCCAAAAGATCCTTGTGTTGGGATTGAAATCGAGCATGTTAGGGAACGAGAATCGTCTAGTTCCAATTAATCTAGTGAATCTCTACTGGTGATCTTTCATAGTGAGACGATGGGAGTAGAACTTAAGAGTTTGCGCCTTGGAGATGAATGTACTTGTGATAATCACTTGTTTATTTTTGTTATTGACTTTGACTTGGCATGAACTTTACTTGGCCATAATTTGTGTTATGATTTAATGAACTCTAGTTTGTGTTTACTTGCATAGTGATAATGTTATTTATGAAAGTGTCTTCATCCTCTTTAAATGTTGCTACTGGTATATGAGTGTAGTTCAATTTTAACTAAGTGTGAGGGTTATGCATGTGCGTATAGATTAGTTGTGGACATGGAAACTAGAGGACAACGAAAGGAACGTCAACCTAGACAACCCCGAAATGAAAGAGTAGCTAATGGGTCCGATATCGATCAAAACGTTGAGCTAAATGCTGGGAGAGGAAATGACCAGATAGGACAAGTTTTAACTCGCATGACGGATATCCTAGAGCTCTTGGTAGCTCAACAAGGTCAAGGTGTTGGACAAGAAAACCAACGTGGAAACCAAGAGATAGGGGAGGATCGAGCTTTAGAACGGTTTCAGAAATTCTCTCCGCCCAAGTTTGCTGGAGGGCCTGATCCAGAGGTGGCTGAGAATTGGTTAGAAAATATAAGAAATATATTCGATGCCTTGGATTACACAGAGGAGAGACAAGTCACATTTGCTGTATTTCAACTTGAAGGAGCAGCCCGAGCATGGTGGAATGTTATAAGAAACAAGTGGGAAAGAGATCAAACTCCGAGAATTTGGATAAACTTCGTGCGTGAATTTAATGAGAAATTTCTTCCTCCACTTGTCCAAGAAAAGAGAGAAGATGATTTTATAAAGCTTCGTCAAGGAACTTTAAGCGTAGCTGAGTATGAAACACGCTTTACGAAGTTATCTACATATGCCCCAGAATTGGTGGCTACTGAACGGAAGAGAATAAGACGGTTTATCCAAGGATTAGATTTGGAAATCCAAGATGCCCTTGCCGCAGCACAGGTTGAAACATTTAGTGACGCTCTTGAAAAAGCGCAAAGGGTAGAAAGCACAAAATCTCAACTGAGAGCTTTTCAAAAAAGGAAAAGAGATACATCTGACCGTACACTAGGAAAAAATGGACCACCACCCAAAGTTAGAAAAGAAGTGGATGAAGTAGGACTGTTACTTCCTGCACCACTCATGATAAAGGAACCAAAAGGAACTATGTCACGAGGGACTTCAGTAGGACAAACACGATCAAAGAAAACCTCGCCAGCAAGTCAGGTCACAACACCTCGTCCGACTTGTGGACATTGTGGAAGGACGAATCACACTGAAGAAAACTGTTGGCTAAAGGGACGAAAGTGTATGGGATGTGGGAGTACCAATCATAAAGTTCATGACTGTCCAAGGAGGTATCCACGAGAAACTACTGCTCAACAAGGAAATGGAACTGTTCCTCGACAAGTCAATGGAAGGAGAAACCGACCAATGGCATCTGAAAGAACGCATGACATGAACACACCACATGGTTCAGAGTTGTCTGAGATTACAGAAGGTATGAATTTCGAGGACGAAATTCTTTTAAGGAGGGGAGGTTGTGAGGACTCGCAAAATTTACTTATTTAATCTCCTATTTCTAGCTTATTTAATTATTTATTTGGCCTTTTACTCCGAATATTATTTTCTAAGCTCTTGAGACCTAATTACATGGAAATATAGTTTCATTATATTTTTAAAATGACTTGTTGCAAAAATTAATTTCCGGAAGCCCGATAAGTGAAATAGTGCACGTGCATTTGGAACGATAACCGATTTGAGGATACATTGAGCTCGAAGAATTGGAGATACATGCCTTAGTCTTAAAATAGGTATTTTAATGTTTAAATACTCAAGTGATAGTTATTAGTACTATCGTTATAAGAATTTCTCGGAAGTTTCGCGTTATTGCGCTTAAATTGGAGATACGCGTTTTCACACGCCGCGATTTAAATTGAGGAACTTTAGACCCTTATTTTGGGACAATTAAGAGTGAATAATATTTATATGAATATAAATGCATTAGAGGTTTAGTGTACTAGTGAAACAAACGCAAGAGGAATCGAGCCGAATCGCGCCAAACGCACCCTAATGTGAGTTGACTAATGGGTGATTTGTGGCCACAAGTTATTGTCTTCTCTTGGAAGCTAAAATCTGATCACTCTCTCTCTCTCTTGAGCTCCAAGCAGCCGGCCATCTCTCTCTCTCTCTCTCAACCTCCAAGTTTCAAAATTTCTTCTCACAAAAACCACCACCAAATCATCTCCAAATTCAACCAAACTTGCACCACACTTAGCTTAACACTAAGAGATCATTTTGAGCTGCAAAAGGGTGCTGGAAATCACGGTTTCTTGGAGCATTTTGAGGGCCAAAAATTCTGATCTAGTACATTAAGAAGGTATAACATGATCCATCACCTTAAACTTGATTTATAGTAGTAGATATGCATCTCTAAGTACTTGCATGTAAGTAGATGACTTGATATTGTTGGAAAAATGTGAAAGTGGGCTCTATGAACTCCCACTCTTGGGTTGTTGCTGATTTGATGTTGGATGATGAAATTAATGGTGGTTTAGTGCTTATATTAGTAGATTAATGTTGTATTGTTGGTAGAAAATCAAAGGAGGTGCTTGGAGCAAAAGTGACCGTTTTACCCCTGCCTTGTCCGACCGTTTTCGTGCCAGATTTTGAGATTCTAATGAATTGATTATGTTGTTTATCTATTATTGTAAGTGTGTACAAAATTTCATTGAAAAATAACATGATTTGGTTGGTCAAATGAATTGATTTCGAAAGTTAGCAAATCTGGAAAATGATTCCCGTATTGCCCAGGCAGTCATTTTGTATCGGCCATAACTCTTTACTCCGATGTCGAAATCAAGTGCCGTTTGCGGCATTGGAAACTAGACATTCCTAGCTTTCCATCGGTACCAATTTCACGTTCTGGTTCCACTTGAGTGAGCCACACCATTCAATTGAAAAATCACTGTCCTGTTTCATTGCTCTCCAGGAGGCAGGACAGAAATTGCTTCTTGATGCTCAAAAACGAGCTGTTTGTGAATGGAATTTGAAAATGGTTTCTTCTGAGAAAATTTAGCTTTAGAAGAGAGCTTTCCAACGCCATCAACCACGCCCAATTCCAAGTTGAATTGAGTGAGTTGTGGCCAAAGTTTGAAACTGCTACAGTGATAGAATTTTCCACTTGGACAGATTTGTAACTAACAATGATTTGGGACTTGTTGTTTTGGAAACTTTGATGTCCGACATCTACCAAACTTTATATTAGATGTTCCTTGGGCTTTGTTTTACAAATAAACCAGATTTGGGTTGGTTGCTTTGGATAAAATGTTTAAAAGGAAAGAAGAGCTAGAAGACAGTTTTACCTTGGGAAATTTCTTGAACTTTGATGGTTTAGTTAACTACCTTCCCGTGGGAATTTTTAAATGAGATTTGATAGAAGAGTAATCCTCATATGGAGTTTAATTGTACAAAATTTGGTAATATTCTAAGACCATTTTGATATGCAAATGATGTCACAAAATTCGCTCATCGAATCTGGAAAACTTTTCGTTTTCTCTTAGCCAAATGGTCAAATCTGATTTGGAGAGTTTTATTTCTAGAATTTGGATGTCAATGGTCTTTAAATTGCTTAGTGGATGTTTATGAACTCTTGGTTTTCAATAATGGAGAGATTTGGAACTGATTTCATGGTACAAAAAGTTTGTAAACGAGAGAAAAGTGAGAAGGTAGTTTAGCCTTGAAACTCTTCATAAACTTTGGTTGTTTTAATGACTACCTTACCGTGAGAGTTTTTGTACGAAACTTAGTAGAAATGTTGTTCACACATGGAAGATTTAGTGTACCAAGTTTGATGTATTTCTAATGCCAACTTGATGACCAAATGACATTTCAAATCTAGTTTTAAAACCTGGAAAATAGCCCAACAGTCTTAACTTTTTCAGCAACTTGGAGGTACTATATCTTGGTGCTCGAAACTCCGTTTCTCGTTCCACTTGTTTTGTTATACTCTTGGATTGCAACACTAATTGATTTCCAAATTTCAAAGGTTAGTTCAAAACAAGTGAATTTTGCCGAATTTCTAAAGTTGGCCAAAAACCAACTTAAATCTGTCTTGGTAATTCAAGTTACCAACTTTGAGCCAAAATTTGAGTGCCTTTCACTTACATTCGTGGAAAAGTGTCTTCTAAGAACTTTTAGTACTTTGAAAGAGGATTCCAACAGTACCAAGTTTTCCAATTTTGGACTTGTGGAGAGTGGAAATATGATTTTTCAAATATTGCTTGTTAAATCTGGAATTTTCTAACTTAAAGGAAACTAAAGGTTTCAAACCCTCCATTTTCCTTCAATATCATTTGATCGTTTTACATTTGATTTCAAAGATGGAAATCAGATTTGTCTTGTATTTTAAAACCCACTTTTGAACCTCGAGTTACACGAACTCTTAGACTTGCCTCTGCGTTAATTTCTTAGATTGTACTAGTGTACAATTTTCCTCGATAATTAGAATGATTTTGAGTGGTAGTTGATTATTGTTTGCTCAGGCACTCGAGGGAACCTCCCAGAGGAACTCGGAGCGGACACCTAAAACGCTTGTTTGAGAACTACTCGCTTGTTTGACTAGGTGAGTGTTCCATATAGGAATACGTAATTGGAATAAGTCTACGACATGCTTAACCCATGGTCATTAAGTATTTACCAACTCATGCATATTTGAATAATGTATACTTGAATTGCTCGACATGAAACACCTGAAGTATGTATATTTGAACTATTGATATGAAATGCTTAAAGAGCATACTTATGTGATTACTTGAAATACTAGATATGAAATGTTTGGAGAGCATATTTACATGATGTGTTTAAATGATTAATTATGCTATGGAAGCATAAGTCGGTTGGAGTGAATCTCCTCGACTCTTACGTGGTGAAAGTGAAAAACGGCCAATGGCGACCTATTGAAATGACATATGTCTACCAATTAACCGTAATTACTACCGTTAACCGTTTACCGTTTACCGTTAACCGTGTTTACTTACCGTTTTCTAATCTATTTGGTTACTTGCTTACTTGGTTATCTGCTTACGTGATCACCAACTTACTTGGTTACTTGACCACCTGATTACTTGATTATCATGAATCACATGTTATATGAAGCTGTCCATCATTATTAGGCGAGTGTGTACTTTACCTCACTCGACCTACTCAAATGGTGAATTTTACCTTTTGTCGAATTACTTGGTTACCTGTGCATGTTGTAAGCTCTAAGCTGAACTTGGGCCCTGCCCTTGGTTACTGACCTACTCGAGCCAGGACTGGGCTCGGTCGGTAGGTTGGAACCCTGGGCCACCGTTTCGGTATACTCGAGTATTACCACTGGAGGGATAAGGCGATGGCCAGACCGTACCGTGGGGATCAGAAGTCATAAGGTGCAGATGACCGACAGAGTTCCACTGGAACACCGTATCCTACCGTATATGTTACCTTGTATCATGATAATTGTTTCATGCTAAAATGTCAACATGAAATCCTGAACTATGCCTGTGATATGCTCCATACCTGTTACCTGACCAATGTACTTATATCATGATACCTGTCTAATGGTAAATGTCTCATACCATGATAAATGTCTCAAATTACTCGTACATGATTATCACCTCATATAACACGCCATTGTGTAACATTGAACCATGCATATGATATGCCCAACTTACTTGATTTATTTGAACTGTTAGAGTGTATTGGAACCTCACTGGGCTGTGTAGCTCATCCCACGTTGTGGTTTTCTTTTACAGGGTTCGAGACCAAGGGTGCTCGTGAGTAGTACTAGATTGTTTTCTTTTGAAAACTTTAAGTTATATTATAACGGATGGCTATTGCACCCTTTTCCGTTGGGTTGTATTTAAGCTTGGAAGCTGCATAATTGTAAGTGTGAGATATTTGGAGTACTTTAATTATGTATTGAAGTTACTTAAAGTATTTTCGAGCTTTTGAATGATGGATTGTAGTGAGTCCTGGCGAGAGCTGGGCAGGCGTCCCGCGGATACCCTTTGGTTCGCCTTAGGGAGAAGTGGGGGCGTTACACTTTTGGCTTGCTGGAAATTTCCGTAGAGAGCTCTGCATAGTTTTGGGAAAATTGCTATAACTTTATATAGAAAAATCCAAATTGAGTTCTGCTTATTATGTTTGAAACGAAATTCAGAGTACTTTCTACCGTAAAATTCCAAAATTGTTCTCAATTCCTATGAATATCTGTGATTTTTCCAAAGTTGACTGAATTTCCATACCTGTTCTATTTTTTCTACCGGACAAAGCAGCAACTTGAGACTAGAATTTGACTGACTTGTGGATAGAATCTTATAAATGTGTCTTTTGGGAAATTGTAATCCTTTGAGTCTTTTTGCTAACGGTATAAGTTTATAAATTTTGGACTTAAGAAGTGTGAGATATGTTTTTTCAAATAGCATCGCGCAAAACGGGAGAAAATTCTGTTCTTCAAAAGCTGTTCTTACTTCATTTCCAACTTCAAGTTGGAGTTGTAGAACCATTTTGACCTTGGTTTTTTTTGATTGAAATTGAGATAACTTGGTTGGTTTGGAAGTGTTTTTCCTTTAAATATGGTTGCTTGGAGTAGTGGAATCTCATGGCATTTTACATACTTGATTTTAGGACTCAAAGGTGAGCCCGGAAGTGCTCCTGAGGAAAACACTTAAACCTGTTACCATGGTGAGTGTTCCAACTGCAAGTTTTCGTGCTTATTGTTGTTAGAAATCGCTAGGCATATGATTTGTCATTTCATAGGTAAGTGTGTACTTTATCACACTTCACCTAACTCGATGAAACTTTTGATATCTTATTCATGCATGTACCAGTAATTTGATTTACAAGTAACCTTTATCTGGACTTGAAATGCTTGAAAACATGATATGCTGAGCTTACTTGTGACTTGATCTTGTCTAGCCGAGTATGCCTTTATGTGCACTCGATCTTCGTGAACTTGAAATAATTAATCCTACGTGCGGACTTGTTTTGGTTATGTGCATGATTATAGACCGGCTGCATTCCTCTTGCAGCAGTTGAATTGTAGACCGGCTGCATTCCTCTTACAGTGGTTGAACTAGGCTCTTGGACCCTTATCCGAGATGTTGGGCAAGTGAAAACTTGGGTTACTTATGCATATGCATGAATGTAGGTCGGTAACGGCTGAACTGAGCCCTTGTTGGACCTCTTGCTTTAGACTAGCCTCAGAGTGGTTGGATAAGTTGGGCAACCTTGGGTAAAGGACAAGTTCCTAACCTATTTACTCCTGTTTGGAATTCATGACTTGAACTCTGATATTTCTGAATACGGAGTGTTAAGTGACAACTAATGTCTCCAATCATTAACTGCGTGAGCGTTGGATAACAGCCAATGACTCTACTCTTGAATACCTGAATACTTGAGGCTATAAGCCAAATCTTGAACACGTGACTATCTAGGGCTATAAGCCCAACCCAGGGCTATTTGGTCGAATTGAGCTGGCAAGGATTTGGTCAAGGAGATCGATGAACATTAGGTACTTCTTTGATGTTCAGGCCCGACAGGGGGATGATCGGTGGACAGAGATTGATGTTTAGTGGTGATCTACGGACATTATAATGCCATGGTTGACGGAGAGTCAATGGATCCCGGATAAGCTACTGTGGAACCTACTCCTGAAAGCAGCTTTTATCCTTTTGGCATAAATGTGTTTTTTTTTTGCCGTACACTATTGCATGACCGATCTGGCTACCTGCTTTACTATACCTTATATTTGGTCTGCTTGAGTTTGATTTATTTCCTGATATCCTATGCATAGTATCATGTATGCTAGTTCACTTGCCTATTTTCTTGGAACCTTATTGGGCTTCTAGTTCATTCCATGAATTTGTTTTCCTTATAGGGGTGAGAACATGAGGGTGGAAATTGGAGAAGGCATAGACTTTGTCTTAGTTTTGTTAGTTGCTTTTATGAGCACTCCATAGGTTTCTAGCTAGCTTGCTTGGTTTGATCTTTTTAAGGCTGACTACTTGGCTGTATTTATCGATTGTATGGGCATTTGAGGTCCAAGAGTGTATACATTCCAGATTGTAACTATTATTGCTCTTATTATTAAGGTTAATTTCTTGTAAATTTCGTGGTACGTGAGTGAGTCCTGACGAGAGTTGGGCAGGCGGCCTACCAAAATCCTTGGATATGCCCTAGGGGGAGGTGGGTTGTCACATAGCCATATTATCATCTCCAATCCAAATATGTTGAATCAAAGTGTGAGAACCCGTACAATTTCTTATTTTCTAGGCTTTATTTTATTTTATTTGCATGCTTCTTACGCATTTCCTTTATTAGGAAAATTTTCTAGATAATTTTTATGAGCAAATAGGGTTTTAAAATTATTTTCTAGTATAAATTAGTTCATGAGGATTTTGGAGCGTATACCGGGCGTGGGACCCGCTAGTGCAGAAAGTTCGGTAAAATTCGGCCAAATAGGTTAAGTTGGGTATACCGGGTTTAATTTATCAGGTGTTAAGAGATAATTAGAGGTTTGCTAGATAATTAGTATGGAGAGCAAGAAGATAAGCTTTAAGCATAAAAGGTGCCACATGTCGCGTTTCTATTCGAGGGTGGACTTTTGACCAAGATATTTTCTTTCCTTCTTAAAACTAATTTTTGACCAAAAATCATCTTCCACTTTTCCCTCTTTGGCCGAACTTCTTGGTGGAAAAGAAGAGAAAAACTCCCAACTTCTTTCTTCAATTTCTTGCTTGAATCTCACAAATCAACCGTTTAAATTCCAAAATTCTTCACAAAAAGTGAGTTGCTAAGCTAGTTTAAGGGGATTGGTGGAGCCATTTGGGAAGAACAAGCCCTAGCTATCTTGTTTCTTGAGGTTACAAAGGTGAGTGGTTGAGAAATTATTCCTTTGTTGGTTTTGATGTGAAATTAGTAGGGGTTGGTAGTTAAAGACGCAATTTTGTGGAGTATTTCATGAATTATGGTTGTGTTGTCTAATTTTTCTATTTATTGGGAATTTTTCTGTTTTCATATGATTAATATTGTTTGGCCATGTATGATGGTCTAGTATGGGTTCAAATGAAGCTTTGGTATGATAATTGTAATGATTAGTGGAAAATTTCTGGTTTGAAGCAAAAATTTCCAGATTAGGGTTTCCATTTCTTCTCCTTCTGCCCGGTACTGTTTCCACTAGTTAGAGGCCGAATTATCCTTGGGTTAAAACATAAAAGTTGTAGAGAATGATATTTTATAGTAGCCTACAAAATTTCAGTTCAATCGGAGCAACGTAGCCTGTGAAAAGACCGAAATACCCCTGCTGCCCTGTTTCTATCCGAACATACTAATCAGCTTCTATAATTAGTTGTTTTGACCAGGAATACTACTGATTTGTGTGACGGCCCCACTTCCCCCTAGGGCGTACCCCAGGGTTCAGCGGGTCGCCTGCCCAGCTCTCGCCAGGACTCACTCACTATGGAACTCGAATCATGTATATACATCCATAGACAATAGATGCTCAAGTAAAAGATAAGAAACTTCTACACACCAGAAGTCTTCAAAGTTTTTTTTTTTTTACCATTGAAGTACAAACATCGAATATACAAGGGTTCTCATTCCTCATACAACCAGCCCGTGCCAAGCACTAGGGCGAGAACCATTTCAAGCCAAAGAACTAGATCAACTAGACTATACAGAACGCTCGTCCTTGCTCGCCTTCCCCTGCTAAGGAAAACAATTGACGTGGTATGAGCTAAAAAGCCCAGTGAGGTTCTATATATATAAACAAGTAATTAAACAAGGAACATTAGTCATGTAATAACATTTAATCCAGAAAACATGTTCAATATAAAGCAATGATAATACATTCATTAAAAGGATACAGGCTCACGAGGAGCTATTTGTTTGTTCGTTCGTTCCCCTGACATTTCCCCTTATTCCTCCAATCGTTTGAAAATACATTTTTTTGTAAGTAGAATCCCTCGTTCATCCTTTTGTTCGTTCATCCCCTTTTCCGGACGTTGACCGGACTCCACCCATCCGGACATTGGCCGGACTCCACCCATCCGGACGTAGCCGGACTACAAGGTAATACTCGAGTATACCAAATTCACCCAGGTCACCATATCGCCCGACCGAGTCCGCTTCTGGCTCGAGTCGATCGGTAACAAGAGCAAGAGCCCAGTTCAGCCAAAAGGCTTACATTCATGCGCAACTAGTATTTCAACATTTAATCACTGAAAATTTCATATTTATTTAGGTCGAGTGCGATAAAGTACACACTCACCTAGCAAAAGTTCATTTTAAAAATCATAGAAAACAAGTAACATTTAATCAAATAGTCACAAATAATCACATAGATCCAACAATCCACATAGTCATAGAAACAAAACGTATATAGAACACTCACCTATTTACGCACAATAACGTGCAAAATATCCTTCCGGATATTACTCTTAGTCACCAATGAAACCTATGGTTGAACAAGAGAGCATATTACAGTTTATCGAGCAAAACATTTAAGGGAAACAAAGAAACCCGACTAATTAGGAATGAAACGTGTAAATATCACTTTCAAGTAAGAAGAGGGTTGTTTGAACCCAAGGATGAAAAATCATGTTTTAAAATGGAAAACCGGTCATGGTATTGGCTAAACAAAAGTATACAAGTTCAAATAGAAACCTAGCCCTCGAGCGAAAATTTGGGCAGCACGCCCTTTGTGTTTACCTAATTTTCCAGCCATTTCGGCTTCATTATTTTTCCTCAACCACAACCCAACATCACACATAAGCAATTCAAGTCAAGAGCCGTTCCATAGGCTCACAATATCATAAGAATAAGAAATACAGTAATAACAAGTGCAGAAATTCCAATTTAGCAAAAGACAGATTTGACGTATGAAAGCGGAAATAACTTATCCGAGGCTACGCTTATCGGATTAAGACGTAACCTATGCCGTTTCGAAGCTAAGACTCAGGGATACAATGTTCATGAAGGTCACTTAGTCCAGTTTCTAATGTAACTTGGTCAAATGCTCGAATTACTAAACCAGAAACCAATTCGTCGGCTGTTTAAACGCAGAACACTGTAATGGACATATCTCAGAGTACACAAGTCCGAATCAGGTGTTCTTAGAGGCATTTGAAAGCTAATTCAGAATGCTACAACTTTCATGTTTTGGCAAAACACTAAATCAGAATGAATCCTAGTAAAAAAAAACGGGATAGACTGGACTTAACTGATCACACGGACTGCTTAGGAAATACTTAAAACAGTAAGGGTATTTTGGACTTTTCACATCCTACGTTGCTCCGATTGAGTTATATTTTTGCAGGCAACTACAAAATACCATTCTATACAACTTTCCTTCTTTGACCCAAGGCCAATTCGGCCTCTAACATGCAGTTACCAAACCGGACAGAATGGAAGCTAGAATTTCCAGAAATCTGAAATTTGTAGTTTCTAGTGCAACTTTCCCCAATTTCTCACTTCTCACACTACCAAAACATCTTATACAACATTAATTGTAACATACAAGCATCATACAACAAGTTGGGCAGAATTTCCCAAACCCCTAGTTCATCATATAAAGAGGGGAAAAACTTCCAAACATGCTAGCATCCATGATTCCACTACTACTCAAGTTACTAGACTTAATTTAACCAAGATTGAAAGAAAAATTAGAGAGATATCATCTTCCTTACCTTAATATGAGTTCTCCAAGTGTAGCCCAAGCCTTCTCTTTCCAATTTCACCACCAACACTAGCTAATCACTCAAGGAGAAGTTTAATCGGTTTAGTTTCTTTTGATTTCTCACTTTGTAGCTTGAATCAAGAAGAAATGAAAAAAGTCACTCTTGTTCTTCTCCTCCCTCTCTTCAGCTCCCTTGGCAGAAATATGAAGAGGTATGAAGCTAAGTTGTCTTATATTAAAGCCAAAAGGATTAGAACTAATGGTGTCCACAAATTGCCCAAACACTTGGCCTAAATCTTGGCCACTAATTTTTCTCTTTCTTTCCCTTGCTTATGAGCCACAATTTCGGTCAAGCTTGCTGCCAAGAGAGAAGATATTTTGCTCAAGTTCAATAAAGCAGCCAACAGGTTGAACATTTAGTGACGCTCTTGAAAAGCGCAAAAGGGTAGAAAAGCAAAACAAAAATCCAACTGAGAGCTTTTCAAAAAAGGAAAAAGAGATACATACTGACCGTACACTAGGAAAACAATGGACCACACCGGCAAAGTTGAAAAAGAAGTGGATGAAGTAAGGACTGTTACTTCCTGCACCACTCATGATAAGGAACCAAAAGGAAACTATGTCACGAAGGACTTCAAGTAGGACAAAACACGATCAAAGAAAACCTCGCCACCAAGTTCAAGGTACAACACCTCGTCCGACTTGTGGAATTGTGGAAAGGACGAATCACACTGAAGAAACTGTTTGGCTAAAGGGACGAAAAGTTGTATGGGACTGTGGGAGTACAATCATAAAGTTTCATGACTGTCCAACGGAGGTATCCACGAGAAACTACCTGCCAACAAGAAATGGAACTGTTCCTATCGACAAGTCAATGGAAGGAGAAACCCGACCAATGGATCTGAAAGAACGCATGACAATGAACACAACCACATGGTTCAAAGAGTTGTCTGAGATTACAGAAGGTATGAAATTTCGAGGACGAATGTCCTTTTAAGGAGGGAGGTTGTGAGACTCCGCAAAATTTACTTATTTAATCTCCTAATTTCTAGCTTATTTAATTATTTATTTGGCCTTTTTAACTCCGAATATTATTTTCTAACTCTTGAGCACCTAATTAACAATGAAAATATAGTTTCATTATATTTTAAAATGACTTGTTGCAAAGAAATTCATTTCCGGAAGCCCGATAAGTGAAATAGTGCACGTGCATTTGGAAACGATAACCGATTTGAGGATACATTGAGCTGAAGAATTGGAGATACATGCCTTAGTCTTTAAAATAGGTATTTTATGTTTAAATACTCCAAGTGATAGTTATTAGTACTATCGTTATAAGAATTTTCCTCGGGAAGTTTCGCGTTATTTGCGCTTAAATTGGAGGATACGCGTTTTCACACGCGCGGATATTAAAATTGAGCGAACTTTAGACCCCATTATTTTTTGGGACAATTAAGAGTGAATAATATTTTATATGAACTATAAAGCATTAGAAGGTTTTAGTGTACTAGTGAAACAAACGCAAGAGGAATCGAAGCCGAATCGGCGCAAACGCACCCTAATGTGAAGTTGACTAATGGGTGCTTTGTGGCCACAAGTTATTAATCTTCTCTGGAAGCTAAAATCTGAATCAACTCTCTCTCCTCCTCTTGAGCTCAAGCAGCCGCCATGCTCTCTTTCTCTCTCTCTCAACTCCAAGTTTCAAAATTTCTTCTCACAAAAACCACCACCAAATCATTGCTCCAAAAATTCAACCAAAACTTGTACAACATGCTAGCTTAACACTAAGAGATATTTTGAGCTGCCAAGGGTGCTGGAAATCAACGGTTTCTTGGAGCAGTTTTGAGGGCCAAAAATTCTGTATCTAGTACATTTGAAGAAGGTATAACATGATCCATCACCTTAAACTTGATTTATAGTAGTAGATATGCATCTCTAAGTAACTATGCATGTAAGTAGATGACTTGATATTGTTGGAAAAATGTGAAAGTGGGCTTATGAACTCCCCACTCTTGGTTGTTGCTGATTTGATGTTGATGAATGAAATTAATGGTGCGTTTACGTGCTTATATTAGTAATAATTAATGTTGGTTAGACAAATCAAAGGAGGTGGCTTGGAGCAAAAGTGACCGTTTTACCACTCTTCCGACCGTTTTCGGTGCCAGAATTTTGAGATCTCTAATGAATTGATTTATGTTGTTTATCTATTATGTGTAAGTGTGTACAAATTTCATTGAAAAATAACATGATTTGGTTGGTCAAATGAATTGATTTCGAACGTTAGCAAAGATCTGGAAAAATAGATTGTCCCTTTATTGCCCAGCAGTCATTTTGTGGATCGGCCATAACTCTTTACTCGGATGTTTCGAAATACAGTGCCGTTTGCGGCATTGGAAAACTAGACATTCCTAGCTTTCCATCGGTACAATTTCGACGTTCTGGTTCACTTGAAGTGAGCCACCACCATTCAATTGAAAATCACTGTCCTGTTTCATTGCTCTCCAGGAGGCCAGGACAGAAATTGACTTCTTGATGCTACAAAAACGAGCCTGTTTGTGAATGGAATTTGAAAATGGTTTCTTCTGAGAAATTAGCTTTAGAAAGAGAGCTTTCCAACGCCATCAACCACGCCCAAATATTCCAAGTTTGAATTGAGTGAGTTTTGGTGGCCAAAGTTTGAAACTGCTACAGGTGATAGAATCTTTCCATTGGACAGATTTGTAATAAACAATGATTCGTGGGACTGTTGTTTTCGGAAACTTTGATGTCCGACATCTCAAACTTTATATTAGATGTTCCTAGTGTGGCCTTTGTTTTTAGCAAATAAACCAGATTTGGGTTTGGTTGCTTTGGATAAAATTGTTTAAAGGAAAGAAGAGCTAAGCAAGACAAGGTTTTACTTGGAAATTTCTTGAACTTTGATGGTTTAGTTAACTACCTTCCCGTGGGAATTTTTATAATGAGATTTGATCGAAGAGTAGATCCTCATATGGAGGTTTAATTGTACAAAATTGGTAATATTTCTAAGACCATTTTGATATGCAAATGATGTCACAAATTCGCTCATCGAATCTGGAAAACTTTTCGTTTTCTCTTAGCCAAATGGTCATCTGATTTGGAGAGTTTTTTATTTTTCTAGAATTTTGGATGTCAATGGTCTTTTAAATTGCTTAGTGGGATGCTTATGGAACTCTTGTTTCAATATGGAGAGATTTTGGAACTGATTTCATGTCCAAAAAGTTTGTAAACGAGGAAAAGTGAGAAGGTAAGTTTAGCCTTGAAACTCTTCATAAACTTTGGTTGTTTTAATGACTACTTACCGTGAAGAGTTTTTTGTAACGAAACTTAGTAGAATGTTGTTCACACACTGGAAAGATTTTAGTGTACCAAGTTTGATGTTATTTCTAATGCCAACTTGATGAACCAAATGGACATTTGCAAATCTAGTTTTAAACCTGGCAAAATAGCGCCAACAGTCTTAACTTTTTCAGGCAACTTGGAAGGTACTATATCTTTGGTGCTCGAAACTCCCGTTTCTCAGTTCAACTTGTTCTTGTTATATCTCTCCTTGGATTGCAACACTAATTTGGATTTCCAAATTTCAAAGGTTAGTTCAAGAACAGAGTGAATTTTGCGAATTTCCTAAAGAAGTTGGCAAAAACCAAACCTAAATCTGTCTTGTGTATTCAAAGTTTACCAACTTTGAGGCGCAAATTTGAGTCCTTTGTCAACTTAACATTGTGGAAAAGTGTCTTCTAATAACTTTTAGTATTTGAAAGAGGATTCCAACAGTAACCAAGTTTTCCAATTTTTGGGACTTGTGAGAGAGTGAAGATATGAATTTTTCAAATTATTGCTTGTTAAATCTGGAATTTTCGTAAATCTTAGAAAGGAAACTAAGGTTTCAAACCCTCCATTTTTCCTTCATATCATTTGATCGTTATTCATTTGATTTCAAAGATGGAATGCAGATTTGTCTTTGTATTTTAAAAAGCCACTTTTGAAACCTCGAGTTTACACGAACTCTTAGACTTGCCCCTGCGTTAATTTCGTGAGTTGTACTAGTGTATCATTTTTCCTCGATAATCTAGAATGAATTTTTTGGAGTGGTGTTTGATTATTGTTTTGGCTCAGGCACTCGAGGGAACCTCCCAGAGGAACACGGAGGCGGACACCTTAAACGCTTGTTTGAGAACTACTCGCTTGTTTTGAGATAGGTGTTGTTTCCATATAGGAATACGTAATTGGGAATAAGTCTACGACAATGCTTAACCCATGTCATTAAAGTTATTTTACCAACACTCACATGCCATATGTTGAAAATATGTATACTTTGAATTGCGGCCGACATGAAAACACTGAAGTATGTATTATTTGAACTATTGATATAAACATGCTTAAAGAGCAGACTTCTGTGATTACTTGAAATACTAAGAATGAAATGTTTGGAGGCGCATATTTACATGAATGTGTTTAAATGATTAATTATGCTCTGGAAGCATAAGTCGGTTGAGTGAATCTCTCGACTCTTACGTGGTTGAAAGTAAAAAGCGGCCAATGGCGACCTAATTGAAATGACATATGTCTACCAATTAACCGTAATTACTACCGTTAACCGTTTCCGTTTACCGTTAACCGTGTTTTACTTACCGTTTTCTAATCTATTTGGTTACTTGCTTACTTGGTTTTGCTTACGTGAATCAACCAACTTACTTGGTTACTTGACCACCTGATTACTTGATTAATCATGAATCACATGTTATATGAAAAAGCTGTCCATCATTTTTAGGCGAGTGTGTACTTTTACCTCACTCGACGCTATCTAAATGGTGAATTTTACCTTTTGTTCGAATTACTTGGTTACCTGTGCATGATATGTAAGCTCTAAGCTGGAACTTGGGCCCTGCAGCTTGGGTTACTGACTACTCGAGCCAGGACCTGGGCTCGGTCGGGTAGGTTTGGAACCCTGGGCCACGTTTCCGGTAATAACCGAGGTATTACCACTGCGAAGGATAAGGCGATGCCAGGACCGTACGTGGGATTCAGAAGTCATAAGGTGCAGATGACCCGACAGAAGTTCAGCTGGAACCGTATCCTATCCGTATATGTTTACCTGATTGTATCATGGATAATTTTTCATGTAATGTCCAACATGAAATCCTGAACTATGCCTGTGATACTGCTCCTACCTGTTACCTGACCAATGTAACCTTATATCAATGATACCTGTCTATGATAAAATGTCTCATACAATGATAAATGTCTCAAATTACTCGTACAATGATTATCACCGTCATGAATAACACGCCATTGTGTAACAATTGAACATGCATATGTATGCCCCAACTTACTTGATTTATTTGAACTGTTAGAGTGTAAATTGGAACTCACTGGGCTGTGGTAGCTTCATCCCACGATTGTGGTTTTCTTTTACAACAGGGGGTTCGAAGACCAAAGGTGTGCCTCGTGAGTAGTACTAGATTGTTTTCTTTTGAAAACTTTAAGTTTATATTATAACGGATGGCTTAATTGCACCCTTATTCCGTTGGGTTGTAGTTAAGCTTGAAGCTGCATAATTGTAAGTGTTGAGTATTTGGAGTAACTTTAATTATGTATTGAAGTTACTTAAAGTATTTCGAGCTTTGAATTGATGGATTGTAAGTGAGTCCTGGCGAGAGCTGGGGCGGCGTCCGCGGATACCTTTTGGTTTCGCCTTAGGGAGAAGTGGGGCCGTTACACTTTGGCTTGCTGGAAATTCCGTAGAGAGCTCTGGCAATAGTTTTGGGAAAATTGCTATAACTTTTATATCGAAAAATCCAATTGAGTTCTGCTTATTATGTTTGAACGAGAATTCAGAGTACTTTTCTTACCGTAAAAATTTCCAAAATTGTCATCAATTCCTATGAATAATCTGTGATTTTCCCAAAGTTGAACTGAATTCCATACCTGTTCTATTTTCTACACCGGACAAAGCAGGCACTTGAGACGTAGAAATTTGACTGACTTGTGGATAGAATCTTATAAATGTGTCTTTTGGGAAATTGTAAATCCTTTGAGTCCTTTTTGCTAACGGTATAAGTTTATAAATTTTGGAGCTTAAGAAGTGTGAGAATATGTTTTTTCAAATAGCATCGCGCAAAACGGGAGAAAAATTCTGTTCTTCAAAATCGCTGTTCTTTACTTCATTTCCAACTTCAAGTTGAGTTGTACGAACCATTTTGAACCTTGGTTTTTTGATTGAAATTAAGATAACTTGGTTGGTTTTGGGAAGTGTTTTTCCTTTAAATATGGTTGCTCTTGGAGTAGTGGATCTCATGGCATTTTTACAATACTTGATTTTAGGACTCAAAGGTGAGGCCCGAAGTGCTCCTGAGGAAAACACTTAAACCTGTTACCATGGTGAGTGTTCCAACTGCAAGTTTGTGCTTATTGTTGTTTAGAAATGCTAGGCATATGATTTGTCCATTTTCATGAGGTAAGTGTGTACTTTATCACACTTCACCTAACGTCGATGAAACTTTTGATATCTTATTCCATGCATGTACCAGTAATTTGATTTACAAGTAACCTTTATCTGGATTGAAAATGCTTGAAGAACATGATATGCTGAGCTTACTTGTGACTTTGATTCTTTTGTCTCGCCGAGTATGCACTTTAAATGTGCACATCGATTTCTTCGTGAACTTGAAATAATTATCCTTACGTGCGGGACTTGTTTTGGTTATGTGCATGATTATAGACCGCTGCATTCCTCTTGCGCAGTTGAATTGTAGACGCGGCTTGCATTCCTTCTTACATGTGGTTGAACTAGGCCCTCTGGACCCTTATGCCGAGATGTTGGGCAAGTGAAAACTTGGTTACTTATGCATATGCATGAATGTAGGGGTCCGGTACGGCTGAACTGAGCCCCTTGTTTGGACCTCTTGCTTTAAGAACTAGCCCAGAGTGGTTGGATAGTTTGGGGCAACCTTGGGTAAGGACAAGTTCTAAACCTAATTTACTCCTGTTTGGAATTCAATGACTTCGAAACTCTGATATTTTGAATACGGAGTGTTAAAGTGACCAACTAATGTCTCCAATCTTAACTGCGTGACGTTGGATTACCAGCCAATGACTCTACTCTTGAATACCTTGAATACTTGAGGCTATACAGCCAAATTTGAACACGTGACTATCCTTAGGGGCTATAAGCCCAACCCAGGGGCTATTTTGGTCGAGATTGAGCTGGCAAGGATTTGTCAAGGGAGAATCGATAAATCTAGTCTTCTTTGGAATGTTAGCGCAGGCACGACAGGGGGATGATCGGTGGACAAATTATTTTATGTGATCTAGGACATTATAATGCCATGGTGACGGAGAGTCAATGAGTCCCGGATAAGCTACTGTGGAACCTACTCCTGAAAGCAGCTTTTTATCCTTTTGGCATAATGTGTTTTTTTTTGGGCCGTACACTATTGGGCATGCACCGATCTGGCTACCTGCTTTACTAATCTTATATCCTCGGTCTGCTTTGAGTTTGATTTTATGTTCCTGACTAGTCCCTATGCACTAGTAATCATGTATAGCTAGTCCTCATTGCCTATTTCCTTGGAACTATTTGGGTTCTAGTTCATTCCATGAATTTGTTTTCCTTATAAGGGGGAGAACAGAGGGTGGAAATTGGGAGAAGGCATAAGACTTTGTCTTAGTTTTGGTTAGTTGCTTTTGTATGAGCAATCCATAGGTTTCTAGCTAGCTTGCTTGGTTTGATCTGGTGTGGAGAGAGCGGTAGTGTGGTGTATTTTATCGATTGTTAATGGGCATTTGAGGTCCAAGAGTGGTATACATTCCAGATTGTTACTATTATTGCTCTATTATTTAAGGTTAATTTCTTGTCAATTTCGTGGTACGTGAGTGAGTCCTGACGGAGTTTGGGGCAAGGCGGCCTAAGCAAATCCTTGGATTATGCCTCAGGGGGCAGGTGGGGTTTGTCCACATAGCCATAGTTATCATTCTCAATCCAAATATGTTGAATCAAAGTGTAGAACCGTACAATTTCTTATTTTCTAGGCTTATTTTTCTTTATTTGCATGCTTCTTACGCATTTCCTTTATTAGGAATAATTTTTCTAGATAATTTTTATGAGCAAATAGGGTTTTAACAATTATTTTTCTAGTATAATTTAGTTCATGAGGATTTTGGAGCTGTATACGCGGTGCGTGGGACCCGCTAGTGCAGAAAGTTCGGTAAAATTCGGCCAAATAGGTTTAAGTTGGGTATAACCGGGTTTAATTTATCAGGTGTTAAGAGATAATTAGAGGTTTGCTAGATTAATATAGTATGGAGAGGACAAGAAAGATAAGCTTAGCATAAAAGGTGCCACATGGTCGCGTTTCTATTCGAGGGTGACTTTTGACCAAGATATTTTCTTTTCCTTCTTAAACTACATTTTTTGAACCAAAAAATCATCTTCACTTTTCCTCTTGCCGACACTTCTTTGGTGGAAAAAAGAAGAGAAAAACTCCAACTTCTTTCTTCAATTTCTTGCTTGAATCTCACAAATCAAACGCGTTTAAATTCCAAAATTCTTCACAAAAGTGAGTTGCTTAAGCTAGTTTAAGGGGATTGGTGGAGTGCCATTTGGGAAAGAACAAGCCTAGCTTATCTTGTTTTCTTGAGGTGTACAAAAGGTGAGTGGTTGAGAATTATTCCTTTGTTGGTTTTGATGTGAATTAAGTAAGGGTCTGGTAAGTTTAAAGACGCAATTTTGTGGAGTATTTTCATGATTTATGGTTGTGTTGTTCTAATTTTTCTAAATTATTGGAATTTTTTCTGTTTCAATATGATTAATATTGTTTGGCAGTAATGATGTCTAGTATGGGTTTCAAATGAAGCTTTTGGTATGATAATTGTAATGATTAGTGGAAAATTTCTGGTTTGAAGCAAAATATTTCCAGATTAGGGTTTCCCATTTCTTCTCCCTTCTGCCCGGTACTGTTTCCCCTAGTTAGAGGCCGAATTATCCTTGGTTAAAACATAAAAGTTGTAAGAGAATGATATTTTAATAGTAAAAGCCACAAAATTTCAGTTCCATCGGCAAGTAGCCTGGTAAAAAGACGAAATACCCCTGCTGCCCCTGTTTTCTTCCGAACATACTAATCAGCTTCTTATAATAGTTGTTTTGACCAGGAATACTACTGATTTGTGGTTGATCGGCCCCACTTCCCCCTAGGGCGTACCCCAGGGTTCAGCGGGTCGCCTGGCCCAGGCTCTCGCCAGGACTGCACTACTATGGAACTCGAATCAATGTATTACATCCATAGCCATTAGATGCTTCAAGTAAAAGATAAGAAAAACTTCTAAGCAACAGAAGTCTTCAAAGTTTTTTTTTCTTTTACCATCTGAAAGTACAAACATCGAATTATTACCAAGAGAATAAATATATAATCCTATAACTTTACCTCACTCGCCTACTCAAATGTGTGAATTTTACCTTTGTCGAATTACTTTGTTACCTGTGCATGTGTAAAGCTCTAAGCTGAACTTGGCCCTCGCCCTTGGTTAACTGACCTACTCGAGCCAGGAACTGGCTCGGTCGGGTAGGTTGGAAACCCTGGGCCACCCGTTTTCGGTATACTCGAGTATTACCACTGGAGGATAAGGCGATGGCCAGACCGTACCGTGGGGATCAGAAGTCAATAAGTGCAGATGACCGACAGAGTTCACTGGAACACCGTATCCTACCGTATAATGTTTACCTTGTATCATGATAATTGTTTCATGCTAAAATGTCAACATGAAATCCTGAACTATGCCTGTGATATGCTCCATACCTGTTACCTGACCAATGTACTTAATCATGATACCTGTCTAATGATAAATGTCTTCATACCATGATAAATGTCTCAAATTACTCGTACAATGATTTATCACCTCATGATAACACGCCATTGTGTAAACATTGAACCATGCATATGATATGCCCAACTTACTTGATTTTATTTGAACTGTTTAGAGTGTATTGGAACCTCACTGGGCTGTGTAGCTCATCCCACGTTGTGGTTTTTCTTTTTACAGGGTTCGAGACAAGGGTGCTCGTGAGTAGTACTAGATTGTTTTCTTTTGAAAACTTTAAGTTTATATTATAACGATGGCTATTGCACCCTTTTTCCGTTGGTTGTATTTAAGCTTGGAAGCTGCATAATTGTAGTGTGAAGATATTTGGAGTACTTTAATTATGTATTGAAGTTACTTAAAGTATTTCGAGCTTTTGAATGATGGATTGTAGTGAGTCCTGGCGAAGCTGGGCAGGCGTCCCGCGGATACCCTTTGGTTCGCCTTAGGGAGAAGTGGGGGCGTTACAATTGGTATCAGAGCTTAGGCTTCAGATTTTGTAGTGTTCCTATAGGCTTAAATGTTTAGGATGCCGGACTGTGGGACTATTCTGAAAGTTAAATGATTGCTTGTAGTGATGAAATTTAGAGCCACTTCAGTGGTCTCTACAAAGGAGCAAGATAGGGCCAAGTGGTGTTTGGTCCTTACTATGTGATTAAGTAAAGACTTATTAGTTATATAAATATATATGTGACATGAATGTTATAGGTTGTAAAACCTTTATCTTGATAATTGGAGAGAATTTGATATGTATGTTGGGTAGGAATCTCGAATGTGGTGATTTACTCATGGGACCGGCCGGCTCGAGATGTGAATTATCCTATTTTGGATTCTTGAACCGAGTACTTGGGAGTGGAAAGCAACCATAGGACTTTATATCTCCATTTGTGGGGAATAAGAATGAATCGATATTTCATGTGAATGGTTACAGGAAACCAATAATTGTTTGGTTAAGATGTACAATAATTAAGAGTGGAAGATGGAAAATATCGTAACCCAAAAGATCCTTGTGTTGGGATTGAAATCGAGCATGTTTAGGGAACGAGAATCGTCTAGTTCCAATTAATCTAGTGAATCTTACTGGTGATCTTTCATAGTGAGACGATGGGAGTAGAACTTAAGAGTTTGCGCCTTGGAGATGAATGTACTTGTGATAATCACTTGTTTATTTTTGTTATTGACTTTGACTTGGCATGAACTTTACTTGGCCATAATTTGTGTTATGATTTAATGAACTCTAGTTTGTGTTTACTTGCATAGTGATAATGTTATTTATGAAAGTGTCTTCATCCTCTTTAAATGTTGCTACTGGTATATGAGTGTAGTTTCAATTTTAACTAAGTGTGAGGTTATGCATGTGCGTATAGATTAGTTGTGGACATGGAAACTAGAGGACAACGAAAGGACGTCAACCTAGACAACCCCGAAATGAAAGAGTAGCTAATGGGTCCGATATCGATCAAAACGTTGAGCTAAATGCTGGGAGAGGAAATGACCAGATAGACAAGTTTTAACTCGCATGACGGATATCCTAGAGCTCTTGGTAGCTCAACAAGGTCAAGGTGTTGGACAAGAAAACCAACGTGGAAACCAAGAGATAGGGGAGGATCGAGCTTTAGACGGTTTCAGAAATTCTCTCCGCCCAAGTTTGCTGGAGGGCCTGATCCAGAGGTGGCTGAGAATTGGTTAGAAAATATAAGAAATATATTCGATGCCTTGGATTACACAGAGGAGAGACAAGTCACATTTGCTGTATTTCAACTTGAAGGAGCAGCCCGAGCATGGTGGAATGTTATAAGAAACAAGTGGGAAAGAGATCAAACTCCGAGAATTTGGATAAACTTCGTGCGTGAATTTAATGAGAAATTTCTTCCTCCACTTGTCCAAGAAAAGAGAGAAGATGATTTTATAAAGCTTCGTCAAGGAACTTTAAGCGTAGCTGAGTATGAAACACGCTTTACGAAGTTATCTACATATGCCCCAGAATTGGTGGCTACTGAACGGAAGAGAATAAGACGGTTTATCCAAGGATTAGATTTGGAAATCCAAGATGCCCTTGCCGCAGCACAGGTTGAAACATTTAGTGACGCTCTTGAAAAAGCGCAAAGGGTAGAAAGCACAAAATCTCAACTGAGAGCTTTTCAAAAAAGGAAAAAGAGATACATCTGACCGTACACTAGGAAAAAATGGACCACCACCCAAAGTTAGAAAAGAAGTGGATGAAGTAGGACTGTTACTTCCTGCACCACTCATGATAAAGGAACCAAAAGGAACTATGTCACGAGGGACTTCAGTAGGACAAACACGATCAAAGAAAACCTCGCCAGCAAGTCAGGTCACAACACCTCGTCCGACTTGTGGACATTGTGGAAGGACGAATCACACTGAAGAAAACTGTTGGCTAAAGGGACGAAAGTGTATGGGATGTGGGAGTACCAATCATAAAGTTCATGACTGTCCAAGGAGGTATCCACGAGAAACTACTGCTCAACAAGGAAATGGAACTGTTCCTCGACAAGTCAATGGAAGGAGAAACCGACCAATGGCATCTGAAAGAACGCATGACATGAACACACCACATGGTTCAGAGTTGTCTGAGATTACAGAAGGTATGAATTTCGAGGACGAAATTCTTTTAAGGAGGGGAGGTTGTGAGGACTCGCAAAATTTACTTATTTAATCTCCTATTTCTAGCTTATTTAATTATTTATTTGGCCTTTTACTCCGAATATTATTTTCTAAGCTCTTGAGACCTAATTACATGGAAATATAGTTTCATTATATTTTTAAAATGACTTGTTGCAAAAATTAATTTCCGGAAGCCCGATAAGTGAAATAGTGCACGTGCATTTGGAACGATAACCGATTTGAGGATACATTGAGCTCGAAGAATTGGAGATACATGCCTTAGTCTTAAAATAGGTATTTTAATGTTTAAATACTCAAGTGATAGTTATTAGTACTATCGTTATAAGAATTTCTCGGAAGTTTCGCGTTATTGCGCTTAAATTGGAGATACGCGTTTTCACACGCGCGATTTAAATTGAGGAACTTTAGACCCTTATTTTGGGACAATTAAGAGTGAATAATATTTATATGAATATAAATGCATTAGAGGTTTAGTGTACTAGTGAAACAAACGCAAGAGGAATCGAGCCGAATCGCGCCAAACGCACCCTAATGTGAGTTGACTAATGGGTGATTTGTGGCCACAAGTTATTATCTTCTCTTGGAAGCTAAAATCTGATCACTCTCTCTCTCTCTTGAGCTCCAAGCAGCCGGCCATCTCTCTCTCTCTCTCTCAACCTCCAAGTTTCAAAATTTCTTCTCACAAAAACCACCACCAAATCATCTCCAAATTCAACCAAACTTGCACCACACTTAGCTTAACACTAAGAGATCATTTTGAGCTGCAAAAGGGTGCTGGAAATCACGGTTTCTTGGAGCATTTTGAGGGCCAAAAATTCTGATCTAGTACATTAAGAAGGTATAACATGATCCATCACCTTAAACTTGATTTATAGTAGTAGATATGCATCTCTAAGTACTTGCATGTAAGTAGATGACTTGATATTGTTGGAAAAATGTGAAAGTGGGCTCTATGAACTCCCACTCTTGGGTTGTTGCTGATTTGATGTTGGATGATGAAATTAATGGTGGTTTAGTGCTTATATTAGTAGATTAATGTATTGTTGGTAGAAAATCAAAGGAGGTGCTTGGAGCAAAAGTGACCGTTTTACCCCTGCCTTGTCCGACCGTTTTCGTGCCAGATTTTGAGATTCTAATGAATTGATTATGTTGTTTATCTATTATTGTAAGTGTGTACAAAATTTCATTGAAAAATAACATGATTTGGTTGGTCAAATGAATTGATTTCGAAAGTTAGCAAATCTGGAAAATGATTCCCGTATTGCCCAGGCAGTCATTTTGTATCGGCCATAACTCTTTACTCCGATGTCGAAATCAAGTGCCGTTTGCGGCATTGGAAACTAGACATTCCTAGCTTTCCATCGGTACCAATTTCACGTTCTGGTTCCACTTGAGTGAGCCACACCATTCAATTGAAAATCACTGTCCTGTTTCATTGCTCTCCAGGAGGCAGGACAGAAATTGCTTCTTGATGCTCAAAAACGAGCTGTTTGTGAATGGAATTTGAAAATGGTTTCTTCTGAGAAAATTTAGCTTTAGAAGAGAGCTTTCCAACGCCATCAACCACGCCCAATTCCAAGTTGAATTGAGTGAGTTGTGGCCAAAAGTTTGAAACTGCTACAGTGATAGAATTTTCCACTTGGACAGATTTGTAACTAACAATGATTTGGGACTTGTTGTTTTGGAAACTTTGATGTCCGACATCTACCAAACTTTATATTAGATGTTCCTTGGGCTTTGTTTTACAAATAAACCAGATTTGGGTTGGTTGCTTTGGATAAAATGTTTAAAAGGAAAGAAGAGCTAGAAGACAGTTTTACCTTGGGAAATTTCTTGAACTTTGATGGTTTAGTTAACTACCTTCCCGTGGGAATTTTTAAATGAGATTTGATAGAAGAGTAATCCTCATATGGAGGTTTAATTGTACAAAATTTGGTAATATTCTAAGACCATTTTGATATGCAAATGATGTCACAAAATTCGCTCATCGAATCTGGAAAACTTTTCGTTTTCTCTTAGCCAAATGGTCAAATCTGATTTGGAGAGTTTTATTTCTAGAATTTGGATGTCAATGGTCTTTAAATTGCTTAGTGGATGTTTATGAACTCTTGGTTTCAATAATGGAGAGATTTGGAACTGATTTCATGGTACAAAAAGTTTGTAAACGAGAGAAAAGTGAGAAGGTAGTTTAGCCTTGAAACTCTTCATAAACTTTGGTTGTTTTAATGACTACCTTACCGTGAGAGTTTTTGTACGAAACTTAGTAGAAATGTTGTTCACACATGGAAGATTTAGTGTACCAAGTTTGATGTATTTCTAATGCCAACTTGATGACCAAATGACATTTCAAATCTAGTTTTAAAACCTGGAAAATAGCCCAACAGTCTTAACTTTTTCAGCAACTTGGAGGTACTATATCTTGGTGCTCGAAACTCCGTTTCTCGTTCCACTTGTTTTGTTATACTCTTGGATTGCAACACTAATTGATTTCCAAATTTCAAAGGTTAGTTCAAAACAAGTGAATTTTGCCGAATTTCTAAAGTTGGCCAAAAACCAACTTAAATCTGTCTTGGTAATTCAAGTTACCAACTTTGAGCCAAAATTTGAGTGCCTTTCACTTACATTCGTGGAAAAGTGTCTTCTAAGAACTTTTAGTACTTTGAAAGAGGATTCCAACAGTACCAAGTTTTCCAATTTTGGACTTGTGGAGAGTGAAATATGATTTTTCAAATATTGCTTGTTAAATCTGGAATTTTCTAACTTAAAGGAAACTAAAGGTTTCAAACCCTCCATTTTCCTTCAATATCATTTGATCGTTTTACATTTGATTTCAAAGATGGAAATCAGATTTGTCTTGTATTTTAAAAACCCACTTTTGAACCTCGAGTTACACGAACTCTTAGACTTGCCTCTGCGTTAATTTCTTAGATTGTACTAGTGTACAATTTTCCTCGATAATTAGAATGATTTTGAGTGGTAGTTGATTATTGTTTGCTCAGGCACTCGAGGGAACCTCCCAGAGGAACTCGGAGCGGACACCTAAAACGCTTGTTTGAGAACTACTCGCTTGTTTTGACTAGGTGAGTGTTCCATATAGGAATACGTAATTGGAATAAGTCTACGACATGCTTAACCCATGGTCATTAAGTATTTACCACACTCATGCATATTTGAATAATGTATACTTGAATTGCTCGACATGAAACACCTGAAGTATGTATATTTGAACTATTGATATGAAATGCTTAAAGAGCATACTTATGTGATTACTTGAAATACTAGATATGAAATGTTTGGAGAGCATATTTACATGATGTGTTTAAATGATTAATTATGCTATGGAAGCATAAGTCGGTTGGAGTGAATCTCCTCGACTCTTACGTGGTGAAAGTGAAAAACGGCCAATGGCGACCTATTGAAATGACATATGTCTACCAATTAACCGTAATTACTACCGTTAACCGTTTACCGTTTACCGTTAACCGTGTTTACTTACCGTTTTCTAATCTATTTGGTTACTTGCTTACTTGGTTATCTGCTTACGTGATCACCAACTTACTTGGTTACTTGACCACCTGATTACTTGATTATCATGAATCACATGTTATATGAAGCTGTCCATCATTATTAGGCGAGTGTGTACTTTACCTCACTCGACCTACTCAAATGGTGAATTTTACCTTTTGTCGAATTACTTGGTTACCTGTGCATGTTGTAAGCTCTAAGCTGAACTTGGGCCCTGCCCTTGGTTACTGACCTACTCGAGCCAGGACTGGGCTCGGTCGGGTAGGTTGGAACCCTGGGCCACCGTTTCGGTATACTCGAGTATTACCACTGGAGGATAAGGCGATGGCCAGACCGTACCGTGGGGATCAGAAGTCATAAGGTGCAGATGACCGACAGAGTTCCACTGGAACACCGTATCCTACCGTATATGTTTACCTTGTATCATGATAATTGTTTCATGCTAAAATGTCAACATGAAATCCTGAACTATGCCTGTGATATGCTCCATACCTGTTACCTGACCAATGTACTTATATCATGATACCTGTCTAATGATAAATGTCTCATACCATGATAAATGTCTCAAATTACTCGTACAATGATTATCACCTCATGATAACACGCCATTGTGTAACATTGAACCATGCATATGATATGCCCAACTTACTTGATTTATTTGAACTGTTAGAGTGTATTGGAACCTCACTGGGCTGTGTAGCTCATCCCACGTTGTGGTTTTCTTTTACAGGGTTCGAGACCAAGGGTGCTCGTGAGTAGTACTAGATTGTTTTCTTTTGAAAACTTTAAGTTATATTATAACGGATGGCTATTGCACCCTTTTCCGTTGGGTTGTATTTAAGCTTGGAAGCTGCATAATTGTAAGTGTGAGATATTTGGAGTACTTTAATTATGTATTGAAGTTACTTAAAGTATTTCGAGCTTTTGAATGATGGATTGTAGTGAGTCCTGGCGAGAGCTGGGCAGGCGTCCCGCGGATACCCTTTGGTTCGCCTTAGGGAGAAGTGGGGGCGTTACACTTTGGCTTGCTGGAAATTTCCGTAGAGAGCTCTGCATAGTTTTGGGAAAATTGCTATAACTTTATATAGAAAAATCCAAATTGAGTTCTGCTTATTATGTTTGAAACGAAATTCAGAGTACTTTCTACCGTAAAAATTCCAAAATTGTTCTCAATTCCTATGAATATCTGTGATTTTCCAAAGTTGACTGAATTTCCATACCTGTTCTATTTTTCTACCGGACAAAGCAGCAACTTGAGACTAGAATTTGACTGACTTGTGGATAGAATCTTATAAATGTGTCTTTTGGGAAATTGTAATCCTTTGAGTCTTTTTGCTAACGGTATAAGTTTATAAATTTTGGACTTAAGAAGTGTGAGATATGTTTTTTCAAATAGCATCGCGCAAAACGGGAGAAAATTCTGTTCTTCAAAAGCTGTTCTTACTTTCATTTCCAACTTCAAGTTGGAGTTGTAGAACCATTTTGACCTTGGTTTTTTGATTGAAATTGAGATAACTTGGTTGGTTTGGAAGTGTTTTCCTTTAAATATGGTTGCTTGGAGTAGTGGATCTCATGGCATTTTACATACTTGATTTTAGGACTCAAAGGTGAGCCCGGAAGTGCTCCTGAGGAAAACACTTAAACCTGTTACCATGGTGAGTGTTCCAACTGCAAGTTTCGTGCTTATTGTTGTTAGAAATCGCTAGGCATATGATTTGTCATTTCATAGGTAAGTGTGTACTTTATCACACTTCACCTAACTCGATGAAACTTTTGATATCTTATTCATGCATGTACCAGTAATTTGATTTACAAGTAACCTTTATCTGGACTTGAAATGCTTGAAAACATGATATGCTGAGCTTACTTGTGACTTGATCTTGTCTAGCCGAGTATGCCTTTATGTGCACTCGATCTTCGTGAACTTGAAATAATTAATCCTACGTGCGGACTTGTTTTGGTTATGTGCATGATTATAGACCGGCTGCATTCCTCTTGCAGCAGTTGAATTGTAGACCGGCTGCATTCCTCTTACAGTGGTTGAACTAGGCTCTTGGACCCTTATCCGAGATGTTGGGCAAGTGAAAACTTGGGTTACTTATGCATATGCATGAATGTAGGTCGGTAACGGCTGAACTGAGCCCTTGTTGGACCTCTTGCTTTAGACTAGCCTCAGAGTGGTTGGATAAGTTGGGCAACCTTGGGTAAAGGACAAGTTCCTAACCTATTTACTCCTGTTTGGAATTCATGACTTGAACTCTGATATTTCTGAATACGGAGTGTTAAGTGACAACTAATGTCTCCAATCATTAACTGCGTGAGCGTTGGATAACAGCCAATGACTCTACTCTTGAATACCTGAATACTTGAGGCTATAAGCCAAATCTTGAACACGTGACTATCTAGGGCTATAAGCCCAACCCAGGGCTATTTGGTCGAATTGAGCTGGCAAGGATTTGGTCAAGGAGATCGATGAACATTAGGTACTTCTTTGATGTTCAGGCCCGACAGGGGGATGATCGGTGGACAGAGATTGATGTTTAGTGGTGATCTACGGACATTATAATGCCATGGTTGACGGAGAGTCAATGGATCCCGGATAAGCTACTGTGGAACCTACTCCTGAAAGCAGCTTTTATCCTTTTGGCATAAATGTGTTTTTTTTTGCCGTACACTATTGCATGACCGATCTGGCTACCTGCTTTACTATACCTTATATCTTGGTCTGCTTGAGTTTGATTTATTTCCTGATATCCTATGCATAGTATCATGTATGCTAGTTCACTTGCCTATTTTCTTGGAACCTTATTGGGCTTCTAGTTCATTCCATGAATTTGTTTTCCTTATAGGGGTGAGAACATGAGGGTGGAAATTGGAGAAGGCATAGACTTTGTCTTAGTTTTGTTAGTTGCTTTTATGAGCACTCCATAGGTTTCTAGCTAGCTTGCTTGGTTTGATCTTTTTAAGGCTGACTACTTGGCTGTATTTATCGATTGTATGGGCATTTGAGGTCCAAGAGTGTATACATTCCAGATTGTAACTATTATTGCTCTTATTATTAAGGTTAATTTCTTGTAAATTTCGTGGTACGTGAGTGAGTCCTGACGAGAGTTGGGCAGGCGGCCTACCAAATCCTTGGATATGCCCTAGGGGGAGGTGGGGTTGTCACATAGCCATAGTTATCATCTCCAATCCAAATATGTTGAATCAAAGTGTGAGAACCCGTACAATTTCTTATTTTCTAGGCTTTATTTTATTTATTTGCATGCTTCTTACGCATTTCCTTTATTAGGAAAATTTTCTAGATAATTTTTATGAGCAAATAGGGTTTTAAAATTATTTTTCTAGTATAATTTAGTTCATGAGGATTTTGGAGCGTATACCGGGCGTGGGACCCGCTAGTGCAGAAAGTTCGGTAAAATTCGGCCAAATAGGTTAAGTTGGGTATACCGGGTTTAATTTATCAGGTGTTAAGAGATAATTAGAGGTTTGCTAGATTAATTAGTATGGAGAGACAAGAAGATAAGCTTAAGCATAAAAGGTGCCACATGTCGCGTTTCTATTCGAGGGTGGACTTTTGACCAAGATATTTTCTTTCCTTCTTAAAACTAATTTTGACCAAAAATCATCTTCCACTTTTCCCTCTTTGGCCGAACTTCTTGGTGGAAAAGAAGAGAAAAACTCCCAACTTCTTTCTTCAATTTCTTGCTTGAATCTCACAAATCAACCGTTTAAATTCCAAAATTCTTCACAAAAGTGAGTTGCTAAGCTAGTTTAAGGGGATTGGTGGAGCCATTTGGGAAGAACAAGCCCTAGCTATCTTGTTTCTTGAGGTTACAAAGGTGAGTGGTTGAGAAATTATTCCTTTGTTGGTTTTGATGTGAAATTAGTAGGGGTTGGTAGTTAAAGACGCAATTTTGTGGAGTATTTCATGAATTATGGTTGTGTTGTCTAATTTTTCTATTTATTGGGAATTTTTCTGTTTTCATATGATTAATATTGTTTGGCCATGTATGATGGTCTAGTATGGGTTCAAATGAAGCTTTGGTATGATAATTGTAATGATTAGTGGAAAATTTCTGGTTTGAAGCAAAAATTTCCAGATTAGGGTTTCCATTTCTTCTCCTTCTGCCCGGTACTGTTTCCACTAGTTAGAGGCCGAATTATCCTTGGGTTAAAACATAAAAGTTGTAGAGAATGATATTTTATAGTAGCCTACAAAATTTCAGTTCAATCGGAGCAACGTAGCCTGTGAAAAGACCGAAATACCCCTGCTGCCCTGTTTCTATCCGAACATACTAATCAGCTTCTATAATTAGTTGTTTTGACCAGGAATACTACTGATTTGTGTGACGGCCCCACTTCCCCCTAGGGCGTACCCCAGGGTTCAGCGGGTCGCCTGCCCAGCTCTCGCCAGGACTCACTCACTATGGAACTCGAATCATGTATATACATCCATAGACAATAGATGCTCAAGTAAAAGATAAGAAACTTCTACACACCAGAAGTCTTCAAAGTTTTTTTTTTTTTACCATTGAAGTACAAACATCGAATATACAAGGGTTCTCATTCCTCATACAACCAGCCCGTGCCAAGCACTAGGGCGAGAACCATTTCAAGGCCAAAGAACTAGATCAACTAGACTATACAGAACGCTCGTCCTTGCTCGCCTTCCCCTGCTAAGGAAAACAATTGACGTGGTATGAGCTAAAAAGCCCAGTGAGGTTCTATATATATAAACAAGTAATTAAACAAGGAACATTAGTCATGTAATAACATTTAATCCAGAAAACATGTTCAATATAAAGCAATGATAATACATTCATTAAAAGGATACAGGCTCACGAGGAGCTATTTGTTTGTTCGTTCGTTCCCCTGACATTTCCCCTTATTCCTCCAATCGTTTGAAAATACATTTTTTTGTAAGTAGAATCCCTCGTTCATCCTTTTGTTCGTTCATCCCCTTTTCCGGACGTTGACCGGACTCCACCCATCCGGACATTGGCCGGACTCCACCCATCCGGACGTAGCCGGACTACAAGGTAATACTCGAGTATACCAAATTCACCCAGGTCACCATATCGCCCGACCGAGTCCGCTTCTGGCTCGAGTCGATCGGTAACAAGAGCAAGAGCCCAGTTCAGCCAAAAGGCTTACATTCATGCGCAACTAGTATTTCAACATTTAATCACTGAAAATTTCATATTTATTTAGGTCGAGTGCGATAAAGTACACACTCACCTAGCAAAAGTTCATTTTAAAAATCATAGAAAACAAGTAACATTTAATCAAATAGTCACAAATAATCACATAGATCCAACAATCCACATAGTCTTAGAAACAAAACGTATATAGAACACTCACCTATTTACGCACAATAACGTGCAAAATATCCTTCCGGATATTACTCTTAGTCACCAATGAAACCTATGGTTGAACAAGAGAGCATATTACAGTTTATCGAGCAAAACATTTAAGGGAAACAAAGAAACCCGACTAATTAGGAATGAAACGTGTAAATATCACTTTCAAGTAAGAAGAGGGTTGTTTGAACCCAAGGATGAAAAATCATGTTTTAAAATGGAAAACCGGTCATGGTATTGGCTAAACAAAAGTATACAAGTTCAAATAGAAACCTAGCCCTCGAGCGAAAATTTGGGCAGCACGCCCTTTGTGTTTACCTAATTTTCCAGCCATTTCGGCTTCATTATTTTTCCTCAACCACAACCCAACATCACACATAAGCAATTCAAGTCAAGAGCCGTTCCATAGGCTCACAATATCATAAGAATAAGAAATACAGTAATAACAAGTGCAGAAATTCAATTTAGCAAAAGACAGATTTGACGTATGAAAGCGGAAATAACTTATCCGAGGCTACGCTTATCGGATTAAGACGTAACCTATGCCGTTTCGAAGCTAAGACTCAGGGATACAATGTTCATGAAGGTCACTTAGTCCAGTTTCTAATGTAACTTGGTCAAATGCTCGAATTACTAAACCAGAAACCAATTCGTCGGCTGTTTAAACGCAGAACACTGTAATGGACATATCTCAGAGTACACAAGTCCGAATCAGGTGTTCTTAGAGGCATTTGAAAGCTAATTCAGAATGCTACAACTTTCATGTTTTGGCAAAACACTAAATCAGAATGAATCCTAGTAAAAAAAAACGGGATAGACTGGACTTAACTGATCACACGGACTGCTTAGGAAATACTTAAAACAGTAAGGGTATTTTGGACTTTTCACATCCTACGTTGCTCCGATTGAGTTGATATTTTGCAGGCAACTACAAAATACCATTCTATACAACTTTCCTTCTTTGACCCAAGGCCAATTCGGCCTCTAACATGCAGTTACCAAACCGGACAGAATGGAAGCTAGAATTTCCAGAAATCTGAAATTTGTAGTTTCTAGTGCAACTTTCCCCAATTTCTCACTTCTCACACTACCAAAACATCTTATACAACATTAATTGTAACATACAAGCATCATACAACAAGTTGGGCAGAATTTCCCAAACCCCTAGTTCATCATATAAAGAGGGGAAAAACTTCCAAACATGCTAGCATCCATGATTCCACTACTACTCAAGTTACTAGACTTAATTTAACCAAGATTGAAAGAAAAATTTAGAGAGATATCATCTTCCTTACCTTAATATGAGTTCTCCAAGTGTAGCCCAAGCCTTCTCTTTCCAAAATTTCACCACCAAACACTAGCTAATCACTCAAGGAGAAGTTTAATCGGTTTAGTTCTTTTGATTTCTCACTTTGTAGCTTGAATCAAGAAGAAATGAAGAAAGTTCACTCTTGTTCTTCTCCTCCCTCTCTCTCAGCTCCCTTGGCAGAAATATGAAGAGGTATGAAGCTAAGTTGTCTTATATTAAAGCCAAAAGGATTAGAACTAATGGTGTCCACAAATTGCCCAACACTTGGCCTAATCTTGGCCACTAATTTTTCTCTTTCTTTCCCTTGCTTATGAGCCACAAATTTCGGTCAAGCTTGCTGCCAAGAGAGAAGATATTTTGCTCAAGTTCAATAAATTTGTTTGGTAAGCAAAAATGGTGGTCAAGTGGTGCGTTCAAACGGTAGTGCGCGGGACCCGCCGGTTCGCGCCGTTTTTCTTAAAAACTCACGTACTAGGGTTTTTACTTCCCATTCACTAACCTTATATCATTGCTACCAATCACATATTATTTCTCACTTAAAATTCACTTTTAATCCTCAAATTTAATCCTTACTCTGTACCAAAAATTCATTCGGCGAAAAATCGCGAAAACCCTAATTTTACTCCAAACTTGAAACCGAAGCGTAAAACCCTATTTTCTAGGTTTATCTACACTTAATGTGAAATATTTGGGTAGTGGCCTTTGATAAATACTAATTTTCAAATAAAAGGGTATTTTTGAGGAAAAATACAAGGAATTTGCGAGTCCTCACATTCTCTCCCCCTTAAAAAAATTTCGCCCTCGAAATTTTACCTTCAGTTGCCTCAGACGAGTCCGGAACTTGTCGGTTGTCTAAAGCAAATACACAAATACATATCAAGTTGGACAGATAACCATGTACATACAGGTATACTAACGTCATGTAGTAACAATATACAGGTAAATCAAAAGGAAAAGGTGAAGTCGTCCCAGTATCAGCCCGTTCGGTCTCTCACGTCACTTACTATCCAAACTAGATGTCCCTGACCTCTTGTGCTCATTCTAGTCAGACAAAGCCTGTTCATGTTCCCAAAATACAAGTCTCAAGTATTTAGCAGCACCTCAACTATAGAGTACTCAGGCACGAGAATCCGAAATAAGATAATTCACATCTTGAGCTGCAGTCCCAAGAGTAAACGATCTACAAACGGAATTCCTACCTGACATACCTATCTATGGTCCTCAGATACCATTAGAAAGATTTAAGGCTTATAACATTCGCAATTCATAGCTTCACTTAGTCCCTCATACTTATTCACCACTTAGTCCAGGGTCACTCCACGTAGAAACCAAGCGAAGCAACTATAAATTTTATCCCTCAATCGCTTAACTTTCAAGTCCAATCAAATCCCACAGTCCGGTATCCTAATCTTTAATCTAGGATACACTACAGAGATCTGAAGCCTAAGCTCTGATACCACCTGTGACGGCCCCACTTCCCCCTAGGGCGTAGCCCAGGGTTCAGCGGGTCGCCTGCCCAGCTCTCGCCAGGACTCACTCACTATGGAACTCGAATCATGTATATACATCCATAGACAATAGATGCTCAAGTAAAAGATAAGAAACTTCTACACACCAGAAGTCTTCAAAGTTTTTTTTTTTTACCATTCAAGTACAAACATCGAATATACAAGGGTTCTCATTCCTCATACAACCAGCCCGTGCCAAGCACTAGGGCGAGAACCATTACAAGGCCAAAGAACTAGATCAACTAGACTATACAGAACGCTCGTCCTTGCTCGCCTTCCCCTGCTAAGGAAAACAATTGACATGGTATGAGCTAAAAAGCCCAGTGAGGTTCTATATATATAAACAAGTAATTAAACAAGGAACATTAGTCATGTAATAACATTTAATCCAGAAAACATGTTCAATATAAAGCAATGATAATACATTCATTAAAAGGATACAGGCTCACGAGGAGCTATTTGGTTGTTCGTTCGTTCCCCTGACATTTCCCCTTATTCCTCCAATCGTTTCAAAATACATTTTTTTGTAAGTAGAATCCCTCGTTCATCCTTTTGTTCGTTCATACCCTTTTCCGGACGTTGACCGGACTCCACCCATCCGGACAATGGCCGGACTCCACCCATCCGGACGTAGCCGGACTACAAGGTAATACTCGAGTATACCAAATTCACCCAGGTCACCATATCACCCGACCGAGTCCGCTTCTGGCTCGAGTCGATCGGTAACAAGAGCAAGAGCCCAGTTCAGCCAAAAGGCTTACATTCATGCGCAACTAGTATTTCAACATTTAATCACCGAAAATTTCATATTTATTTAGGTCGAGTGCGATAAAGTACACACTCACCTAGCAAAAGTTCATTTTAAAAATCATAGAAAACAAGTAACATTTAATCAAATAGTCACAAATAATCACATAGATCCAACAATCCACATAGTCATAGAAACAAAACGTATATAGAACACTCACCTATTTACGCACAATAACGTGCAAAATATCCTTCCGGATATTACTCTTAGTCACCAATGAAACCTATGGTTGAACAAGAGAGCATATTACAGTTTATCGAGCAAAACATTTAAGGGAAACAAAGAAACCCGACTAATTAGGAATGAAACGTGTAAAGATCACTTTCAAGTAAGAAGAGGGTTGTTTGAACCCAAGGATGAAAAATCATGTTTTAAAATGGAAAACCGGTCATGGTATTGGCTAAACAAAAGTATACAAGTTCAAATAGAAACCTAGCCCTCGAGCGAAAATTTGGGCAGCACGCCCTTTGTGTTTACCTAATTTTCCAGCCATTTCGGCTTCATTATTTTTCCTCAACCACAACCCAACATCACACATAAGCAATTCAAGTCAAGAGCCGTTCCATAGGCTCACAATATCATAAGAATAAGAAATACAGTAATAACAAGTGCAGAAATTCAATTTAGCAAAAGACAGATTTGACGTATGAAAGCGGAAATAACTTCTCCGAGGGTACGCTTATCGGATTAAGACGCAACCTATGCCATTTCGAAGCTAAGACTCAGGGCTACAATGTTCATGAAGGTCACTTAGTCCAGTTTCTAATGTAACTTGGTCAAATGCTCGAATTACTAAACCAGAAACCAATTCGTCGGCTGTTTAAACGCAGAACACTGTAATGGACATATCTCAGAGTACACAAGTCCGAATCAGGTGTTCTTAGAGGCATTTGAAAGCTAATTCAGAATGCTACAACTTTCATGTTTTGGTAAAACACTAAATCAGAATGAATCCTAGTAAAAAAAAACGGGATAGACTGGACTTAACTGATCACACGGACTGCTTAGGAAATACTTAAAACAGTAAGGGTATTTTGGACTTTTCACATCCTACGTTGCTCCGATTGATCCGGCGAAAAATCATCCGGCGAAAAATCGCGAAAACCCTAATTTTGCTCCAAACTTGAAACCGAAGCGTAAAACCCTATTTTCTAGGTTTATCTACACTTAATGTGAAATATTTGGGTAGTGGCCTTTGATAAATACTAATTTTCAAATAAAAGGGTATTTTTGAGGAAAAATACAAGGAATTTGCGAGTCCTCACAATTTGGCTGTCGATATCTTCTTAAGACTTATAGCCTTATATATTAGCTTTTCAAATGGCTTTGGAATCACTTGAATTGGAGTTGTATATTCTGAGATATGACTGAATGAGTCAGGACTGCCATAGTAAACTTCGAATTGGAAAATCTGGAGTTGTTTTGATAAATTTGACCTAGATACATTTCAAACTGGACTGAGTGGCCTTTTTCAACCTTGTAGCCCCCTATCTTAGCTTTGAAATGGTATAAGTTGCACCTCAATCTGATAAGCGTAGCCTCGGATGTGCCATTCCACCAAAAAAAAACCCGTCAAAACTGTTTTTTGTAAACTTCATTTCCACACTTGTTGTTAGCTTAAACTTTTGTCCTTGTATTGTCTTGAGCATATTGAGTGGCTGTTTATGTTGTGTGTAATGTTGGGATTGATTGAGGAAAAAAATGAAGCCATAAATGGCTGGAAAATAGGTAAATACAAAGGGCGTGCTGCCCAAATTTTTGCTCGAGGACTAATTTTCTATTTGAACTTGTATATTTTCGTTTGGCAAATACTATGACCGTTTTTCCATTTTAAAACATGGTCCTTCTTCAATTGGAAACTCCAAATGTTTGCTTACTCTTACCAAATAAAGAGAAGTGGTTTAGGGTTTTCTTGGGTACTTTGTTCTCTTTTTTACATGAATTTCATTAAGACCTTTAGTTTATAAAATCTACTTGAATATGAGATGATTTTGAACCATATAAACGATTCCAAAAATAGTATTTCTTAGCCTATCTAGTTGGATTCCGACTTGTCTTTGGTTCAAGTGTTTTCATTGGAAAATTTTATAATCCTTTTGAGTTTGGTTTTACATTTGGTCTATGAAACCCTAATTATTTTGTCTACGGGTCTAAATGTCCTCGTTTCACTTTAAATACCTAATTGTTGTGCTAGATGAGCTGTAATATTCTGTCTCGTTAACTTTAGGTTTTCTCGGTGACTAAGGATAATATCCGGGAGGATATTTTGCAAGTTGTTTTGCGTACATAGGTGAGTGTTCCTTGTTTGCTATATTATTCTTGACTCCATGACTTGTGTTATTGTTTGATAACGTGTTAAGTACTTTCAATGATTTTCAAAACAGGTTTTCTGGGCGAGTGTGTACTTCATCGCACTCAACCTAAATACGTATGAACTTTGCAAGGATTTAATGATTGAACGAACGATTAGTTGTGCATGAATGTAAGCCTTCTGGCTGAACTGGGCCCTGCCCTTCGTTACCGATCGACTCGAGCCAGAAGCGGACTCAGTCGGGCAATATGGTGACCCTGGGTGAACGTTTGGTATTGTAACGACCCCACCTCCCCCTAAGGCGTACCAGAGGGTTCGGCAGGCCGCCTGCCCAACTCTCGCCGGGACTCAGTCGTTCTTTAATCAAATCCAGAACAAATCACAAGAATAAATAGGGCAGCAATCCAAACTTAAAGTGGAACTTATATACATTGCTATCTCAAAAGGAAGTACAACCATCAAATGTACAAAGGTTCTCACTTCACCATACAACTAGCCCGTGCCAAGCACTAGGGCGAGAACCATTACAAAAGAAACAAAAGACCTAGACTAGGCTAGTCTATGCTCTCATCCTGCTCGCCGTCCCCTGTTAAGAAAAACAAAACTAAAGGGGTGAGCTAAAAGCTCAGTGAGGTTCCAAACAGATAATCAAACAATCAAACAATCAATTCAATACATTAAACATGGAGTATCAATAATTCAAGAAACATTTACAATGGAAAGCAATAGTAACATTCATTAAAAGGATACGGCTCACAAGGAGCAATTCGTTCATTCGTTCATTCGTTCTCCTGACATTTCCCCTTATTCCTCCAATCATTTGAAAATGCATTTTTCGTTTATCAATAAACCCTCGTTCGTTCGTTCGTTCGTTCATTCATTCATTCACCCCCGTCCTGGCCGTTGGCCAGTCTCCACCAACCTACAGGGTAATACTCGAGTATACCAAACGTTCACCCAAGTCCCTAATCGCCCGACCGAGTCCGCTTCTGGCTCGAGACGACCGGTAACAAGGGGCAATGGCCAGTTCAGCCCAAAAGGCTTACATTCATGCGCAAGTAACATTTCAATCATTAAATCCTTGAAAATTGCACAGTTATTTAGGTCGAGTGCGATAAAGTACACACTCACCTAGAAAGCTCGTTTTGGAAATCATTAAAAGCAATTAACACATTAGCAAATGATAACAACAAGCCATAAAGTCAAATAAGGAACACTCACCTATATATGCAAAATAACGTGCAAAATATCCTTCCGGATATTACCCTTAGTCACCAATGAAACCTAAGGTTGAACAAGAGAACATATTACAGTTTATCGAGCAAAACATTTAAGGGAAACAACGAAACCCGACTAATTAGGAGTAAAACGTGTAAAGATGACTTTCAAGTAAGAAGAGGGTTGTTTGAACCCCAGGATGAAAAATCATGTTTTAAAATGGAAAACCGGTCATGGTATTGGCCAAACAAAAGTATACAAGTTCAAATAGAAACCTAGCCCTCGAGCGAAAATTTGGGCAGCACACCCATTGTGTTTACCTAATTTTCCAGCCATTTTGGCTTCATTATTTTTCCTCAACCACAACCCAACATCACACATAAGAAATTCAAGTCAAGAGCCATTCCATAGGCTCACAATATCATAAGAATAAGAATTACAACAATCACAAGTGCAGAAATTCAACTTAGCACAAGACAGATTTGACGTACGAATGCGGAAATAACATATCCGAAGCTACGCTTATCGGATTGAGACAAAACCTATGCCATTTCGAAGCTAAGACACATAGCTACAACATTAATGAAGGTCACTTAGTCCAGTTCCTAATGTAACTTAGTAAAATTCTCAAATTACTAAACCAAAAACCAATTCATCGGCTGTTTAAACGCAGAACACTGTAATGGACATATCTCAGAGTACACAAGTCCGAATCAGGTGTTCTTAGAGGCATTTGAAAGCTAATTCCGAATAATACAACTTTCATGTTTTGGAAAAAAGCTAAATCAGAATGGATCCTAGTCGAAAAACGTGATAAACTGGACTTAACTGATCACACGGACTGCTTGGGAAATACTTAAAATAGTAAGGGTATTTTGGACTTTCATATCCTACGTTGCTCCGATTGAGCTGAAATTTTGTAGGTACCTATAAAATACCATTATCTACAACTTTCCTTCTTTGACCTAAGGCCAATTCGGCCTCTAACATAGGGCTACAAAACCGGACAGAATAGAAGAACAATTTTCCAGAATTCTGAAATTTTCAGTTTCTAGTGGAATTTTCTCAAATTTCTGGTTCTAATCACCACCAAACAACCTTATATAACCTTAATTACAACATTTACAATCATACAACAAGTTTAGGCAGAGAGCTATGAAACCCTAGCTTGCTTATTCATCTCAAAATTCATCACAACCACTTGCATAATCATGAAATTAAGCCAAAACTTAAGCTAAAAATCATCTTAAACCCAAAATTTAAGCAACAAGGATCATGACCAGATTTGTACCTCTAAAGGAAGACTTGGATGAGTGATAGTTCACTCCCTTTGAAATTTCTTGGTTCTTCAAGCTTCCCAACTCACAACCTCCACTTTAATCGGTTTGGAATTGGAATTCCTCACTTAGTTGTAGCAAATCAAGAAGATGGAATGTTTTTTTTCTTGCTCTCACTTTCTCACACTCTTTGGTTTGGCCAGCAGCAGAAATATGGAGAGGAAAGGAGAAAAAATTGGTTAAGTAAGATGCCAAAGTGTCTTGGTCAAGATGCTCTTAGGTGGCGACACTTGTCGCCACCACCACCTTTCTTTTTTTTCTCTTTCTTTTCCTTCTTTTCTAGCCACTAGTTTTGGTCAGCCTTAGCTGTAATATAAGAAGATATTTTGCTCAAGTATCAATGAACTTGTAGGGTAAGAAAGTGGTGGTCAAGTGGTGCGTTCAATCGGTAGTGCGCGGGACCCGCCGGTTCGCGCCGTTTTTCTTAAAAACTCACATACTAGGGTTTTTACTTCCCATTCACTAACCTTATATCATTGCTACCAATCACATATTATTTCCCACTTAAAAGTCACTTTTAATCCTCAAATTTAATCCTTACTCTGTACCGAAAATTCATCCGGCGAAAAATCGCGAAAACCCTAATTTTGCTCCAAACTTGAAACCGAAGCGTAAAACCCTATTTTCTAGGTTTACTTACACTTATTGTGAAATAATTGGGTAGTGGGCTTTGATAAATAATAATTTTCAAATAAAAGAGTATTTTTGAGAAAATACAAGAAATTTGCGAGTCCTCACAGGTATACTCGAGTATTACCTTGTAGTCCGGACAACGTTCGGATGGGTGGAGCCTGGCCAACGGCCGGGAAGGGGGTGAATGAACAAACGAGGGATTTTACTTACAAAAATGCATTTTTAAACGATTGGAGGAATAAGGGGAAACGTCAGGAGAACGAACGAACCAACAAATTGTTCCTTGTGAGCCGTATCCTTTTAATGAATGTGTTACTATCGCTTTCCATTGTAAATGTTTCTTGAATTATTGATACTCTATGTTTCATGTATTGAAATAATTATTTGATTATGTGTTCGGAACCTCACTGAGCTTTTAGCTCACCCCTTTAGTTTTGTTTTTCTTAACAGGGGACGGTGAGCAGGATGACAGCATAGACTAGCCTAGTCTAGTTCTTTTGTTTTTTTTTTGTAATGGTTCTCTCCCCAGTGCTTGGCATGGGCTGGACGTATGAAGGATTGAAAACCTTTGTATATTCGATGTTTATACTCTCTTTTGGGTTGGCAATGTATATAAGTTCCGCTTTAAGTTTTGGATTGTTGCCCTATTTATTCTTGTGATTTTATTCTGATTTCATTTAAGAGCTGTATGAGGGAGTGAATCCCGACGAGAGCTGGGCAGGCGACCCGCCGAACCCTTTGGTTCGCCTTAAAGGGAGGTGGGGCCGTCACACAAAGGCTAAGCAACATCTAAATCCACCAATATTCATGCAATCAAGAGGTGCTTTAAAGTGGATGTAGCCGAATCAACTTGTAGCAGGCGACCTAATAACAAACCAATTTTGTGCAAGTACTCCATATTGAAGAAAGGCAAAGGTAACCCTGGAATCATAACCCAAATTGGGGTAATTGAAGACTCTTGATTTGTCTTGATAACTAATGTCCACTTGGATATGATTATAGGTGAGTTTTGAACAAACCCTATTTGATGGACAAAAAGTCTTGTATAGTCCTTTTATAGGCCTGGTCGAATAAGCACATGGCTGGTATCCAGAAGAGCAACAGAACAAGAACCTTTCAGACCTAAAGATATAAAAAGTTTCCTAATAACCTCCATTAGTGGTCTACTAAATGTAAACCTCCCGATTAGCACACTACAAAAGGTTCCTCGGGTCTAACATATTCTCACAAGATAACACTAGTGCTAGCTCGCCTTTATGCTTACCAAGAGAACGATGATTAGGCACAGACTGTGACGACCCCACTTCTTCCTAGGGTTTCAGTGGGCCGCCTGCCTAGTTCTCGCTAGGACTCGATACAAGTCAAGATTATAACTTAGAACTAATCAACCAATAAGAAAACTAATATAAAGAAAAGCGCTTCCTCAAATTAGTTATCCAATTCTACTTCATAATATTTCCAAATGTTACATCAAATTTCCAAAAGTAAAACCACCAAAAGTCGGTTAATTCATTTATATCCATAATTGGACCAAAATGCAATCAAAGCCAGCTTCTCCAAAATCTTTCCACTTTAAGTTCCTATTAAGGAAAACAAACTTAAGGGATGAGCTAACGCTCAGTGAGGCCAAGAAAACAGGCAAGCAAGCAAGTACAACGAGTATTAAAACTTATAAAAGAAGGGCAGCCACAATATTCATGTAACTCACAAAAGAAAATAGAACACAATCAATAAAGGATACAGAAGCTCTCAGGAGCTAAATCCACACTGCTTTGCCAAAATCTTGATCCAACATTTCCAAGTATTGACACTCCATCAACCGAGCAAGTAACAAGTCCGTAGAACCCCATTTTTCACCAAATTTCTGTCCACCGTTACACCCCCTGCCGGGCCCACACGTCAAACAAGATGTGATATTACTCGAGTATATCCAAATAAGTCAAGTACACGAGCCCAAGGTTCACCAAGCTCCTCAACCAAGCCACTGCTGGCTTGAGTTAAATAGCTAGCCATTGGGTTTTGGGGCCCCCAAGTTCAAGTATAAGTCGATGAGATTGCTCTCAAATCGACGCCAAGTCAAGCACAAGCACAAGTATAATTGCCAAATACGAGCAAGTCAATTATCAAGTCAGGCAAGAGAGCGAGAGTGAGATAAAATACACACTCGTCTCGACAAGTTTAATTCACATAGTCAACAAGAAGCGATTCAAATATTATGCAGCAAGTCATGCACTTGACACTCACCAAATCCAAAAGCAAGTGGGCAAGTAAGTCCTTTAATTGCCCGCACTGGGATTCCTTTCGAAATCCTCTTGAACACCTGAAGAAATATTAACCAGCTATCACTAAATGCAAACCACTTTTAGGTCAAATTTCCCCTTAAACCAACACTCATGTATACCCTAAATCACGTAGCATACGAGGAAGAAAATTCATTTGTTTAGGCAACTAGGCAACACATCAATAGAGGTTTAAATCCTTCACAAATCGAGATTCAAAATGAAGGTTTAAAGTCACAAGAGACCTTGTATCCATCCATGAAATCAAGCTTAAAATGGATTAACAATCTCAAAGGAAAGTTGGAAGTTCTTAAGAAGGGCATTTTGTTTGAAACCAGAAATTCCAGCTTTGTGCGACAATACTTGAAAAATCATATCTTGAGTTCCATAACTCCAAAAATTGGAAACTTTATACCATTGGAAACTAGATTCAAGGTAGTAAAACTTCTAGAAGACACTTTTTCCAGATTCAAACTATAAATCATTCAAATCTCAGCTCCAACTTGCTGCCTCATTAAAACAGGGCAAAACAGCCATGATTTTTAGTGAAATTTGAAAATTTAGCAAAATTCATAGGAACCAAATTAGCCTCTGAAATTTATAACACTTAAAACAATTCAAGTCTAGTTTCAAACCCAATAAGTGGAATGAAATTTGGATTTCCCTACAGCAATTTACAATAGTTTTATGAAAACCTGTTTTTGAAACTTGATCCACGGATTTCCAGCCTTGGAGCATCAACACAGTTTTAAAATCAGGGCATAACTAGGGCTACACAAGTCCAAATTTAGTTTGGTTTATGGCGTTGAAAACTACATTCGGAGTACTAAAAATCATTAGAAGAAACCATTTTCAAATTCATTTCACAAGAGGAGTGAAAATGAGCTACAAGATGCAGCTGTACAAGTCTCATGGGTAAACAGTAGGAGCAAATCAGTCCACTTTGCCAGTTCGCTACGGCTCACAGAAAACGAATTAGCAGGGGAATTTTATACCGTTGGAAAGCCCTCGGAGTCTAGCTTCAAATGCCATAAACGGCACTTGATTTCAACTCCTGAACAAAAATTTATAGGCTGTTAAGTGCGGACAGGCAGACTGCCCTGATCAAAATTTCAGATTTGGTTTCTTCTCTCTTTTGCCTATCTTTCACCCACTCAAATGAAATGATTTTTGAGAGATAATTTTTACACACACAATCCAACATATAAAAAGCATTTTTACAGCAGTTTTAGCAACAAATTTTGAAATTTAACCAAGGGAAATAAATCAGCAAAATTTCGGACAGCACCTCCTCTCTTTCTCTCTAACTTTCAAGCCAAAAATCAAGCGAGAAATGACAAAATAACAACCAAACAAACAAGAATCCTCAAGTTTGACCTCAAATTCGACCTCAAGGCCACTACCTAAGAGTAAATCAAGAAAACAAGGGTTTCCTCAAGTCATCTAGCTTAGCTTTGGTTAGGGTTTCAAATATCCTTGCATAACAACCCATAACCACTACTAACTCTTGTATAAAACTAAAGATCAAGGGAAATGAAACTTGTTACCTCTCCAAAGCTTCTTGAACCCTAGTTAGAGCCAAGCTTTACACCACCAATCCTGTGAGAACCCGTAAATTCCCTTATAATTTTTTAGGGTTTATTTCCTTTAATGGCATGTTTTCTGCATTTTCTGGTTTAGGAAAATTCTCCTGATGCATTTTATGAGTAATTATAGTTTTTATATGAATTTTCTAGTATTGGAGAGTTTTCGAAAAATTAAGGATAGATAACGGACGTGGGACCCACTAGTGCGATAAGTTCTGAAAAATTCGGCCAATAAGTTTAAGTTTCGGATACTGGTTGAAATTTATCGGGTGTTAAGAGATAAGTAGAGGATGTCATTTGGATTGGTTTGAGGGGGAACAAAGAGATAGAGATTCATTAATTAGGTGACAAGTGTCACCATTTGATTGGATGGACACTATTCACTTTTTGACTTTTTTACCAAGTGATTAAATATCTTAAAATTTCACAAAAATCACCATTTCTTCTCTCTCTCATGGCCGAACCTCTTGCAAGGAAAAGGAAGAAAACTTCTCCAAGTTTCGAGCTTCAAACTAGCTCAATCTTCCATTCCAACCGATTAAACTTAGAATTGTTCCATAAAATCCCTCTAGTTGGTGCTAGTAAGTGATTTGGTGAAGTTTTTTTGAAGAGCTAAGGTGGTCTACATCTCTCCCTCTCTTGTTTACTTGGTAAGTGGTATATGAACTTCCTCCTACACTTAATGATGTTTAATTTGTGCCTAATGGGAGCTAAAGTGATGGATTATGTGATTTATTTCTTGGTTTGTGATGAATTGGTGAAGTTTTTATTTTTTTGAGGAATTTTCTGGTTTAATATGATCATGGTGTTGTGGTTGTTTATGATGGTTGATAATGAGGGGTAATGACTATGGTAGGTGTGAATGATAGATAATTGCAACCAATTTTGGATTTGGAAGGAAAAGTGAAAGTTAGGGTTCTATCATCCCCAATTTCTGTCCGGTTTTATATCATGTGGTTAGATGCCGAATTAGACTTTACTCAAAACATGAAAGTTGTAGGTATTGATGAGTTTGAAGTGCCTGCAAATTTTCAGGTCATTTGGATGAGTGTAGAGTGAGTTATGCCGTTTTTACTGTAGCTGTTCTGTTTTGATCAGAATGCGAAAACTGCGATAGTAATTGGCCCTTTTGACTGGAATTGGTTTGGATTTTGAAGTTGGTGTCTTCTGATGAAATGTAGCTGGATGTCTTAGCTACCATATGCCTTTGGAATTTCGGCATTTGGATCTATATAGTCTGAATTATAGTAATTACAGTTTTGTGTGATTTGCAAACCTGTTTTGGTCATTCTGGTTTAGTATCTGGAATTTTTGACCTAGTTAAGCTAGGAACTGGATTGAGTGACCTTCTGCATTGTTGTAGCCCTGTTTCATAGCTTCGAAACGGTGGGTCTTACACCCCCATCCGATAATCGTAGTGACATTGACGCCATTACCGCATTAGGAGGTCAAAACTGTTTTTATTGTTGGAACAAATGAGTTACATTTCCTGATTTTTTGGTTTGCTTTAATGCTCATTTATGCATATGAAACCTTATTGGGGTTGTGGTTGGCATGGCTATATGACTCGTTATCGAGTCTCTTTTGGGGCTTGCTTTCATTTCGGTTGTTTCCTAGCTAAGTTTTGTACTTGTACTACTTTGAGCCTAGTGAACGGCTTCTGGGAAATGAGATGACTTTTGTGTGAAATGTTGGGACTGATTTGAGGATATAATGAAGCCTTAATGGCTGGAAAAGTAAGAATTTTAGGGGAGGTGCTGCCCGATTTTTCTAGGCCGTTTGGTTCCTTTAAGTTGGATTTGCCTTTTAGCAGAATGAAAGACTTTTGGGTTGTTTGCGCCTAGGTCTTCATGCTACCTTTTCGTTTCCATGGGAATCGTGTTTTTGCATTCTTGCACTAGTATTTATTTGGCAAGGCGTACGACGTGTAGTCGAGCCTCACATGTGCATTCTGTTTACTCGATTCTGGAAGTAAAACCTTCAATTGGTTTATTTTGATTATTTTAGGGTTTCTTGGCGATTAAGGCCAATCTGAAGTGAAAACTTTTGAAGTTGAGCCGGTGAGTGTACCACTCCCCTCCATTGCTGTTTAACTTGATTTCTGCTCTGCAATCTGTTTATTTGTTCGAGACGAGGGTGTACTTTATCACACTCGTTCTCTAGTCTGTTCATATGCCAATTTACTATGTAAAATTTGAATCTGTTATCTGTGTCTGCATCTGTTCGGATTTCTATGACTTATGAGCTCAATCCTGTGGCTAAGTTATTCGAGTCGGGCCGGCAAGGGCCTGGACGATTAGATAACGAACCACGGTAGTCTGTTCGGGGATTTTTGGGTATTGAGACCCTTGATTCCGGTATACTCGAGTATTACCATTTCTGTTCGGTTACGGTGAGCGGGCCCGGTAAAGGGGTGTTTGGTGGACGGAATTCGGTGTAAAGAGGGGTCTACGGACGCGTTGGTTCTATATGCGTTGACGGAGAGTCAACCGGTTTGGATCAAGTACTGCACTGGAAATTTGGCTCCTGAGAGCCACCCGTATCCTTCTGATTTGAATCATTAGTTCCTTTGCTTTACATCTGACATGTGTATCTGATTTGTTAAATGTGAAATGCCATGACTTTATTGCTATCTGTTTGGTACCTCATTGAGCGCAAGCTCACCCCGTTCTGTTCCTTTTGTTTTCCTTACAGGAAAAATAAATACTTTTGGACTGGATTTGATAATCGGTTGCCGACTTGAGCTAGTTGGACATATCTTTTGTATAGCTCATGTATTAAAACCCTAAATGTACTTTTGGTCCGTTTCTCTTTTGGATTTGGCAAACCGTACATGTATCCACTTTTGAATCACTTTGGTATGCCCCTTTTGGGAAGTATATGCTAACTTGTGAGATGTAAATATTTGCTTGACGTTTGGTTGGGTTTTGACGTGTCGGTTCCTCTTCATGGCCGACTCCGACTTTGTTTTTTCTTATTTTGTGGATTCGACTGGTTTTCACGCGGTTGTATGACCCGAAAAGTATTAGATCGCGCTAATCTGATCCGTAGTCCTGGCGAGAGCTGGGCAGGCAGTCCGCCAACCCCTTTGGTTCGCCTTAGGGGAAAGTGGGGCTGTCACAAGTGGTATCAGAGCCACGTCGCGTGGTCTCTGCGCGGAGTGAGACTGGGCCAAGTGGTGTTGTGGTCCTAATTTCATGGATATGTCTAAGTGCTCGTTTGAGCGTAAGTTATGAATCGGGCATGTGATAAGTGTACGAATCATTATCATGGGACTCGAGGAAGCTAGGTATGTATGCCGGGTAGGAATCCTTAATAAAGATTGTTTACTCTTGGGACCGGCCGGCTTGAGTTGTGAATTATCTTAGATGGGATTCTTGCGCTCGGATACGAAAGATATGAGGGCCTAGGTTAGAAAGGATTTGGTGAACTAAAAAGGCCATTCCTCGGTGGATCGTCTATGTTTGTACTTGACTTAACTGGCTGTATATATGTGTGTGGCTTAATTTTGATCGACTTGTATATATATGTTGTGATCATGTTTGCAATGTATAAATGTGTGTTAATGTGAAAGTTTTGCGTATTACTTACATGCTTTGATACTGCTTTGGTTTAGCATTCTTGCCTAGACCGAGTGAAATTTATGGAAGGAACACGAAGTGGTCGGGGACGTGGGCGCGGAACTAGACAACCCACGCCGGTTAGGGAAACGGGGGAAACCTCTACTGGACCCAATCCTGAACCCCAAATAGACCCCAATGTGCAGATAGCTGCCGCTATGCAGCAAATGACAAACCTACTAGCACAAGTAGTACAACAACAGGGCCAGAACCCAAACCTTAACCCTGGAAACCCCGGAAACCCTGGCCATCATATCGAGAGCGAAGATAGAGCTCTCGAACGATTCCAAAAGTTCGCTCCGCCAAAGTTTGTTGGGGGACCTGACCCAGACGTTGCCGAAAGATGGCTTGAAAAGATGGTGGATATATTTGCAGCCCTACATTACCCTGACGAACGGCAGGTGACTTTTGCCGTGTTCCAGCTTGAGGGGGCAGCCCGTTCCTGGTGGAACGTAATTCGGCAGAAGTGGGAACAAGAACAGACACCTAGGACTTGGGTGAACTTCATCAGAGAGTTCAATGCGAAGTTTTTCCCTCCTCTAGTTCAGGAGAGGAAGGAAGACGAGTTCATTCGACTCCGCCAAGGAGCTCAAACTGTGGCGGAATATGAGAGCCAATTCACCCGCCTATCCAAATTTGCGCCCGAACTCATCATGACCGAGCAGCGGCGAATAAGGCGTTTTATCCAGGGCTTGAACGTAGAAATTCAAAAAGATCTGGCGGTAGCCCAACTTAATGCCTTTAGTGATGCGGTGGAAAAAGCCCAGCGCGTTGAAACTGCAGGGTTACAAGTTAGAAACTTCCAAGCAAGAAAAAGGGGTTTTCCGGGGAGCAGCTCAGAACAAGCGGATAATAGTACAATCTCTAAGGTTCGCAAGGGAAACGGGGAAGTACGGCAACCAGGGGTGTCGCGTGATGTCCCTCAGGGAGGACGGGTCTCTGCTACGCGTGGTCCCTGTGGGTATTGCGGAGGACCAAGTCATACGGAAACAAATTGCTGGAAGAAAGAAGGAAAATGCTTGCGCTGTGGAAGCGCTGAACATCGGATTGCTAACTGTCCAGCTCGCCTGCGCGAGCGGAGAGGGACTCTGCCACCAACCAAGCCTAATTCTCAACAACCCGCCAAGAGCAACCCTGGACAGACGAAAGGAGAAGGGACGGGATCGAAGGCACCAGCTCGAGTATATTCTCTAGAGCAGCATCAGGTCCCTGACTCGTCTGAGGATGGAGAAGGTATGGTCCGTTGGGTACTTTAGATTTGATAGAGTCCGTTGATAAGAAAATTTCGAGGGCGAAATTTCTTTAAGGGGGAGAGAGTGTGAGAACCCGTAAATTCCCTTATAATTTTCTAGGGTTTATTTCCTTTAATGGCATGTTTTCTGCATTTTCTGGTTTAGGAAAATTCTCCTGATGCATTTTATGAGTAATTATAGTTTTTATATGAATTTTCTAGTATTGGAGAGTTTTCGAAAAATTAAGGATAGATAACGGACGTGGGACCCACTAGTGCGATAAGTTCGGAAAAATTCGGCCAATAAGTTTAAGTTTCGGATACTGGTTGAAATTTATCGGGTGTTAAGAGATAAGTAGAGGATGTCATTTGGATTGGTTTGAGGGGGAACAAAGAGATAGAGATTCATTAATTAGGTGACAAGTGTCACCATTTGATTGGATGGACACTATTCACTTTTTGACTTTTTTACCAAGTGATTAAATATCTTAAAATTTCACAAAAATCACCATTTCTTCTCTCTCTCATGGCCGAACCTCTTGCAAGGAAAAGGAAGAAAACTTCTCCAAGTTTCGAGCTTCAAACTAGCTCAATCTTCCATTCCAACCGATTAAACTTAGAATTGTTCCATAAAATCCCTCTAGTTGGTGCTAGTAAGTGATTTGGTGAAGTTTTTTTGAAGAGCTAAGGTGGTCTACATCTCTCCCTCTCTTGTTTACTTGGTAAGTGGTATATGAACTTCCTCCTACACTTAATGATGTTTAATTTGTGCCTAATGGGAGCTAAAGTGATGGATTAGGTGATTTATTTCTTGGTTTGTGATGAATTGGTGAAGTTTTTATTTTTTTGAGGAATTTTCTGGTTTAATATGATCATGGTGTTGTGGTTGTTTATGATGGTTGATAATGAGGGGTAATGACTATGGTAGGTGTGAATGATAGATAATTGCAACCAATTTTGGATTTGGAAGGAAAAGTGAAAGTTAGGGTTCTATCATCCCCAATTTCTGTCCGGTTTTATATCATGTGGTTAGATGCCGAATTAGACTTTACTCAAAACATGAAAGTTGTAGGTATTGATGAGTTTGAAGTGCCTGCAAAATTTCAGGTCATTTGGATGAGTGTAGAGTGAGTTATGCCGTTTTTACTGTAGCTGTTCTGTTTTGATCAGAATGCGAAAACTGCGATAGTAATTGGCCCTTTTGACTGGAATTGGTTTGGATTTTGAAGTTGGTGTCTTCTGATGAAATGTAGCTGGATGTCTTAGCTACCATATGCCTTTGGAATTTCGGCATTTGGACCTATATAGACTGAATTATAGTAATTACAGTTTTGTGTGATTTGCAAACCTGTTTTGGTCATTCTGGTTTAGTATCTGGAATGTTTGACCTAGTTAAGCTAGGAACTGGATTGAGTGACCTTCTGCATTGTTGTAGCCCTGTTTCATAGCTTCGAAACGGTGGGTCTTACACCCCCATCCGATAATCGTAGTGACATTGACGCCATTACCGCATTAGGAGGTCAAAACTGTTTTTATTGTTGGAACAAATGAGTTACATTTCCTGATTTTTTGGTTTGCTTTAATGCTCATTTATGCATATGAAACCTTATTGGGGTTGTGGTTGGCATGGCTATATGACTCGTTATCGAGTCTCTTTTGGGGCTTGCTTTCATTTCGGTTGTTTCCTAGCTAAGTTTTGTACTTGTACTACTTTGAGCCTAGTGAACGGCTTTTGGGAAATGAGATGACTTTTGTGTGAAATGTTGGGACTGATTTGAGGATATAATGAAGCCTTAATGGCTGGAAAAGTAAGAATTTTAGGGGAGGTGCTGCCCGATTTTTCTAGGCCGTTTGGTTCCTTTAAGTTGGATTTGCCTTTTAGCAGAATGAAAGACTTTTGGGTTGTTTGCGCCTAGGTCTTCATGCTACCTTTTCGTTTCCATGGGAATCGTGTTTTTGCATTCTTGCACTAGTATTTATTTGGCAAGGCGTACGACGTGTAGTCGAGCCTCACATGTGCATTCTGTTTACTCGATTCTGGAAGTAAAACCTTCAATTGGTTTATTTTGATTATTTTAGGGTTTCTTGGCGATTAAGGCCAATCTGAAGTGAAAACTTTTGAAGTTGAGCCGGTGAGTGTACCACTCCCCTCCATTGCTGTTTAACTTGATTTCTGCTCTGCAATCTGTTTATTTGTTCGAGACGAGGGTGTACTTTATCACACTCGTTCTCTAGTCTGTTCATATGCCAATTTACTATGTAAAATTTGAATCTGTTATCTGTGTCTGCATCTGTTCGGATTTCTATGACTTATGAGCTCAATCCTGTGGCTAAGTTATTCGAGTCGGGCCGGCAAGGGCCTGGACGATTAGATAACGAACCACGGTAGTCTGTTCGGGGATTTTTGGGTATTGAGACCCTTGATTCCGGTATACTCGAGTATTACCATTTCTGTTCGGTTACGGTGAGCGGGCCCGGTAAAGGGGTGTTTGGTGGACGGAATTCGGTGTAAAGAGGGGTCTACGGACGCGTTGGTTCTATATGCGTTGACGGAGAGTCAACCGGTTTGGATCAAGTACTGCACTGGAAATTTGGCTCCTGAGAGCCACCCGTATCCTTCTGATTTGAATCATTAGTTCCTTTGCTTTACATCTGACATGTGTATCTGATTTGTTAAATGTGAAATGCCATGACTTTATTGCTATCTGTTTGGTACCTCATTGAGCGCAAGCTCACCCCGTTCTGTTCCTTTTGTTTTCCTTACAGGAAAAATAAATACTTTTGGACTGGATTTGATAATCGGTTGCCGACTTGAGCTAGTTGGACATATCTTTTGTATAGCTCATGTATTAAAACCCTAAATGTACTTTTGGTCCGTTTCTCTTTTGGATTTGGCAAACCGTACATGTATCCACTTTTGAATCACTTTGGTATGCCCCTTTTGGGAAGTATATGCTAACTTGTGAGATGTAAATATTTGCTTGACGTTTGGTTGGGTTTTGACGTGTCGGTTCCTCTTCATGGCCGACTCCGACTTTGTTTTTTCTTATTTTGTGGATTCGACTGGTTTTCACGCGGTTGTATGACCCGAAAAGTATTAGATCGCGCTAATCTGATCCGTAGTCCTGGCGAGAGCTGGGCAGGCAGTCCGCCAACCCCTTTGGTTCGCCTTAGGGGAAAGTGGGGCTGTCACAAATCCACCAAGAAATCACCACAAGGTAAGAGCTTTCTTCTAGCTAGATCAACTTCCAAAAGTTTGAAGGTGTTGGATGAATTCTTGGAGCAAGATTTGTGGATGAAGTTTTGAGTTTTTCTTCTCCTCTTTTGTGCTTCAAGTGTTCAACCAAATGAGAGAGAAAATGAGAGGAGATGGAGTTTGAATTGTGATGTGAAGTTGAGAAGAAACTAGCTTTTTGGTGGTTGAGAAGGTCAACTAGGAATAGGAGCTCAATAGTGTCATGCAATGCTAATTTCCTTCTTGTTTGCTACACTCAATTACTAATCTTCCAAGGTAGTTTAGGTTGCATCATTAATACTCATTCTTACTAGTCCAAGATTAATTCTCAAAATCCCCAATTAGTCGCGCCGGTGCGATTTTTGAAAAATTTTGACGCGTAAGCGATAAAAATATAATTTAAGTAAAATTCATGCTAAAATAATAAAATAAAATAACACCAATGCAAATAATTTTTGTGAGAACCCTAGAATTTTCATATTTTCTTAGTCTATTGTTTATTCTCATTTTCCCTCTTAAGTGAAAATTTGTTAACTAATCGTTTTAAACAAAGGAAGGTTTGTTGCTATGTATATTTGTGTGTGAGATACGTATATATGTGTATGTGTTAGAAGTACGGTTGAGCGTGGCAATGGAACTTGGAAAAGAGGAAAAAATTTTGCGAAAAGACTGAAGGGCCGAATCTGGCCGGATTGTTGAGGGTTTTTGAAAAAAATTGACTTTGCTACTGCCTTGAATCCGGCCAAGAATCCGGCCGGAAATCCTGCCAGATTCTGGTCAGATTGTGACGTGGCACAGGCGGCCACCAACTTTGACTGCCCGTTTCCTTCCATTTTATATAGATTTTGGCCCAAAAATATCTTCATTTCACCCTTGCTCAACCGTGAGTCTTAGAGAGAAGAAAGAAAGCTCTTCAAATTCTAGTTTCAATTTTCTCTTAGATCTTGAGTTTTCTGTGAGAACCCGTAAATCCCTAATAATTTTCCTAGGGTATTTTCCCTTTAAAGACATGTTTTCTGCATTTTCTGGCTTAGGAAAATTCTCCTGGTAAATTTTATGAGCAGTTATAGTTTTTAGATGATTTTTCTAGTATTGGAGAGTTTTTGAAAAATTAAGAGTATATAATAGATGTGGGACCCACTAGTGCGAATAGTTCGGAAAAATTTGGCCAATTAGGTTAAATTCCGGATACTGTGTGAAATTTATCGGGTGTTAAGAGATAAGTAGAGGATGTGAAGTGATTGATGTGAGAGGAAAAAGAAAAGATAGGATTGCATTAATGGAGGTGACAAGTGTCACCATTATATTGGTTAGGGCTTAAGACTTACTATTCATGGTTTTGACCTTTTGACTTATTGGTTAAATATCTCAAAAATTGACTAAAAATTCACTCTTTCTTACTCCTTGGTGGCCGGCCCTCTTAAGCTCAAGAAGGAAGAAACTCTTCAACATTTTAGCTTCCATTTAACTCAATCATCCAAACCCAAGTGCTTAAATTAGTTTCTACTCCATAAAATCCCTCCACTTGGTGCTAGTAAGTGATTTGGTGAAGTTTTTTGAAGAAGCTAAGGTGTTCTACAAATCCTCTTCTCTTGTTTACTAGGTAAGTGGTGCTTGAACTTTCCCCTACACCTAATGATGCTTAATTTGTGCCTAGTGGAAGCTAAAGTGATGATATTTGTGGTTTATTTCTTGGTTTGAAATGAATTGGTGAAGTTTTCAATTTATTGGAGATTTTTCTGGTTTAATGTGATCATGATGTTGTGGTTATTTATGATGGTTGGTAATGAGGGGTAATGACTCTAGTAGGTGTGAATTATTGATAATTGCAACCAATTTTGGGTTTGGATTGAAATGTGAAAAGTTAGGGTTTCATAACCCCCTTTTCTGTCCGGTTTTGTATCTCATGGTTAGAGGCCGAATTGGCCTTTTCTTAAAACATGAAAGTTGTAGGAATTGATGTGTTTGAGGTGCCTGTAAAATTTCAGGTCATTTGGAGTAGTGTAGAGTGAGATATGTCGATTTTACTGTTGCTATTCTGGGTTGATCAGAATGTGCCAACTGCGCTTGTAATCGTCTGTTTTGACTGGAATTGCTTTGGATTTGGTTGTTGAGGTCTTCTGATGAAATGTATCTGGATGTCTTAGCTACCATATGCCTTTGGAATCAATGCATTTGGACTTGTATAGACTGAGTTGGACTAATTACAGCATAGTGTGATTTGTAAACCTGCAATTACGGTTCTGGTTTGGTATTCTGCATTTTTGACCTAGTTGTGCTAGGATTTGGACTGAGTGGCCTTCTAAATTGTTGTAGCCCTGGTTCTTAGCTTCGAAACGGTGGGTCTTACACCCTCATCTGATAATCGTAGTGAAATTGGTGCCATTACCGCAAAATACGGACAAAACTGTGTTTTATTCGGGGCCAAAGCTAATGCCATTTCTTGAATTTCTGGTTACTCATGATGCTTGTATATGTTTATAAAACCCTATTGGGGTTGTGATTGGCATTGTTTTATGACTCGTTATCGAGTCTCATTGTATTTGTTTGCGTGTTCTAGGGCGTGACGGTGGTTCACGACGAACTTTTGACCACGGTGTATGAAACACCACTTACTTGATTGGTGAGTATACTACTCACTTAAATGTTACAATGTGGCTTTGTTATATGTGAATTTGATGCCTTGAAGGCGTATTTGGCTATTGGAAGTGATTGAGGTGAGGGTGTACTTGACCGCCCTCACCCCCTTGTGATTCCATTCATGACTGTTTACCGTTTTACTGAAATATTGCACTTGATATATGATATATTGAATTCCTGTCATGGAAAACTGATTTGGTGTCGTTTGGACGAATATCCAAACGGCCTTACTATGTCACTGAGCTCAACCCCGTTAGGTAGTCAATTGAATCGAGCCGGCGAGGGCTTGGTCGTGAAAATTGACCTGCCACGGGGACTATACTGGGGAGCCTTGTAGTAATGAGACTCTTGGTTCCGGTATCCTCGAGTATTACCAAAAGCTACTGATTGGAGTGCGGGCCCGGTTGGGGTATGTTGGGTGGAAGGAATGGAAGTAAAGTGATGTCTACGGTTTGGTACTTTTAACATTGACGGAGGGTCAATGAGGTTGGATCAAGAAAATAAGCGAGGAAATGGGCTCTTGAGAGCCGTCCGTATCCTTTTACCGTTTTGTTTCATTCCTTAATTGTGTACTTTAATTGAAAGGACTTGCTATATGCTCTTTGTTGCTTATGTGGTAGTAACTCACTGAGCTTTAGCTCACTCCGTTCCATTTGTTTTCCTTACCGGAAAATGACTATTTTGGGAAAGGTTGTGCTAGTTGGTTGTCAAGTTGAGCATGTAAATGTATTTTGAATAGCTCCGTGAGGGTGAAAACCCTAAGTGTTTTGTTCCAACCAATGGTTGGTTGTAATTGACTATTTGCACATGTATGGACTAGTTGGATATTTTGGTATGCCGTTTGGCTTGTAAACGTTGAATTTCAATGTATGTATATGTTGGATTGATGTATGGTTGAACTCCGGATTCTGACGTGTCCGGCATTGTTCATCATCGGCGTTTTCCATTTTTTTTCTATTTTATTTTATTTTGTGATTTTGACTTGTTTGCCCGCGTGGGTATGTTCCGGAACGTATTAGATCGACGTAAACTGACCCGTTAGTCCTGGCGAGAGCTGGGCAGGCAGTCCGCTAACCTCTTTGGTTCGCCTTAGGGGAAGGTGGGGCTGTCACAAGTGGTATCAGAGCCTAGGTTTGAACTAGCCTGGGTGTTATAGGACTGCTTGATTTGAGGATTTGTTGTTTATGGCCTGTAAGCTAATATTTATGATTAATTGTTCTTGTGGTGTAGGATGGCCGAACAGGGTGACACTAGTGCTAGTCCTTCGGGAGTGAGACCTCGCAGAGCACTCCCCGTGATTCCATATCAGATACGGCCAGGAGGAGCCGTTATTCGTTGGAGCCCATCTGACCGTCTCCGACGGTGCGCGTGTAAAGAGAAGTATGCCTATCTAAACGCACTAGTATTGGCGGCGGCGAAGGAGCGTAAGGAGCTAGCGGATGATGACACTAAGTTGGAAGCTGAGGTTGCTACGTTGGAAGCTGAGGTGACTCAGGGTAGGGCAACCAACGAGAAGCAGGCGGCACGTATCAAGGAACTAGAATATGACGTGCTCGAGGTCGAGGACAGAGTTGATGACCTATGCGACCAACTGAGGGAGGCACGAGAGCGCGAGCTCAAGCGAGCTCGCAAAGTCAGGGGTCACGCTGAGGTGATCCTTAATTTGTGTGACGATGGTCTTGAGGAGTCTAGCGATGAGGCTTCGTATGCGGGGGCTGAGGCGGAGGAGGAGTCTACCCCGTCGCCTGGGTCCCATACCCCGGCAACTGACTAGGCCTTGACTTCTAGGCTTCTTTTGGGATAGTTGGTGATTTTGTATGTATATAGGGATAGGGATAGCGCCTTAGCTAACCGTTTTGGATGTAGGGTTAGCTACGTGTAAATCTCTTTTGATAGGCCAATCCTCAGGGGGATCGTTTATGTTAGTACGTGCCTTGGCCGTACTTGACTTGACTGATTGTATATATGTATGTGGCTTGATCTTGTTTGGCTTGTATATATTTATGTTTGTGTTCATGTTTGGAATGTACAAATATGTGTTATTGTGAAAGTTTAAGTGTTACTCACATGCCTTGTTATTACTTTGGTTTAGTATTCTTGCCTAGATCAAGTAGAACTTATGGAAGGTACATGAAGTGGTCGGGGACGTGGGCGTGGATCTAGACAACCCACACCGGTTACGGGTACGGGGGAAACCTCTACTGGACCCAATCCTGAACCACAAGTAGACCCGAATGTGCAAATAGCTGCTGCTATGCAGCAAATGACAAACCTACTAGCACAAGTAGTGCAACAACAGGGCCAGAACCCAAACCCTAACCCCGGGAACCCTGGTAACCACATTGAGAGCGAAGATAGAGCTCTTGAACGCTTTCAAAAGTTTTCCCCGCCAAAGTTTGTTGGGGGACCCGACCCTGACGTTGCTGAGAAATGGCTTGAAAAGATGGTTGACATATTCGCGGCCTTACACTACCCTGATGAACGGCAGGTGACTTTTGCCGTGTTTCAACTTGAGGGAGCAGCCCGTTCCTGGTGGAACGTGATCCGACAGAAATGGGAACGGGAGCAGACGCCGAGGACTTGGGTGAACTTCATTAGAGAGTTTAATGCGAAGTTTTCCCCTCCTCTAGTCCAGGAGAGGAAGGAGGACGAGTTCATTAGGCTCCGCCAAGGGGCTCAAATTGTGGCGGAATATGAGAGTCAATTCACCCGCCTGTCCAAGTTTGCACCTGAGTTAATCATGATTGAGCAAAGACGGATTAGGCGCTTTATTCAGGGTTTGAATGTTGATATTCAGAAAGACCTCGCGGCGGCTCAAATCACTGCGTTTAGCGAGGCTGCGGAAAAGGCCCAGCGAGTTGAAAGTGCACGGTTGCAAGTCCGGAACTTCCAGGCGAAGAAGCGTGGCTTTCCTGGGAGTACTTCCGGACAGGGTGAGAAGAGTACTCCCTCTAAATTTGGACGAGGAACGGGTGGTGGTCGACATTTTGGTTCTGGTAGAGGGACTCCATTCAGGGGTGGTCAAGCTGGACGAGGACAAAGGGGAAATGCTCCGAGCGGCTCGGCTTCAGCACCTCGCGGTCCCTGTGGGCACTGTGGGAAAGCAAACCACACCAAAGATAATTGCTGGAGGAAACAGGGTAAATGTCTGCGATGTGGAAGCGCGGACCACCAATTGGCTACTTGCCCGGTCCTGAAACAGGACGGCAAGGGGAACCAACCACTGCCGAGGACCAATGCTGGACCAGCAAAGGGAGACGGGTCCAAACCTAAAGTTCCAGCTAGGGTGTATTCCTTAGAGCCCCATCAGGTCCCAGAGTCTTCAGAGGTGGTGGAAGGTACGATCCCTATTTTCCACCGCTTTGCCAAAGTTTTAATTGATCCTGGTGCCACTCATTCGTTTGTTAACCCTGATTTCATGTGTGGCATCGATATAAAACCTGCTAGTTTACCATATGACCTAGAAGTTAATACACCTACGGGGAATCAACGTTTGGTGACTAGTATGGTTTATAAGGATTGTGATGTATGGGTAGGTGAAAGGAGATTTTTAGGAGACCTGATTAGCTTGTCCATTAAGGGGTACGATGTGATTCTGGGTATGGACTGGCTAGCCAAATATAACGCCCAACTGGATTGTAAAACGAAAATAGTAGAATTTCGCATTCCTGGCGAGGCAACCTTAAGGTTAGATATAAGGGGTAGGTTAGCCTCGTCTGCTTCAATTTCGGGCATCCGAGCTAGGAAACTGATAAGGAGAGGGGCGCAAGGATTTTTGGCCTTTTTGATTAATATCCCTATGGATAAGTTAAAAGTGGAAGACGTGGCCGTAGTGAGGGAATTTCCGGATGTATTCCCTGATGAGTTAGTAGCCTTACCTCCGGAAAGGGAGATAGAATTTCGAATAGACCTGTTGCCTGGAACCTCACCTATCTCAAAAACCCCTTACCGAATGGCGCCTGCAGAACTTAAGGAGCTTAAGTTGCAATTGCAAGATCTTTTGGAGCGGGGATTCATTCACGAGAGTGGGTCTCCTTGGGGGGCTCCTGTCCTATTTGTGAAGAAAAAGAACGGAACCTGTAACATCCCGAATATTAGGAGGTTGGTTATGAAGAAAATATTAAAGTGCATTTCTTTGGGTTGATTTAAAACCTAATTTTGTTTTAAAAAGACTAGAAACCCTAATATTGTAGCCCAAAACCCTAGTTTACTTGTGACTAACCGGTTTTCCTAAATCTCTCATATTTTAATTGAAACCCTAATTTTAAATTACTGGAATTGGAAAATTCCTCACGTTTTCTTAAAAATTTCTTTTTATTTGAAAATTATCATTTATTAAAACCCTACTATCCAATTATTCCATGATAAGTGTAAATAAACCTAGAAAATAAGGTTTTATTCTTCGGTTTCAAGTTTGGAGCAAAATTAGGGTTTTCGCGATTTTCTGCCGGATGAATTTTCGGTACGAAGCAAGGACCAAATTGGGTGATTAAAAGTGACTTTTAAGTGAGAAATAATATGTGAGTAGTAGCAATGATATAAGGTTAATGAATGAGAAGTAAAAACCCTAGTACGTGAGTTTTAAGAAAAACGGCGCGAACCGGCGGGTCCCGCGCATTACCGATTGAACGCACTGCTTGACCACCATTTTTCTTCCCCAACAAGTTTGTTGACTTTGTACATAATATCTTCTTATATTGTAGCAGCCTTGACCGAAATTAGTGGCCAAGAAAGGCAAGAAAGAAAGAGAAAAAGAAAGGGTGGTGGTGGTGACACTTGTCACCACCTCATGGCTTCTTAACCAAGACCATTAGTAACCATTTAAATCCAACACTTAGCAATTTCTTCTTCATTTCTGCTGGGCTGGCTGAGAACAACAAGGAGAGAAACTCCAAAGGAAAATCTTTCATTTCATCTCCAAATCCAACAAATAAGTGAGGAATCGAGCAAAGTAAACCGATTAAACTTGTTTTCTAGTGACTAGCTAGTGAGTTGTGGAGTGATTCTTGAGGGGGAGAGCTTGTGCTACTCTTGGTGACTTTTATTCAAGGTAAGAGAGTTTATCTCTCCAAGTTTTACTTCTAATCTTGTTATATTAAGCCTAGTAACTTGATTTTATGGTGAGATTGTGGATGATGAGCATGTTTTAGTAGTTTTCCCCAATTTATTTGATGCACTAGGGCTTATGGAAATTCTGCCCAAATGATTGTATGATATTTATATGTTGCAATTGAGGTGTTATATGGTGTTTTGGTAGTGATTGGACCAAGAAATTGAGGAAAGATTCACTAGAAACTTAAAATTTCCAAAATCTGGAAAATGGTCTTAACATTCTGTCCGAATTTTTATCTATATGTTAGAGGCTGTTTTGGCCTTAGGTCAAAGAATAAAGGTTGTATCGAATGACATTTTATAGGTGCCTACAAAATTTCAGCTCAAACGGAGCAACGCAGAATGTGAAAAGTCCAAAATACCCCTACTGTTTTAAGAATTTCCCAGCAGTCCGTTTCTTCAGTTCAGTCCAGTTTATCACGATTTTTGACCAGGATCCATTCTGATTTAGCTCTGGGCCAAAACATAAAAGTTGTAGTGTTCTGAAGTAGCTTTAAAATGCCTCAAAGAAAACCACATTCGGACTTGTGTACACTGAGTTATGTCCATTACAGTGTTCTGCGTTTAAACAGCCGGTGAATTGGTTTCTGGTTTAGTAATCTGAGATTTTGACTAAGTTACATTAGGAAATGGACTAAGTGACCTTCATGAATGTTGTAGCTCTGTGTCTTAGCTTCGAAACGGCGTAGGTTTCATTTTAATCCGATAAGCGTAGCCTCGGATATGGTATTACCGCATTTGTACGTCAAATCCGTCTTGAACTAAATTGCGTTTCTGCACTTGTACTTAATACGATTCTTGTTATTATGATATTGTGAGCCTATGCGACGGCTCTTGGCTTGAATTGTTTTATGTGTGATGTTGGGTTGTTGTTGAAGAAAAATAATGAAGCCTAAATGGCTGGAAATTAGGTAAACACAAAGGGCATGCTGCCCGAATTTTTACTCGAGGTCTAGAAAACCATATGTGTAACTTGAGTGAAGGTTAAGTGCCTATCACTTGAACTAGCGATACCCTTGTTACTCTGGTTGTTGAGAATTATACGTTAGGACTTGATCGAACTTGTACCTTGGGGAAAAGCCTAATGGCCAATGTAAACTTGAATTTCCTTGTACTTTCAACTCAAGCATTATTTCCAAGCATCGATGTTACAAAACCTTATGATTTGAAAAGCGAGCAAGTTTTCACGAGTGTCTTTCAAATGAATTTCAATTTCTTGATTCTTATTGAACGAAACGCTTAAGTTTCGAACCTTAGTTGATTTTCAAAGTTCTCAAGTTAAGTTTTATCGCAGATTTGGACTCCCAACTCGGAGTACCACCCAGACACGAGCACTAGAAGCACTATTTTGGTGAGTGCTTCCAAATATCCAATTGTACTTGATATGTGTGCTTCTTACTTGACTTGCGTGATTACATGACAATGAATGAAAGGACAAGGGTGTACTTTATCGCACTTGCCCTAATATGACCTGTTCTTGCTATTGATCATACTTGACTTGTTGTACATGTACTTGAATTATATCTTGCCTGGAATTCCAGAAACCCTGTGGCTAGTTAATCGAGTCGAGCCGGCAAGGGCCTGGTCGATTAGATAACAAACCCTGGGTCACTTGTAATGTCGAGTGGAGTGTTATCTCCTCGACTAACGGTATACTCGAGTATTACCACCCGTCTTTCTTGAGGATTTTAGGCCCAGCTGGGGGTTTGAACGGTGGACGGAGAGTCGTGTAAGTGGTGTTCTACTGGATTGGTTACTTACTTGAAAGTTGACGGAGTGTCAACTACTACGTGATCAAGCTTCTGGTAATGCAATGGGAATTTGGCTCCTGAGAGCCATCCGTATCCTTATACTTTGGAGTGATTATTGTTTATTGGATTATTGTTTCTTTTGAAAAACTTCTACACTCGCTCATTTTAAGATCGCTACTTGACGTGTTATTGCTCACATTTATGAACTCTTCGTGCTCGTTACTTTGCTATATCGAAAACTTGTACTTATAAATAATGGTCAATTTGCTATTTGGAACCTCACTGGGCTTTTAGCTCATACCACGCTATTTGTTTTCCTTACAGGGGGTACGAGTGACGCGTGAGACTTGTAAAAGACTAGCGTAGCCTTTTGTTTTGACTTTTGACTTTTGGTCTTGTACTCGCGCTATTCCTCGAATGGAACATGTTGTACTTGGATTGTATAGGTTTTGAACTAGTTTGGTGTATTGAGGCTTTGTACCTCGATTTCTATCAATGTAAATTATAAGCTTGAATTGCGGATATTATTTATGGTTCATGGATGTGTGTACATGACTCGATTGAGATAGTGAGTGAGTCCTGGCGAGAGCTGGGCAGGCGCTCCGCCGAACCCTTTGGTACGCCTTAGGGGGAGGTGGGGTCATCACAGATGGTATCAGAGCTCCTATTGAGCTCGTGCCGGGAGAGGGTTCTCGGACTGTGGGGATTGACTTGTTAAGTGTGGAACAATTGTCTATTGTTGGGAACCTTAGATATGTATGTTGGGTAGGAATCTCTAATACGGGTGATTTGCTCTTGAGCCTGGCCAGCTTGAGTGGTGAATTATCATATTTTCGGATTCTTGTCCCCGAATACCAAAGAGTGACATCTTTACGATCAGTTGAGATCTCGTGTAATATTCGGATAAGTTTGGATGGTGAAAACAAAGGCACAGGGAATGCGAGTAGTCTGGACTTGAAAAATATTGAAGATATTCATGGGATTTGGGATCCTTCTTATTCACGTGTTTCGAGCCTTGATTAAGTGTAGTGCCTGAGCGATACCTAGGGTTAATGCTCTATAAGCTATGTGACTTGTTTTGATCGAATGTGTTGTATTGCCTTGTTTTATGATTTAGAGGGGTTTATGATTTGCATTAGTCTGTTTTGTGCTGTTGATATTTATATAGTTACTTAGTGGCTATATTCTATTATTGATTAGTTGGTTATATTGTTATAGTTGATTCGCTACGAACCATGGAGGGTAGAAGAAGTCAAGCTAAGGGAACTAATCGAGGACGCGGTCCTAGTCGTAGCCGTGGGGGTAGACAAGCCCAGGAACCGGTACGAGAATCGAGAGAGGAAAGAGAGGCAACGGTTGAGCCACAACCTGAACCCCAAGCTACAGGGGGAGATCAAGTGGCAACTGCCATCCAGCAAATGACCAATATTCTGGCCCGTTTAGTGGAACAACAGGGTCAAGCCCCTGTAAACCAACCTCGGGACCCCGATATGGGGCAGGATAGAGCTTTGGAGAGATTCCAAAAGTTCTCCCCACCCAAGTTTTTAGGAGGGCCAGACCCGTATGAGGCTGAGAAATGGCTGGAGGCCATGATAAATATTTTTGCTGCCTTAAACTATACGGAGGAGAGACAAGTCCAATTTGCTGTATTTCAGTTTGAGGGGCCAGCTAGGGCCTGGTGGAATGTAGTGAGGGCCAAGTGGGAGAGAGAAAGAACTGCATGGACTTGGCTAAACTTTGTACGGGACTTCAACGAAAAATACCTTCCACCCATCGTCCAGGAGAAGAGAGAGGACGAATTCATTAAACTTCGTCAGGGGATGTTGAGTGTAACTGAGTATGAGACTCAGTTTACAAAGTTGTCCAAATTTGCTCCCGAACTGATAGCTACGGAACAAAGAAAAGTACGGAGATTCATACAAGGACTGAACGTGGAGTTACAAGAAGCCTTAGCGGCGGTCCAAATTAATACATTCACCGAGGTTCTGGAGAAAGCCTTGAGGATAGAGACTGCTAGGGCACAAGTGAGAGCTTTCCATACAAAAAGGAGAGGTGGGCCTGGTGGAAGTCAAAGGCAAGGACAAAGTGATTTAGATATGCCACCTTCTAAGTTAGGTCGAGAAGATGGTAGTGAGAAAATTTCAAGGACGGTTAAGGAAAGTACTCCAAGAGGAGCTTCGCGTGGCTGGGCCCAAGCAAGAGGTACCTCACAAGGAGGTCAGACCTCAGCCCCTCAGGTATCTTGTGGGTACTGTGGGAAGGCCAATCATGTGGAGAGTGATTGTTGGCGAAAAGCGGGAAAATGTTTATGGTGTGGTAGCACCGAGCACCAGCTTGCAACCTGTCCCCGTAGATCACGCCTAAACCCTGAACAAGCAAGTGTAGGAGGAACTAAGCCAAGAGTGCCGGCTAGAGCGTATGCCTTGAACCAACAGGCAGTACCTGAACCAACAGAGATAGTAGAAGGTACGATTCGTAATTTCTATTGTTTAACTAAGTTTTGGCTATAGTGAGACCCGAGAGCCGGAAACGAATATATAAGGAAAATACCCTACGTTATTCGAAGTGCATGTATGAATTTCGAGGACGAAATTCTTTTAAGGAGGGGAGATTGTAACATCCCGAATATTAGGAGGTTGGTTATGAAGAAAATATTAAAGTGCATTTCTTTGGGTTGATTTAAAACCTAATTTTGTTTTAAAAAGACTAGAAACCCTAATATTGTAGCCCAAAACCCTAGTTTACTTGTGACTAACCGGTTTTCCTAAATCTCTCATATTTTAATTGAAACCCTAATTTTAAATTACTGGAATTGGAAAATTCCTCACGTTTTCTTAAAAATTTCTTTTTATTTGAAAATTATCATTTATTAAAACCCTACTATCCAATTATTCCATGATAAGTGTAAATAAACCTAGAAAATAAGGTTTTATTCTTCGGTTTCAAGTTTGGAGCAAAATTAGGGTTTTCGCGATTTTCTGCCGGATGAATTTTCGGTACGAAGCAAGGACCAAATTGGGTGATTAAAAGTGACTTTTAAGTGAGAAATAATATGTGAGTAGTAGCAATGATATAAGGTTAATGAATGAGAAGTAAAAACCCTAGTACGTGAGTTTTAAGAAAAACGGCGCGAACCGGCGGGTCCCGCGCATTACCGATTGAACGCACTGCTTGACCACCATTTTTCTTACCCAACAAGTTTGTTGACTTTGTACATAATATCTTCTTATATTGTAGCAGCCTTGACCGAAATTAGTGGCCAAGAAAGGCAAGAAAGAAAGAGAAAAAGAAAGGGTGGTGGTGGTGACACTTGTCACCACCTCATGGCTTCTTAACCAAGACCATTAGTAACCATTTAAATCCAACACTTAGCAATTTCTTCTTCATTTCTGCTGGGCTGGCTGAGAACAACAAGGAGAGAAACTCCAAAGGAAAATCTTTCATTTCATCTCCAAATCCAACAAATAAGTGAGGAATCGAGCAAAGTAAACCGATTAAACTTGTTTTCTAGTGACTAGCTAGTGAGTTGTGGAGTGATTCTTGAGGGGGAGAGCTTGTGCTACTCTTGGTGACTTTTATTCAAGGTAAGAGAGTTTATCTCTCCAAGTTTTACTTCTAATCTTGTTATATTAAGCCTAGTAACTTGATTTTATGGTGAGATTGTGGATGATGAGCATGTTTTAGTAGTTTTCCCCAATTTATTTGATGCACTAGGGCTTATGGAAATTCTGCCCAAATGATTGTATGATATTTATATGTTGCAATTGAGGTGTTATATGGTGTTTTGGTAGTGATTGGACCAAGAAATTGAGGAAAGATTCACTAGAAACTTAAAATTTCCAAAATCTGGAAAATGGTCTTAACATTCTGTCCGAATTTTTATCTATATGTTAGAGGCTGTTTTGGCCTTAGGTCAAAGAATAAAAGTTGTAGCGAATGACATTTTATAGGTGCCTACAAAATTTCAGCTCAAACCGAGCAACGAGAACGTGAAAAGTCCAAAATACCCCTACTGTTTTAAGAATTTCCCAGCAGTCCGTTTCTTCAGTTCAGTCCAGTTTATCACGATTTTTGACCAGGATCCATTCTGATTTAGCTCTGGGCCAAAACATAAAAGTTGTAGTGTTCTGAAGTAGCTTTAAAATGCCTCAAAGAAAATCTGATTCGGACTTGTGTACACTGCGTTATGTCCATTACAGTGTTCTGCGTTTAAACAGCCGGTGAATTTGTTTCTGGTTTAGTAATCTGAGATTTTGACTAAGTTACATTAGGAAATGGACTAAGTGACCTTCATGAATGTTGTAGCTCTGTGTCTTAGCTTCGAAACGGCGTAGGTTTCATTTTAATCCGATAAGCGTAGCCTCGGATATGGTATTACCGCATTTGTACGTCAAATCCGTCTTGAACTAAATTGCGTTTCTGCACTTGTACTTAATACGATTCTTGTTATTATGATATTGTGAGCCTATGGAACGGCTCTTGGCTTGAATTGTTTTATGTGTGATGTTGGGTTGTTGTTGAAGAAAAATAATGAAGCCTAAATGGCTGGAAATTAGGTAAACACAAAGGGCATGCTGCCCGAATTTTTACTCGAGGTCTAGAAAACCATATGTGTAACTTGAGTGAAGGTTAAGTGCCTATCACTTGAACTAGCGATACCCTTGTTACTTTGGTTGTTGAGAATTATACGTTAGGACTTGATCGAACTTGTACCTTGGGGAAAAGCCTAATGGCCAATGTAAACTTGAATTTCCTTGTACTTTCAACTCAAGCATTATTTCCAAGCATCGATGTTACAAAACCTTATGATTTGAAAAGCGAGCAAGTTTTCACGAGTGTCTTTCAAATGAATTTCAATTTCTTGATTCTTATTGAACGAAACGCTTAAGTTTCGAACCTTAGTTGATTTTCAAAGTTCTCAAGTTAAGTTTTATCGCAGATTTGGACTCCCAACTCGGAGTACCACCCAGACACGAGCACTAGAAGCACTATTTTGGTGAGTGCTTCCAAATATCCAATTGTACTTGATATGTGTGCTTCTTACTTGACTTGCGTGATTACATGACAATGAATGAAAGGACAAGGGTGTACTTTATCGCACTTGCCCTAATATGACCTGTTCTTGCTATTGATCATACTTGACTTGTTGTACATGTACTTGAATTATATCTTGCCTGGAATTCCAGAAACCCTGTGGCTAGTTAATCGAGTCGAGCCGGCAAGGGCCTGGTCGATTAGATAACAAACCCTGGGTCACTTGTAATGTCGAGTGGAGTGTTATCTCCTCGACTAACGGTATACTCGAGTATTACCACCCGTCTTTCTTGAGGATTTTGGGCCCAGCTGGGGGTTTGAACGGTGGACGGAGAGTCGTGTAAGTGGTGTTCTACTGGATTGGTTACTTACTTGAAAGTTGACGGAGTGTCAACTACTACGTGATCAAGCTTCTGGTAATGCAATGGGAATTTGGCTCCTGAGAGCCATCCGTATCCTTATACTTTGGAGTGATTATTGTTTATTGGATTATTGTTTCTTTTGAAAAACTTCTACACTCGCTCATTTTAAGATTGCTACTTGACGTGTTATTGCTCACATTTATGAACTCTTCGTGCTCGTTACTTTGCTATATCGAAAACTTGTACTTATAAATAATGGTCAATTTGCTATTTGGAACCTCACTGGGCTTTTAGCTCATACCACGCTATTTGTTTTCCTTACAGGGGGTACGAGTGACGCGTGAGACTTGTAAAAGACTAGCGTAGCCTTTTGTTTTGACTTTTGACTTTTGGTCTTGTACTCGCGCTATTCCTTGAATGGAACATGTTGTACTTGGATTGTATAGGTTTTGAACTAGTTTGGTGTATTGAGGCTTTGTACCTCGATTTCTATCAATGTAAATTATAAGCTTGAATTGCGGATATTATTTATGGTTCATGGATGTGTGTACATGACTCGATTGAGATAGTGAGTGAGTCCTGGCGAGAGCTGGGCAGGCGCTCCGCCGAACCCTTTGGTACGCCTTAGGGGGAGGTGGGGTCGTCACAGAACCTTGAGAATGTGCATCGACTACCGGGGTCTAAACAACGTAACAATCAAGAATAAATATCCACTGCCCCACATTGACGAGTTGTTTGACCAGCTGCAAGGCGCAGTAGTCTTCTCAAAGTTGGACCTCCGACAAGGATATTATCAGTTTTTAATTAGGAAGGAGGACATTCCGAAAACTGCCTTCAACTCGAGATATGGGCATTACGAGTTCGTCGTTATGCCCTTTGGACTGACTAATGCTCCCGCTGCGTTTATGGACTTGATGCATAGGGTTTTTAAACCCTATCTAGACCGATTTGTCGTTGTGTTCATTGATGACATTTTGGTCTACTCTAAGACACGCGAGGAGCATGAGGAGCATTTGAGAGTGGTGTTGCAGACGTTAAGGGAACATCAACTGTATGCCAAGTTTAGTAAATGCGAGTTCTGGTTGGAGAAAGTAGCATTTCTAGGGCACGTAATCTCCCACGAAGGCATTTCGGTGGACCCGGCGAAGGTAGAGGCCGTGACAAATTGGAAGAGGCCAGAAAACCCCACGGAAATTCGTAGCTTTCTAGGGCTAGTTGGGTACTATCGAAGGTTCATTAAAGATTTCTCCAAATTAGTAGGACCTTTAACTGACCTGACGAAGAAGCATGGTGGATTTATCTGGAACGCCCGATGCGAAACAAGTTTTCAGGAACTAAAGAGAAGATTGACTATGGCTCCGGTACTAGTTTTGCCAAATGGAGTGGACGGGTTTGCGGTGTATGCAGACGCGTCGCGAGAAGGCCTGGGGTGCGTTTTGATGCAGAACCGGAATGTGATCTCTTTTGCCTCTAGGAAGTTAAAGCTTCACGAGCAGAATTACCCGACCCACGATCTGGAACTAGCTGCAGTCGTCTTTACTCTGAAAAAGTGGAGGCATTACCTATATGGGGTGACCTTTGAAGTGTACTCGGATCACAAAAGTCTTAGGTACCTTTTCTCTCAGAAGGAATTGAACATGAGACAACGGCGATGGATGGAATTTCTGGAGGATTACGACTGCACAATCAATTACCATCCGGGAAAGGCAAATGTGGTAGCAGATGCTTTGAGTCGTAAGGTGCAAGTAGCAGGGTTGATGATTAAGGAGTGGGATTTATTAGAATCCGTGTGTGAGTGGAGACCCTGCCTTGGGAGCCATAAGGTGGTATTTGGCAATGTTAGGGTGACCTCCGCTCTACTGGAACGCATAAAAGGGGCACAAAGCGAAGATTTGATGGTACGGAAATGGAGAGAGAAAGTGGAAAAGGGAGAAACTACGGACTTCAATATGAGTCCTGAGGGCATTTTGAAATATCGAAACCGAATAGTGGTACCGAAGGAAAAGTCGATGAAAATGGAGATTCTGGAGAAAGCTCATCGGTTCAAGTATACAATCCATCCGGGCAGCAGCAAGATGTATCAAGACCTGAAAGGAACATATTGGTGGGACAATATGAAGAAGGAAATCGCTCAGTACGTGCAGAAATGTCTCATTTGCCAACAGGTGAAAGCAGAGCATCAAAAACCATAGGGTCTGTTACAACCCTTGGAGATACCCGAGTGGAAGTGGGAAAACATCACCATGGACTTCGTTTCAGGTTTACCAAGGACGCAAAGAGGACATGATGCCGTTTGGGTAATCGTGGATCGATTAACCAAATCGGCCCATTTCTTGCCGGTGAACATGAAGTATTCAATGGACAAATTGGCCCGACTGTACATGGACGAGATAGTAAGACTACACGGTATTCCTGTGAGCATTGTCTCCGATCGGGATCCACGGTTTGTATCTCGGTTTTGGCAGAAGTTTCAAGAAACCCTGGGGACGAAACTCAATTTGAGCACGACCTATCATCCTCAGACGGATGGCCAGTCAGAACGGACAATTCAAACTCTTGAGGACATGCTACGAACTTGCATTCTGGACTTTGGAGGCAACTGGGGTCAGCACATGACTTTAGTAGAGTTTGCGTACAACAACAGCTTCCATTCGTCGATTCAAATGGCTCCGTACGAAGCCCTATACGGACGCAAGTGCCGGTCGCCGATTTATTGGGATGAAGTTGGTGAAAAGAAGACGCTAGACCCGGAAACTATTCCATGGATGGAAAAGGCTTACGAGAAGGTCAAGTTGATACGGCAACGAATCCAAACAGCTCAAAGCCGACAAAAGAGCTACGCGGATAATCGAAGAAAAGACTTGGAGTTTGAAGTTGGAGACCACGTATTTCTTAAGATCACACCCTTACGAAGTATCACAGCGGGCAAAGGAAAGAAACTTCAACCGCGGTACATCGGACCCTACAAGATCCTTCAGAGGGTAGGAGCGGTCGCGTATCGATTGGAACTGCTATCCAGTCTCTCTCGAATCCACGATGTATTCCACGTCTCGATGCTAAAGAAGTATCATCCCGACCCATCCCATGTATTACAACCGGAGGATATCGAAGTAGACGAATCACTGGCCTATGAAGAGAAACCGGTCCAAGTGCTCGATCGGAAAGTCAAAGAGCTCAGAAACAAGCGGATTCCGCTAGTGAAGGTGCTATGGAGAAACCATGGGGTAGAGGAAGCTACCTGGGAAGTGGAAGAGGAAATGCAAAAGAAGTATCCAAACCTTTTCGGGAATTAAGGTGAGACATTTCGAGGACGAAATTCTTTTAAGGGGGAGAGAGTGTGAGAACCCGTAAATCCCTAATAATTTTGCTAGGGTATTTTCCCTTTAAAGACATGTTTTCTGCATTTTCTGGCTTAGGAAAATTCTCCTGGTAAATTTTATGAGCAGTTATAGTTTTTAGATGATTTTTCTAGTATTGGAGAGTTTTTGAAAAATTAAGAGTATATAATGGACGTGGGACCCACTAGTGCGAATAGTTCGGAAAAATTCGGCCAATTAGGTTAAATTCCGGATACTATATGAAATTTATCGGGTGTTAAGAGATAAGTAGAGGATGTGAAGTGATTGATGTGAGAGGAAAAAGAAAAGATAGGATTGCATTAATGGAGGTGACAAGTGTCACCATTATATTGGTTAGGGCTTAAGACTTACTATTCATGGTTTTGACCTTTTGACTTATTGGTTAAATATCTCAAAAATTGACTAAAAATTCACTCTTTCTTACTCCTTGGTGGCCGGCCCTCTTAAGCTCAAGAAGGAAGAAACTCTTCAACATTTTAGCTTCCATTTAACTCAATCATCCAAACCCAAGTGCTTAAATTAGTTTCTACTCCATAAAATCCCTCCACTTGGTGCTAGTAAGTGATTTGGTGAAGTTTTTTGAAGAAGCTAAGGTGTTCTACAACTCCTCTTCTCTTGTTTACTAGGTAAGTGGTGCTTGAACTTTCCCCTACACCTAATGATGCTTAATTTGTGCCTAGTGGAAGCTAAAGTGATGATATTTGTGGTTTATTTCTTGGTTTGAGATGAATTGGTGAAGTTTTCAATTTATTGGAAATTTTTCTGGTTTAATGTGATCATGATGTTGTGGTTATTTATGATGGTTGGTAATGAGGGGTAATGACTCTAGTAGGTGTGAAATATTGATAATTGCAACCAATTTTGGGTTTGGATTGAAATGTGAAAAGTTAGGGTTTCATAACCCCTTTTCTGTCCGGTTTTGTATCTCATGCTTAAAGGCCGAATTGGCCTTTTCTTAAAACATGAAAGTTGTAGTTATTGATATGTTTGAGGTGCCTGTAAAATTTCAGGTCATTTGGAGTAGTGTAGAGTGAGATATGTCGATTTTACTGTTGCTGTTCTGGGTTGATCAGAATGTGTCAACTGCGTTTGTAATCGTCTGTTTTGGCTGGAATTGCTTTGGATTTGGTTGTTGAGGTCTTCTGATGAAATGTATCTGGATGTCTTAGCTACCATATGCCTTTTGAATCAATGCATTTGGACCTGTATAGACTGAGTTGGACTAATTACAGCATAGTGTGATTTGTAAACCTGCAATTACGGTTCTGGTTTGGTATTCTACATTTTTTACCTAGTTGTACTAGGATTTGGACTGAGTGGCCTTCTAAATTGTTGTAGCCCTGGTTCTTAGCTTCGAAACGGTGGATCTTACACCCTCATCCGATAATCGTAGTGAAATTGGTGCCATTACCGCAAAATACGGATAAACTGTGTTTTGTTCGGGGCCAAAGCTAATGCCATTTCTTGAATTTCTGGTTACTCATGATGCTTGTATATGTTTATAAAACCCTATTGGGGTTGTGATTGGCATTGTTTTATGACTCGTTATCGAGTCTCATTGTATTTGTTTGCGTGTTCTAGGGCGTGACGGTGGTTCACGACGAACTTTTGACCACGGTGTATGAAACACCACTTACTTGATTGGTGAGTATACTACTCACTTAAATGTTACAATGTGGCTTTGTTATATGTGAATTTGATGCCTTGAAGGCGTATTTGGCTATTGGAAGTGATTGAGGTGAGGGTGTACTTGACCGCCCTCACCCCCTTGTGATTCCATTCATGACTGTTTACCGTTTTACTGAAATATTGCACTTGATATATGATATATTGAATTCCTGTCATGGAAAACTGATTTGGTGTCGTTTGGACGAATATCCAAACGGCCTTACTATGTCACTGAGCTCAACCCCGTTAGGTAGTCAATTGAATCGAGCCGGCGAGGGCTTGGTTGTGAAAATTGACCTGCCACGGGGACTGTACTGGGGAACCTTGTAGTAATGAGACTCTTGGTTCCGGTATACTCGAGTATTACCAAAAGCTACTGATTGGAGTGCGGGCCCGGTTGGGGTATGTTGGGTGGAAGGAATGGAAGTAAAGTGATGTCTACGGTTTGGTACTTTTAACATTGACGGAGGGTCAATGAGGTTGGATCAAGAAAATAAGCGAGGAAATGGGCTCTTGAGAGCCGTCCGTATCCTTTTACCGTTTTGTTTCATTCCTTAATTGTGTACTTTAATTGAAAGGATTTGCTATATGCTCTTTGTTGCTTATGTGGTAGTAACTCACTGAGCTTTAGCTCACTCCGTTCCATTTGTTTTCCTTACAGGAAAATGACTATTTTGGGAAAGGTTGTGCTAGTTGGTTGTCAAGTTGAGCATGTAAATGTATTTTGAATAGCTCCGTGAGGGTGAAAATCCTAAGTGTTTTGTTCCAACCAATGGTTGGTTGTAATTGACTATTTGCACATGTATGGACTAGTTGGATATTTTGGTATGCCGTTTGGCTTGTAAACGTTGAATTTCAATGTATGTATATGTTGGATTGATGTATGGTTGAACTCCGGATTCTGACGTGTCCGGCATTGTTCATCATCGGCGTTTTCCATTTTTTTTCTATTTTATTTTATTTTGTGATTTTGACTTGTTTGCGCGCGTGGGTATGTTCCGGAATGTATTAGATCGACGTAAACTGACCCGTTAGTCCTGGCGAGAGCTGGGCAGGTAGTCCGCTAACCTCTTTGGTTCGCCTTAGGGGAAGGTGGGGCTGTCACATTTTCACCGTTAGAATTTTAATCTACTCCGTACAAGTGCTAGCTAGGGTGGACTAGAGGTCTTGGTGGAGTTATTTTTGGAAGAGAAGCCCTAAGTTTCTACCTTTGTTGAGCTCATAAGGTGAGTTGTTGAGAAATTCCCTTTTTGGTTCTAATATTGGTTAATTAGTGACTTGTAAAGGCTAGAGGTGCTATATTGTGGATGATTTCATGGTTTTAAGTCAAGTTGGTTCAATTTCTGATTTATTGGGTATTTTTCTGATTTTATATGAAAGTCATGGATTGGTCTTGGATTGATGGATTGAAATGGGTTAAATGGAACCTTTGTGCATTAATTTCGTTTGTTTGCGGAAAATTTACACTTGTGGGGATAATTTTCGGTTTTAGGGTTTCAATTTGGGGGTTTTCCTATAGTTGGCTCTTAAGCTTCTAATTGGCTTTGATTGAAAGGGATTGTGGCCTAATTAAGTGTGTTTTATTGCTTGTTAATTGTATATGTGATAATGGTTAATTGCTATGAGTAATGGGTTTTTGATTGTTGGGTGAAAGTGAAGAAAATTAGGGGAAATGCTGTCTGTTTCTTTTCTTGTCTTGTAAATGAGTTAAAGTGGTTTTACAAATGTGTTTTGTATCGAGTTGGACGTATTTCCTTGAAAATTTCATCGGATCTTTCAATAGGGGTTCGAGGGCTAAGTTTCTATTTGAACTTGTATATTTCCGCTTGGCAAATAATGTGACCGTTTTACCCTTTTAAGACATGATACCTCTTCCGTTTGAAACTTCAAATGTTCCTTATGCCCTTCCCAAAATATAGAGGTATGAGTTAGGGTTTTATCGGCCACAAGTGAATTACTTTTAAGCGAGGTTTTAAGTGTGGAAGTTAATGTATTTTTGTCCTCCTTTTCACATGATTTTCATCAAGGCACTGGTCATATAATGCCCACTTGAATATATATTGCTTTTGAGTCATATAAACTGTAAGTCCCACAGACAACCAAGAGGGGGGTTGAATTGGGTTGATTAAAATCTTAACCAAATTTATGCACTTTTTCTTTAATAAAAAATTACCTTCTTTTCTAGTAATGATCAACCAAGTAGATTAGAAGACAAGAGCAATATTGATCAGAAACACAAGTATAAACAAGTAATGAGAATTTTATTAAACAGAAAAGTAAATTAGGGAATCAAACCAAGTGTCTAGCAAGCTATCCTCAAACTTGAAGACCAAACACTAGGAAGAGCAACTTCTCTTTGATGAAAGAAGATCAACTAGATGTACAATGGAGGGAGCACTTCCTCCTTGCCCTAAGCCTCACTTAGTCAAGCCAAGAAGTTTTACAATCACTCAGAAAACCCTCAACAAAGCTACACTAAAGATCCTTTCAATCACAAAAGAAATGCTCACCAGAAATTCACACCACTTTAAAACAAATCTTGCTTTGGAGACTATTTTCTAGCTAAAATATCTCTTGAGATCTTGTAAACAAAGTGTGCAAAAGTCCCTTCTTGGTTCAGACCAGTTTGATTTTAAAGAGAACCAGAAATGGGCTTCATCAATGCTTCCAACGGATAGAAGGCAGCTGAAGAGTCAACTAGCCGTTGGGGCTGTCGGACGTCCGACGATCGAATCATCGTCCGAACCAATCGTCCGATGATAGCCAAGTTGAAGTTCGGACGTCCGATACGTCTTGATCGTCCGACACCACAGCGTCCGATCGTAGGCAGAGAGTTGGCAAGTCAGCTTGGAATTTTTCGGACGTCCGATGCGGTTGATGAGCGTCCGATGGCAAGCGTCCGATCCTTCCGGACGTCCGATGCTTCCTCACGAGCGTTCGACAGAGCTTCCTTCTTGATGCTCTTTATCCTTTCGGACGTCCGACAGATTCCTTTCGGCCGTCCGACGTGAGTGTCCTGTTTTTGCTTTTTCTTTTGGTTGAATTGCATTTCATGACCTATTCATACCTGATTCTTTGATATGTAAAGACACTTATAATCGAAGAAGGTTAGATACATTTCAAAATACCAAGAATAGCAAAATTGTCATACTTAAAGGACAGTATCTTTGATCGGAACAAAACAATGACTAAATTCATTCATATTATTCCAATCTTGTTTGCCACATCCAAAGCAACGTAGTCAGGAGATAAACGAACATATGCTTTCTTTGTTCCATCAGACCTGATCAAAGTGTTCACTTTCTTGGTCAATCAAAGTGTTCACTTTCTTGGTTAGTATAAACATTTCAAATTACTTTGTGATCATCAAAACCAAGAATAACATTCTCCCCCTTTTTGATGATGACAAAACAAAGGTTTGAAATGAGATTTGATGATTGGAATAAAATCTCCCCCTTTCATAATAGACAAGAACTCCCCCTTACTTAGTGAATCATAAACAATTTTGAAAAACTCCCCCTCACTTGGCTGCCCAACCGAATTACACAATCTCAATCCAACATCATCAATCATCAATATCAATCTATAAATCCAATTATACAAGCCAATCCAATCAATCCAATATCAATCCAACATCATCAATCATCAATATCAATCTATAAATCCGGCCATCTCCCCCTTTTTGTCATCACAAAAGGGTAATCAATCACATCCATAAATGCAAACCACAGTCATTCACAAACACATTCATTACACCAATGCAAACCAAATTCATTATATTCACACAATCAGAATAGACAAACAAACATCCATCAGAATACTTAGACATCCATCAACAGTACTTAAACATCCATCAAAACACACCAAAAGAAACTTAGAATATCCATTACATTACATATTCATTGTTAAATACCACAAACACATAAATAAGCCAAACACAATGCAAATGTCCTAAGTGATGAACTATGTGGATCCAGGTGTCCTCCGAGAGAGCTGATATTGAGAGAGGTCTTCCTCATCAGTTTCTTCGTCGTCTTCAGCAGCTTCTTCAATTGGTGCCTTGCCTTTGTCTGATGTGGAAGGGCCATGAGGAGTCACAGGAGTTGATGGATTCGGATCTGGAACTGATGAACCTGGATCAGTGGTTCGAGGTTCTTTGTCATGTGAGACTTCCTCAACCACAGGTGGAGGAAAAAGAAGATTCTTTTTGTCAAGAAAGGCAGTTTGTTGCTCAGAAGACATGGTGAGCATTAGGCCATGTTCTAGAAGAAGAACATGCTGTTTGAGTTCATGAAGAAGCTCAATTACTTCATTACTGGAAGAGGAAGATGCTTTAGTGGCAGACTTCCTAGGGTGAATGGGAGTGAGTGAAATGGGTGAAGGATCATGTACAGTCTTAGACCTCTGTTCACTAGATGATGCCCCCTTATATGCCCACAGATTATCTTTAAAAACAAGATTTTTTCTTTCAAAATATGCTTTGGTAAAGGCATAAGAAGATGCTTCTTTGGGACAAACACCTAGAATTAGAACTTTGTAAAACTCAAAAATCTTTTGAAGAAACTTTCCATAGGATAGTTTTCTTCGAGAGTCAGTAGCATAGCGAAGTAAAAACTTGCACATGACAAAACCAAAATCAATACGAATTTTTTCTCGAAAACAATAAAAGAGATACAACTCCATTTTGTTTGCATCAGTTCTGTGCCCATCAGTGGGCACAAGCAGGTTTGAAATGATAGAAAAGGCAATTAAATTCACAGGGGCCAGATCATTCAATTTAGCATCAGCAGGTGAGGAAAAACTTCTTTTGAAATAGGTTAACATTTTTGTCCCATCAAAATGATTTGCAGCAGTAGGAAGCTCTTCATAGGAAAAGAAATTAGCAACCTTATCTTTGCATAAACGTTCAATGGTAGTATTTAAAATGGAATTCACAGTATCAGAATCAAAGATTAGGTCTACCCCATTTACCCTAGACATGATCTCAGTTTGGTCAGTTCCTTTTCTAAGATTGGCAAAAAATTGATGCAGCATATCAGGATAGTAGACATTGGGCATGGAAATGAGATGTGACCATTTCTGGAAATCAAATAGACTCAGAATGGATTCTAAACCTATGGAGCGAAATTCAGAGGGATTTACAGTTCTTTGAGGGATGACACCCTTCTGGGATATCCAGACGTATTTGTCTTTCGCAGCATCATCAAAGAATGGAGGGAGAGGGACTGATTTAGGAGGCGGTTGAGAAGAGGTCCCTTGTCCAGATTCTGGTTGAGAAGTGGGTTGTGGAGTAGGCCGTGACATTCGACCCTTGATAGCTCCCCTTTTGAAGCGTTTGGATGTCCGTTTGACAGTAGGAAGATCCTCATCCTCATCCCTGAGTGGATGCTTGCGTCCGGCAGTAACTTTTCCTCCTCTAAGATTCACCATTGTGCGAAATGTATGGAATGATAGATGCAAATGATACACACAGTAGTAGAGAAGTGAATCGTACAAAAATTTTGGAACAAAAAACCTTGTAGAAGATTTGACAGAGCGGTTATGAAGAGATAGGGTTTTGAAGAAAATTTGGGAATGTGCGAAGTGATAGATGATTCTGTGAAATCATCAGGAAAAATGATTCGCAATTGATCAGGAACTGTTTTGGTTGAGTTAATTTGGGAATGGGGGCTTCAGAATGATATGAATTTGGGAGTGAGAGACAAGAGGGTTTTCGTCCGAGAGAAAATGAAATGGGAAGAGTTTGAAGCAAATGAGAAAGAAAGTTGTTTTAAAAAATGAGCCGTTGCACTGTCGGACGGCCGAACGAAGTTGTGCGTCCGACAGTTGCGTTCGAACAGGTGCAATCTGGAAAATGGTTGAAGAACATCATCGGACGTCCGAAGACCAAAAAAAATTAAGATGATTTTTCAATTATTCCTAATTTTGATCTCAGATGAATGAACTGATCTAATGGCAAAGCTTTTGTAAAAATGTCAGCAAATTGATCTTTAGAACAAACATAATTTACACATATTTCACCTTTTTGAACAAGATCACGAATAAAGTGATGCTTTATATCTATGTGCTTTGTCCTAGAATGATGAATAGGATTTTTGGTCAAATTGATAGCACTAGTATTATCACAGAATACAGGCATACAGTCATACAACAATCCAAAATCATTCAAAGTGTGCTTCATCCATAAAAGTTGAGCACAACATGCACTAACGGCAATATATTCCGCTTCGGTTGTAGACAAAGAGATTGCACATTGTTTCTTGCTAAACCAAGAGACTAAACAATTTCCAAGAAAATGACAAGTTCCACTAGTACTCTTTCTATCCACACGACAACCTCCAAAATCAGCATCCGAATAACCATGTAGTGCAAACTCATTAGTTCTAGCATACCAAAGACCATAGTCTAATGTACCTTTCAAATACCTAAAAATTCTTTTTACAGCATTCAAATGTGATTCTTTTGGACAAGATTGAAATCTAGCACACAAGCAAACAGCAAACATAATATCAGGTCTACTTGCGGTTAAATAGAGTAGGCTTCCGATCATACCTCTATAATGCTTTTCATCCACATGATTACCTTCTTCATCTTTGTCAAGCTTTGTAGAAGTGCACATTGGAGTTCCAACTTGCTTTGAGTCTTCCATGCCAAACCTTTTCAGCAATTCCTTGGTATATTTTGCTTGATTTATAAAAATTCCCTCAAGAGTTTGATGTATTTGAAGTCCAAGGAAGAAATTTAATTCTCCCATCATACTCATTTCAAATTCACTTTGCATAGTGGTGGAAAAATCCTTGCATAGATGCTCATTAGTAGCACCAAAAATAATATCATCAACATATATTTGCACAATAAGAAGGTCATTCAAAACTTGCTTAGTAAAAAGTGTGGTGTCCACAACACCCCTTTTGAAACCATTTTCAATCAAAAAACCACTTAGTCTTTCATACCAAGCTCTTGGAGCCTGTTTTAGACCATATAAAGCTTTAGATAGTTTAAACACATGACATGGAAATTTTGTATTTTCAAAACCGGGGGGTTGATCCACATATACTTCTTGATCAATAAAACCATTTAAAAAAGCACTTTTAACATCCATTTGAAACAATTTGAAGCCTTTAAAGCATGCAAAAGCAAGAAGCATTCTAATAGATTCTAATCTTGCTACGGGAGCAAATGTTTCATCAAAATCAATTCCTTCTTCTTGAGCATATCCTTTAGCAACTAATCTAGCTTTATTTCTTACAACCACACCTTTATCATCCAACTTATTTCTAAAAATCCACTTTGTGCCAATGATAGGTTGATTTTGAGGTCTATCAACAAGTGTCCAAACTTCATTTCTCTCAAATTGATTAAGTTCCTCTTGCATTGCCAAAATCCAGTTTTCATCCTTTAAAGTATCATTGACATTTTTGGCTTAAAAAAGGGAAACTAAAGCAAAATTGTCAATCAATTTTCTAGATGAGGAACGAGTGTTTACCTTCTCGGATGGATCACCAATTATAAGCTCTTTTGGATGATTTTGGCTGAATTTCCAAGCCTTGGGAAGATCTTTGAGTGGATCATCATTTTTGTCTTCATTTTCCTCTTCTTGATCATTGTGAACTTCATTTTTCATTTCAGTTGCTGCCGGTTTAGAGCTAGCTTCATTTCCAATTGATAGCTTTTCCATTCCTTCTCGAACACCTACATCATCATCCTCACACGAAGTTTTGGAATTATCATCATTGGTTTCATCAAATGTTATATGTATAGCTTCTTCAATCACAAGAGTCCTTCTATTAAAAACTCTATATCCTCTTTTATTCTCACAATACCCCAAAAATATTCCTTCATCAGATTTTTTATCAAACTTACCAAGATGTTCCTTTAGATTCAAAATAAAGCATTTACAACCAAATACTTTGAAATAACCAACAGTAGGTTTCTTATCAAAGATCAATTCATAAGGAGTTTTCTTCAAAATAGGTCTCAAGAGGATTCTGTTCATCACATAACATGCGGTGTTTACCGCTTCAGCCCAAAGATATTTAGGCAACCTACATTCATTCAACATAGTTCTAGCAGCCTCTTGGAGAGTCCTGTTTTTCCTTTCTACAACACCATTTTGCTGTGGAGTCCTTGCAATAGAAAACTCATGAGTTATGCCATTATAATCACAAAATTCTGGAAATCCACAATACTTGAATTCTGTTCCATTATCACTTCTAATTCTAACAATTTTTAATCCAAGCAGATTTTGCACTTTAGCAAACAATGAAGTGAAATTCTTGAATGCATCATCTTTATGAGCAAGAAATATTACCCAAGTGTATCTAGAATAATCATCTACAATCACAAAACAGTATTTCTTACCACCCAAGCTAGAGATTTGAGTAGGGCCAAATAAGTCAAGATGCAAGAGTTCTAAAGGTTTGGAAGTAGATACACACTTCTTTGGTTTAAAAGAAACTTTTGTTTGCTTTCCAAATTGACATGCATCACATATTTTATCCTTTTCAAAACTGATTTTTGGCAAGCCTCTAACTAGCTCCTTTTTCGAAATTTCCTTTAGTAAATCCATGTTAAAATGACAAAGTCTTCTATGCCACAACCAAGGATCTTCATTTGAAGCTTTAAGACATTTTAAGTTAGAAGAATCAATTTTATCAAGAACCACAATATATATATCGTTGAACCTCTTACCTTTGAACACAACATTGTATTTGGAATCAAGCACAATGCATTCATGCTTTCTAAACAACACATTCAAGTCTTTATCACACAATTGACTAACACTAAGCAAATTATAACCTAAGTTATCAACTAAGAGCACATTATGAACAAAAGTTTCACCATCCTTACCAACATCACCTATTCCAATTGTCTTACCTTTCACATCATCACCAAATGTCACTTTTCCACTTGATCTTGATTTCAGCTTTATGAACAAAGAGGGATCACCAGTCATATGCCTTGAGCAACCACTATCAATGAACCATTTGGACTTGTTTGAGCATTTTTCCTGAAAAGAGAAAGTGTTTGGTACCCATTTTAATTTTTGGGTCCATCATAGTTAGCATTGTATCTAACTAACCACATGCATTTCATCCCTTTGTTCAGATTTCTTTTCACATAGCAATCACTTTTCAAATGCCCTCTTTGACAACAAAAACCACACATAATGGAAGAGTCCTTAACATGTACTGGTTTGACATATCTCAATCCACCTCTTCTATATGTTGTGAAACCATGTGCATTTTTGTTGTGTGCAAATGTTCTTTGAAAAGTAGTAGGACGTGTAGATGACATGTTCCTTTTGATAAACTCCTGCTTTCTTGCTTTCAAAGCCTCATCCAAGTTGTCCATCCTTTTTTTCAAATCACCATGTCTTTCTTTCAGCATTTCACAGATATTTGTCTTTCTATCAAGCTCATTTTGAACATTACATCCGGCTCTTACAAGACTTTCATTGTCGATCTTTAGTTGTTTGTTTTGTTGAAAAAGACTTGCATTTTCTTGAATGAGAAAAGCCAATTTCTGTTTTAACTGCTTGTTTTTATCATAAGATTCCTTCAAGGCATTATGCAGTTTTTCAACAAAAGATTCAAGATCATCATCTTCATCATCATCACTTTCAGATTGAGAGTGTGTGGAAGTTACCTCATTATTTCCAATAGCCATGAAAGCCATTTGAGCTGATTCCTCTTCTTCTTCAACTTCCCCTTCGGAGTTGCATTCATTCCAAGTAATCTGAAAGTTGTTGAATCTTGGCTTTCGATCAGCTTTTCCATCTTTCATCTTCTTCATGGGGCATTCGTTTGCATAGTGTCCAGGCTGTCCACATTCGAAGCATTTGTCCAACTGTTTCTTGTTGAAATCTTGTTTTCCTTTGTACTTTGCGATAGATGGCTGATTTTGGAATTGATTGCTAGGTCCTCCCCTTCTAAACTTTCTTTTATTCAAGATTCTCTTGAAGCCTCTGGTGATGAGAGCAAGATCATTATCATCACCATCTGAGTCTTCATCATCCAAGTGAGCTGTATCATCTTCACCTTGAGTAGTCTTTAGAGCAATGTTTCTCTTTGCTCTAGCATCCTCTTCCTCCTGCACTTTAGATTTCAGTTTCAACTCATAAGTGGTTAGTGAGTTAATGATAGATTCAATAGGCACAGAACTTAAATCCTTAGCCTCCTCTATTGCAGTCACTTTATTTTCCCATTCTTTGCCCAAAGCATTGAGAATTTTCCTGTTCTTCTCTCCCAATGTGTACTCTTTGCCCAACGCCTCGAGATCTTTGATCAAGTCAGTGAACCTGCAATACATTTTGTCAATATCCTCAAGAGGTTCAATTTTAAATGATTCATATTTCGTGACCAAGATAGCCTTTTTCTGTTCTTTCACATTGTCACCACCCTCATGGATTTCTCTTAGTTTATCCCACATTTCTTTGGCCGATTTGCAGCCTTTTACTCTAATTGATTCATTAGAATCTAGGGCACTATACAGAACATTCATGGCCTTGGCATTCAATGTGAGGTTAGTCCTATCTTGAGCATTCATTTCAGCTCTCGTTTTTGGCCGAAGCAACCCTGTATCTGCATCAAGAAAGTTAGCTTCATGCGGTCCTTCACTCACAATAAACCGTAGTTCAATATCAATAGATTGCAAAAAGATAATCATCCGTTCTTTCCAGCTAACATAGTTAGAGCCACTGAACATGGGAGGCCTAGTAACAGATTGCCCCTCACTAAACATAGCATGACTGGTTGTCATCTTTACTCCAAGCCGTTAGAGCTTAATCTCAAGGAGACCAAGCTCTGATACCAATTGTAAGTCCCACAGACAACCAAGAGGGAGGGTGAATTGGGTTGATTAAAATCTTAACCAAATTTATGCACTTTTTCTTTAATAAAAAATTACCTTCTTTTCTAGTAATGATCAACCAAGTAGATTAGAAGACAAGAGCAATATTGATCAGAAACACAAGTATAGACAAGTAATGAGAATTTTATTAAACAGAAAAGTAAATTAGGGAATCAAACCAAGTGTCTAGCAAGCTATCCTCAAACTTGAAGACCAAACACTAGGAAGAGCAACTTCTCTTTGATGAAAGAAGATCAACTAGATGTACAATGGAGGGAGCACTTCCTCCTTGCCCTAAGCCTCACTTAGTGAAGCCAAGAAGTTTTATAATCACTCAGAAAACCCTCAACAATGCTACACTAAAGATCCTTTCAATCACAAAAGAAATGCTCACCAGAAATTCACACCACTTTAAAACAAATCTTGCTTTGGAGACTATTTTCTAGCTAAAATATCTCTTGAGATCTTGTAAACAAAGTGTGCAAAAGTCCCTTCTTGGTTCAGACCAGTTTGATTTTAAAGAGAACCAGAAATGGGCTTCATCAATGCTTCCAACGGATAGAAGGCAGCTGAAGAGTCAACTAGCCGTTGGGGCTGTCGGACGTCCGACGATCGAATCATCGTCCGAACCAATCGTCCGATGATAGCCAAGTTGAAGTTCGGACGTCCGATGCGTCTTGATCATCCGACACCACAGCGTCCGATTGTAACAGCCCCACTTTCCCCTAAGGCGAACCAAAGGGGTTAGCGGACTGCCTGCCCAGCTCTCGCCAGGACTACGGATCAGTTAACGTCGATCTAATGCGCTCCGGAGCTTACCAACGCGCGCAAATAGGTCAAAATCACAAAATAAAAAAACGAAAATCGAAGCCGCGATGAACAGTAGAGGACACGTCAGAATCCGGCCGGATTTGGCCCTTTCCTTTTCCAAATTTTTTTTTTCTTTTCCGCTTGAAACGCGTATCAGTTCGAAATCCAACCAAGCATCGACCAAACATATATATACATTGGAAACCAACATTTGCAAGCCAAGACGGCATATCAAATATTCAACTAGTTCATACATGTACAAATAACCATTTAAAAGCCAACCATTGGTTGCAACAAAACACTTAGGGTTTTCACCCTCAAGGAGCTATTCAAAATATACATTCACATGAGCTCAACTTGAACCAACTAGCACATTCTTTCCAAAAGTGGTCATTTTCCTGTAAGGAAAACAAATGGCACGGTATGAGCTAAAGCCCAGTGAGCAACTATCACACAAAAGCAGTCAAGATCACATAATCATAACCGTTCAGTTCAAATATGCAATTAAGAGATAAATCAAACCAGGGAAAGGATACGGTTGGCTCTCAAGAGCCCATTTCCACACTTGCAATCTTGATCCAACCTCATTGACCCTCCGTCAATGTTAAAAGTACCAAAATCGTAGACCTCACTTTACTTCCTTTCCTTCCACCAATCATACCCCAACCGGGCCCGCACTCCATTCAGTCACTTTTGGTAATACTCGAGTATACCGGAACCAAGAGTCTCATTACTACAAGGTTCCTCAGTACAGTCCCCGTGGCAAGACAATTTTCACGACCAAGCCCTCGCCGGCTCGATCCAATTGACTACCAAACGGGGTTGAGCTCAGTGATACAGTAAAGCCGTTGGACATTCATCCAAACGACACCAAATCAGTTTCCATGAGTGGAATTCAGTATTTCATATAACCAGTACAGTATTTCAGTGAACAGTCATTAACCATGAATAAAATCACAAGGGGTGAGGGCGGTCAAGTACACCCTCACCTTAATCACTTCCAATAAGCAAATAAGCCTTCAAGGCATCAATTACACATATAACAAAGCCACATTGTAACATTTAAGTGAGTAGTATACTCACAAATCAAATAAGTGCTATTTCATGCACTTCCGTCAGGGGAATGTCGTGAACCACCGTCACGCCCTAGAACAAGTAAACAAATGCAATGAGACTCGATAACGAGTCATATAGCAATGCCAATCACAACCCCAATAGGGTTTTATAAACATATACAAGTATGATAGCAAACCAGGAATTAAGAAAGGCCTTAAACTCAGGCCTTGGAAAGAAAACCGGATTCGACCTCATAATGCGGTAATGGCACAACTCTCACTACAATTATCGGATGGGGGTGTAAGACCCACCGCTTCGAAGCTATGGAACAGGGCTACAACAATGAAGAAGGTCACTCAATCCAGTTCCTAGCTTAACTAGGTCGAAAATGCCAAATACTATACCAGAATTACCAAAACAGGTTTGCAAATCACACAAAACTGTAATTACTATAACTTAGTCTATACAAGTCCAAATGCTGAAATTCCAAAGGTATATGTTAGCTAAGACATCCAGCTACATTTCATCAGAAGACACCAACAACTAAATCCAAACCAATTCCAGTCAAAATGGCCAATAACCAGTACAGTTTTCGCATTCTGTCTAAAGCAGAACAGCTACAGTAATTTCGTCATAACTCATTGCACATTAATCCAAATGACCTGAAAATTTACAGGCACCTCAAACACATCAATACCTACAACTTTCATGTTTTGAGCAAAGTCAAATTCGGCCTCTAACCCTATGATCCAAAACCGGACAGAATTGGGGATTTAAGAACCCTAACTTTTCAGTTTTCATTCCAAATCCAAAATTGGTTGCATTTATCCACATTTCACATCCACTAGAGCCATTATAGTCCATTGCCAATCATCACAAACAACCACACCATCATAATCCAATTAAACCAGAAAAATCATCATAAAATGGAAAACTTCACCAAATCAATTCAAACCAAGATAAAAACCAGAAATTTCAGCACTTTAATCACTAATAAGCATAACTTAAGCATCATTAGATGTAGGAGGAAGATACACACACCACTCACCTAGTAACAAGAGAGGTAGAGGTGTTGGACACCTTAGCTCTTCCAAAAACTTCACCAAATCAACCACTAACACCAACTAGAAAGATTTTATGGAGTAGAAACTAGTTTAGTTGGTTGAGTTATGGATTGAAGCAAGAAGAAATCAAGACTTGAAGAGGTTTTCTTCCTTCCTTGAACTTGAGAGAGAGAGCCGGCCAACAAGAGAAGAAAAATTGTGAATTTTATGCAATTTTTGGATATTTAATCCTTTGGTCAAAAAAGTCAAAATTGTGAATAGTAAATCTTAAAGGAAAACCAATAACATGGTGACACTTGTCACTCTATTTAATGCATTCTTATCAATTCTTTTCTCTCTCACATCAATCACTTCACACACTCTACTTATCTCTTAACACCCGATAAAATTTACACAGTATCCGGAATTTAACCTAATTGGCCGAATTTTTCCGAACTTTTCGCACTAGTGGGTCCCACGTCCAATATATATTCTTAATTTTTTTAAAAACTCACCAATACTAGAAAAATCATCTAAAAACTATAATTGCTCATAAAATCAACCCAGAAAATGTTTCTAAGCCAGAAAATGCAAAAATTATGCAATTAAGGGAACTAAAACCCTAGGAAAATTTTTAGGGTATTTACGGGTTCTCACACTCTCCCCTCCTTAAAAGAATGTCGTCCTCGACATTCCACCTGTACTAATCAGATCAAATATCCCTCAAGAGTCACTCGAGCCTTCTAACTAATATAGATCCGGTCAAGATATCGCTCAGAAACCAATCAAGCATTGGGATTCAATCTATTCCAACTTGTATTTACCAGGTCCAATTTGTTTTTCCCAAAGTCGGCCAAATACTAAAAATCATTCGAATCTCACTTATCGTAATTCATGATCCAGGAAAGCATGGCCTATATAATCCAAGTACTATATATCACGCCAATCCAACCTATCAAATGGTCATGGTTCAATAGGGAGTTAATCACGTACCCAAATAAAATAGGCAAAAGGCTTGAAATCGGACGCAAGGTCCCAGATATTTGGAAGAAATTCAGGGTATAGTGATGCTTTAGATCAAAATTCATCTCTGGTGGTGCTGGACAACATAACAAGCTAGCACAACGGCTATGCTTCACCAAAGAATTTCAGTTCAGTAAGTTGGCCCTGGTGGTGCTGGACAACACAACAAGCTAGCTCAACGGCTAAACTTCACCAAAAGCCTCAGTGCAAAATGTCATCCCTGGTGGTGCTGGACAACACAACAGGCAATGCCCCACCAGAGAGGTTCAGTTCAACCGCTACAAAAGAGTAGTAGCCGGTCTACAGTCACACCAGTACGAATAAGTTCAAGAGTAGGGTCAAAGCAGAGCCAAATACTTCAGGTTCATGGTGCATGAGCACGAATAAAAGTATAAGTTCAAGTTCAAGTGCAAGTTCAAGTTCAAGTGCAAGTTCAAGTTCAACCTCAAGGATCATGAGTACGAGTAAGAACACAATGGTCTAGTCTCTGTCCAGCCAATTCACATTCTTAAGCAGTCACAAATTCAAATCCACATTAGGTATGTAAGGCCACACTAGCCTAAACAGGTTCAAGTCTCAAGTAAGCTCAGTCTAATCGGTTCCAAACAGTTCGAGTTCTCTTACCAACCCAATGCAATACTTTCGGAGTTCAAATTTCCATAAAAGTTGGAATATGGTCACAAAACCAATCATAATATATGTTGCGCACAAGAAAATCTCACCAAGTTTCCGACTAGGTTAATCCATTATACACCAGTAGATCTGATCTTCGGATTTATTTTCGGTTCATATTCAGTACTAGGGACCTAATAAATTACATGAAACTATCCATCAATTTCTCCCATGAATACGGAGTTGGCTAAACCCTCGGTCATAATGCTTTACTCCCAGACCTGCTACCCTACTTAATAGAAGTCTATAATCACAGGACAAGGCATAATTAAGCATCAAAAAGCTTAATACATATACAAGGTATAACAATTTTTGAATCAGGACATGATTCTTTACAGGTATCAAAATTATAGCACGAGCCAAAAGTCACAAAATAAGGCCAATATGTCAGATATTGTATATAGGCAATTAAGTGTCACAACAGATAAAAGCTTATGTAAGCAGGATACCAAAGTCTCAGGACGTGCACCACCCTTCCTAGGTCTATAGTTAAACCAAAGGGTCCAATTATTGCTAATTTCAATCAAATCACATACCCTTACGCAATTAGATCCAATAAAGCCATAACGCCAGCTGAAACCAAGATTATCCATTCGAAGTTAAAAATCTGAAATAAACAAGCGACCAGCAAAAGCACCATCATCTCCAAGAATAACCAATCTTAGGTTCTATAGTAAAGTCGCAAGTTCCATGTTCAAACCCAAGAAATGAATACAACTCGCTAACTAACGTGCCAAATGGAACCCAAGTCAATTCACACTAACTTCGTACTCTTGAATACAGTCACTCTATATCTCAAAGTTGCCTCAGTCCGTACATTTAAAATTGGCTCACTCTTCTTGAAAGTCAAGAATTTTAAAACATAAGAAAAGTATTTAAAGTAATCAGAAATCTTATCAAGTTCAAGATTCACAATGTTAACCATAAGCTTGCCATTCTTTCAAAAATTCAGGATATATATATATATTTTCTTCGTGTAAAGCATGGACAATTTCAAGTGTGAGACTACACTAATATACAATCAAGGGGAAAACTTAGTTTAGAAATTGTTATCCTGGTATTAACCCATCATATACAAAATTCAACAACTCATCAGTTATTCACTAATTTTCAAGTTTAAAATTCAAGTAAAATTCACCTTTTTACCAAAATCAGGAAAATATACATATTTAAAGCATATATATCTTATTTCCACTCATCGCTTACAAATAAAACTAGTACATCCTAGTTTTTCTTCAAAACCCCAAAACAGAATTTCTTTAGAAGGTATGTGGGCGGAAAATGCATTTAAACACATTACACGTACACATAGCCCACATAACCAGGTTAAGCAATCATACGGAACAGTCAGTCAATTACATACGAAGTCATTGCATGAAACAATAGGGTCCTCAAAAGTACTTTGAACAACTAGGTCACAAGTGTAAAAGAACTCACGAAAAGCTTTTCCCCTTCTAGGGCTTCGTCCAAATATTTATATCTTAATCAAGGTCGATCACGCTTAACCATACCCGAACAAACCACACGAAGTTCCATAGAATCGCCTTTCTAGTTCACCAAATCCTTTCTAACCTAGGCCCTCATATCCTTCGTATCCGGGCGCAAGAATCTTGTCTAAGATAGTTCACATCTCGAGCCGGCCGGTCCCAAGAGTAAACCATCCTTATTAAAGATTCCTACCCGACATACATACCTAGCTTCCTCGAGTCCCATAATAATGATTCATACACTTATCACATGCCCGGTTCATAACTTACGCTCAAACGAGCACTTAGACATATTCATGAAATTAGGACCACAACACCCCTTGGCCCAGTCTCACTCCGCGCAGAGACCACGCGACGTGGCTCTGATACCACTTGTAACAGCCCCACTTTCCCCTAAGGCGAACCAAAGGGGTTAGCGGACTGCCTGCCCAACTCTCGCCAGGACTACGGATCAGTTAACGTCGATCTAATGCGCTCCGGAGCTTACCAACGCGCGCAAATAGGTCAAAATCACAAAATAAAAAAACGAAAATCGAAGCCGCGATGAACAGTAGAGGACACGTCAGAATCCGGCCGGATTTGGCCCTTTCCTTTTCCAAATTTTTTTTTTCCGCTTGAAACGCGTATCAGTTCGAAATCCAACCAAGCATCGACCAAACATATATATACATTGGAAACCAACATTTGCAAGCCAAGACGGCATATCAAATATTCAACTAGTTCATACATGTACAAATAACCATTTACAAGCCAACCATTGGTTGCAACAAAACACTTAGGGTTTTCACCCTCAAGGAGCTATTCAAAATATACATTCACATGAGCTCAACTTGAACCAACTAGCACATTCTTTCCAAAAGTGGTCATTTTCCTGTAAGGAAAACAAATGGCACGGTATGAGCTAAAGCCCAGTGAGCAACTATCACACAAAAGCAGTCAAGATCACATAATCATAACCGTTCAGTTCAAATATGCAATTAAGAGATAAATCAAACCAGGGAAAGGATACGGTTGGCTCTCAAGAGCCCATTTCCACACTTGCAATCTTGATCCAACCTCATTGACCCTCCGTCAATGTTAAAAGTACCAAAACCGTAGACCTCACTTTACTTCCTTTCCTTCCACCAATCATACCCCAACCGGGCCCGCACTCCATTCAGTCACTTTTGGTAATACTCGAGTATACCGGAACCAAGAGTCTCATTACTACAAGGTTCCTCAGTACAGTCCCCGTGGCAAGACAATTTTCACGACCAAGCCCTCGCCGGCTCGATCCAATTGACTACCAAACGGGGTTGAGCTCAGTGATACAGTAAAGCCGTTGGACATTCATCCAAACGACACCAAATCAGTTTCCATGAGTGGAATTCAGTATTTCATATAACCAGTACAGTATTTCAGTGAACAGTCATTAACCATGAATAAAATCACAAGGGGTGAGGGCGGTCAAGTACACCCTCACCTTAATCACTTCCAATAAGCAAATAAGCCTTCAAGGCATCAATTACACATATAACAAAGCCACATTGTAACATTTAAGTGAGTAGTATACTCACAAATCAAATAAGTCCTATTTCATGCACTTCCGTCAGGGGAATGTCGTGAACCACCGTCACGCCCTAGAACAAGTAAACAAATGCAATGAGACTCGATAACGAGTCATATAGCAATGCCAATCACAACCCCAATAGGGTTTTATAAACATATACAAGTATGATAGCAAACCAGGAATTAAGAAAGGCCTTAAACTCAGGCCTTGGAAAGAAAACCGGATTCGACCTCATAATGCGGTAATGGCACAACTCTCACTACAATTATCGGATGGGGGTGTAAGACCCACCGCTTCGAAGCTATGGAACAGGGCTACAACAATGAAGAAGGTCACTCAATCTAGTTCCTAGCTTAACTAGGTCGAAAATGCCAAATACCATACCAGAATTACCAAAACAGGTTTGCAAATCACACAAAACTGTAATTACTATAACTTAGTCTATACAAGTCCAAATGCTGAAATTCCAAAGGCATATGTTAGCTAAGACATCCAGCTACATTTCATCAGAAGACACCAACAACTAAATCCAAACCAATTCCAGTCAAAATGGCCAATAACCAGTACAGTTTTCGCATTCTGTCTAAAGCAGAACAGCTACAGTAATTTCATCATAACTCATTCTACATTAATCCAAATGACCTGAAATTTTACAGGCACCTCAAACACATCAATACCTACAACTTTCATGTTTTGAGCAAAGTCAAATTCGGCCTCTAACCCTATGATCCAAAACCGGACAGAATTGGGGATTTAAGAACCCTAACTTTTCAGTTTTCATTCCAAATCCAAAATTGGTTGCATTTATCCACATTTCACATCCACTAGAGCCATTATAGTCCATTGCCAATCATCACAAACAACCACACCATCATAATCCAATTAAACCAGAAAAATCATCATAAAATGGAAAACTTCACCAAATCAATTCAAACCAAGATAAAAACCAGAAATTTCAGCACTTTAATCACTAATAAGCATAACTTAAGCATCATTAGATGTAGGAGGAAGATACACACACCACTCACCTAGTAACAAGAGAGGTAGAGGTGTTGGACACCTTAGCTCTTCCAAAAACTTCACCAAATCAACCACTAACACCAACTAGAAAGATTTTATGGAGTAAAAACTAGTTTAGTTGGTTGAGTTATGGATTGAAGCAAGAAGAAATCAAGACTTGAAGAGGTTTTCTTCCTTCCTTGAACTTGAGAGAGAGAGCCGGCCAACAAGAGAAGAAAAATTGTGAATTTTATGCAATTTTTGGATATTTAATCCTTTGGTCAAAAAAGTCAAAATTGTGAATAGTAAATCTTAAAGGAAAACCAATAACATGGTGACACTTGTCACTCTATTTAATGCATTCTTATCACTTCTTTTCTCTCTCACATCAATCACTTCACACACTCTACTTATCTCTTAACACCCGATAAAATTTACACAGTATCCGGAATTTAACCTAATTGGCCGAATTTTTCCGAACTTTTCGCACTAGTGGGTCCCACGTCCAATATATATTCTTAATTTTTTTAAAAACTCACCAATACTAGAAAAATCATCTAAAAACTATAATTGCTCATAAAATCAACCCAGAAAATGTTTCTAAGCCAGAAAATGCAAAAATTATGCAATTAAGGGAACTAAAACCCTAGGAAAATTTTTAGGGTATTTACGGGTTCTCACACCGATCGTAGGCAGAGAGTTGGCAAGTCAGCTTGGAATTTTTCGGACGTCCGATGCGGTTGATGAGCGTCCGATGGCAAGCGTCCGATCCTTCCGGACGTCCGATGCTTCCTCACGAGCGTCCGACAGAGCTTCCTTCTTGATGCTCTTTATCCTTTCGGACGTCCGACAGATTCCTTTCGGCCGTCCGACGTGAGTGTCCTGTTTTTGCTTCTTCTTTTGGTTGAATTGCATTTCATGACCTATTCATACCTGATTCTTTGATATGTAAAGACACTTATAATCGAAGAAGGTTAGATACATTTCAAAATACCAAGAATAGCAAAATTGTCATACTTAAAGGACAGTATCTTTGATCGGAACAAAACAATGACTAAATTCATTCATATTATTCCAATCTTGTTTGCCACATCCAAAGCAACGTAGTCAGGAGATAAACGAACATATGCTTTCTTTGTTCCATCAGACCTGATCAAAGTGTTCACTTTCTTGGTCAATCAAAGTGTTCACTTTCTTGGTTAGTATAAACATTTCAAATTACTTTGTGATCATCAAAACCAAGAATAACATAAACGATTCCGAAACAATATCTCTTAGTTGATCCAGTTGGATTCCGATTTGACTTTGGTCCAAGTGTTTCCCGCCGGAAATTTTATAACCCTTTTGAGTGTGGTTTTGTACTTGGTTCATGAAACCCTAGTTATTTCCGTCCTCCGAACCAAATACCCTCTTTTCACTAGAAGTCGTCTTTATACGTTTTACTTGTTATTTGTCGAATTTTCTTCGATTCACTTACTTGTTTTGCTAGACGAACTGTAATATTCTTTCTTGTTGAATCTTAGGTTTTCTCGGTGACCGAGGGTAATATCCGGTAGGACATTTTGGACGTTATTTTGCATAACTAGGTGAGTGTTCCTTGTTTGCTATATTTTCCTTGACTTCATGGCTTGTGTTATTATTTGATAAGGTGCTAAGTGCTTTCCTGGATTTCCTAAACGAGTTTTCTAGGCGAGTGTGTATTTATCGCACGCGACCTAAATGAATATGAAATTTTTAATGATTTAATGATTGAAACGTTAGTTGTGCATGACATAAGCCTTTTGGCTAAACTGGTCCCTGCCCGTCGTTACCGATTGACTCGAGCCAGAAGCGGACTCGATCGGGGCGATATGGTGACCCTGGGTGAATTTGGTATACTCGAGTATTACCTTGTATTCTAGTGGAGCCTGGCCAACGTCCAAGAGGGGATAAATGAAATGAACGAACGAACGAGGGTTTTACTTACAAAAATGCATTTTTTTAAATGACCGGAGGAATAAGGGGAATGACAGGAGAACAAACGAACGAACGAATATATGGCTCCCTGTGAGCTCGTATCCTTTTAATGAATGTGTTTATCGCTTTATCGTGTATTTGTATCTTGAATTATTGGTTATATGTGGTGAATGCATTAGACTTATTGTTCGCCTATGTGTTCAGAACCTCACTGAGCTTTTAGCTCATCCCTTTAGTTTTGTTTTCCTTAACAGGGGAAGGCGAGCAAGGACGAGAGCTCTGTATAGACTAGCTTGGTCTAGTTCTTTGATTTTGTAATGGTTCTCGCCCTAGTGCTTGGCCCGGACTGGTTGTATGTTGAATTGAAAACCTTTGTATATTCGACGTTTGTATTTCCTTTTGAGATAGCAATGTATATAAGTTTCGCTTAAGTTTTGGATGGTTGTTATGTTATTCCTATGGTTGTATTCTGGATTTGATTGAAGTGAACGACTGAATCCCGGCGAGAGTTGGGCAGGCAATCCGCCGAACCCTTTGGTTCACCTTAGGGGGAGGTGGGGCTGTCACAATTTTAAAATAGGTGAAATGAAGAATAAAAATATGAGCCCTTACACAGACAAACTAGAAAGGGTAGTCGCACCAGCCAAGGACTCCACAAAGCTTTTCCCAAATGACAAAGAAGGGCCACCGGCCAACTAATTTGGCATATCAAAGGAGACGATGAAAAAACAAGAACTCGTAATGAAACCCTAGGGGAGGACAAAACCTTGAGAGAGAGAAGAGAGAGGACCCAACAAGATTTGAACCAACCATTGTTACACCTTAAAAGTAAAATAATGATTTAAGATCTTGCATTAGCTACAAGATGTCGCTTAGCACAAAATAATGATTAAGATGACTTATTTATTTGTACAAGGGTAAAATTGGTGGTAGAAAAAAAGGTTTAAATTTAAGGTATGCACTAAAAGTTGATGCTTATAATGAAAACATACATTCTGTTGACCTTGGTCCCTAACTTTTGATGTTTACAAAACAATGGATAATTCTAATATCGCTTCAAGAAATATTTTCAGCTATGAAGCAAATCAGGTTCAAAGATCAAGTGCAATTGAAAAGGACAAAGGCTGTTGAAAGCTGTCAGACGCTTGGATAGGACGTCCGATAATCATTGCGCAACTTCGGACGCAAGCATTGGATGTCCGATAGGATCGTTCAAACTCGACGAAACCTGCCGGACGCTCACAAAGACAATACCGGACGTCCGATAGAATTGAAGAATATTTTGCAAACTCACTTCCTGCTGTCGGACGCATGCTTGGGTAGTACCGGACGTCCGATACTCCAATGGCCAGTTGACTGTTCAGCTACTTTCTATCCGTTGGAAACATTAATGAAACACTTTCTTGATTTCCTATAAATAGAGCATGGTTAGAATCTTCAAATAACTTTTGTACACTGAAGATACAAAAGATCTAGAGTGATTTTAGTGAGAAAATACTCTCCAAGAAAGATTTGTAGTCCTAGTGGTGTGAAGTTCATTGTAAGCTTTTCATTTGTGAATGAAGACTTCATGAGTGTAGCTCTACGAGGGTTGTCCTGAGGGATAGTAAAACTTCCTAGCTTGACCGAGTGGAGTTCGGGGAAAGAAGGAGGTGAATGTTCCTTTGTACACAAGAGTGATTGTAATTCATCAACTTGAAAAAACTTGTTTGAATTAATCTACAAGCTCAAGAGGAGTTGGATAGTTAATTGGTTTGCAATTATTTCCTTTTTATTTATTTATTGTTACGTTTGTGATCTTTACATTGATTATCTCTTCTATTTCTCTTAAGTGATTTTGTTCATTCATTAATTAATTCATTGTATGATCACTTAGAAAAGAGGGTAAATTTCATATTGAGCAAAAAGTGCCCATAACTTAATTAGGTTTTTAATCAACCTAATTCACACCTTCTTAGGTTGTTTTCGATTCTTACAATTGGTATCAGAGTTTTGTCTCCTTAAGCCTAAGCTCAATCGGCTTAGGAGTAATAATGACAACCAATAATGACATGTTTTTTGAAGGACATTCTGTGATTAGACCACCTATGTTTAATGGGTCAAATTATATGAGTTGGAAACAAAGAATAATTAACTTTTTGCAATGAATTGATATTAAATTGTGGTTTATTATTAGTGAAGGTACATATGATGCCTCCCTTATAGATGAAAATACTCATAGATCTAGACCAAAAATAAGAAGTGAACTGACTACTGTTGTGATACCCCCACTTTTAGAATCATCTTTTGTTTAGTCTCAAAGAGGATATTACAGTTTCTTTAGTTTATTTTTATTTTAAAACATTATTTTGTTTTAAAGAAGAAACTAAAGTTATTTCTTTGGATTTCATTTAAAACCTTGTTTTATTTTAAAAGACTAGAAACCCTAAACGTCTAATCAAAGCCCTAGTTTCACTTGTGACTGACCGTTTTTCAAATTTATCATATTTTAACCGAAACTCTAAATTCAATTTATGGGGTTCTAAAACACCTCACATTTTTCTTAAAAATCCCCTTTTATTTGGAACTTATAATTTTATAATAGCCCTACTACCCAATCACACCACAATAAGTGTAAATGAATATAGAAGTAGGGGTTTTCGTTGTCCGTTTTCAAGTTAGAGCGAATTAGGGTTTTCACGTTTTTCCTTAGTGCGACTATCCGGTACGAAGTGTGGATCAAATTTGGTGATTAAAAGTGAGTTTTAGATGATATTAAGTGTGGGATTAGAGGTGATAATAATAAGTTAGTGAATTATATGTTAAAACCCTAGATACGCGATTTAAGGAAAATCGGGTTGAACCAACGTGTATCGTTCTCTACCGATGGATTACCCAACTTGACCACCACTTTATTACCGTAATTCCCTTGTTTTTACTTGACTAATTAGCCCTAAATTACCCCTTAATCCAGCCACCTTTGTTGACTAAAGAAAAGGAAGAAAAGAAAAAAAATTCAGATTGAATCCTACGGCGACACTTGGCGGTAATCCACTTAACTTTGACCCAAGCTTATTAATATCTTCTTAACCTTCTTGAAGATTCATTTTAGCCTCCATTTCTACACATTAGAACCGTGACTTAGAGAGGAGAAAAGGAGAGAAAGAAACCAAGTGAGCAACCACCGAGTTTCACCTTGAATCACCTTGATTTGAGCAAAATCAATGAATCCAAACCGATTAAACCTTCATTTGAGTGCTTAGGTAGTTGTGTGTGGTAAAAGTTTGTGAAGAAAGTGTTTGGTTTCACACCTACAAGGGAGTTTTTGGCAGGTACATGGCTGTCTTCTCCTTATCCCTTACTTAAATTTGGTTAAGGTTGGATAACAATGAATATTTGTGCCAAATGATAGTTATTTTAGTGGTTTGGATGGATATGGTGCATGTTCTTGAGTTAGGGTTGAGATGGTTAACTATATTTGTTGTTGTTTAGGTGGTATATGGTGTATATAATCTTGGATAGGAGGTTGAGGTAGTGGTTCAAGCTAGAAATATGAAGTTTGCACCTTAAATTCATTGAATTCCAGAATTAGAGCTCTTCACTGCTTGGTTCTGTCCGGTCCTGTTCGACCATGATGGAGCCAAATTAGGCTTAGAATAAAACATGAAAGTTGTAGAGAATGATATTTTATGGTTTCCTACAAAATTTTAGCTCAATCGGAGCAACGTAGCCTGTGAAAAGACAAAAATACCCCTGAATCTTATAGGTTTAGTCCAGTGGACAATTTTGATATTTTACAACACTAACCGTATCTGTTCACCCTGATGTGTACTGAATTAGCCTTTGGCTCAAACACAAAAGTTTTAGTGCTATGTCTTAGCTTTCCAACGCCCCTAGAATCACCTCGTTTCGACTTCGGTAGCCTGAGTTATTGTCGTTTATGAATAAGGCGGTTAACAAGCCCAAATGTGAGATTCTGGTTCTGTAAATGGAAATTTTGACTTAGATACTCTACAAACTGGACTGAGTGGTCTACATCAAAGTTGTAGGCCTTTGTCTTAGCTTCAAAAAAATATAAATTTCACCCCAATCCGATGAGTGTATCTTTGGTTGTGTCCGTTACGCAAAACAACGTCAAATCTATCTTTTGTTTCTTGACACAAACTTCATTTCCGCACATGCTCCTAGCTTGATTTTGTACTTGTATGACTTGGATCCTATGGAATGGCTATTGAAATGAGATGATTTTGTATATGACTTTAGGTTTGATTGAGGAAAAGAATGAAGCCATAAATGGCTGGAAAATAGGTAAATACAAAGGGCGTGCTGCCCGAATTTACGCTCGAGAACTAGGTCGATATACTTGCGACTTGAGTAAGGTTTGAGAGTGAATACCACGTGAACCATCTAGGGTATTTATGTTTTCTTTGCCACTTCGACTCAAATAGCGATTTTAAAGTTTTACAAGTGAGTCTAAGTTTTACAAATATTTTACTTATGTCCTTTGGTTTCAATTTACTCTTTTCACTGCCAAAACCATATTTATACTTTGTACTAGTACGTATTTGACTTTTCTTTGACTCACTTACATCTTTGATGGTTGAAGCATAATGTGTTCATTTGATTATATTAGGATACCTTGGTGATTGAGGGTGTATCCGGAAGGAAACTTTGGACGTCATTTTGCTTAAATAGGTGAGTGTTCCTTGTTTGCTATATTTTCCTTGACTTCATGGCTTGTGTTATTGTTTGATAATGTGTAAAGTGCTTTCAAGGATTTTCAAAACGAGTTTTCTAGGTGAGCGTGTACTTTATTGCGCTCGACTTAAATGAAACGTGAAATTTTCAATGATTTAATGATTGATACATTAGTTGTGCATGATGTAAGCCTTTTGGCTGAACTGGGCCCTGCCCTTCGTTACCGATCGACTCGAGCCAGAAGCGGACTCGGTCGGGCGATATGGTGACCCTGAGTGTGAACATTGGTATACTCGAGTATTACCTTGTTGTCGGGTGGAGTCCGGCCAACGTTTGAAAGGGGGTGAAATGAACTGAATGAACAAGTGGCAATGAATGAAATGAAGGGTTTTACTTCTCAAAATGCATTTTCAAATAATTGGAGGAATAAGGGGAATAACAGGAGAACGAACGAACGAACGAATAGCTCCATGTGAGCCGTATCCTTTTAATGAATGTGTTATTATCGCTTTCCATTGTAAATGTTTCTTCAACTATTGATACTCTATGTTTAATTTATTGGATTGATTGTTTGATTATGTGTTTGGAACCTCACTGAGCTTTTAGCTTATCCCTTTAGTTTTGTTTTCCTTAACAGGGGAAGGCGAGCAAGGACGAGAGCTCGGTAGAGACTAGCCTTGACTAGTTTCTTTGATTTTGTAATGGTTCTCGCCCTAGTGCTCGGCACAGGTTGGAATGTATGGTGAATTGAGAACCTTTGTATATTCGATGTTTGTACTCCCTTTTGAGTTAGCAATGTATATAAGTTTTGCTTTAAGTTTTGGATGGTTGTTATGTTTATTCTTGGTTTATTCTGGTTTTAGTTGAGGATTGAAGTGAACAACTGAGTCCCGGCGAGAGTTGGGCAGGCGGTCCGCTGACCCCTTTGGTTCGCCTTAGGGGGAGGTGGTGCTGTCACAGTTGCTATCAGAGCCAGCTTCGCGTGGTTTCTGCGCGGAGTGAGCTTGGGCTAAGTGGTGAATAAGTATGAAGGATTAAGTGCTCGTTGAGCTTAAGCTATGGAGTCATGAATTGTTATTACGCCTTAAATCTTTCTCCCGATATTTGAGGAAAATTGATAGGTACGTCAGGTAGGAATCTCGATTGTAGATAGTTTACTCTTGGGACTGGCCAGCTCGAGATGTGAATTATCTTATTTCGGATTCTCGTGCTTGAGTACTCCAGAGTTGAGTACTTGAGACTTGCATTTTGGGAATATGAACAGGCTTTGTCCGACTAGAGTGAGTACAAGAGATCAATGGGCACCTTGGGAAGTGGAGTAGGAAACCGAACGGGGGTGATTTTCACTGAGTGTGGGACGACAAGTCGCGTTTTCTTTCGTTTTGCCCTTGCACTGTTCCTACATGTCATTTACTTGTGGTATGTTAATACCTACATATATAGTACTTGTTGTACTTGACTTTGTCTAACTTGAAATGTCTCTTGGTGTATATGGTGCATTATATTGTGTATTTGGTGTGTTATATCTTGTTGTTTTAGTCAATTTACTGTGTTACATACTAAATCACCTTTTAAAAACAAAATTTCGAGGACAAAATTCTTTGAAGGAGGGGAGATTGTGATACCCCAACTTTTAGGATTAGGATCATCTTTTGTTCAGTCTCAAAGAGGATTTACGGTTTCTTTAGTTTATTTTTATTTTAAAAACATTATTTTGTTTTAAAGAAGAAACTAAAGTTATTTCTTTGGGTTTGATTTAAAACCTTGTTTTATTTTAAAAGACTAGAAACCCTAAACGTCTAATCAAAACCCTAGTTTCACTTGTGACTGACTGTTTGTCAAATTTCTCATATTTTAACCGAAACCCTAAATTCAATTTATAGGATTGTAAAACCCCTCACATTTTTCTTAAAAATCCCCTTTTATTTGGAACTTATAATTTTATAATAGCCCTACTAACCAATCACACCACAATAAATGTAAATGAATATAGAAGTAACGGTTTTCGTTGTCCGTTTTCAAGTTAGAGCGAATTAGGGTTTTCACGTTTTTTCGTTGTGCGACTATCCGGTACGAAGTGTGGATCAAATTTGGTGATTAAAAGTGAGTTTTAGATGATATTAAGTGTGGGATTAGAGGTGATAATAATAAGTAAGTGAATTATATGTTAAAACCCTATTATACGCGATTTAAGGAAAATCGGGTTGAACCGACGTGTACCGTTCTCTACCGATGGATTACACCACTTGACCACAACTTTATTACCATAATTTCCTTGTTTTTTCTTGACTAATTAGTCCTAAATTACCCCTTAATCCGGCCACCTTTGTTGACTAAAGAAAAGGAAGAAAAGAAAAAAAATTCAGATTGAATCCTACGGCGACACTTGGCGGTAATCCACTTAACTTTGACCCAAGCTTATTAATATCTTCTTAACCTTCTTGAAGATTCAATTTATCCTCCATTTCTACACATTAGAACCGTGACTTAGAGAGGAGAAAAGGAGAGAAAGAAACCAAGTGAGCAACCACCGAGTTTCACCTTGAATCACCTTGATTTGAGCAAAATCAATGAATCCAAACCGATTAAACCTTCATTTGAGTGCTTAGGTAGTTGTGTGTGGTAAAAGTTTGTGAAGAAAGTGTTTGGTTTCACACCTACAAGGGAGTTTTTGGCAGGTACATGGCTGTCTTCTCCTTATCCCTTACTTAAATTTGGTTAAGGTTGGATAACAATGAATATTTGTGCCAAATGATAGTTATTTTAGTGGTTTGGATGGATATGGTGCATGTTCTTGAGTTAGGGTTGAGATGGTTAACTGTATTTGTTGTTGTTTAGGTGGTATATGGTGTATATAATCTTGGATAGGAGGTTGAGGTAGTGGTTCAAGCTAGAAATATGAAGTTTGCACCTTAAATTCATTGAATTCCAGAATTAGAGCTCTTCACTGCTTGGTTCTGTCCGGTCCTGTTCGACCATGATGGAGCCAAATTAGGCTTAGAATAAAACATGAAAGTTGTAGAGAATGATATTTTATGGTTTCCTACAAAATTTTAGCTCAATCGGAGCAACGTAGCCTGTGAAAAGACAAAAATACTCCTGAATCTTATAGGTTTAGTCCAGTGGACAATTTTGATATTTTACAACACTAACCGTATCTGTTCACCCTGATGTGTACTGAATTAGCCTTTGGCTAAAACACAAAAGTTTTAGTGTTATGTCTTAGCTTTCCAACGCCCCTAGAATCACCTCGTTTCGACTTCGGTAGCCTGAGTTATTGTCATTTATGCATAAGGCGGTTAACAAGCCCAAATGTGAGATTCTGGTTCTGTAAATGGAAATTTTGACTTAGATACACTACAAACTGGACTCAGTGGTCTTCATCAAAGTTGTAGGCCTTTGTCTTAGATTAGAAACGGTATAAATTTCACCCCAATCTGAAAAGCGTGTCTTCGGTTGTGTCCGTTACGCAAAACAACGTCAAATCTGTCTTTTGTTTCTTGACACAAACTTCATTTTCGTACATGCTCCTAGCTTGATTTTGTACTTGTATGACTTGGACCCTATGGAATGGCTATTGAAATGAGATGATTTTGTATATAACTTTGGGTTTGATTGAGGAAAAGAATGAAGCCATAAATGGCTGAAAAATAGGTAAATACAAAGGACGTGCTGCCCAAATTTACGCTCGAGAACTAGGTCGATATACTTGCGACTTGAGTAAGGTTTGAGAGCGAATACCACGTGAACCATCTAGGGTATTTATGTTTTCTTTACCACTTCGACTCAAATAGCGATTTTAAAATTTTACAAGCGAGTCTAAATTTTACAAATATTTTACTTATGTCCTTTGGTTTCAATTTACTCTTTTCACTACCAAAACCATATTTATACTTTGTACTAGTACGTATTCGACTTTTCTTTGACTCACTTACATCTTTGATGGTTGAAGCATAATGTGTTCATTTGATTATATTAGGATACCTTGGTGATTGAGGGTGTATCCAGAAGGAAACTTTGGACGTTATTTTGCTTAAATAGGTGAGTGTTCCTTGCTTGCTATATTTTCCTTGACTTCATGGCTTGTGTTATCGTTTGATAATGTGTAAAGTGCTTTCAAGGATTTCCAAAACGAGTTTTCTAGGCGAGCGTTTACTTTATCGCGCTCGACTTAATGAAACGTGAAAATTTCAATGATTTAATGATTGATACATTAGTTGTGCATGATGTAAGCCTTTTGGCTGAATTGGGTCCTGCCCTTCGTTACCAATCGACTAGAGCCAGAAGCGGACTCGATTGGGCGATATGGTGACCCTGGGTGTAAACGTTGGTATACTCGAGTATTACCTTGTTGTCGGGTGGAGTCCGGCCAACGTTCGGAAGGGGGTGAAATGAAATGAATGAACGAGTGGCAATGAATGAAATGAAGGGTTTTACTTCCTAAAGCAAATAGAACAAACAAATATAGAAGAGTTTTGAACTTATCTTTTTGAGATGCAAATTAATTGTTTATATCTATGATTAGTTCTCTTAAATTTTTTTTGTCTAATTTGAGTATTGATTTTAATTTTCCAACTAAATCAGTGGCTATCCAAGGAATATACTTTCTTTGTGTACATATATAAAATCACCAAGATATGCAAGAAAATTATCCAAAACATGCACATTTTCCCCATTTGAACAGAAAACCACCAATGCGAATTATTCTCATTGAATAACATTTTCATGAAAAGCATCGGGATAGCAGGATTTTATCTAAACTCAAGAAATATAAAGATTGTATGTTCATGTTTGAGGGATTAACTTCACTTCGGAAGTTAAAATTCAGAAACCCCTGTATTGGTGCCAATTATTTTTCTGGTAAACTTAATTGCCATATTACCATATTATGAATCAAGTTTGGAAACTGAACCAGAACTAAAACAACTATTAATAGTTAACTTTCTTCCCCAAACCTAAACCATCAAATTAAGAAAACATCCCTACCCTTGGTAAGGAAGTATTGCACACAATATATGACCATAATCATAATGTCAAGGATACGCTTTTGATAATGGTTCAAGTTTCGGAATTGGTCATTCTCAAACAAGTAATGACACAATTTAGCAAAGACCCTTTTACGCTTTCATTACTGCTTCAGTGCTCTATTTTATTATTATATACATTTCAAATTGAAGGATTGCACTCCTCCATCGCATGAATAATTTTTACCCATACCTCAAACCCTTAATTTTGAAAGAAAATATCGACAAACAAATTCGAATGATTCACGTACGGCAGGCAAGCATATGATTTTCAAAAACCCATAATACACTTACCTTTTAACTGCTACACCATCCTTCTCTTCCTCTGGTCAAATTGGAGTGCATCTAAAAACTCAAGATAGAAAGAGAAATGGTAGGGATTAAAGAATGAAAAAAGAATGTAGGCTTGGAAGATTGATTTTGATGATGATGGATTTTATGAATAGGGTCCAAGGGTTTAGATTTGGAGAAGAAACTGGTGGAACTTTTGGTGTGAATTGTGAGAGGCAGAGCTTTCAAAGAATGTATTGGGCAAACTTTTAGTGAAGCGGCATGTGAGGACCCGTAAATTTTCTTTATTTCATAATATTTTATTTTATTTTCTCACATGCATTTTCTTCATTAAACCCTATTATATTTATTGTCCAGAGATTTTTATAAGTAAGTATAGGTTTTAAATCATTTTCATAATATAAGTTAGTTTATGATAAGTTTGAAGTGCGTTGTAGACATGGGACCCGCTAGTGCGCTAAGTGCGATAAATTTTGGCAATAAATTGAAGTTTTGTATTAAGTGATATTACAAGGTGCTAGGATACAATTAGAAGTTAGCTAGATGGATTAACCATTGGGAGAAAGCAGATAAGTTTAAACCCTAAAAGGTGCCAAGTGTCGCGATCCGATTGGAAGTTGGACTTTGACCTAATTCTTTACCTTTACTAAAATCAAATTTTGACAAAAATTTTCTTCAATTTTCACCTTGCTTGGCTGACTTTTGGAGATGAGAAAAGAGAGGAAATACTTCATCTTGCACTTCAATTTCTTGGTTCAATCTTGAGTTTTAACCATTAGTTTTGGAAATTATACCATACAAATGCTTCTTAAGGAAGGTTGAAGGAGTTGGTGGAGTGATTATGGGAGGAAAGATACTAAGCTACCATTTTTCTTGAGTTTCCAAGGTATTTTGCCAAGAACTTCCTCTTTACTTTAATTAATTGTTCATTTGTGGCTTATAGTTGTTATAGATGTTGTTTTGTGAAAGATTTCATGGTTTGAGCTAGAGTTATGTTAAATTTCAGTTTTATGGTGAATTTTCTGCCCACATGTGATGAGTAATGGTTGATCATAGAATGATAACTTTATATTGTGAAAAATGAAGCTTTGGTATGCTAGTTTTGATTGCCTAAAGAAATTTCAGCTAGAGTGCATAAATTTCAGTTTTAGGGTTTCAAATCTGTCCTATTTTTGCACTGCATGTTCGTCCTCAAGGGATGCCAAATCAGCCCTTGCCCAAATCATGAAAGTTGTTGGTATTTGAGTTAGCTAGCCACTGGTAAAATTGCACCTCAATTGGATAACTATATCCTATAAAATGACCGAAATACCCTTGACTGCCCACAAGCCTTGTTTCACAGACAGTTTTCTGTCCTCTCTGACATTTCGATTTTTGACTATGAAAATGCATGATTTGGCTTTGGAGGTCTTCATAAGAAATGTGAGTATATGGCTTGGCTTCGAAACGCCATAAGATTTGTTTCAATCTGATAAGTGTAGTTTCAATTGTGGTTATTATGCCGAAAGGTGTATTTTATAGTCTATGATGTGTATGTGGTTGATTTGAGATGAGTTGGTGTTGATTGTAGGATGGAAAAATAGAGAATTTAAGGGGAAGTGCTATCCAATTTTTAAGTCGTTTGGTTATTTCAAGTGTGAGTTAAATTTTGTTAGAAATGTAGGGTTTTGGGGGTTGTGCATGTTTTACTCCGAAACCACACCTTTATCTCTTTGTAATTATAATCATTTGTATAGGCATATGACTAGTAGTCGAGCCTCACTTGTGCATTCCGTTTACTCGGTTTTAGATGTGGAAACTTCAATTGTTTTACTTTGATTATTTTAGGGTTTCTTGGCGATCAAAGCCCTACTTTGGGTGAAAACTTTTGAAGTATCTGCACTTGAACTGGTGAGAGTACCACTCCCCTCATTGTTGCTTAACTTGGTTTCTGTACATGCAATCTGTGATTTGAATGACTATACTCTCTGTTTAATCTATTTGAGACGAGAGTGTACTTTATCACACTCGTTCTCCTATTTGTCTGCCTATTTGTGGTGTACATCTGACTCTGTTATCTGTGCTTAATCTGACATCGGTTGGAGACTTGTATCCAACGATCTTTTGTGATCTCTGAGCTTAAAACCTATGGCTAGTTACTCGAGTCGAGCAGGCAAGGGCCAGGTCGATTAGATAACGAACCACGGTGGTCTGTTTCTGGGAATCTTTGGGTATTGAAACTCTTGATTCCGGTATACTCGAGTATTACTACTTCGCTTCTGTTGAGATGTTCGGGCCTGGTAAGGGGTATATTTGGTGGACGGAATTTGGCGTAAAGTGGGGTCTATGGACATGTTGGTTCTATATACGTTGACGGAGAGTCAACGGGTTTGGATCAAGTACTGCAATGGAAATCTGGCTCCTGAGAGCCACCCGTATCCTTCCTATTTGAATCACTGTGTCTAACTGCTTTATTTTATAGCTTGCTTGTGTATCTGATTGGTTAAACGTGAAATGCCATGATTTGGTTGCTATATGTTTGGTACCTTATTGAGCGTAAGCTCACCCCCTTTTCCTTTATCTTTGTTTTCCTTACAGGAGACAAACTTTGAAATCATGATTTTGAGACGCGAATTGAGCTAGTTAGATATTCTTTTGTTCTTTTGTAGCTCCTCGACATTTGGAAACCCTAAATGTATCTCTATCCAATGTTACCTTTTGATTTGTAAACTTACTAATGTGTATATAAAAGCGTTTCCTCATGTTTATATGGTACTTTTACTTGGGAATGTATACTCTCTAATGTTAGTTAAAGTTTGCTTGTACTTGGTTGGGTTTTGGACAAGCACGACATTTGAAGAGGAAAGAAGAAAAATTTTGCGAGTTACTATTCACAGAATGCGGCGGAGTATCTGGCCAGATCTTGGCAGGATATCTGACCGAATTTGCAAGGGAGTTTGAAAAAAAAAAATTGAGTCGAGCTACTGCCTCTAATCCGACCAGGAATCCGGCCAGATTGTAACATGGCGGTTACTGTTTATTTTCAGTTTCGTTTTCGTTTTCCATTTTTCTTTTCATTGAAGTGTTTAATTGTTGTTCCATTTTACCGTATGATTTGGTAAGTTATATTCGAGCTTGGTGATTTTCAATTGTTCGTTTTCTTAGGGTTACGTCGCGCGTAATATAGGGTTTGTGTGATTCGATTCCGTAGTCCTGGCGAGAGTTGGGTAGGCGGTCTGCTAAACCCTTTGGTTCGTCTTAGGGGGAGGTGGGACTGTCACACGGTAGACTATTAGTGAAGCGGCAAAATTTTCCTTGCCGCATTCTTTTTTTCTTTTCCCCGCGCTTTCTCACCATTTCTTTTATACCAGTGACAAAACTATGTCGTTTCTATCTCAATTTCCTATTACTTCTATTGACATTCACAGGTAATGCCCTAATAGCTATTCTAATTTGACATATCAAATTTTTCAATTTAGAAAAAATATAAAACAAAGAGCAATGCTACTTGGTTCATGTTATTTTATTATGACACTCACCTTTTCATGTCTTCATAAAAGATGTAAATAACACTTACAAAAAAGTGTCCTTATAGGTATGCCATAATAGGACTTTTTTCTTGTAGTGAGAACGGGAATGAAAATTCAGTCAACTTTGAAAAATCACAGATATTCATAGGAATTGAGAAAAATTTTGAAATTTTCATGGTAGAAATTACTCTACATGTAGTTTCAAACACAACAAGCAGAACTTAATTTGGATTTTTCTACACCAAGATATGACAGATTTTCCAATACTACTTAGAGTCTCCTGCGGAAAAAATTTCAGCAGCACTTCCTTTGTGTTTACCAATTTTTTCCAACCATGTCAAGGCTACACTTTCACCAGAAGACAGCCCCAATCAAGTTCACAAGATATAGGACACATAGAGTACTTATTTTAATCACAAAATTAGTTATAACCAACATATATCTAGGCTGAAAATTAACCAAACCCTAGCAACAACTTCACCAAACCCTAGCAAAACCATGAAATTACCATAAACATGCTTCTTTCAACTTCAATCATAACATATCTTGTATAAATTTCAAGAAACAAGTAAAAAGAGATGTTTTCTAGAAATTTTATCTCAAAACCCCAAGATAACAAGCAACTCAAGAGCTTTCTTCTCCAAGTAACTCCACCAAAAGCTTCCCTCCAAGGTTAATCGGTATGGATTAGGGTTAGTGTTTGGATTTTTCACAAATCAAGCACGGAAATCAAGATGGAATTTGGAAGTGTTTTCTCTCTCAATTTCGTCCATCATGGAGCAAGAAAGTGATGGTCAATTTTTTCAAGATAAATACAAAGACTAATCTTAGTTCACAATTTGGTTTGAGGGTTGACAAGTGTCACCCAACTATTTTGCCTTTCTTTTCCTTTTCCTTAGTCAATAATGGTGGCTAACTTAAGGGTTAATTTAGGAAAATTAAATGAAATAAAAATAAGGAGATTAGGGTATGAAAGTGTTGGTCAAGCGGTGTACTCAACCGGTAACAAAAGGCACACGTCGGCTCAAGCCTATTTCCCTTAACTCCCTTGTACTTTGTTTTAACTTATGATTCACTAACTTATTATTAGCACTTCTAATCACACACTTTCTCTTACCTAATACTCACTCTTAACCACCAAATTTAGTACACAGACCTCACCAATTGATCACACTATCAAAATGCACCAAAACCCTAACTTACTCTAACTTTAAAACTAAAAGTAAAACTCTTGACTGAACTAATGAAATCACCATGAAAGTTAGGGTTAGTAAATAGTTAAATAGCCAAGTAAATATAAATGGTTTTTTTCAAAAATGGGAGGAAATTCTAAAGAAATTTTCGGGTCCTCACAGAAACCACTTCTCCCTGAGAGTTGCAAGCATCTCTTTTCGACTTACTACCACCTTTGGACGAATGACCAAGGAGTGTGGATGAAAGATTGGATCCACTTCTGGTTCAAAGGAGAGGCTAGGTATAGGGCTCCTCCGAGCAGGGCGAATAGAAGAAAGACTGCATCTCAACCAAAAATGACCTACAACCCTTCTAGAAGTGTAGAGCCTCATGACCTTGCTGATACAAAGGATTTCAACGTCCCTTTTGACACATTGGATATCCTAGGATTTTTAAGAAAGGAAACTTATATTGCGGCATTCATAGTGTGTTGGATTTGCAAGTTTCTTTTGCCAAGCAAAAAGTCGATCGTATTCGCCCAAGTGTCTTCAAGGTTGCATGCTTAATGGTCACAGGGAAAAATTTTTGCCTCGCAATTCCTGTTCTTGTGAGCATATATCATGGGTTGAGAGAAATCGTCTACGCCCCTAACCTTGGAGAATGTGGGGTAACTCTTCCAATCCATTACGTCTATGCTTGGATTGGTCAATATTTTGATGTATATTATGAGAATCACCAAGTGAGTAGCCACCACGCGTGCATGACGAGATTTAGTGGTGAGAAAATGGCAATATTTTATGGTAAATCAGAAGCTGAAGAAGTCTTTAAAGAAGTGAACCCTTTGATACTTTCCAAACTGTGTTGGACTAAGAATAAAAAAAAGTGTTGATCGATGATAGATCCTTATCATCAAGACTCACGAGCTACTTTATTAGTCAACGCTCTTGCCACTTAACTCTACGTAAGGACAATACTTTCATTATTGAAAAATATAATCCTTGTAGGTTTAGCAGACAATTCGGTTTCTATCAAGATATTCCAAACAACTTGAAAGAGATCACTCACACTTATACTTTGGGTGAGGCTATTCAATTATAGGATTCCTCAGTTCGCACACAGACGCTGTGATACCCTGACTTTTAGGATATTACGGTTTCTATATTTTATTTTTTGTTTTAAGACATTGTTTTGTTTTAAAGATTAGAAACCCTAAATTCTAATCAAAAGAAAAGAAAAACCTAGTTTACTTGTGACTAATCAGTTTTCTTAAATATCTTATATTTTAATCGAAACCCTAATTGTAAACAATTGAATTGTAAAATTCCTTACATTTTTCTTAAAATTCTCTTTTATTTGGAAATTATTACTTTCTAATAGCCTTACTCCCCAATCACAGCACAATAAGTGCAAATGAACATAAAATCTAGGGTTTCTTTTTTTCATTTTCAAGTTAGCGCGAATTAGGATTTTTACGCCTTTTCGTAGTGTGACTATCCGGTACAGAGGGTGGATCAAATTTGGTATTTAAGAGTGAGTTTTAAATGATATTAAGTGTGTGATTAGAAGTGATAATAATAAGTTAGTGAATTATAAGTTAAAACCCTAGTACGGGCGAAATAAGAAAAAACAGGTTGAACCGACGGGTACCGTTTGTTACCGAGGGAGTGCACCACTTGAGCACTACTTTATTACCTTAATCTCCTTGCTATTAAGTGATTAATATCAGCCCCAAAATATCTTCAAGACAACCGAAATATGGGACTAAAAATAAGAGAGAAAAGAACAAAATTTGACTACCAATCAAAGTGTGACACTTGTCACCTTTGACCCAAATTCATTTCTATCATTTTTAACCTTCTTGAAGCTTCATTGAGCCTTCATTTTCTGCCTAGTAGCCGTGAGAGAGAGAGGCAAAAGAGTGAAGAGAGTTTTCAATTTTCAACCTTGAATCCAACCTTTTGAGTGCAAACAAGAAAAACTAAACCGATTAATCACTAGTTTGGAAGCTTGGGAAGCTTGAGGAACCAAAACATTTCAAGGAGAAGTGGAGGATCCTTCTTGCAAACTCTTGTCTTGAGGTATAATGGCTGATCAACCTTTCTGTCTCTATTAATCATGATTAAGTTGGGTATTAAGTTTAGAATTGTGCTTGTGATGCCTATTTCAAGTGGTTTTGATGATTGGAGTGATGAATTTTAAGTTAGGGTTTTGATTGATTTACTTATAATTCCTTTTGGTTAGGTGTTATATGGTATATATATATGGTATATAATCTTGTAAAGGAGAAAGTAGTGGTGGTTTTAAGGTAAAAATGTGAATTATAGCTTGAATATAACAAAATTCCAGATTTCTGGAAATTGTAGCTTCAGTTCTGCCCGATTCCAGAACATTATGTTAGAGGCCGAATTAGGTTTAACACAAAACATGAAAGTTATATAGAATGATATTTTATGGTTGTCTACAAAATTTCAGCTCAATCAGAGCAACGTAGACTGTAAAAAGATGAAAATACCCTGACTACCATAGGAGTAAAGTCAGTGGACAGTTTTGACAGTACACTACGTTTGTTGCGTTTGTTCACCTTGTTACATACTGAACTAGCTTTTAGTCAAAACATGAAAGTTTTAACCCTATTTTCAGCTTTCCAATGCAAGTGAAAACACCCCAATCGGACTTCGGTAGCTTGAGTTATTATCGTTTACGCATAATGCGGTTAACTAGCCTGAATATGAGATTTTAGTTCTGTAATCCGGACTTTTGATCTAGATACACTATGAACTGGACTGAGTAGCCTTCATCAAAGTTGTAGCTATGAGGCCCCAGTCCGTTCGTAAGTCGAAATCAGGGTTTTATGGCTAGGAAGGAAACCCTAATTCGGTTGAGCTTGAAAATCCTAGTTTACGTATTATGATTATAAGGTTCAAGCTATAATTTATATTCGGTATTCTAGTGTGTGCGTTTGTTTTAATTACAAAGGTTTAGTAAGTTTGAATGATTAGCAAACCTCTAGTGTTACTATATTAGAAAGCTTAAGTGGAGTTTTATTTATCGCCCGTCTTTTTCCACATTTTCTTTATTAGAAAAGTTCCCCAGATAATTTTTATGAGTAAATATAGTTTTTAGATGATTTTTCTAGTATCGGTTAGATTTTGAGAAATTAAGAATATATATTGGACGTGGGACCCACTAGTGCGAAAAGTTCGGAAAAATTCGGCCAATAAGGTTAAGTTTCGGATACTGTGTGAAATTTATCGGGTGTTAAGAGATAAGTAGAGAGTGGGATTTGATTGATGGGAGAGGAAAAAGAAAGATAAGAATGCATTTAAGAGGTGACAAGTGTCACTCTCTTATTGGTTATACTTTATGATTTACTATTCATGTTTTTGACTTTTGAACAAAATGGTTAAATATCTTAAAAATTGCACAAAAATTACCATTTCTTACCTCCTCCATAGCCGGCCCTCTCTCTTGCCAAGAAGGAAGAAAACTTCTTCAAACTTCAAGCTTTCAACTAGCTCAAATCATCCAAACCAATTGCCTAAACTAGTTTCTACTCCATACAACCTTTCCATTTGGTGTTAGTGGTGAGTTTGGTGAAGTTTTTGGAAGAGCTAAGGTGGTCTACAACTCCTCTTCTCTTGTATACAAGGTAAGTGATGATTGAACATGCTCCTACACCTAACGATGCTTAAGTTATGCTTTGTAGTGGCTAAAGTGATGATATTTGTGATTTATTTCTTGATTTGAAGTGATTTGGTGAAGTTTTTATATTTTTGAGGAATTTTCTGGTTTAATATGAATGTGATGTTGTGGTCATCTATGATGGTTGATAATGAGGGGGAATGGCTCTAGTAGGTGTGAATTAGTGATAATTGCAACCAATTTTGGGTTTGGATTGAATTGTGGAAAGTTGGGGTTTTATCACCCCTTATTCTGTCCGGTTTTGGATCATAGGGTTAGAGGCCGAATTGGATTTTTCTTAAAACATGAAAGTTGTAGGTATTGATGTGTTTGAGGTGCCTGTAAAATTTCAGGTCATTTGGATTAGTGTAGGGTGAGATATGTCAATATTACTGTGGCTGTTCTGGGTTGATCAGGATGGCAGAACTGCGTTTGTATTTGGCTATTTTGACTGGAATTACTTTGGATTTGGATGTTGGTGTCTTCTGATGAAATATAGAGGAATGTCTTAGCTACCATATTCCTTTGGAATCAATGCATTTGGACTTGTATAGACTGAGTTGGACTCATTACAGTATTATGTGATTTGCAAACCTGTTTTGGTAATTCTGGTTTCGTATTTTGTATATTTGACCTAGTTGTGCTAGGATTTGGACTGAGTGGCCTTCTACATTGTTGTAGCCCTGTTTCTTAGCTTCGAAATGGTACACCCCCATCCGATAACCGTAGTGAATTTGGTGCCATTACCGCATATTGAGGTCAAATACGGTTTGTGATCCTGTTTTACGATTCTGGTATAGTGTCTTGCATTTTTGACCTGGTTACGTTTAAAATTGGACAAAGTTTCCTTCTTCAACATTGTAGCCCCTTAAGTCTTGGATATTCCTGTAAATTTTCAGGTTAAACGGATTAGTATATCCTGAGCTATAAACGAAATACTCAGACCTGTTTTGACCGTCAAATTCTGTTACGTTTTTGGAAAGTTTATGACTGGAACTTTGGCTTCACATTTGACTGGGTTACAAGCTGTTTGGGCTTGCGACCAAAACACCAAACTTATAGCCCTATATCAGAGCTTTTTAACGCCCTTGGAATTTCATGAATCGGATTTATAAAACCTGAGATATAGCCGAGTAAACAAGGCTTGCCCGTGAAAATGACCATTTTCTGGTCAGATCTGTTTTGGTCCTGATGACCAATTTCCGTTCTGGATTTGGATTGCCGACCTTCATGAAAGTTGTTCCATTTGGAATAAACCATCTAACTGCCAATTTTCAGCTCTTTTGACCATGTGTAGCATAGAAAACAGTTTGCACTCAAAACTGACCATTTGTGCATTGGCCAGATTTCGTTAGTGATTGTGTTTGGTTCATTTGGGACTGAAACCTCCAGTTTCAGTTCTGGATGTCTTCATAACAGTTGTTGTTCATCCTTTAAGCTTCGATATGGCATCTCATATGCCTTAATCCGATATTCGTAGCTCAACTTATGAGTAAACTAGAAATGAGTGTCAAATCTGCCGTTTCTGCTAACGGCCGTTTCCGTTTCCGTTCGTCATATTTACGTGCGCGCGTGTCGTTTTGCCATTTTGCTTGTTTTAAGCACGATAGTAGCCGTTTGCGATATTATGTGACACAATCTTCTATTTCAGACGGTGGTGAGCTGGGCGGAACTGGTGGGGCCCACTACTAGCTGTTCATTTCGATCCGACTTCGTACTTTTGCTATTTCAGTTTCTGAGTAAGTATTCAGGCCAGTTTGGTGTGTTTTCTTTGCTATGTGTTTGAGATATGTGAAAAGGGTACTTAGGCGAGGGTGTACTTTATCGCACTCGACCTAAACCCTAATTTGAATGTATAATTGTACTTGGCATATGTATATGACCCTTTTGGAACCAAAACCCTTGAGCTTGTGGCTCGGGGCGACTTTCGAGTAAAGTTTGTGAATTTTGTGAAGTTTGTGAGTTCGTGGGCCCGATCTAAGACCTGTATGGACTATTCGAGCCGGTTGGGGCTTGGTCGAAATCAGTCCAATTTAGTCTGAGGTCACCAAGTTTGTAGGTTCATGTTATGAACCAATTTTGTGAATCCGGTTCACCGAGAAGGTGACCAAGTTTGTGACCCGAGCTTGTGACTCAAGCTCAAGTTTGTGATTTCGTTCGCCCGGGCAAGTTTGTGAGGTGACTGGCCAGTGAGGGTGATAAGGTGTCGGTGGGTGTACAAGTGAAGTTCTACGGACCATTGAGTGTGGTCGACGGAGTGTCGGCAGGAGATCACGCATGGCATATGAATTGGCTTTGGAGCCACCTGTATCCTTATTATGTGATGTTACTTTTCTGCTTTTGCTTTACTCTTACTGTGTAAATGTTACGTGAAATTTATGCTTTCGCGCCCCTGTTTACTTACTAAGCATATAGCTTACCCCTTTCCTTTTGTTTTCCTTAGCAGGGGCCGACGCGGGGACTTTTGGCTCGTACACTAGTATAGTTAGATTGGCTTGTAATAGTTGAACAGTTAGAATGTTTGTTTTTGTTTTGGTGGTTTGTATAAGAACCCTTCTTAGGGTCTATCTTCTGTTGGTTGTGGTTATAGTGTATTAAAGTGGTTTGACTCGAGACTTTTGAAGATGTAAATATAACTTTTGGGATTGTATATATTGTATATAGTGCTCTTTCGATCTATCTCGTTTTATTGCTTTAAGTTTTGAGTCCTGGCGCGAGCTAGGCAGGCGGCCCGCCGATACCCTTGGGTTCGCCCTTGGGAGAAGTGGGGTCGTCACAGTAGCACTCTGTCTTAGCTTCGAAACGGTATAAATTTCACCCTACGCTGATAAGCATAGTTTCGGTTGTGTCCGATAGGCTAAGCGACATTAAATCTGCCTTTGATTTTAGGCCTTCAACTTCATTTCCGGTCAATTTTTCTAACTTGGTTTGGTAATCATATGACATTGAGCCTATTGAATGGCTATTTATGTTGTGTGTAATGTTGGGACTAATTTTTGAAAAATGGCTGGAAAATAGGTAAATTCAAAAGGCGTGTCGCCTAAATTTACGCCCGAGAACTAGAAAGAGATACTTATGACTTGAGTAAGGCTTGAGAGCGAATACCACGTGAACCATCTAAGATATTTGCATCTTGTTTATCGAGGTCTATAAGTTAGAATTCGGCCGAACCTTGTACCCTTTGGGAAAAATGGAAATAACGACTACTTGAAATATGTTTTCCTCATTCTTTCGACTCCAATGGGAGTTCTAAAGTTTTAACCGCTTCCTTACCGAAACTAAACGAGCGAGCATGAATTTTTTCAGGATTTGATAAGTATCTTGAATACTACTTAAACGAGTTGCATTTACTTGATTTACTCCTATGTTTCGAATTTTAGAGAATTTTACATTCGTAAATGATATTTTATCGCAAATTTGGACTCCAACTAAGGAGTTGAACCGGACCGTGATTTTTGAGAGGCACTAGACTTTTGGTGAGTGCTTCCAAATACTTGATTGAACTGGACACTATTTTCAATACTTGAGCCATGTGATTTAATGATATGTAATTTGTTAATCGGACAAGAGTGTACTTTATCGCACTTGCCCTAATATGATATATACTTGTTTATTGTTGCAATTGATTTGATATACTTGTACTTGAGTTGTAAGTACGGAGCGGCAGTATGTACCACACTCAATCCGAGTAGGAAGTGCCTCTCATTCCCGTCTCCGTACTTTTATTTTAACTCAGACGATTGGAGTGTTACCTCATCAACTTTTTGGGGACCCCAAACCCCACTGGCTAGTTAATCGAGTCGAACCGGCAAGGGCTTGGTCGATTAGATAACGAACCATGGGTAGTTAATGATGTCAAGTGGAGTGTTATCTCCTCGACTAATCGGTATACTCGAGTATTACCACCAGTGTTTATTGAGGATTTTGGGCCCAGTAGGGGGTGTGAATGGTGGACAGAGAGTAGTGTAAGTGGTGCTCTACTGAATTGGTTACTTACTTGAAGGTTGACGGAGTGTCAACTATTACTTGATCAAGCTCTGGTGATGCGATGGGAATTTGACTCCTGAGAGCCATCCGTATCCTTATACTTTGGAATGATTATTGTTTATTGGATTATTGATTCTTCGGAAAAACTTTTACACTCGCTCACTTTGAGATTAGCTACTTGAAGTATTATTGTTCACTTTTATGAATTTTTTATGCTCATTAATTTGCTACGTTCATATTCGTACTTTTAAAATGGTTAATTTGTTATTTGGAATCTCACTGGGCTTTTAGCTCATTCCATGCCATTTATTTTCCTTACAAGGGGTACGAGCGAGGCGTGAGACGTGTACAGGCTAGCGTAGTCTAGTTATTTTGAGTTTTGAATTTGTACTCGCACCATATCTCGACTAGGGTGATTTGTACTCAAATTGTAAACACTTTGAAGACTTTTGGTGTGTAGAAGCTTTGTATCTGGATTTGTGCATCGAAGTATATTATAAGTTTGAATTGTGATGTTATTTATTGTATATGGATGTATGCGTGAGATACGAGTGAGTAAGTCCTGGCGAGAGTTGGGCAGGCGACCCGCCGAACCATTTGGTATGCCTTAGGGGGAGGTGGGGCCATCATAGATGCGATCTCGGATGACTATACCTATGCATAGGAAGCATCCATTGATCACAAAAGATTATGATGCCTGGTGGTCAATTCGGTCAAATAGTGTCTCTTCAATTTCCTTTAAATTCACCGTTAAGATCCCTCAACAATCATCAATGAAGGGTAAGGTTACCTCTGTCAATGAGTCAGTGCATCACAATGGACCTATGGAGATTGGAACGAGTCTTACTACATCCAACTTACAGAAGAACAAAATTACTACCAATCTCTTGAAAAATAGTCACAAAAAATAAGTTTTCGAAAGACTCTCAACAGGCCATCAAAGAGGCACAACCAGTGATTCCAATAAAGAAGACGCCGTCCAAAGTTTCAAAATCTTTACCCGTGACTCACATGGGAGAAGATATCGAAATTGAAACGGTGGACGATCATGATTCCATCGAGGCTATTGAAAAGGAAGGGACTCAAGTTCGTTGGCGAGCGGTAGTAGCAGTCAAGACCGTCATTGGAATCGATCAAGAAGAGGACATCTTCTGATTTGGAAGAGGTTTCCTTTACACCATCGTTAGTTCGAGTGTCACCCCTTAAGGTAATCATCTTTCCATTTTTCTTTCTCTTCCCTCTTTTTGTAACCCCTTTTTCTTTCTTTTTTTTCTCTTTTTTTCTCTCTTTTTTTGTAACTTTTTTTTTTCTTTTTTTTTTCTCAGCCCCCATTTCTTGAATTCCGCCAAGAAGATGTTGGTAACGATTCACCACTTGAACTTGAAATTGATGGTACAATTTCAAACAAGAAAAGTGACGAAGTCGTTATCAGTATTCCAAGACAGTTTGTCACCAGTGAATGTAACCCATCAATGCATAAGAAAGAGTTGACTAGTTTGCACGAGATCCGAAAGAGGCCTAAGGCAGCATTGGTTTCAGAATTTCTGTGACGGCCCCACCTCCTCCTAAGGCGTACCAAAGGGTTCGGCGGGTCGCCTGCCCAGCTCTCGCCGAGACTCGCTCACTCATTACAGTCCTCCAATGAAATATAAGATAAATCTCAAATATTTCATCCAATTCTCCAAGAATTACATATCACGAGTACCAGAAAGTAAAACCTAGAAAAACTGATAACTACAACCACCACGACAATTATATACATCTTGCTAGTCAACTTAAAACAAGTACAAGTTCACTCGTCTATAATCACAACACTTAACACTTTCCCGAGCGATCCCCGCATCGGCCCCCTGCTAAGGAAAACAAATGGAATGGGGTAAACTATATACTTAGTGAGTAATCAGGAGAAAAATAAAAACTCACATAATTAAACAAGTAAATCAGGATATTTCACATCAATAACAGAAAAGTAACATCACAATGGTAGGATACGGGTGGCTCTAAAACCAGTTCAATTCTCCGAGCTTGAACGCCTGTTGACACTCTGTCAACCAAGGTACTCATGGTCCGTAGACTCCACTTAACCGTCCCCGTCACTTTATCATCCTCACTGGCCAGTCACCTCACAAACTTGCTCGAGCGAACGAAATCACAAACTTGAGCTTGAATCACAAGCTCGGGTCACAAACTTGGTTCATAACTTGAACCTACGAACTTGGTGATCTCAGACTAGGTTGGACTGGTTTCGACCAAGCCCCGGCTAGCTCGAATAGTCCATCTAGGTCGGAAGATCACCCCAACTCACGAACGTCACCCAGAGCCACAAGTTCAAGGGGCTCAAACCCAAAATAATTCATGTATACACATCTCATAACGAAACATAGATACAAACTAGGGTTTTAGGTCGAGTGTGATAAAGTACACCCTCGCCTAAATCCCCTTTTTAACATGTACAAAATACCTTAACAATTTCACATAAATAACAACCCAATTACTCACTAATGGTCTAGTGCTTCTCAAAAATCACGTTCAAGTCCAACTCCTTGGTTGGAGTCCAGATCTGCGATAAAATATCATTTGTGAATGTAAAACTTTCTAGAGTTCGAAACATAGGAGTTTCGCTTCAAAAAAATCAAGTAAATGCAACTCGTTAGGTAGTATTCAAGATATTTATCAAATCCCGAAAAATTCATGCTCGCTTTTCAAACTATATAACTTTGTAACATTTATACTTAGAAATGCCATTTGAGTCAAAAGTACAAGGAAAACGTATTCCTAGTAGTCATGATTGTATTTCTCAAGGGTACAAGTTCGGCCAAATCCTCACTGATTTACCTCGATAAAAGAAGACCAAAATCCTAGATAGTTCAAGGGGTAATCGCTCTTAACCCTTACTCAAGTCGTAAGTATCTCTTTCTAGTCCTCGGCATAAATTTGGGCAGGACGCCCTTTGTATTTACCTATTTTCCAGCCATTTATGGTTTCATTATTTCCTCAAATCAGTCCCAAAGTCACACATATGCAATGGTAACGCAATAGCCTTTCAACTATGCTCAATATACTCCAATTATAATGCAAGTACTAACATGGTAGTCGGAAATCAAGTTCAAAGACAAATGGGCAAATGGCAGCTTTGATGTCTCTTAGCGTAATGAGCACAACTGAAGCTATATTTATTAGATTGGGTTGTAACTTATACCGTTTCGAAGCTAAGACAAAGAGCTATAACTTTGATGAAGATCACTTAGTCCAGTTCTCACCCTAACTAGGTCAAATGTACCAAAACAACTCCAGATTTTCCAGTTCGAGGCTCACTGTGAAATTCACTAGCAGTCCTGATTCATTCATTCATATCTCAGCACACACAACTCCAATTCAGGTAATTCCAAAGCTATTTGAAAGCTAAGATACAAGGCTATAATTCTTAAGAAGACATCATCAACCAATTCAGTAGTATTCCTGGTCAAACTAACCAATTATAGAAGCGGATTGGCAGGTTTGGACATCAACAGGGCAGCAGGGGTATTTCAGTCTTTTCATAGGATACGTTGCTCCGATTGAGCTGAAATTTTGCAGAAAACTATAAAAATCATTCTCTACAACTTTCATGTTTTGTACCAAGCCTAATTCGGCTTCTAACATAGAGAAATGGAACCGGAAGAACTGAAACTAAATTTTTCCAGAAATCTGAAATTTTGATATTTCAAGCCAAACTTCACATTTTTATCTTGAATCTACCACTACTATCACCTTTACAAGATCATATACTATATATATACATCATATAACACCTAACCCACAAGAATTATAAGCAACTAAATCAAAACCCTAGCTCAAAATACAATTCTCTAATCATCACAACCACCTGAGAATAGGTATCACTAACTCAATTCCAAGCTTAACAACCAACTTGATTATGATTAATGGAGAAGAAAAGGGTGATCAGCCCATATACCTTAAGACAAAGCCTTGCAAGAGTGATCCTCCACTATTTCTTGAAATTTTTGGTTCCCTTAGCATCCCAAGCTTCCAAACTAACAATCAATCGGTTTAGTTTTTCTTGGTTGCACTCAAATGGTTCAAACTCAAGATGGATTGAAGTTGTTTCTCTTGCTCTCTCTCTCTCCCTCTTAAGCTCGGCCAAAACCAGAAAAGAAATGAAGGAAATTAAGCTGAAATGAAGGATAAAAGGCAAGAAAAACAAATTAATCAAAGAGCCATAGGGTGGTGACACTTGGCACCACCAAAGCTATGCAAATCTCTCTCACTTTCCCTTGCATTTTTGGCCACCAATTTCGGTCAAAACCAGCTGGAAATGAGGGGATATTTTGCTCAACTAGTAATGAGCTCATATGGTAAGAAAGTGGTGGTCAAGTGGTGTGTTCAATCGGTAGTGCACGGTACCCGTCGGTTCGCACCGTTTTTCCTTAAATCACACGTACTAGGGTTTTTACTTCCTATTCACCAACTTTTTATCATTGCTTCTAATCATATATTATTTCTCATCCAAAAGTCATTCTTAGCTACCAAATTTGATCCTCACTTGGTACCGAATAGTCACGCTACGAAAAAAAACGTGAAAACCCTAATTCGCTCTAACTTGAAATCGAAAAGTGAAACCCTACTTTCTAGGTTCATTTGCACTTATTGTGGGGTACCTGAGTCGTAGGGTCATATTAAATGAATAATTTCCAAATAAAAGGAATTTTAAGAAAAATGTGACGAATTGTAAAATTCCATAGAATAAAATTAGGGTTTTGAGTCAAATATGAGGGATTTAAACATAACCTGCTAGTCACAAGTAAACTAGGGTTTTAAAGTACAAGTAGGGTTTCTAGTCTTTTTAAAACAAAAGAAGGTTTTAAATCAAATCCAAAAGAAATAACTTTAGTATCTTCTTTGAAACAAAATAATGTTTTAAAATAAAAATAAATTAAAGAAACCGTAGTTTCCTCTTTGAGACTAAACAAAAGATGATGCTCAAAATTGGGGTATCACAATCTCCCCTCCTTCAAAAAATTTCGCCCTCGAAATTGCAATCAATGAGCTAAGGGTTGAAATACTCGAAATAATCAAAAGATCAAAAGGTGTACATATATATACAAGTCACCAAAATGTACACAATATAATACACCATATACACCAAGAGACATTTCAAGTTAGACAAAATCAAGTGCAGCAAGTACTATATATGTAGGTATTAACATACCACAAATAAATGACATGTAGGGACAATGCAAGGGCAAAATGAAAGAAACGCGACTTGTCGTCCCACACTCAGTGAAAATCACCCCCGTCTGGTTTCTTACTCCACTTTCCAAGGTGCCCGTTGATCTCTTGTACTCACTCTAGCCAGACAAAGCCTGTTCATGTTCCCAAAATGCAAGTCTCAAGTACTTAGCAGCGCCTCAACTCTAGAGTACTCAGGCACGAGAATCCAAAATAAGATAATTCACATCTCGAGCTGGCCAGTCCCAAGAGCAAACTATCTACAATCGAAATTCCTACCTGACGTACCTATCTATGGTCCTCAAATACCACAAGAAAATTTAAGGCCTATAACATTCACAATTCACAGCTTATGCTCGAACGAGCACTTAGTCCTTTATATTTATTCACCACTTAGTCCAGGCTCACTCCGCGCAGAGACCACGCGAAGCAGGCTCTGATACCACCTGTGAGTGAGTTCCGGCGAGAGTTGGGCAGGCGACCCGCCGAACCCTTTGGTACACCTTAGGGGGAGGTGAGGCCATCACAATTTCACGGGCAAAAATTGATCCAAGCGCATCAAAAGAAATACTTGCAGAGTTTGTGGATGGATTTTCGTGGGCAGATCCTTGACACTCCTATCGAGTAAATCTCCTCTTTAAAAGAGTGTGCAAAGGAAATTATTGCAAAATCATAAGGACAGATCCTACCAATAGTCTTCCTTCAAAAGATTACTTGATAAAATTGTTTGCTAAAGAAGAGACGTATGATATTTTGGCATCTTCATCATGGGAAAAGATGAGTAAAGAAACACATGCAGAACCCCTTTCCAAAATGACTGCCCAACTCGGGAAAATCCAGGCAAAAGAAGAAGAACTAACTTGTCATTTGCAAAATCTTGAAGAAAAGTTGTAATGCATCGAAGACAAGAAGAAAGTTCTGCAACAAGAACTTATCGATTTGGAGAAATAAGATATGAAAATCAGTTTAACTATCGATCAGAAGCATGAAACTTTCAAAGAGATCTAGACTGAGATAACCAAAGCACATGATGAGCTCTCTTCTATTGAGAATGCTAGCGTCTTAACTGATGACGCAGCAAAGGAACTTGAAAACATGAAATCCGCACTCGAATCATGTAAAATAGTTGTAGTGGATTACAAATTTGATATTTATACTTTTCATCATGTACTTCTTTTTTTTCTAAAATTTATTTTATCATTTTTTTTCATGTAATGAAATCTCCTATAAATAGTAAAATGCTTTTCGTTCCTTACCTTCGATTTTTTTTTAAGATACAAGAACTTAAATGTAGCATTTTATTTTTCAAGAAAGAGAAGGTTTTTTTTCAAGAAAAAGGGATTTGGTTTGGAGTGGTGTAACTGAATTTAGAAGTTGCCCTCTAAACTGCCTACGTATCACAAAAAGGGGGAATCAAGTCACACGAAGTTCCTGCCGTTCACATTTTAATCTCATTCGGGTCAGGAGTATCTATTTGTTTACTACCTTAGACTTGGTAGAGTATTTCAGTAGTTTAACCACATACTACACTATTGATGGTTACCATCCACAGTTTTAGTTCATGCGGGGCAGGAGCAATATGCTGTTCCGATTATGCATAGTACCTTTTTAGGCATTTGTCGTTGATGGGACCGGCTCTTAATCCGTCCTTAGCAACTAACTTGTATGAACCATTTGTATATACCTCTTGGACAACATATGGACCATCCCTTTTAGGGATAAGTTTTCTTTATCCATCATGAGCGAGAATGATCGGTCTCCGAACGGCGAGCACTAACTCTCCAATTTGAAAAGAGCGTAGCTGGACGTGCTTATTGAATACTTTTGAAAGGCAGACTTGATAGCACTCAATTCATTGTTGAGCTTCCATCTCTTTTCGTTGAGTGCTTTTAACTCCTCAAGGCAAGGACGAACATTATCTTCTTCACTGAACCCTTCTTGAATAGCAATTCTTAGCGAAGGTATTTGACATTTAAGTGGAAGAACAGCTTCAACACTGTAAACAAGCGCATATGGGGTTGCTTGCGTGGGAGTTCGAAAAGTAGTTCTATATGCCCAAAGAGCTTCTCTAATTCTAAAGTGTTAATCCCTTTTTGATTTATCTACGATTTTCTTCAACAGATTACATAAGGTCTTGTTGAATGTTTCAACAAGTCCATTTGTAGTAGCGTAGTACATGGAAGAATTGTATTGTTTGAAATGAAATTTTTTGCAAAGCTTATTCATTGCTACATTGCAAAAAGGTTTACCATTATCGGTGATGATGTAACATGGGACTCCATACCGATAAATGATGTGCAAACGAATGAAATCTACTACATTCTCCTTTTTGACATCCCTTAGAGGAATTGCTTCAGCCACTTTGAGAAGTAATCATCACCGCCAAAATAAAAATATGTCCATCAGAAGATTTTGGAAGCGGTCCAACTATATCCAAATCCCAAGTATCAAACGGCCAGGAAGCCACAGTTGGGTACAATGGTTTAGAAGGTTGATAGATGAAATTGCCATAAAATTGATAAGCTTGACATCTTCTAGCAAAATTAATACAATCCTTCACCGTCGTTAGCCAGTAGTATCCCATTCTCTTAATACGAAAGTGTAATTTCGGACCAGATTGATGAGCACCACATATCCCAGAGTGAGCCTCCTCCATTGCTTGCATGGCCTCATTTTCTCCAAAACATCGTAAAAACACTCCATCAAATGATCTTCGGGAAAGCATCCCTTTGTAGTAAATGAAACATGGCGCTCGATGACGTATATCAACCATTTTCTTGGAATCTTCTGGTAACTTTCCATGATTAAGATAATCAATAATGAGATGACGCCAATTCTCCTTTTCAATCTCATGGATAAAAATATAATAAGCATTTTCTTCCCCACCATTATCTTCTTCATCAAATATCGGAGGTATGACCCAATTTTCACATATTAAAATTTGATTTCGATGAGAAGGTAGATTGATCATGGACGCAGCCTTGCCAAAAGGTCAGCTTGTTGGTTGGATCTTCTAGGAATATGCTCTATAGTTACATTGTCTAAACATCCCATGAGTTGTCCTGCATACTTATAATATGGGATCAATTCAGGTTTCTTGACATCATAAATACCCAGAAGTTGATTTACCACTAATTTGGAATCACTATAGATCCTAAGATGCAACTACTTCATGTCTACAGCCATTTCAAAATCGAGAATTAATGCCGGATATTCGGCCACATTGTTTGAACACCAACGTATTAAAGTGAAAGAGTACGGTAATAAATATGCTTCAAGAGTATAAAAAATAACTCCCGCACCAATTCCATCACGGTGAGTAGCTCCATCGAAATACATCGATCACAGAGATTTGATCGTAAACACTTTTTCATCGGGGAATTCATCAGTCAATTCCCACCGACAGGTATGGGATGATCTGCTGGAAAGTCTGACAATATTTGTCCTTTGACAGCCTTCACAGGTACATAAATAATTTTGAATTGTTAAAACTAAAGGTACCATCTCGCAAGTCGGTCATTCATTATATGTCATCATCCAACTCAAGTAATACAGTGTATTTTTCTTACCTTTATCATTTTTTTGAGCACGTAAGGCCCCAACCGACCGTTCTTGAGCAGAAATATAGAGGATCAATGGTTTTCCTGGAATTGGAGCAGCTAACACAGGGGGATTCATGAGGTACATTTTAATGCTTGTAAAAGCATTTCGACACGTTTCATCCCACTCGAAGGGTACCCCTTTTTTCATCAGTCGATTAAAGGGTTGGCATCGTCCAGCCAAATTAGAGATAAACTTCCGAATGTAGCCAACTTTCCTTGAAAGCTCTTCAATTCATAGATATTTCACGATTCAGGCATATTCACAATGGCATCAGTTTAAGACCGATCGACCTCTATTCCCCATTGATGAACAATAAAATTGAGAAACTTGCCAGAAGTGACTCCGAATGTGCACTTCAAAGGATTCATTTTCGGTTGGTATCTCTGAAGGCGTTAAAAAACTCTTCGAAAGTTTTGAATATGATCTTCTCGCTTCTTTGATTTCACCACAAGATCGTCAACATAGCACTCCACATTTCTATGGAGCATATCATCAAAAATTCTTTGCATTGCCCTTTGATATGTCGCTCCAGTATTTTTCAAACCAAACGACATCACTTTATAGCAATAAATTCCCTTGGGAGTACGGAAGGCAGTGAGCTCCTCGTCTTCGACTGCCATGCGTATTTGATTGTAGCCAGACAATCCATCGAGAAAAGATAGTGCTTCATGTCATGTTGTAGTATCTACTGTTAATTCTGTGATGGGGAGTGGAAAATCATCTTTGGGGCCAGCCTCAGTTAAGTCTCAAAAATCAGCACAAATTTGGATTTGCCCATTCTTCTTTTTCATAAGAACAATGCTTGAAATCCATGTTGGATATTTCACTTCTCGTATGAATCCAGTTTCAATCAATCTATTTATCTCATTTTCTATCAAAGGAATCAATTCGGGTCGAAAGCGTCTTCGAGTTTGCTTGACAGGTTTTGTTCCTCGCTTGACAGATAAATTATGAACAGCGATCCTTGGATTTAAACCAGAAATTTCTGAGTAATTCCAGGCAAAGACATCATTGAATTCGAACAGCAAATCAACATACTCTTTCTTTTTTTCAGGAGTCATACAAGAACTTATGTAAATTGGGCGAAGGTCGTCACTTGTGCCAAGGTTAATTTCTTTTAGCATATCGACTGTATTTTTTACTCCTTACTCAAATTCAGCGGGAACGTTGTCTGCATCTTCTTCTTCTTCAAAATCATTGATCGTAATATGATGGCAAGAAACAATGCTTTCTTGACCCTGTTCTTAAAAAATGGTTTCAATTTTTACGTTAAACAAGTTTTCATAGTGCATAAAGAAATTAGAAATTCGTTTTCTCGAACCATTCTTCTTTATTAGAGTAAGATTTTCTTTTTTGACAACTTGGTACTCTTGTTTTTTACTGCCTAATCTCCCATAGACAGGCGGTTTTAAACTCTTTGGTTGTGGGCCAAGTCTGTCAAATATAGAAGCACGTTTTGACTTATTTCCCAATCTATCGAAAACAGACTTCTTTTGACTTGTGACCTCCACTTCTTCATTCATGTAATTACAAATTGCCCTTTTGATTACTATACGAACAGGAGAAAGCAGTTGATAACCAAAATCCATTGATGAACTTCCGACATTATAACCTTTTTCTTTTAACATTTTCTGTGTAGGTGTCAATCCACGAGCAATTTTACCAGTTGCTTCAGGAGGAAGCCTGCCCAATGAATTCTTCTTACTTGGGTTATAACCCGTCTTGGCAAGAAGCCTATATGCATTTAGATCAAAACCTTCTTGGCTCCGATGGGTTGGTAATGAGTAATATTCTACTGCAGGTCCTTCTTTGGGACGGATGAATCCTTGCAAATTCACTTTCTCACTTTTAACAGACTCTATTTTGATGAGTGGAACATTTAATGCAGCACATTTGATAAAAGAAGATTGACCTTCTTTTCTCTTTGATTTCGGGATGTAACACAAAACGGGCGTCTTGGAATCTTGATCTTCTTCTCTCACTGTTTCTTTCCTTTTCGCTTCTTTTTGAAAATAAAATTTGGCGTCGGCAAAGTGTGCTTCGACATCAGTGAAAGGTTTATCATCCGTCGTAACTTTCTTAACTATACCATCTTGACAATAGTTAAAATATTGATGAAGAGTAGATGGTATAATTTCATTTTCATGAATCCAGGGTCTTCCCAAGAGCATGTTATAAGAGGTTTTAGCGTCAATAATATGAAATAATGCACTTGAAAACAATTCACCAATAAGCAATTCAAGCCTTATGAGGCCAATTGCTCTTTGCCCCCCTTGGTTAAATCCTTGGATCATGAGGTGGTTTTGGGAGAGTTCATCACTTGAAATTTCAAGTTCTTTCATAACGCGTACGGACATGATATTGACAGCAAATCCCCCGTTAATGAGTATCTGATTTATCTTCTGCTCTTGGACATATGCACTAACAAACAAGGATCGATTGTGAGTTTTGGAATCAACTGTCAAATCATCATTATCAAAAATGATAGTCATTGCACAATCCACAGGTGACTTATTAAAACTTGAAATAAGCATTAAATAAATATATTGAGATTGAACTTACAAAAACTTAGAGTAGCCAACGAAAGCTAGACCAATACAAATGAATTCTGATTTATTAGAATTTTGTAAAAAGGAAATAAAAATATTACTAGATAAAGGATTAATAACACCTTCAAAATCACCTTGGAGCTGTGCTGCATTTTATGTAATGAATCAAGCTGAAAAAGAAAGAGGAGTTTCAAGATTAGTAATAAATTATAAACCTTTAAACAAAGTTTTACAATGGATTAGATATCCTATTCCTAATAAAAAAGATTTGCTTAATAGATTATTCAATGCAAAAATATTCTCAAAGTTTGATTTAAAATCAGGATATTGGCAAATATTAATAGCACCAAAAGATGGATACAAAACAGCATTTACAACACCTTTTGGACATTATGAATGGAAAGCTATGCCATTTGGATTAAAAAATGCACCTTCAGAATTCCAAAACATAATGAATGATATTTTTAATCCTTATAGTTCATTCAGTATAGTTTATATAGACGATGTATTAATATTTTCAGAATCAATAGAACAACATTTTAAACATTTAAATATATTTCTAAAAATAATTAAGAAAAATGGATTAGTCGTTTCTGCTCCAAAAATGAAATTATTTCAAACAAAAATAAGATTTTTAGGGCATAATATACATCAAGGAACAATAAAACCCATTAATAGAGCTTTAGAATTTGCAACTAAATTTCCAAATGAAATAAAAGATAAAAATCAATTACAAAGGTTTTTAGGATGCTTAAATTATATACCAGACTTCTTTTCGAAATTAAGACAAGAATGTTCTATATTATTCAATAGACTAAAGAAAAACCCAAAACCTTGGACAGAAGAACATACTCAAAAAATAAAATATTTAAAGGAAAAAATAGAGTCATTACCATGTTTATGTCTACCTCATCCTAAAGCATTCATGATAGTTGAAACAGATGCATCAGAATTAGGATATGGTGGAATATTAAAACAAAGAATGGATAATTCAAAAGAAGAATTAGTTAGATTTCATTCAGAAACATAGTCTGACCCTCAGAAAAATTATTCAACAATTAAAAAAATTTTATCCATAGTTTTATGCATATCAAAATTTCAAGATGATTTATACAATAAGAAATTTTTAATTAGAATAGACTGTAAATCTGCAAAAGAGATTTTACAAAAAGATGTTCAAAATATAGTTTCAAAGCAAATATTTGCAAGATGGCAAGCTATTTTATCTGTGTTCGATTTCGAAATTGAATTTATAAAAGGAGAAAATAATTCTTTACCAGATTTTCTTACGCGAGAATTTTTACAAGGACATGGATCGTGAATATACAAATTACCTGAGAACCCAAAGGGATTCTCCTAAATTACAAAACAAAGAAGCAGTTCTGCAATCCAGAGGTTATCAGTATTCCATTCAGACTAAAGACAGACTACAACTCATTCCAGTCTATCAGATTCCAAAATATGATATAGTAAAAATACACAAAAGCCCTTATGCAACCCTTACTCCAAAAGAGAGAGCTTTTCTCCTTCAGAGAGAAATCCAGAGAAACCTTATCAGAATTCAAGTTCTTCAAAGAGCCAGAAGAAATGAGCAAAATCCTCAATATGAAGAAATTCTTCAATACTACAAAGATCAGAATAAACAATTATCTAACCAACTTAAAGATGTTGTTTATTAATTTTGCAGGATCATGGATTCAAAAGCAGGAAATTTCAGGCCAAAGACTCCTCAGGATTATGAGATGAGTCTTACTCCTGTAACTCAAAATAGATTCCAAATACTACAAGATTTCCCAGCATTGACTTATAGTCAAGCTGCTTGTACTCCAACTTCTTCTCAAATAAGGCCTCTTCAACAAATTCCAAAACCCTCAGAAAAATCTATTGAAAACACCTATTTCATAAAGCCATTCACTCAACATATCACTTTAACCAAATTTCAAGAAGTACCTTTGTATTCTACACTTAATCAAATTACTCAACGAATCTTTCCTCAAAAATGTTTTTGGCAACCTGATGATCCCTCAAAAAATTTGGATTATTATGAATTGATTCTTCCAGATACCCAATCTGTAGAAATATTCCCAATTCCAGACAAAAAGAATCCAAATATTATCAGTCATTCAAAATGTATAATAAAGAAAGTTTGTTCTCCCAATGAATGGACTTCTCTTTATTCAAAGAAATCATTCTCAGTCAGATTTATTCCAGATGGATTTACATATCAAGATTACAAAATGGCATGGTATCATGCTTTTTTGTATCGACCATTCAATCATTCATGGTTCTTTACATTCAAAGAAAGTTGTAGCAGAGAATTTTCAATTTGGTTCAACCATTAGTGGAAATGGTTCGGTCCTCAACCTGAAATTCTACCTCCAAATGTTCTTATGGGATTTCAAACCTACCTCAAAAAAGCAAGGGGGGAAGAATATACGAGGCCAATACTATTTCACATGGAATTCAAAGTACCGTGGATATTTTGCTGGAGTTTCAAAATTCATCAAGAATTAGAAAAACCACTTCCAATGTCATTAGTCCGAGAATTCAAGATTAAATGGTGGACAGGATTCAATCAACAGTTCGGAGATCAAACAAACGTGATGAGATTCCTCACCACAGGAGACAAACTCAAATGGACAAATCAATCAACCACTACAACAACTTTGCCAACCACTTCAACAACTATGCCAACAACTCCAATAAAGAAAGAAAAAGAAAAAGTTGTTAATATGGTATCCGAAACCATTACAAACGACTTTCTGATGAAAAAGATGATGCAAGACCCAAAGATACTCAAAGAATATTTGGACTATTTACAAAAGCAGGATAAGAATGAAGAAACCGACAAAATTGAGGAGTCAGCAGGATTATTCGAATCTACTTTTGATCCTTTCGGAGGACCATGCGGACAAGATCCAAATGACTTTTGAAAAAGATATCGGCCACATTCCAAAGAAAAAGCAAGATGCAATTCAAATTCAAATGAAATGCAAGAAGGAACGTCCCTATAAATAGAATCAAGATCAGAAGTTCAAGCATAGGCGAAAAAATCAGTGAAAATCTGTGACAGCCCCACCTCCCCCTAAGGCGAACCAAAGGGTTCGGCGGACCGCCTGCCCAGCTCTCGCCGGGACTCAGTCGATCACTTCCATCCTCAAGCAAAACCAGATCCAGCCCATACGAAAAATATAGCAATGATCCAAAAACTTAAACGAAACTTATATACATTACGATCTCAAAAGAAGTACAACCGTCGAATATACAAAGGTTCCAAATCCACCATACAACCAACCCGTGCCAAGCACTAGGGCGAGAACCATTACAAGAAAAATCAAAAGCTAGACCAGCTAGTCTATACAGATCTCTCGTCCTTGCGTACCTTCCCCTGTTAAGCAAAACAAAACTAAAGGGATGAGCTAAAAGCTCAGTGAGGTTCCGAATACATAATAAAACAATCAATCCAATACACTAACATGGCATATCACTACTTCACGAAACATTTACAATGGAAAGCGATAAAACATTCATGAAAAGGATACGGCTCACAGGGAGCAATTCATTCGATCATTCATTCATTCTCCTGACATTTCCCCTTATTCCTCCAATCATTTGAAAATTTCATTTTTGTAAATAAACCCTCGTTCGTTCGTTCGTTCGTTCATTCGTTCATTTCATTCACCCTCTCCTGGACATTGTCCAGGCTCCACCAACCTCCACCAACCTACAAAGGTAATACTCGAGTATACCAAAACGTTCACCCAGGTCACCATATCGCCCGACCGAGTCCGCTTCTGGCTCGAGTCGATCGGTAACAAGGGGCAGTGGCCAGTTCAGCCAAAAGGCTTACATTCATGCACAAGTAACATTTCAATCGTTCAATCATTGAAATTTCACAATCATTTAGGCTGAGTGTGATAGAGTACACACTCGCCTAGAAAACTCATTTTTTTAATCATTGAAAGCACTTAACACGTTATCAACCAATAATACAAGTCATGAAGTCAAGAAAATACAACAAACAAGGAACACTCACCTAACTATGCAAAATAACGTGCAAAATATCCTTCTGGATAGAATCCTTAATCACCGAGAAAACCTAAGATTGAACGAGAAAGAATATAGCACAATCAATTAGGTGAAATCGAAGAAACCCAATAAATGATGAGTAAAACGCATAAAAATGACTTTAAAGCGAAACGGGGCATTTGGACTGATGGTCGGAAATATCTAGGGTTTCATAAACCAAACGTAAAACTAAACTAAAAGGGTTATAAAATTTTGCGCCAAAAAGCACTTGGACCAAACACAAGTCGGAAATCAACTAGCCTTCAAGAAAAATTTCGGCAGCAAATCCCTTGTGTTTACCTATTTTCCAGCCATTAATGGCTTCATTATTTCCTCAAATCAGTCCCAACATCTCACACAAAATAAGCTCATTTCCAAAAGCCGTTCACTAGGCTTAAAGTCATTCAAGTACAAAATTTAGCTAGGAAATGACCGGATATGAAAGTCAAGCCCTAAACTATTCAAATAAACACAATAAGACTCGATTACAAGTCATAAACCAATTCTACATTCTACCAAAATAGGGTTCCCTAAGCATACACAAGCAACAGAGGAAACCAGAAAAAATCCGGAAATGATTTAGCTTTAACCCTAAAAAAAAACAGTTTTTGACCTCATTTTGCGGTAATGGCACCAAAGGTACTACGATTATCGGATGAAGGTGTAAGACCCACCGTTTTGAAGCTAAAAGATAGGGCTACAATATTGTAGAAGGTCACTTAACCCAGTTTCGAGTGTAACCAGGTCAACAATGCAAGAAACTACACCAGAATCGGAAAAACAGATTCACAGAACACGTTCTAGTGCAACCATCATAACTGAGCCTACCCAAGTCCAAATCCAGAAATTCCAAAACCAGCTGAAAGTTAAGAAATAGGGCTACAGTTTATCAGAAGACCTCAACAACCAATTCGGAAGCAATTCCAGCCAAAACAACTAATTACAGGCGCAATTCTAGCATTCGGGTAAAACCAGGACAGCAAGAGTAATTTCAACTTTTCTCATTCTACGCTACTCCGATTGACCTGAAATTTTGTAGTCACCTCTAAAATGTCATTCCCTACAACTTTTATGTTTTAAGCCAAGGTCAATTCGGCCTCTAACTAGGAGCTATAAATTCGGGCAGAATGTAACCATTAGAACCCTGATTTTTTCAATTTTCTTCCAAACCAGAAATTGGTTGCAATCATCCACTTTTTCCACCTTCTAGAATCATTATATACCATTTCCAATCATCATAGATAGCCACACAATCATGTTCATATTAAAACAGAAAAATCCCCAAAAATAATAAAACTTCATCACTTCAACCACAAATCAAGAAATAATCCATAAACTTGCATCTCATACTACCACTAATCATGATTTAAGCATCAATTAAGGGAGGAGGGTGGTTCTTCACAACTCACCTTAGAAACAAGAGAGAGGGAGCAATAGGTCCTCTTAGCCTTCCAAATAACTCCACAAATCAACTCACTAACACTAATTGAAGAGGTTTTATGGAGAAATTGCAAGTTTCAATGGTTGGTTGGATGGATTTGAGCTAAATGGAAGCAAAATTTGAAGAGTTTCTTTCTTTCTTTGTGAGAGAGGGAGTCGGCCAAAGAAGAGAGAAAAATGGTGAATTTTAGTTAATTTTGTGATTTATTTGGTCAATGGTAAGAAAAGGAATAGTAGTCTTACAAGTCACTCCAATCAAATGGTGACACTTGTCACCTCATTTAATGCTTGCCTAACTTTTGTCTCTCTTATACCAATCCACTTAGCATCCTCTACTTATCTCTTAACACCCGATAAATTAAGTCCAGTATCCAAAACTTAACCTAGTTGACCGAATTTTTCAGAACTTTTCGCACTAGTGGGTCCCACGTCCGGTATATGTTCTTAATTTCTCAAAAATTATCCGATACTAGAAAAATCATCCAAAAACTATATTTACTCATAAAAATTATTTTTCCAATTTCTCAAATCAATAAAATATGGAAAAACGTGCAATTATAAGAAAAAAATAAATCCGAGTACTTTAAAACAAAATTACAGGCTCTCACAAAATCTCTAGTGCAAGACTCTTAAAAAATCCCTCTCTCAACTACTCTCAACTACTCCCAACTACTCTTACTTACTCTTTGTGCTCAAGCTTTTGTATCCAAATATTTTAAAGAAGAAGTTCAATGATTTTAAGAATTTTCATTCATCCGCTTCCGCTGGCTACTCTAAGTTTTTGTAAGTTCAATCTCAATATATTTATTTAATGCTTATTTCAAGTTTTAATAGTAACCTGTGTAGAAGTGGTATCAGAGCCACATAGAATTACACATGCAAATGCATATTTAAGATTTTGAACTACTATTTCTTTATTTGAATTACGTTTCTATTTTGATTTGACTAATTCATGCATTTATGTTCACATATTTTATTAAAATTTTACTGAAATCATTGGTAAGACTTTGATGCCTTGTGAGACCGTTGGTAAGTCCAGGGTAGGATGTTCTCGGCATAGTGCTCAGTTGTTCCTGATTAGGTAAAATTTAATTAAATATTAAACATGGCTGCATTTCTTAGACAATTAAAAATAGGATCTAATTCAAAGCAAGATAATATAGTACAAAGTCATGAATATCATATGCCTGTTAATAATTCAGATTGGACCATTCCAGAAGAAAGAATAGAACATATTTATAGAATAGGCCCGTTAGACTTTAAAACAACTTTATCAGTTAAAACACATGAAGAAACAATATCTATTCAAGAAGAATATCAATCCATTCCTGATGTGTGACGGATCTAGACGAACACCAAGTTGAGTGGATTTGCGGAACTTTGACCCTTCTATAATCACGAGCCACGAACTAAGGAGAATCCTTAACCCAAAACTAGCCAGTTTAGTGAACCAAAGTATATTTAGAAGAACGCCACAACCAAGGAGACTACTTGATTGATAAGTTCGATGAACTACTTGAGATGAATTCTCAAGTATTCAAAGGAAATTCTCTTGAAGCAAGAGAGAGTGAATAAAACTCACGAATATTTTATAAAATCTGAATTGTCCTTAATGAATGAAAACCTAGGCTATATATAGCCTTGCATGACTCAAACCCTAGAATGTCCAATGGACGACCTTGCCCTTCATTAAGGGTAAAATATCTAACAACTAATTGGCTAAATTAAGACTCTAAAATTCGGCCAAAGTGAAGTGGAAATTGACCGAAATTATTAATGCTAACAAACAACTAATAATGGTAACGAAAACCCTAATTAGCAATCTAGCACTTAGCAAGCTAGAACTCTGTGGACTAGTCTTCACTTGGGTCTTCCGTTTGAAGGAAAGTGTATAGAGTAGTTTCTCCATTATGTAACCCTTCAATGGACCTCAAGTCATCACCAACTCGTTCTTGAATCGTGCAAACAAGAGCTTGAAGTGATTCTTGAATTCTCCTAGCACGCGCTCTTGTAATTGGACCATTGGGTATTTGCATGACTTGAGCACTAGAAGTTTGAGCAGTTTGCATGACTTGAGCACTAGAAGTTTGAGCAGCCTTGAGCCCCTCCTCATTAGTCCCCTCCTCTTGAAAGCGATTTGTCCTCAAATCAAACTCATCGTCTGCATGAAAAGGACTCAAGTCAGAGACATTAAAAGTAGCATGTACCCCATACTCACCTGGAAGTTCAAGTTTGTAGGCATTGTCATTGATACGCTCCAGGACTTGGAATGGACCGTCTCCCCGTGGAAGTAGCTTACTACGCCTTTTGACCGGGAACCTCTCTTTGCGCATGTGTATCCATACCCAATCACCAGGCTCAAAGACCATCTTGCGGCGCCCCTTGTTGGCACTTTGGATGTATTGAAGTGTACGCTTCTCGATGTTGGCTCGCACCTTAGTGTGGAGCTCACGTACATATGCCGCTTTGTTCTTACCATCCAAGTTAACTCTCTCATGAACAGGTAAAGGAGTTAAATCCAAAGGTGTGAGAGGGTTAAAGCCATACACAATTTCAAACGGCGAATAATGTGTAGCAGAATGAACAGTGCGATTGTAAGCAAATTCCACATGTGGTAAGCAGTCTTCCCAAGATTTAATGTTCTTTTTAATAATGGCACGCAATAGGGTGGATAAAGTCCTATTAACCACTTCGGTTCGACCATCAGTTTGTGGGTGACTAGAAGTAGAAAATAGCAATTTAGTACCTAGTTTACACCACAAAGTTTTCCAAAAATAGCTAAGGAATTTGGCGTCCCTATCAGAAACAATAGTGCGAGGCATGCCATGTAATCTAACTATCTCACGAAAGAACAAATCTGCAACATGCTTAGCATCATCTGTTTTGAGACAAGGAATAAAATGGGCCATTTTTGAGAAACGGTCAACTACCACATAGATTGAATCATGTCCTTTTCTAGTCCTAGGTAGACCAAGCACAAAGTCCATCGACAGGTCAACCCATGGTGCATGTGGAATAGGCAAAGGTGTATAGAGACCATAAGGGTGTACTTTTGATTTTGCTTGGTGGCAAGTCACACACCGTTCAATGTGCCGTTCCACGTCACTCCTCATGCGGGGCCAGAAGAAATGTTCTTGGAGAATCAGCAAGGTCTTGGCAATGCCAAAATGCCCCATTAAGCCACCTCCATGAGCTTCCCTTACCAGGAGCGTGCGCATGGAGCTCTTGGGAATGCAAAGCTTGTCTTTGTAGTATAAGAACCCCTGAGAGATGAAATAATGCTCACGAGAGTGTCGTGGCAAAGAGTTAAAAATCTCACCAAAATCTGAGTCAGTTGCATAAAATTCTTTAAGGAATTCAAAACCAAGCAACTTAGCATCTAATGTAGTGATAAGTGTATGCCTTCTCGAGAGTGCATCGGCCACTACATTCGTCTTACCTGTGACGCCCCACATCTCCCTAAGGCGGACCAAAGGGTATCCGCGGACGCCTGCCCAACTCACGCCAGGACTCAAGCAATTCCATTCAATTTCAAACCGACTAAACACTTCGATGAGAGTAACACGAATACAATAATGCGGAAGCGTTCAAGCTTAATAAGTCACTTAATGTATAACCAGTACATCGGGTAATCATGAAACGACTTAAATTCAAAGTACACATCAGGGCCCAAACTTCTCAAGTTTTCAATTTCCAAAAGTACAACCCAAACCAGGGCCTAGTCAAAATTTATAACAGGAGTCTTAACAAAATTACAACGGATGGTTTCTCCATATTTCTCCAAGAGTCGGTCCTGTTAAGGAAAACAAACTATAGGGTGAGCTAACGCTCGTGAGGCCAAGAACACACATGCAAGCACTTAGTCAAATAACAATCCCAAATTTAATAAACAAAGCCATGTCTTTTCAATAATCAATCAATCAAACAGGAAAGTAATCAGAAACAATTCAAGGATATAGTAGCTCTCAGGAGCTAAGTTCCACTCGATCTGCCGTTGTCATTCGTATACCTTCCCGCATTGACCCTCCTGTCAACCGGGTCGGTATTTCCATTTCCGTAGATCACCACTTACTTTCCTCCGTCCACCGTACACCCCAAGGGCCCACAAGTCTATTATTGGGCGATACTCTACAAGTATGCCAAGCAAGACCTCTTATTAGGTCGAGCTTATGTGTATCTCATGGCTCGTCCGAATCCCCGACCAAGCCCATTGCTGGCTCGAGTCTAAGGACGGCCTATGAGTTTGGGCGTCCCCCATTCATTGGAAGGTCGAGGAGGGTCACTCCAACGACACAAGCATTCATGACATAACATTGCATTTCATTCATTCATTCAATACATTTCATTCATTCATTTGAAAGTAGAACGAGTGCGATAAAGTACGCACCCGCCCTTATTTTTAAAACTTTCAACAAATACCACAATTAAGCAAGTATCAAAGTTCACACACTTGACACTCACCGAGCAATTCAATAAGAATTATTTTCCGGAAGTTCAAGTGTCCACGGTGAGATCCTCTTGAAGGTCTCCTTGCGCGCCTGGCAATTTAATAGTGGATAATCACACAATTAACCCACTTATCAAGAAAGATTGTACACTAGTACAATCTAAGAATTATTTGCAAAAAGGAACCTCAATTTCACGTAAATCGAGGTTTGACTTGCCTTTTATTAGGTACAATATTATTTGAGTTTTTATCTTGAAAATCGTAAGCAAAACGTTCAAGAACTCTTTATTTTTTTCGATATTCTTAAACGTTTTGCTTACGATTTTCAAGATAAAAACTCAAATAATATTGTACCTAATAAAAGGCAAGTCGAACCTCGATTTACGTGAAATTGAGGTTCCTTTTTGCAAATAATTCTTAGATTGTACTAGTGTACAATCTTTCTTGATAAGTGGGTTAATTGTGTGATTATCCACTATTAAATTGCCAGGCGCGCAAGGAGACCTTCAAGAGGATCTCACCGTGGACACTTGAACTTCCGGAAAATAATTCTTATTGAATTGCTCGGTGAGTGTCAAGTGTGTGAACTTTGATACTTGCTTAATTGTGGTATTTGTTGAAAGTTTTAAAAATAAGGGCGGGTGCGTACTTTATCGCACTCGTTCTACTTTCAAATGAATGAATGAAATGTATTGAATGAATGAATGAAATGCAATGTTATGTCATGAATGCTTGTGTCGTTGGAGTGAACCTCCTCGACCTTCCAATGAATGGGGGACGCCCAAACTCATAGGCCGTCCTTAGACTCGAGCCAGCAATGGGCTTGGTCGGGGATTCGGACGAGCCATGAGATACACATAAGCTCGACCTAATAAGAGGTCTTGCTTGGCATACTTGTAGAGTATCGCCCAATAATAGACTTGTGGGCCCTTGGGGTGTACGGTGGACGGAGGAAAGTAAGTGGTGATCTACGGAAATGGAAATACCGACCCGGTTGACAGGAGGGTCAATGCGGGAAGGTATACGAATGACAACGGCAGATCGAGTGGAACTTAGCTCCTGAGAGCTACTATATCCTTGAATTGTTTCTGATTACTTTCCTGTTTGATTGATTGATTATTGAAAAGACATGGCTTTGTTTATTAAATTTGGGATTGTTATTTGACTAAGTGCTTGCATGTGTGTTCTTGGCCTCACGAGCGTTAGCTCACCCTATAGTTTGTTTTCCTTAACAGGACCGACTCTTGGAGAAATATGGAGAAACCATCCGTTGTAATTTTGTTAAGACTCCTGTTATAAATTTTGACTAGGCCCTGGTTTGGGTTGTACTTTTGGAAATTGAAAACTTGAGAAGTTTGGGCCCTGATGTGTACTTTGAATTTAAGTCGTTTCATGATTACCCGATGTACTGGTTATACATTAAGTGACTTATTAAGCTTGAACGCTTCCGCATTATTGTATTCGTGTTACTCTCATCGAAGTGTTTAGTCGGTTTGAAATTGAATGGAATTGCTTGAGTCCTGGCGTGAGCTGGGCAGGCGTCCGCGGATACCCTTTGGTCCGCCTTAGGGAGATGTGGGGCGTCACAGTTGGTATCAGAGCTTAGGCTTCAGATCTCTGTAGCGTATCCTAGGCTTAAAGTTTAGGATGCTTGACTGTGGGATTAATTTGGATATTATTTGAACAAGGATCTATTGTATCTTAGGGGTTAAAGAAATTGATTATTTGGGAGTTCTTATTTGGGACTTGCAGAAGAAACTGAGGAATTAGGTGATGTTATATTGAAGGAAGATATGGGATGAGAGGTTTGAAGTGAAAGATTGGATGAATTTGAATTATCATTATATTTGTAAGTGTGGAAAGAATTGAGATAATTATTAGTACTGGCTATGGAAGATAAGAGACCGAGATTTGATAGTCAAACTCCATGTGTGATGATTTTGAACCAAGATAAAAGTACAAAGGAATAAAATGCATTTTCCGCCCACATATCTTCTAAAGAAATTCTGCTTTGAAAATTTAAAGAAAAACTAGGATGTACTAGTTTTATTTGTAAGCGATGAGTGGAAATAAGATATATATGCTTTAAATATGGGTAATTTTCCGATTTTGGTAAAAAGGTGAGTTTTACTTGAATTTCAAATTTGAAAATTTGTGAATAACTAATGAGTTGTTGAACTTTGTATATGATGGGTTAATACAAGATTTACATTTTCTAAACTAAGTTTTCCCCCTTGATTGTATATTGGTGTAATCTCACACTTGAATTTGTCCATGCTTTACACGAAGAAAAATATATATATATCCTGAGTTTTCGAAAGAATGGCAAGCTTATGTTTAATAATGTGAATCCTGAACTTGATAAGATTTCTGATTACTTGAAATACTCTTCTTATGTTTTAAAATTCTTGACTTTCAAGAAGAGTGAGCCAATTTTAAATGTACGGACTGAGGCAACTTTGAGATATAGAGCAATTGCATTCAAGAGTACAAGTTAGTGTGAATTGATTTGGTTTCCATTTGACACGTAAGGTAGCAAGTTGTACTTATTCTTGGGTTTGAACTTGGAGCTTGAAACTTTAATTACAAAACCCTAAGACTGGTTATTTTTGGAGATGATGGTGTTCCGACTGGTGGCTGGTTATTAAAGATTTTGAACTTCGAATGGATAATCTTGGTTTTAGCTTGCGTTATGGCTTTATTGGATTTAATTTCGTAAAGGCGTGTGATCTGATTGAAATTAGTGATGTCTGGACCCTTTGGTTTAACTATGGACTTAGAAAGGGGTAGTGCACGCTGTGAGGCCTTTTGTATCCTGCTTGTATGTACTTCTATATTTTTGTGGCACTTAATTGCCTATGTGCAATATTGGACATATTGGTCTTGTTTTGTAACTTCTAACCGTGCTATAACTTTTGATACATGTAATGAATCATGACCTGATTTTAAATGTTTTTGCAACTTGTATACGCGTTACGCTCTTTATGCTTAGTTATGCCTTTTCCTGTGCTTATAGACTTTTCTTAAGTAGGGTAGCAGGAATGAGAAAAGGGGACCGTGACCGAGGGCTTAGACAACCCTGTACCTGTGAGACAAATTGATAGACAGTTTCATATAATTTAATAGGTCCCTAGTACTGAATATGAATCGAACATAAACCCGAAGATCCGATCTACTAGTGTATAATGGATTAACCTAGCCGGAAGCTTAGTGAGATTTTCTTGTGCGCAACATATGTTAGGATTGGTTCTGTGCCAATATTTCAATCTTAGGAAGTTTGAACTCCGAAAGTATTGCAGTGGGTTGGTAAGAGAACTCGAACTGCCTGAAACCGATTAGACTGAGCTTACTTGAGACTTGAACCTGTTTAGGCTAGTGTGCTCTTGCGTATCCTCAATGGACCTAATTTGACTGAATATATGGAATGTGGACTTGAATTTTGTGACTGTTTAAGAATGTGAATTGCTGGACAGAGGTTAGGCCAGTGTGTTCTTACTCGTACTCATGACCCTTGAATTTGAACTTGAACTTGCACTTGAACTTGAACTTATACTTTTGTTCGTACTCATGCACCATGAACCTGAAGTATTTCGCTCTGCTTTGACCCTACTCTTGAACTTATTCGTACTGGTGTGGTTGTAGACCGGCTACTACTCTTCTGTAGCGGTTGAACTGAACCTCTCTGGTGGGGCATTGCTTGTTGTGTTGTCCAGCACCACCAGAGATGAACTTTTGATTTGAAGCTTCGCTATATCCTGAATTTCTTCCAAATGTCTGGGACTTTACGTCCGACTTCAAGCCTTTTGCCTGTTTTATCTGATTACGCGATTAATTCCCTATTGGACCATGACTATTTGATAGGTTGGATTGGTGTGATATGTAGTACTTGAACCTGATAAGTGATTATTAAATAAGCCATGCTTTGCTGGATGTAAGGGGTAAGTTAGTCTCGTCTGCACTTATTTCGGGAATTCGGGCTAGAAAATTGTTAAATAAGGGAGCTCAAGGGTATTTGGCTTTCCTTATTAATACCCCTAGCGATAAGGTGAATCTGGAGGACACACCGGTAGTGAAAGAATTTTCTGATGTGTTTCCTGAAGAATTGGAGTCTCTACCCCCGGAACGGGAAATAACTTTTAAAATTGATTTAGCTCCGGGAACAGCACCTATATCAAGGACACCATACAGGATGGCTCCAGCTGAGTTGAAGGAGTTGAAGTTACAATTACAGGATTTGTTGGAACGGGGTTTTATTCGAGAGAGTGATTCCCCGTGGGGAGCCCCAGTTTTGTTTGTAAAGAAGAAAGATGGGAGTTTGAGGTTATGTATAGATTATCGAGGCTTAAATGATGCTACGGTTAAGAATAAATACCCACTACCCCACATTGATGAACTGTTTGACCAACTGCAAGAGGCGGTAGTATTTTCAAAGTTGGATCTAAGGCAAGGTTACTATCAATTGAGGATTTTGGAGAAGGACATACCTAAGACTGCTTTTAACTCGAGGTATGGGCACTTCGAGTTTGCAGTAATGCCTTTTGGGTTAACCAATGCACCTGCCGCTTTCATGGATTTAATGCATAGGGTTTTTAAGCCTTACTGGGATCAATTTGTGGTGATCTTCATTGATGACATTTTGGTGTATTCTAAGAATGTGAAAGATCATGAGAAACATTTGAGAATTGTTTTACAAATCTTGAGGGAACATCGGTTATATGCTAAGTTTAGCAAGTGTGAATTCTGGCTAAAGGAAGTGACTTTCCTAGGGCATATAATTTCTAAGGATGGGATTAAAGTGGATCCAGCTAAAGTGGAAGCTGTTTCGAAATGGAAACGACCGGAAAATCCAACGGAAGTTCGGAGTTTTATAGGATTGGCAGGGTATTACCGGAGATTCATCCAGGATTTTTCGAAAATCGCTGGACCTATGACTGAGTTGACCAAGAAAAATGGAAAGTTTATTTGGAGTTCTAAGTGTGAAGGAAGTTTTCAGGAGTTGAAAAGACGGTTGACTAGAGCGCCTGTCCTAGCTCTACCAAATGGACATGATAGTTTTGTGGTTTACACAGATGCATCTAAGGAAGGTTTGGGATGTGTTTTGATGCAAAATGATAAAGTGATAGCTTATGCCTCTAGAAAATTGAAGCCGCATGAAGGGAACTATCCGACCCATGATTTGGAGTTAGCGGCTGTGGTCTTTGCTTTGAAGAAATGGAGACACTATTTATACGGAGTGACATTTGAGGTTTTTACAGATCACAAAAGCCTTAAGTACTTATTTTCTCAGAAGGAACTGAATTTGAGGCAACGTAGATGGATGGAATTTCTGGAAGATTATGACTGCATTATTAAGTACCATCCTGGGAAGGCCAATGTAGTGGCCGATGCTTTGAGCCGTCAGGTACAAATGGCTGGATTGATGGTTAAGGAATTTCGATTGTTGGAGGAAGTTAGCTATTGGAATCCTCGATTAGAACCAAGGAAAGTGATTTTGGGGAATATTGTAATAACCTCCACTCTATTGGAACGTATTAAGGAATCTCAGGAAAAGGACCCTGAAATGCAGAAGTTGGTGGAGAGAGTCAAGATGGGGGACCAGACCGATTTCACTTTGGGATCAGATGGAATATTGAGATTTCGAAATCGGGTGGTTATGCCAAAGGATGAAGGGCTTAGAAAAGAAATTTTAGAAGAGGCACACCGATCAAAGTTTACAGTACATCCAGGAGGGAACAAAATGTACCAAGACTTGAAAGGTCTTTATTGGTGGAAAAATATGAAGAAGGAAATTGCCCAATTTGTTCAGACATGCTTGGTTTGTCAACAGGTTAAAGCCGAACATCAGAAACCATCTGGGCTTTTGCAACCTCTAGAAATACCTGAGTGGAAATGGGAAAATATTACCATGGATTTTGTATCAGGCTTACCAAGGACACAGAGAGGCCATGATGCCATTTGGGTGATAGTAGATAGATTGACTAAATCAGCTCATTTTCTGCCGATTAATATGAAATATCCATTGGAGAAGTTGGCCAGATTGTACTTGGATGAGATTATCAGACTACATGGTATACCTGTGAGTATTGTGTCAGATAGGGATCCAAGATTTGTTTCGAGGTTTTGGCAAAAGATGCAAGAAGTGTTGGGGACTAAGTTGAACTTTAGTACCACCTATCATCCCCAGACTGATGGACAATCTGAAAGAACAATTCAAACTCTTGAGGACATGTTGAGGACTTGTGTACTGGACTTTGGAGAGAATTGGAGTAAGTTCTTGACCTTAGTGGAATTTGCCTATAACAATAGGTTCCACTCTTCTATTCAAATGGCTCCGTATGAGGCACTTTATGGTCGGAAGTGTAGATCCCCAATTTGTTGGGATGAAGTAGGTGAACGGAAAATCTTAGACACGACTACTGTATCTTGGAGTAGAGGAAGCGACATGGGAAGTTGAAGAGACAATCAGGGAGAAGTATCCAGACTTGTTCACCGACCAAGGTAAATTTCGAGGACGAAATTTTCTTAAGGGGGAGAGGATGTGAGGACTCGCAAAAACTATTATTTTATGCCTAATTTATGGCTTAATAAATTATTTAATTGAATTTTATTTCCAAGGAATATTTTCTAGTCTTATTAGACCCAAATAAGTGGTAATATAACTTCGTTATATTTTTAAAATGATTCGTTTCGAAAATTAATTTCCTAGAGCGCGTTTAGCGAAAATAGTGAATAGTACTTGGAGATTTTATCCGCGTAGTAGCACAATAAGCTTGGAATATTGGAGACCTGTACCATGGTCCTAAAATAGGAAATTTTATGAATAAATATTCAAGTGATAGTTAGTAGTGCAATCGTTATAAGAATTTTTCGAAAGTTTCGCGTTATAGCGGTAAAATTGACGGTACACGTTTTCACACGCGCAACTTCGATTGAGGAACTTTAGACCCTTATTTCGGGACAACTAAGAGTGAATAATAATTACATGAATATATATACATTGGAGGTTTAGTGCACTAGTGAACCAAACGCGCGAGAAAAATCGAGTCCAAACGCATCCTAGTTGCACTATTTCAAGTTGACTTTGGAGCAATTTTTCACCACACATTTAATCTTCTTTGAGAAGCCAACTTAGATCAAAATCACACTCTCTCTTCTCTCTCCTCACAGCCGGCCAAGATTCCCCCTCTCTCTAACTCATTTGCAACAAAAATTCTGCACACTAATCTCACCCAAAACCACCCCAAATCACCTCCAAATCACACCAAACTTGGAGACCACTTAGCAAACCTCTTGGAGATTATATCTAGCTAAGGAGGAGGGGAGCTTTCACGGTTTCTTGGAGCTTCAAGAGGGCCGAAAATTCTGACCTTGCAAACCAAAGGAGTAGGTAATGATCAACCCTTGGATTCTTATCTTTTGGAGATTATATGACAAGATTAAGCTCATGCATGCACTTAGTTACTTGTTTATGGTGTAAAAATGTGATTGTGGGCTCTTGGAATTCCCACACTTGGGTTGTTGTTGCTGATGTGATGATTGATGGTGATTATATTGTTGGTTTAGTGGTTATAATGATGCATTAGTGGTGGGTAATTAGTAGGAACTTCATTGGGTGTAAGAAGCAAAAACTTCCGATTTTGCCCCTGCCATGTTCGGCCATTTCCAGGCCAATTTTTAATGGTTTAATGGCTTGAATTGGATGCTTATATGATGTATTAGAGGTGTGGAAAATTTCATTGAAAAATAATGAGGTTTGAATGGGCAAATGAATTTTTGTTCGAAACCAGCAAATCTGGAAAACTGATTCGCGTATGCTCTGATACCAACTATGACGCCCCACATCTCCCTAAGGCGGACCAAAGGGTATCCGCGGACGCCTGCCCAGCTCACGCCAGGACTCAAGCAATTCCATTCAATTTCAAACCGACTAAACACTTCGATGAGAGTAACACGAATACAATAATGCGGAAGCGTTCAAGCTTAATAAGTCACTTAATGTATAACCAGTACATCGGGTAATCATGAAACGACTTAAATTCAAAGTACACATCAGGGCCCAAACTTCTCAAGTTTTCAATTTCCAAAAGTACAACCCAAACCAGGGCCTAGTCAAAATTTATAACAGGAGTCTTAACAAAATTACAACGGATGGTTTCTCCATATTTCTCCAAGAGTCGGTCCTGTTAAGGAAAACAAACTATAGGGTGAGCTAACGCTCGTGAGGCCAAGAACACACATGCAAGCACTTAGTCAAATAACAATCCCAAATTTAATAAACAAAGCCATGTCTTTTCAATAATCAATCAATCAAACAGGAAAGTAATCAGAAACAATTCAAGGATATAGTAGCTCTCAGGAGCTAAGTTCCACTCGATCTGCCGTTGTCATTCGTATACCTTCCCGCATTGACCCTCCTGTCAACCGGGTCGGTATTTCCATTTCCGTAGATCACCACTTACTTTCCTCCGTCCACCGTACACCCCAAGGGCCCACAAGTCTATTATTGGGCGATACTCTACAAGTATGCCAAGCAAGACCTCTTATTAGGTCGAGCTTATGTGTATCTCATGGCTCGTCCGAATCCCCGACCAAGCCCATTGCTGGCTCGAGTCTAAGGACGGCCTATGAGTTTGGGCGTCCCCCATTCATTGGAAGGTCGAGGAGGTTCACTCCAACGACACAAGCATTCATGACATAACATTGCATTTCATTCATTCAAATGAATGAATGAAATGTATTGAATGAATGAATGAAATGCAATGTTATGTCATGAATGCTTGTGTCGTTGGAGTGAACCTCCTCGACCTTCCAATGAATGGGGGACGCCCAAACTCATAGGCCGTCCTTAGACTCGAGCCAGCAATGGGCTTGGTCGGGGATTCGGACGAGCCATGAGATACACATAAGCTCGACCTAATAAGAGGTCTTGCTTGGCATACTTGTAGAGTATCGCCCAATAATAGACTTGTGGGCCCTTGGGGTGTACGGTGGACGGAGGAAAGTAAGTGGTGATCTACGGAAATGGAAATACCGACCCGGTTGACAGGAGGGTCAATGCGGGTAGGTATACGAATGACAACGGCAGATCGAGTGGAACTTAGCTCCTGAGAGCTACTATATCCTTGAATTGTTTCTGATTACTTTCCTGTTTGATTGATTGATTATTGAAAAGACATGGCTTTGTTTATTAAATTTGGGATTGTTATTTGACTAAGTGCTTGCATGTGTGTTCTTGGCCTCACGAGCGTTAGCTCACCCTATAGTTTGTTTTCCTTAACAGGACCGACTCTTGGAGAAATATGGAGAAACCATCCGTTGTAATTTTGTTAAGACTCCTGTTATAAATTTTGACTAGGCCCTGGTTTGGGTTGTACTTTTGGAAATTGAAAACTTGAGAAGTTTGGGCCCTGATGTGTACTTTGAATTTAAGTCGTTTCATGATTACCCGATGTACTGGTTATACATTAAGTGACTTATTAAGCTTGAACGCTTCCGCATTATTGTATTCGTGTTACTCTCATCGAAGTGTTTAGTCGGTTTGAAATTGAATGGAATTGCTTGAGTCCTGGCGTGAGCTGGGCAGGCGTCCGCGGATACCCTTTGGTCCGCCTTAGGGAGATGTGGGGCGTCACATTACCTGCCTTGTATTTGAGCACAAAGGGAAAACTGTCAATGAATGTAATCCATCGTGCATGTCGCTTACTCAACTTGTCTTGGGACTTGATATGCTTGAGCGACTCATGATCGGTGTGCAAGACAAACTCACGAGGGCGTAGGTAATGTTGCCATGTTTGGAGAGCCCGCACCAAGGCCATTAGTTCCTTATCATAGGTTGAGTAGTTGAGAGCAGCTCCATTCAACTTCTCGCTAAAGTAGGCAACCGGGCGACCCTCTTGGAGTAGAACAGCTCCAATACCTATACCAGAAGCATCACACTCTACTTCAAAAGCTTTGTCAAAATTAGGTAAACTAAGAACAGGTGCATGTGTGAGCTTGTGTTTAAGTAATTGGAAAGACTTAGCTTGTTCCTCTCCCCAATGAAATTGCACATCTTTCTTGATAATTGATGTAAGTGGTGCAGCAATTGTACTAAAATCCTTGACAAAACGCCTATAGAAGCTTGCCAAGCCATGAAAACTTCTCACCTCACTTACATTGATAGGGGTTGGCCATTCACTTATAGCCTTCACCTTTTCTTGATCAACATGAATTCCCTGCTCACTAACAACATAGCCTAGAAAAACCAATTGATTTGTGCAAAAGGTACACTTCTTAAGGTTAGCGTAGAGGCTTGCCTTGCGAAGTGCATCGAGGACCATTTGTAAATGCACAACATGCTCATCTAGAGTCTTACTATAGATCAAAATGTCATCAAAGTAGACGACCACAAATTTATCAATGAAAGATTGTAAAACATGATTCATGAGTCTCATAAAAGTACTTGGTGCATTGGTTAGCCCAAAAGGCATGACCAACCACTCAAAAAGTCCATGTTTTGTTTTAAATGCAGTTTTCCATTCATCTCCTTCTTTCATGCGAATTTGATGGTAACCACTTTTCAAATCAATCTTAGTAAAAATGATAGCACCATGTAATTCATCAAGCATGTCATCCAAACGAGGTATGGGATGGCGGTACTTTACCGTGATGGCATTAATTGCCCTACAATCAGTGCACATTCGCCATCCACCATCTTTCTTTGGAACAAGTAGAACTGGTACAGTACAAGGGCTTAGACTCTCTTGAATCCAACCCTTACTAAGCAATTCCTCCACTTGTCGTTGTTGCTCCTTGGTTTCCTCAGGATTGGTCCTATATGGTGCCTTGTTTGGAAGGGAAGATCCAGGAATGAAATCAATTTGATGTTCAATTCCCCTTAATGGAGGCAAACCAGTAGGTATATCCTCAGGAAAGACGTCTTGATACTCCTGTAAAAGGTTAGTAATACTACTAGGCAAAGAAGCATCAGGAGCATTAGTGAATAAGGACCCCTTGCAAAATAAAATAAATAAAACCTGGTTAGAGTGCAAGGCCTTTCTCACATCTTTTACCTTGGCAAGCATGCTGGATTTTCTCTCCCGTGTGGGCTCAAAGGCCGAATGAGAGGGATCCAACTTGCTTGAAGAAGGGTCGGCCAATACCAATTTCTTAGCTTTGGTGTTGTCCTTCTTGGTGGTAGTATGTAAGTCATACTCTTTTTGGAGACTAACTTGATCCTCATGCACTTGTTGAGGTGTAAGAGGTGCAAGTGTAATCTTTTTACAATTATGCATGAAAGAGTACTTGTTCAAGAAACCATCAAAAGTGACTCTTTTGTCAAATTGCCAAGGACGCCCTAAGAGTATATGTGCAGCTTGCATTGGTACTACATCACACATAACATCATCTTCATACCTACCAATGCGAAAAGTAACCAAAACTTGTTTGTGCACACGTACCTCCCCACTGTTGTTTAACCACTGAAGCTTGTAGGGACGGGGGTGGTCACCAGTTGGCAAGTTTAGTTTCTCCACCATCAATGCACTAGCAACATTAGTGCAACTTCCGGGATCGATCACCAAACTGCATACCTTATTGGTCACATGGCACCTAGTGTAGAAGATGTTGTCACGTTGAAGCTCATCTTTACTAGCTTGAGTAGCTAGTGCCCTTCTTGCTACCAATCCAACCTTGTCTTGAGTTGGAACTTCCTCTATCTCATCTTCCTCTATCGCATCTTCAACCAGGGGAGGCATGTCTTTGTAATCCTCCTCCTCATCATCAGTGACAATGTCTCCATTTGGTAGGACAAGCATGGCCCGTGGGTTTGGACATTGGCTTGCAATATGCCCAACTCTTTGACACCTCCAACATTTGGTGTCACGACTCCTAGGTTTTGAAGTTTCGAATGGTGGCTTGGAAACAACCTTGGAGTCGGTTTTGGCAAAAGGTGGCTGTGAGCTTGACCCTTGGTCTTGTTTTGGCTTTTGGGAATTCCAAGCGTTTGGGCTTCGCTCCTCCCTCCTGGGCTGGAATGGTCGAGTAGATGGATGTGGATTATTGCTATAATTTCTGGTGGTGGTTCCCCTCCGCTTGAGTCTCTGCTCAATTTTGATAGCCTTGTCCACCATATCATCTATCTCCACATAGTATTGAAGCTCAAGTTGGTCGGCTATTTCAGCCCTTAGACCACTGAGAAATCTTGCCATTGTAGCCTCTCGATCTTCTTGAATATCAGCTCTTAACATGGAGATTTCCATGTCCTTGTAGTAGTCCTCAACTGAGCGTTGACCTTGTGTCAAGGTTTGAAGTTTTTGGTACAAGTCTCTATGGTAGTGACTTGGTACAAATCGCTTCTTCATAAGTCGCTTGAGCTCAGTCCAAGTGGTGATAGGTGGTTCGCCACACCTTCTCCTGTTGGTAGCCATTTGTTCCCACCAAACAATGGCATAGTCGGTGAGCTCTACTATGGCAAGTCTCAATTTCTGTGCATCGGTGTAGTCATTACAATCGAATACGAGTTCTACCCGACTCTCCCATTCAAGGTATGTAGCCGGATCGGATTTGCCTTGGAATGGAGGAATCTTCATCTTAATCCCTTTGATTGCATCACCAATGGCGCTTGTGTTTCTCTTCGGTCTCCTTTGCCCGTAGGTCTCACGGTCCGAATCGGCGTTGGAGTCACTAGATTCCTCCAGGGCGGATTTTCCTTTAGATTTCCTAGATGAAGCCCTAGATGAACTTAGGTGATCAATCTGCTCATTGATCATTTCCAGTCGCTGGTCCAGTCTCCTCTGCATTTCCTTCCACATAGCATCCATTTTAAGTGATAACTGAGCAATGGTAAGTTCATTTTCCTGAGACATGGTGAACCTGCAAAACTTGATAAATTGTTAGTAGAAAAGGTCTCACTTGCTCCCTTAAGTGTTTCACTCCTCTCGTGTCTTCACTCAAGTGTGAAGTCACTCTAATGCTCTTACCAATTCACCTCTCAAGCCACTTGGTGTTTCCCTTTGAAGAAATCAGAAAATTTCTCAAGGAAATTCAATCAAACCTTAGTCAGGTAGCTCCCAATTGTAGCAAAGTAACAAGAAACAAAAGTAGAAACGGAAAGAAATGAGGAATGACTTTGATAAGGAATGAAACGAGGAATATCCAAATACTAATGAGGAGGGGCTCAAGTGTTTCCTTAATTTTCCTAATTGATTTTTCTAGAAACAAATTAGGTGTTGTACTTTTTGGAAAGTTCCTTAAGGTCGGCTAAAATGGAAACAGGATTGGTTCCCAAAATTCCAGATTTTGTACCCCTTAACCTTCCTCAAAGTCAGCTATACCAAAACAGAATTGTTTCCAAATTTTCCAGATTTCCTTCTCCTTGTTCCTTTCCCAAAGTCGGCTGGTCAACCAAGTGTAAAACAGAATTTGGTAGCTAAAAAAATTTCCAGATTTCTGCTCCTTTTAAACCTTCCAAAGTCGGCTGCAAAACAGAATTTGGTAGCTAAAAATTTTCCAGATTTCTGCTCCTTTTAAACCTTCCAAAGTCGGCTGCAAACAGAATTTGGTAGCTTCCTATTCTACCCGAAACTATCCTCTCAAAATTCCAGAATTTGCTTCTAAAAAATCCTTCATAAAATTCGGCTATACTCCCCTCTCCTTGCCCCCAAATTTTCGTTCCCTACTCCCCCTCAAAGAACAAGCAATTCGGCCCCTCCCCTTCGCACTACACCACACCACACACGGACAGATTGGGCTGTTGGTCCTAAGCAATGGCGTCACAAGGTAATGCAAGCGACGTTACACAAGAATTTCCTAAGCGGCTTGCCCAAGAAATTCCCCAGAATTTTATCCCTAAACCAAGGAGGCCCTATATGGATGCAAGAGCGTACAAGAAGCTTTTTGTGCGAAGAGAGGTACAGATCTTCACGAATCAAGATAGTCAAAAATCTGAAAGGGTGATTCAAACAATCAAGAGGCCAAGTGTTGGAGACCTTCAAGAGGAGGTTGGTCAGAATTTTTAAGTATTCTTTTCTTGATGTAATTTTCTGGTTTGTGGGAACAATTGCAACAAGACAGAAATTGGCAAATAAATGTGCGGCTTCCTTCTTTGTTGTTTGCTACCTGAATGCCTTTTCTCTTTTTTTTTTTTTTGACTCTAAGAACACACAATTACTCGGCTACTTGTGGGTAAAATTCCAGAATGTAATGTCAACCCAAAGTTCTCCTTCAATCCCCCAATAACTATTAAAAATTCGAGACTTCAAGATGAGTTCAAGAAACTCAAGAACCCTAGATTATTGCAGTCCCTCTTCAAGATTCCAACCCCCAAACAAGTTTAACCACAAAAATCAGTTTAGGAGATTAATGAAAACAACTTGGGAAAATAAACTAAAGCTGGAACAGATTTTGGTACGAAACTTGCGCCCAAGGAAACCCTAGTTGCAAGTGAAACCCTAGCCGTCGCAATTTTTTTTTTTTTTTGTTCAAACAGCAAACGCAGGCACACAGCTTGGTTACACTTGAAAGCAGGCCTCAAGACAGCAACACACAACAGGGAATGCACGAAGTGTACGCGAAGCAAAAGAAAACCCTAAGAACAACGTAACAAGAACAACAAAGGCGGACAGAATTTTTTTTTTTTTTTTTTTTGTAATAACAATCGGACTTAACACAAAGAGAGACACGACCAGATTTGCAAAATAAAATTGACTAGGAAGCTTACGAACAAACTCAACGGGATATACTTGATGTCGTCGACTAGCTCTGATACCAACTGATGTGTGACGGATCTAGACGAACACCAAGTTGAGTGGATTTGCGGAACTTTGACCTTTTTATAATCACGAGCCACGAACTAAGGAGAATCCTTAACCCAAGACTAGCCAGTTTAGTGAACCAAAGTATATTTAGAAGAACGCCACAACCAAGGAGACTACTTGATTGATAAGTTCGATGAACTACTTGAGATGAATTCTCAAGTATTCAAAGGAAATTCTCTTGAAGCAAGAGAGAGTGAATAAAACTCGCGAATATTTTATAAAATCTGAATTGTCCTTAATGAATGAAAACCTAGGCTATTTATAGCCTTACATGACTCAAACCCTAGAATGTCCAATGGACGACCTTGCCCTTCATTAAGGGTAAAATATCTAACAACTAATTGGCTAAATTAAGACTCTAAAATTCGGCCAAAGTGAAGTGGAAATTGACCGAAATTATTAATGCTAACAAACAACTAATAATGGTAACGAAAACCCTAATTAGCAATCTAGCACTTAGCAAGCTAGAACTCTATGGACTAGTCTTCACTTGGGTCTTCCGTTTGAAGGAAAGTGTATAGAGTAGTTTCTCCATTATGTAACCCTTCAATGGACCTCAAGTCATCACCAACTCGTTCTTGAATCGTGCAAACAAGAGCTTGAAGTGATTCTTGAATTCTCCTAGCACGCGCTCTTGTAATTGGACCATTGGGTATTTGCATGACTTGAGCACTAGAAGTTTGAGCAGTTTGCATGACTTGAGCACTAGAAGTTTGAGCAGCCTTGAGCCCCTCCTCATTAATTCCATTGTTAAATCACAGTACAATTCAAAAATATTTAAGCAAAGGATATCGATATATTCATATAGGTTTAATACAAATTGCCGTAAAACCTTTATTCCATCTAGGAGTTGATGCTCCAATATATTTGGCATTAAGAGATACTAGACTTAAAAAATATAAAACTTCTTTACTTTCTATGATTCAAATAAATGTTTGTAATGGACCCATATATTTTAACTGTGCTCCAAATTTTTCAATAGATCTAACAGACCCACATATTTTGAATTCAGTCATTTTAGATATTCATCTACAAGGAAATGAATTTGAAAAACATACAAAGAATTTTGCAGTAATATATAGAATATATTATAGACCATTATCTTCACATTTAAATTCTAAATTTATAATGACTCCAACTCTTAAAGAAGAAACAACTTTATTACAAGTAGATGCTGATAGACCTACTACTTATACTCCAAAAAGATTAAAATGGAATGAAATAACTATACCTAGTGAATTTGAAATACAAAATCCACAAATAGCTAGAAATATAGAGCAAACTGAAGTAGAAGATATTATAGAAAAACCTGATGGTAAAACTTTAATAAGATTTTCGTCATTAAGAGAAAGACCTAATTCAACTTATTCTTGGTTACCACCGAGACATTCTAATTATGAATCAACTGAAATAAATTTTCCTTTAGAAAGTACCTCGACTTTTAAATATAAAACTCCTGTTCCAGAAGTCATAAATCAAAATCAATCAGAATATTCCCCAACTCACTCACAAATGAAAGGAGAAATAAATGTTATAAATAAACCATATACAATAAATCATAAATATTTACAAGAAAATTTTGATGATGAAGAAAATACTGAAAAAAGAATTTGGTTTTTCCAATTAGAATCAGAATATAAAGAAAAGTTAATATTAGAATGAAAAGAAGAACTAGAAAAAAGAAAATTTGATTTTCCTTTCTTTACTTGGTTGTCATTTTATATTGCAAAAATAGGAATAAATGATGTTTATAATACACCACAAATAAACGTTCAAACTAATTTATACAAAAAATGGAAATTAAAACACGATCAGATATTAACTTCAATACATCCCCCATTACAAGAAGTAAAAATAAATATAGGACAAGGAGATATAATAGCCTCACCTTTTAAAAAGGGTAGAGAAGCTGAATCAAGTACAAATAATACTATAAATTTAGAAGATATTAAAAAAATCTATCAACAAAATAATTATACAAATCAAATTCTTCATACAATTTCTCAACATATAGAAGTATTAAATACAAAAATTGTAAGGCCCGAAAACAACCCTTTTCTAGGCGATCACACAATGGAGCAGTTGATAAGAAAGCACAAGTGCTTGTGAGTAGAAGAGATAAACAATTTAAAGATCATAAATGTAACAATAAGTAAAAGGAAAGAATTGCAAACCAATTAACTACCCAGCTCCTCTTGAGCTTCAAACAAGCTACTTCAAATTGATGAATTACAATCACTCTTGTGTACAAAGGAAGGTTCACCTCCTCCTTGCCCCGAACTCCCTCGGTCAAGCCAGGACGTTTTACTATCCCTCAGGACAACCCTCACAGAGCTACACTCATGAAGTATTTACTCACAAATGAAAAGCTTACAATGAACCTCACATCACTAAGACTACAAATCTTCTTTGAAGAGTATTTTCTCACTAAAATCTCTCTAGATCTTTGGTATCTTCAGTGTGCCAAAATTGTTTGAAGTATCTGACCAATCACTATTTATATAGGACCAAGAAAGAGGCTCATTGAAGCTTCCAATGGATAGAAAGTAGCTGAAGAGTCAACTAGCCGTTGGAGTGTCGGACGTCCGATAGCCCTGTTTTATGCGTCCGACAGCAGGCAGTGAGTTTCAGAGATTTTCTTCAATTCTTTCGGACGTCCGGTGCAAGCTCTTTGTGCGTCCGACAGCAAATAAACAGATTTGAGAAATTATCTTGTTTCTATCGGACGTCCAGTAGAGACATATTCAGCGTCCGATAGTTTCGTCGACTTCGAAGGATCCTATCGGACGTCCGAAGCATGCGTCCGAAGTTGTGCAATGATTATCGGACGTCCGATCCTGACTTCTTGAGCGTCCGACAGCTTCAGCATACTTTGTCATCTTTCAATTGTACTTGATCATGGAATCAAATAACTTCATAACTGAAAATATATCTTAAAGAAATATTAGTATCATCCATTTGTTTTGTAAATATCAAAAGATAGGGATCATGATCAACAATCTCCCCCTTTTTGATGATGACAAAACAATGGATGGAAAGAAACAAAAATAAGTATAAGCTCCCCCTCAATCATTGCAACCAAAACTTTTAAGAGCCAAACTCATAATCTCAGAATAACTCCCCCTTACACATTGCATCCATTTCTCCCCCTTTTTGTCATCATAAGAGTAAAAATCAACTACTATAATCCAGCAACAATAACAGAGAATTCAATATTCCAAGAAAAAAATAGAGAAATGACAGCAATCACAGCAAATCATCGTGAGATCAGCATTATTCTTTTATCTCTCTTTTTGACATCATATAGATTCAGTAGTATTCAAAGATATCAGCGAAAACTCAGATCAAAGTATCAAAAGAAAAAATATTATGAACAAGAATCACTGCAATGATTAGATAAAACCTCCTACTTGTTAAAATTAGCATCATGTCTAACTATCCATATGCATTTCATGCCTCTTCTCATATTCTTTCTCACATAACAATCACTATTCATGTGACCTTTTTGTAGACACCAAAATTTTGAATAATTTTATGTAGCGTCTATTTCATGATTTTCATTTTAGATTGCTTGCATTTTAGTTCGTTATTGTGTGTTTTACACTATTAGTTGTTATGTTATTTTAGTTTTACTCATTTTCGCCCTTTTAGTTGATCTATTTCATTTGCTATTTATTCTTGTTTGCTTTTACTTTTGGTTTTTAGTTTTAGCTTTTAATTTTAAAATTAGCATAGAGTTTTTAGAAAAAAGAAAAGGAAAACATCAAAAATATGTTTTAGTCATTTTGTTTTTATTCAATGCTTTCTTGAAAGAAAAATGAGAAAAAAGAAAAAAAAGGAAAAAAGAAAAATTTGTTCACAAAAATATGTTTATTTCTTTAAATTCAATCTTTGGGCACTTTAGTTATTTTTATTAAGTTATTTTGAGAAAAGAAAATGATGAAAAGTAAAAAAATTGAAAAATTAAAAATGGCCATTTTTGTTTAGTTTTTTGTTTAAAGTTATTTTTGTTTTATTATTATTATTATTACTTGGTTTTTGTTAATTTGTTATTATTATTTATATTTTATCATTTCTGTATTTATTAAGTTGAAGGTTTAAAAAAAAAAAAAAAAAAGAGAGAGAAGAAACGCGACTTGCAAGCTGCGTTTTTGCAGCTTGCAAGGGAGGACCTCAGGCAGCTCCTTTAGCTGCAAATAGGGGAGAATATAGCTGAGTGTTTAGGGTTGTGAGGTTCCTGGTATAAATAGAAAAAAGAAAGGATAGCCGCAGGAAGGGGGCGGTAGGATAGAGGGTTTTGTGAATGGGGGGTTTGGCATTTTTGGCAGGAGCCGCAAGGAGAGAATCTGGGGAGGATCGGAAAGAAAAGAAAACGACGGCTAGAATTTTGGAGAGGCAAGCTGACGGTAGCAAACTAGAAAAGAAATCTGGGCAAGAAACCTGAGGGTGGAGGAACGGAAAAATCTGAAGAGTAGCAAGAGAGCTTGATCCTGGTACAGCAAGCTCCGTTTCTGGGTTTGCTATCTGGCACCACCTCCACCTTCATCATCAGACCACGGTTGTCCACTCTTGTTATCCTTCCCCCGCCACCATCCAACACCAACTTTGCCCTCTGGATCCAAAAGCTTGAAGAAGCCGCAGCCTTTTCTTCATTTTTATGGTCTACCTCCTCCAGGCTTGCAGCTACTGCTGCAGTATCATCAAGAAATCAGCCCGCATCCATCGTCGCTGCTGTACACCATTTCGGTCCCCCTCACCACCGTAGCCAAGCCGCCTACCATCAGTGCTTCCAGAGCCTCTCATCAACGGCTTCTCCATCTGCTCCCTTTCCGTGGATGATTTGAGCAGCAATGGTAGCAGAGGTTTCCAATGCACCCAGCTGCCACCATCATCATCGCCTGCGAATTGTCATCCCGAGAGCACCGTAAGCTACCTTTTTATTTTCCCGTTGAATTTCAGTTTTGCCTTACGCACAGATGTTCAGAGTATGTTTGCCTTTCTTTTCCTGTTATGGATTCGGTTGGAATGAATGTTGATGTTTTCTTTGCTGCATTCTTTTTTTTTTCCCTTGCTGATAAAACGGAATCAGAGGGTTGCCGGGGTCCTGTGGCTGAGTTTCTTTTATTAAATGATTAGTTCATGCTTTCATGACGTTTGAGTTGGGTTGTGGGGATGATTTTGATCACAGAACAATGCTCTTTAGTAAATGTATTCAGTTGACTACCGAAAGCTGCATTTCATTTCACATTTTTTCCATTTTTCTTTGATCCGCAACAGCCCACAAAAGTTGAGTTTCCTCATTTGGTTCGCATATTCATCCTTATGTTAGTGATGGTTGTAGAGGGTTTGATGGGGTTTGGGTTTTGTTTATAGCACTGGATGTCTTTCCGGTTTGACAATCAGCTGCAAATTTCACCGCAAAACAAAAGAAGTCGCATTGTTTGTCCTGTTTAGTGGTTGCTTTTCAAGTCTTTACGTTTGAGTTACATGTTTTATCTTTTGTCAAAGGCAAGGAATATCTAAGCTGTGATTGAATACTAGCTGAAAGGGAACAAATCAGGATGGCCGAATTTTTCTTTTGCGTAGAACTCTCCAGCAATTGCATGATTTTTCTTCTAAGTTCTGGTTTGATTGAATGTTAAAGCTGTTTTGTCATGCTTTTGGATGTTTGGTTGAAAAGATTTTGATCAAGTTATGTTGGAGTTGATGTTTGCTTGCGGAAATAGAAATTGCAGCAATGTTGCTTTGTTACAGAGAATTTCACCAGGAGCATTTCTTGCTCAAGAGCAATGCATCGTGATTTTTTTGCATGAAGCTTGCATGGGAATTATTCAAAAATTGCCTCTGAACCCCCCCAAGTCCCTTTTGTCCTACTAAGGCCCAAGTAATTGGAACATTTAATCAATTTGATCCCTCTAAGTTTCTCTTTGTGCCACAATAGCCCAAGCATGTTTTAGTATCTTGTAATTAAGTCCTAAAATCATTGCAACTTCAATCATTGTTTGACTTTTTCTTTATTTTTGGAATCTTTGAAGTGCTTAAACGATTTATTTGGACTTGAATGTTTGAGTAATGCTTGTTTTGGGTCTTTAGTAGATGCTATATTTGGAAATTGAACGGGTTATTCCGTTTTCTTGGTCTTTAAGCATTTTTTGAGCTCATTCAAGTTGCAATTAGGTGGGTTTTGATGTTTTTGCTTATACTTTACTTTTAAATTGATGCCTTGACCCCTTTATTGTTTTGAAGCCATTTTCCTTCATTTGCTTACCATTAGGGGAAGGTATAATTTCTTTTATCTTTGTTTATCTCTCCTATGTGACCCTACGTGCTCCTACGTGTTATGTGAATATGCATGTCTACTTCGCTTTTCTTGCCTTCCCTCAATTCCTTGCATTTATTTCATCTACTTTTACTTTTATTTAAGTTATTCATTATGGGGTATGTGTACACCTCTTGGCTTGTAATAGATAGGGCGTAGCAAGTAATTTGGTCCATTTTCTCTTTCCCTTTTGTTTTAGTTAGCAAATGTAATGATTGCATGCCTATGTGTTACATGTTAAATGCTTTATTAGGATTTTGTATTTAGTCAAGCATGCTAAGTGTTATGTGCTACGTGTTTATGAGTATTTGGTATGTCTACTTGTTTTCCATAGTGTGGATGAATGGAATGGATGAATGTACGTCACCACACTAGTCCAACGCTAGTTGTGGCTTCTTTTATCGTTCCCACTGGTCCAACGCTAGTCGGAATTCATAGAATGGGCTAGTCCAACGCTAGGCCCAATAGGCTTTTTCCTTTCTTTCCATTAGTGCATCATTTGCTTGTTCACCACATATCATGCAACTTTCTTTAGTTTTATCATTGGGCATGCTCCTCAAACCCCTTTTCCCTCCATTTTAGGATTTTTGCATTTCATGCTAGTTATAGGGTTCATTTGCTTGAGAGTCCCCTTAAATATGGGATATAGACGAGTGTGGCTTTTTCTAAGCCTTAGCACGCTTGTATCCTCTCTATCAAAGGGCAAATTGAGTCACGATTTAGGTCTCCCCGTACCCATTATGCATGAATTCCCTAGGTTCATGCATCCACTCTATCATTACACTTTCATTTTTTCCTCCCATTTGCACACGTACACCTTTTATCCCTTCATTTGCACACGTACACCTTTTATCCCTTCATTTGCACACGTACACCTTTAATCCCTTCACTTGCACACGAACACTTTTATCATCACTTGCACACATGCACTTCATATTATCATTTCACATACCGCACCTTGCCCACTCACGTGCACATTTTCACTTACATATTATTGTCTTTTATTACTTTTTCAAACTCATGTCCTCACATTGCATACATGCATTCCATTCATTTGCATCCCACTCGCATTATTCGTGGCCTCTTCAAAAGGATCGTTATTGGGCTTCACAATTAATGTGATTGGCACCATTCAACCTTTGAAGGGAAATTTCCCCCAATACCCCTAGGTCTAGGGTTTGCATTCATGTAGTGCATCCAAATGTAATAAATTCTTTGGTTAAAACAAGAAAATCTTTGATTAAATCAACGCAACTAGCCTTGGCTAGGTCGAAGGGGTGCCTTGGATTTTATCCTTGCCTTCCCCTTCGTCAAATGTGACTCCCGAACCTTTTTCTTTGTTTGCGTGGACTAGGAGTCGTTCAAAAGGGTTTTTCTTACTTTTTTCCTTAAAAAATTCACTTTTTTTGGGTGACTTGGTACACCCTAACTCTATACCAAGTGGCGACTCCATTTTTCATATAAAAAAAAAAAACCCTTTTTGAACTATTTTTCTTGGGTCAAATCGTCGCATTTTCAAAAGTCCCATTTAGACCCATTTTTTCTTTTAAGTCACCAATACATTTTTTAAACCAAATTTTATTTTATCAAAAAAATGGGGCGCGACAGTTGGCGACTCCACTGGGGACTTTCGAGAGTCCGAGCAAATTTGATTTAATCAACCTTTTTCTTCTTTTAACCTTTTCATTTATCACATTGGATGTTTAGGATTGCATTTTTCCCTTTTTTTAGGATTTTTGCATTTCGCGTATCAACTCACTTCCTCACACATTCGACTACGATTGTTTGGATGGATGGATGATTTATTTTTGTATGATTTCGCGCTTTGCATTGCATTTGGGGGGGTGTCACCTTTAGAGCCTTGTGTGGTTCTCAACCCCTTCCCTCAAAATAGGGAACACTTCATACGTGCACGTTTACTTATTGTTATCCCACTTTATTTTATTTTTTCGTGGGCGTTTCCCACACCACCTTGTAGGATTAGGATCGATCGCCTTGGGTAGGCGGCTGGTGTGCGCTGCGCCCATAGCGCTACCTAAGGGATCACTCGAGCCACCGACCAAGGGCCCTGGGGGTGATGACCCTTCGCCTTTAGGTCTGAAGGCTTGGGAGCCGAGACTTATCGAGTCTAGTTGCATTAGTTAGCCCCAGCCTCATGCATCCATGTTAGCATTTTCCTAGGTTAGAGTCAGCCTCACCCTCTTTTAAGCACATTAGGCACAAGGGAAGGGGTTCCACCCCTTTTACCTGCTTTTATTGTATTTCTTTTCTTAATTGCTCCCAATGTGTTATGTGAACTATCAATTGCACTAACCCTTCTTTTGTTTTCTTGGATTGCATTCATGGGCCTTAGTAATAAGAGGCCTTTTGGCACTCTTTTAGTGACTTACCCACTAGATGACTCACATGTTTATATTTCAGTTATTACACTTGATTTTCAATAAATACATTTCATTTTTAGACCTTTTCCCCCCGATGCATTATTCATGTCCTTTAGGCCGTATTTGTCACATATTTATATCGTTTTAATAAATGGCATCATGCATTAAACCTTAAAAAGGGAATGCCATTTAGGGGATCCCGTGTTAGGAATAAACTACCTTGTGTCTCGGATACTTAATCCAACGAGACTTGCACGTTTACATTTGGTACCATCCAAAGGGGTAGTGCACAAGGTAAGGTAGGATCCAATCATTTTCATAGAGTGATTTTTGGAATATGAACGTCTAATAATCACTTTTTGGCCATTTTATCAAAAATTGGTAAAAATCCCTTGCGTGAAGGACATTAATTTGAAGAAATTCACAAATGATTCCTCTTGTTGAGACGATGAATAAATTGAGGCCAAATCGTGATTTTTGAAGGCTCATAGACTAATTCTCTGAAACCACCAATGGCCGGCCGATTCAATCGATCCATTTTGTCAATTCCTAATCAATTTTGAATAAATCAATTCATTTGACCAATTTACCCTTTTAGGGTGATTTGGTCGATTTTTGCATAAATCATCAATCTCCATTTTATTCATTGGATCAATTTACTCATTTCTTAGGTCAATTCAATCAATTTTGAATAAGTCATCCGATTTCATTTGACTAGTTTACCCTTTTTAGGGTGATCTAGTCAATTTTGAATCAATCATTCGATCCATTGGACCGATTTGCCTAGTTTTAGGGCGAGTTGGTCAAATCATCATTTCACTCAATCTGTTTGATCAATTGACTTCATTCAATTCATTTGATTAGTTTAATTCATTCTTAGGGTTATCCATTCAATTTTGAATAAATGCATTTGACCATTTTACCCTTTTTGAAGGCGATTCGGTCGATTTTTGAATAAATCATCCATTTTATCCAATCCATTTTGTCAATTCATTCATCATTTGACCAATCCATTCATTTTGACCAATTTACCCTTTTTAGGGTCATCTGGTCGATTTTGAATAAATCATCAATTCATTTGACCAATTTACCCTTTTTAGGGTCATCCGGTCGATTTTGAAAAATCGTCAACTCATTTGACCAATTTACCCTTTTTAGGGTCACCTGGTCGATTTTGAATAAATCTTCAATTCATTTGATCAATTTACCTTTTTTAGGGTCCTTCGGCCGATTTTTGAATAAATCACTAATTCAATTGCATTCATTTGGCCAATTTACCCATTTTTAAGGCAATCGAGCCGATTTTGAATAAATCAAGTTGCGTTCAATCTATTTGATCAATTTACCCTTTTTAGGGTGATCTGATTAATTTTGGATAAGTTAAATTTCATTCAATTCATTTGACATGTTTCCCTTTTTAGGGTAATCCGGTCGATTTTAAATAAATGGTCAATTTCATTCAACCCATTTGACTAATCAGGGTTTCAATGTCAATTTCAAATTGGGAAATTTAGTCAATTTTTGAGAAAACCATCCATTGCATCCAGCCATTTGATCAGTTGGGGTTTTGACCCGCGCTTTACTGAGGAAATTTTGTCAAACGAATTCCGGTCTCTTCGATAGTAAGTTCGTCAAGGTCAAACCCGTGCGTTTGTGATCAATTCATTCGGACGTTGTCTTTATTTTGACAATTGTCTTTCATCTCTCCAATTGATCAAATTTTTCAAAAATTATTTTTCACTCAATCAATTGATCAGATCCATCAGGTATGGTATAGTGCCTACCCTAGAGGATTGCATTTCATGCTAGGCCTACCCTTGGCATAAAAGGGCTCCCCCCATAGGACATGCATACCGATTTTGCAGTTTTGCCTACTAACTCGGGATATTTTTCTTTTGTTTTCCCCTCCCCTGCATTCATAAAATGTTTCAATAAGACGAAAATATTCTTCTATATCTGATGATAATTTTAATCCAATAAGGTTTGGAAACTGCAAGTGTTATTTGATTCTTGGGCAGATCTTATAATGAAAACACAAAAGATCTATCTGGAAGCTCTACGTTAAAGCATCTGAGAGATTTTGTAATTATTTCCAAAGGAAAATTTTGTATATTTGATTTGTTAATACATTTTGTTCCAAAAAGAAAAGGAGACAAAAAGTGTATATGTGGAGCTCTTTACAAGTTTCTCTCTTCTCATTTGTATCATAATTGAATGAGAATTTTTGTTTCAAACTTTTTCAGCAATAAAATTTTTGGACAATCATTGTTTTGTGTATATTTATGTACATTTCATTCTTTATTCTTATTCATTGGGGATTTCATGATGAATTTTGAGAAATAAAACAAATTGAGATTTTTTTTTCAACCTCTAGCCTGAAAATTCACAAGTGTATGCTTCCTAAATCCTTACACTTGATCGGTGATTCGAGCTACACAATAAGAGTGCTCAGGAAAAAAGGTGAATGGCCACTCAAAAAGCCCGATGAGATACCTTCTCTTCTTCACTTAACCCCAGAATAAAATCAGTCACATTGATTGATAAATTGCAAATTGGGGCCATCTTTGCTTGAAAATATCCATTGTGTTTAATCGATTCAATTCACATCTAAGTGAAAGCAAAAATGTGCATTATTCTTGTTTGTTTTGAAAAGTTGGAATGATACTTTGAGCAGTCTTTTCTCTATCTATACAGAGTTTATCATTTGCTCTCCCGTTTGAGCCTTTAAAAGAATAATTTCGTTTCAAATAAGCGTCTTGATGATCACTACCCTACATGGAAAATTTTCAAATATCAAAAGGGAGTGGATTTTCAATGAGCATTGCGTTACTCTGATTGTCATGAGGTGTAAGAATGATACTTTGGCCATCGTTTCTACGACCTAAACACCATTTATCCCTTGCATCCTCATTTGAGCCAAAAAAAATTTGGTGGTTCTTTTCGAGTGCACATATGATCGCACCCCACATTGGGGAAGGAGATTGGGGAATTTTGGAAAAGGAAAAAAAGAAAAAGGGGAAAGGGAACCGCAGTTTGGAAAATTTTGATTCCACTTGGGTTCCAATTTTGAAAAGAAGAAAAGGAAGAGATTTATCCGCACGGACCGCCTATGTGTCACAAATATGGATGAACAAGGGTCTTCCTCAGTCAGTAATTCAGATACATGCAAAAAAAAATTTTCGCATTAACGAAAGTTTCCTTTCAGAGTTATTGTAAGGAACGGATTAAAAGTCAGGCCCTCTTCTTTTTCCAATCAAACATTCTATCCCTAGTTATCCCTTTTGAGCCATCAGAATAAAATACTTCATTTGGCAACCCCTGAGAATCGCAAACCCCACACTGGGGGCAGTTTTGAGTTGAAAAGGAAAAATTCAAGAAGTGAAAAAGTGAAAAGTAACAAAATCAAAAGAAAAAGAAGAAAAGAGAACCTCAGTTCAAAAATAAACTGGGGCAAATTTTATGAAAGTTCAAAAGAATGGCAAAAGGCCGAAAAAGTCAAAAAAAGAAAGAAAATGAAAGAGAAAAAGCCTCAATTGAGCACAAGCTCTGGCAAATTCTGATTTAACCCTAAAATAGGGTTGATGTAACAATGCGATCTCAGATTACCTAAACCACTTTTGAAATCCGCTTTCAAGCCTTAACTTTTCTGAGCACCCCACCAGACCCCATTACAAAAGCCAAAAGTCTTGACTTCTGTTCTTTGCAATGGCCCTGTCAAGAAAATTTCTGATGCCGGAAAATTTTAGCTGTATTTCTGAATTGCTTGAGTATGAGGTTGACGCTACTCACCATGAAAAACCCACTAGATCAAAGAAAAGAAAACGGAAAAGCAAAAAGGAAAAATGAAATACAAAAGATTCGATGGTGAAGTCCCTATTGAGTGATCAAACAAAGTTCAGAATCTTCGAGTTCAAAATAGGGGCAATTTTGGAAAAATGCGATCTGTGGTGCAATGTCCTTGAAAGTCTTATCCTTCAACTATCGTTTCAAACCACATTACAAGCTAATAAAGTCCATCATTGACTTATTCCTTCATGACAATCCAAAGGGAGGATCATGCTCATAAGAAATTCATCAAATCATTTGTGATCATAAGGGTATAACCCTTTTCCCCATGTTTAGCTACCACTTCTGTCCATACGTTACAAGCCTAGAAGCTTGCATGTTGACTACGTTTTCTTAAGAAATGAGGGTGACAAACTATTTGCTTTCACTAAGATGTGACATTTGATGGATTACATACAACTGGGGCACAAAAATGAGACAAATTCTGACCTCCCACTTCCTTAGCCATTTTAAAAATAAAGTCACTTGATTGGTCCTGAAAAGATGAGTCAACCAGAAGTGGTGACCCGTTACCCTAAGCACCAATGCTAAAAGTGAGGAAGAAATCTTCTTGAATTTGGTGTTACTTCGAGGAATTCATCATGAAATTTCTGCATGAGTTCAAACTCGACGTTAAGTGTCTTCACATTGTATATATGACTATTTTCTAAATTTTAGAAAAGTGCGGTTTTTCTTTGTTCTAATAAATGGGAAATCATCTGAACAAATTTTTGCAATCAAGGGAGCCCACACTGGGGCAAAAATTTTATTTGTGAGATTTCATGAAATAAATCCATACTGGGGCAAAAGTTTTTAATACATTTGAGGATATCAAACCAATCACGCTGTTCTTTCCAAATAAGAAATTTGAATGCATGTCATACTTTGATGAACCCCTTGTACAGGAATTCATGGTTCAAAATGACAGAAAAACATCTGGTGATGTGGGAGGCCGATGCCGAAGAAAGAGAAGAAAGAAGGGAAAAGGACCCTACACTTGGGGCAAATTATTTTGGAAAATTCTCTCTCAAAAAAAAAATCAAAAAATCAAAAAATCAATCAGAAAAATTCAAAAGTCAAACATCAAGTTGAAATTCTTGTTTCTTGAAAAATCAAAATTGATTTCTTGTGGGCGAAGCTTCAATGCCCGCCGCGCACCCTTCCATTCCCCACTCTTGACAACCACATTTGATTCTACCGCCGTTAGCATCGAGTCTATCTCACTAACGTGCGTGTTTTCATCCTACCGCCGTTAGCATCGAGTCCATCTCACTAACGTGTGTGTTTCATCCTGCCACCGTTAGCATCGAGTCTATCTCACTAGCGCGTGTGTTTTATTCTATCCTCGGCAGGACCGGGTTCTATCCCGCTGACCGCTTAGATCACGTTGGGCCTGGACTTCGTGCCGCCAACTTCACAACATTCCGTTGGGCCTGGATTTAATGCCGCCAACATCACAAAGATCAAGTTGGGCCTGGACTTCGTGCCGCCAACATTCCAAAATCACGTTGGGCCTGAGTTTCGTGCCGCCAACATTTCAAAAATCACGTTGGGCCTGGATTTTGTGCCGCCAACATTCCAAACATCACCACGTTGGGCCTGGACTTCATGCCGCCAACTTCACAACATTCCGTTGGGCCTGGATTTTGTGCCGCCAACATTCCAAACATCACCACGTTGGGCCTGGACTTTGTGCCGCCAACATTTCAAACATCAAGTTGGGCCTGGATTTCGTGCCGCCAACATCACCACGTTGGGCCTGGACTTTGTGCCGCCAACATTTCAAACATCAAGTTGGGCCTGGATTTCGTGCCGCCAACATCACATCTCGTTGGGCCTGGATTTCGTGCCGCCAACATCCCAAATATCAAGTTGGGCCTGGATTTGGTGCCGCCAACATCTCAAAAATCTCGTTGGGCCTGGATTTCGTGCCGCCAACATCATATCCCGTTGGGCCTGGATTTCGTGCCGCCAACATCCCAAATATCAAGTTGGGCCTGGATTTAGTGCCGCCAACATTCACAACATCAAGTTGGGCCTGGATTTAGTGCCGCCAACATTTCATTGGGCAGGCTCGGGTTTAATCCCACTGACCAAGTCATCACACTGGGGCAAATTATTTCAACAAGTCCCTCTTAGTCAAAAAAAAAAAATCAAAAAAATCAAAAAAAATCAAAAATCAAATCAAGTTCATCACGGCAGGCTCGGGTTTGATCCCACTGTCCGATTGTCAAGACATTTCATTTTTACAGCCACTGGAGCGTGAGGTTAGTCCCGCCAGTGAGCATTTCATCGTCACTAGCCGTGGGTCGGTCCCACTATGGAGCATTTCATTTGCATCACTAACAAACATGGTTCAATCCCATCAACACTCCATCTCACTTCAATTCATCTGATTTTTATTTTGTTCGGGTTAGTCCCGTTTAAATTCTATTCGGGTCAGTCCCGTTTTTAATTTTATGTTTGGGGTCAGTCCCATTTTAGAATTCTTGTTCGTTGGAATCATTTTTTGCAGCCAAATAATGCAGGTAAGTATTTGGTGTCTACTTCTTTGTCTCAAGTTTTTTCAAAACTCAGACAAAGAGGGGCAAACTGTAGACACCAAAATTTTGAATAATTTTATGTAGCGTCTATTTCATGATTTTCATTTTAGATTGCTTGCATTTTAGTTCGTTATTGTGTGTTTTACACTATTAGTTGTTATGTTATTTTAGTTTTACTCATTTTCGCCCTTTTAGTTGATCTATTTCATTTGCTATTTATTCTTGTTTGCTTTTACTTTTGGTTTTTAGTTTTAGCTTTTAATTTTAAAATTAGCATAGAGTTTTTAGAAAAAAGAAAAGGAAAACATCAAAAATATGTTTTAGTCATTTTGTTTTTATTCAATGCTTTCTTGAAAGAAAAATGAGAAAAAAGAAAAAAAAAGGAAAAAAGAAAAATTTGTTCACAAAAATATGTTTATTTCTTTAAATTCAATCTTTGGGCACTTTAGTTATTTTTATTAAGTTATTTTGAGAAAAGAAAATGATGAAAAGTAAAAAAATTGAAAAATTAAAAATGGCCATTTTTGTTTAGTTTTTTGTTTAAAGTTATTTTTGTTTTATTATTATTATTATTACTTGGTTTTTGTTAATTTGTTATTATTATTTATATTTTATCATTTCTGTATTTATTAAGTTGAAGGTTTAAAAAAAAAAAAAAGAGAGAGAAGAAACGCGACTTGCAAGCTGCGTTTTTGCAGCTTGCAAGGGAGGACCTCAGGCAGCTCCTTTAGCTGCAAATAGGGGAGAATATAGCTGAGTGTTTAGGGTTGTGAGGTTCCTGGTATAAATAGAAAAAAGAAAGGATAGCCGCAGGAAGGGGGCGGTAGGATAGAGGGTTTTGTGAATGGGGGGTTTGGCATTTTTGGCAGGAGCCGCAAGGAGAGAATCTGGGGAGGATCGGAAAGAAAAGAAAACGACGGCTAGAATTTTGGAGAGGCAAGCTGACGGTAGCAAACTAGAAAAGAAATCTGGGCAAGAAACCTGAGGGTGGAGGAACGGAAAAATCTGAAGAGTAGCAAGAGAGCTTGATCCTGGTACAGCAAGCTCCGTTTCTGGGTTTGCTATCTGGCACCACCTCCACCTTCATCATCAGACCACGGTTGTCCACTCTTGTTATCCTTCCCCCGCCACCATCCAACACCAACTTTGCCCTCTGGATCCAAAAGCTTGAAGAAGCCGCAGCCTTTTCTTCATTTTTATGGTCTACCTCCTCCAGGCTTGCAGCTACTGCTGCAGTATCATCAAGAAATCAGCCCGCATCCATCGTCGCTGCTGTACACCATTTCGGTCCCCCTCACCACCGTAGCCAAGCCGCCTACCATCAGTGCTTCCAGAGCCTCTCATCAACGGCTTCTCCATCTGCTCCCTTTCCGTGGATGATTTGAGCAGCAATGGTAGCAGAGGTTTCCAATGCACCCAGCTGCCACCATCATCATCGCCTGCGAATTGTCATCCCGAGAGCACCGTAAGCTACCTTTTTATTTTCCCGTTGAATTTCAGTTTTGCCTTACGCACAGATGTTCAGAGTATGTTTGCCTTTCTTTTCCTGTTATGGATTCGGTTGGAATGAATGTTGATGTTTTCTTTGCTGCATTCTTTTTTTTTCCCTTGCTGATAAAACGGAATCAGAGGGTTGCCGGGGTCCTGTGGCTGAGTTTCTTTTATTAAATGGTTAGTTCATGCTTTCATGACGTTTGAGTTGGGTTGTGGGGATGATTTTGATCACAGAACAATGCTCTTTAGTAAATGTATTCAGTTGACTACCGAAAGCTGCATTTCATTTCACATTTTTTCCATTTTTCTTTGATCCGCAACAGCCCACAAAAGTTGAGTTTCCTCATTTGGTTCGCATATTCATCCTTATGTTAGTGATGGTTGTAGAGGGTTTGATGGGGTTTGGGTTTTGTTTATAGCACTGGATGTCTTTCCGGTTTGACAATCAGCTGCAAATTTCACCGCAAAACAAAAGAAGTCGCATTGTTTGTCCTGTTTAGTGGTTGCTTTTCAAGTCTTTACGTTTGAGTTACATGTTTTATCTTTTGTCAAAGGCAAGGAATATCTAAGCTGTGATTGAATACTAGCTGAAAGGGAACAAATCAAGATGGCCGAATTTTTCTTTTGCGTAGAACTCTCCAGCAATTGCATGATTTTTCTTCTAAGTTCTGGTTTGATTGAATGTTAAAGCTGTTTTGTCATGCTTTTGGATGTTTGGTTGAAAAGATTTTGATCAAGTTATGTTGGAGTTGATGTTTGCTTGCGGAAATAGAAATTGCAGCAATGTTGCTTTGTTACAGAGAATTTCACCAGGAGCATTTCTTGCTCAAGAGCAATGCATCGTGATTTTTTTGCATGAAGCTTGCATGGGAATTATTCAAAAATTGCCTCTGAACCCCCCCAAGTCCCTTTTGTCCTACTAAGGCCCAAGTAATTGGAACATTTAATCAATTTGATCCCTCTAAGTTTCTCTTTGTGCCACAATAGCCCAAGCATGTTTTAGTATCTTGTAATTAAGTCCTAAAATCATTGCAACTTCAATCATTGTTTGACTTTTTCTTTATTTTTGGAATCTTTGAAGTGCTTAAACGATTTATTTGGACTTGAATGTTTGAGTAATGCTTGTTTTGGGTCTTTAGTAGATGCTATATTTGGAAATTGAACGGGTTATTCCGTTTTCTTGGTCTTTAAGCATTTTTTGAGCTCATTCAAGTTGCAATTAGGTGGGTTTTGATGTTTTTGCTTATACTTTACTTTTAAATTGATGCCTTGACCCCTTTATTGTTTTGAAGCCATTTTCCTTCATTTGCTTACCATTAGGGGAAGGTATAATTTCTTTTATCTTTGTTTATCTCTCCTATGTGACCCTACGTGCTCCTACGTGTTATGTGAATATGCATGTCTACTTCGCTTTTCTTGCCTTCCCTCAATTCCTTGCATTTATTTCATCTACTTTTACTTTTATTTAAGTTATTCATTATGGGGTATGTGTACACCTCTTGGCTTGTAATAGATAGGGCGTAGCAAGTAATTTGGTCCATTTTCTCTTTCCCTTTTGTTTTAGTTAGCAAATGTAATGATTGCATGCCTATGTGTTACATGTTAAATGCTTTATTAGGATTTTGCATTTAGTCAAGCATGCTAAGTGTTATGTGCTACGTGTTTATGAGTATTTGGTATGTCTACTTGTTTTCCATAGTGTGGATGAATGGAATGGATGAATGTACGTCACCACACTAGTCCAACGCTAGTTGTGGCTTCTTTTATCGTTCCCACTGGTCCAACGCTAGTCGGAATTCATAGAATGGGCTAGTCCAACGCTAGGCCCAATAGGCTTTTTCCTTTCTTTCCATTAGTGCATCATTTGCTTGTTCACCACATATCATGCAACTTTCTTTAGTTTTATCATTGGGCATGCTCCTCAAACCCCTTTTCCCTCCATTTTAGGATTTTTGCATTTCATGCTAGTTATAGGGTTCATTTGCTTGAGAGTCCCCTTAAATATGGGATATAGACGAGTGTGGCTTTTTCTAAGCCTTAGCACGCTTGTATCCTCTCTATCAAAGGGCAAATTGAGTCACGATTTAGGTCTCCCCGTACCCATTATGCATGAATTCCCTAGGTTCATGCATCCACTCTATCATTACACTTTCATTTTTTCCTCCCATTTGCACACGTACACCTTTTATCCCTTCATTTGCACACGTACACCTTTTATCCCTTCATTTGCACACGTACACCTTTTATCCCTTCACTTGCACACGAACACTTTTATCATCACTTGCACACATGCACTTCATATTATCATTTCACATACCGCACCTTGCCCACTCACGTGCACATTTTCACTTACATATTATTGTCTTTTATTACTTTTTCAAACTCATGTCCTCACATTGCATACATGCATTCCATTCATTTGCATCCCACTCGCATTATTCGTGGCCTCTTCAAAAGGATCGTTATTGGGCTTCACAATTAATGTGATTGGCACCATTCAACCTTTGAAGGGAAATTTCCCCCAATACCCCTAGGTCTAGGGTTTGCATTCATGTAGTGCATCCAAATGTAATAAATTCTTTGGTTAAAACAAGAAAATCTTTGATTAAATCAACGCAACTAGCCTTGGCTAGGTCGAAGGGGTGCCTTGGATTTTATCCTTGCCTTCCCCTTCGTCAAATGTGACTCCCGAACCTTTTTCTTTGTTTGCGTGGACTAGGAGTCGTTCAAAAGGGTTTTTCTTACTTTTTTCCTTAAAAAATTCACTTTTTTTGGGTGACTTGGTACACCCTAACTCTATACCAAGTGGCGACTCCATTTTTCATATAAAAAAAAAAAACCCTTTTTGAACTATTTTTCTTGGGTCAAATCGTCGCATTTTCAAAAGTCCCATTTAGACCCATTTTTTCTTTTAAGTCACCAATACATTTTTTAAACCAAATTTTATTTTATCAAAAAAATGGGGCGCGACACTTTTTGACAACAAAAATTACACATAACTAAAGAGTTATTTACATGAACAGGTTTAATAAATCTTACTTGTCTTCTCCTATAGATAGCAAACTCATTTGAATTAGAATTTAACCTATTCTTTTGAAAACGGACTTGTTTCTTGTGTTTAAACAATTCATTTAGACCATCCATTTTTCTTTTCAAACCACCTTGTTCCTTTTTGAACAAATCACAAAGATTTGCTTTTCTATCAAGCTCAAAATGTAAAGCAGTCTCACTCTTTTTGAAGTAATCATTTTCAGCAATCAACTTTTTGTTTTGTTGAAAAAGATTTGCATTATCTCGAAGCAAAAAACTAATTTTCTGTTTTAACTCCTTGTTTCTAGCATAAGATTCTTTCAAACTATCATGCAATTTTATAATGAAATGTTCAAGATCATCTTCAGTTTCATCATCACAATCAGATTGAGAGTTAGAAGATGTTACCTCATCATTTTCAATGGCCATGAAAGCCAATTGAGCAGATTGATCTTCCTCTTCAATTTCACCATCGGAATTGCATTCATTCCATGTGAATTGAAATTTGTTTATTCTTGGTTTTCTTCCTTCTTTCTTCTTCATCACTGGACAGTCACTTGCATAGTGTCCAGGTTGGCCGCATTCAAAGCACTGATCAGTTTGCTTTTTGTTGAACTCTAGCTTCCCTTTGTTTCTCGAGTTGTTGAACTGATTTGGGAATGAGTTGCTAGGTCCACCTTTTCTGAATCTCTTCTTGTTGAGTATTCGTTTGAAAATTCTTGTGATGAGAGCGATATCATTGTCATCACCTTCCACATCTTCTTCATCTAGGGAGGCAGAATCATCTTCATCTTGTGGGCTTTTAGAGCAATATTCTTTCGCACTTTTGCATTCTCTTCCTCTTGCATCTTAGTCTTAAGTTTCAGCTCATAAGAGGTAAGAGAATTAATAAGAGATTCAATAGGCATAGTATTCAAATCTCTAGCCTCCTCAATAGCAGTCACTTTATTTTCCCAATCATTGGACAAGGCATTCAGGATTTTTCTATTTTTCTCACCAAGAGAATATTCTTTTTCCAGCACCTCTAAATCTTTAATGAGATCATTGAATCTACAATACATTTGATCAACATTTTTATGAGGTTCCATCTTGAAAGATTCATACTTTGTAACTAGAATGGACTTCTTTTGTTCTCTAACATTCTCACTACCTTCATGAATTTCTTTCAGTTTGTCCCAAATTTCTTTAGCTGACTTGCAACCCTTGACTCTAATAGATTCATTTGAGTCTAATGCACAATATAACACATTCATGGCTTTTGCATTTAAGGTGAGATGAGCTCTATCCACAACAGTCAGTTCACTTCTTGTTTTCGGTCTAGATGCATGAGTATTTTCATCTATAAGAGAGGCATCATATGGACCTTCACTAATAATAAATCACAATTCGATATCAATAGATTGCAAAAAGATAATCATTCTTTCTTTCCAACTCATATAATTTGACCCATTAAATATAGGTGGTCTAATAACAGAATGTCCTTCAAAAAACATAGCATTATTGGTTGTCATTTTTACTCCCAAGCCGATTGAGCTTAATCTCTAGGAGACCAAGCTCTGATACCAATTGTAAGGCCCGAAAACAACCCTTTTCTAGGCGACCACACAATGGAGCAGTTGATAAGAAAGCACAAGTGCTTGTGAGTAGAAGAGATAAACAATTTAAAGATCATAAATGTAACAATAAGTAAAAGGAAAGAATTGCAAACCAATTAACTACCCAGCTCCTCTTGAGATTCAAACAAGCTACTTCAAATTGATGAATTACAATCACTCTTGTGTACAAAGGAAGTTTCACCTCCTCCTTGCCCCGAACTCCCTCGGTCAAGTCAGGGCGTTTTACTATCCCTCAAGACAACCCTCACAGAACTACACTCATGAAGTATTCACTCACAAATGAAAAGCTTACAATGAACCTTACACCACTAAGACTACAAATCTTCTTTGAAGAGTATTTTCTCACTAAAATCTCTCTAGATCTTTTGTATCTTCAGTGTGCCAAAGTTGTTTGAAATATCTGACCAATCACTATTTATATAGGACCAAGAAAGAGCCTCATTGAAGCTTCCAACGGATAGAAAGTAGCTGAAGAGTCAACTAGCCGTTGGAGTGTCGGACATCCGATAGCCCTGTTTTATGCGTCCGACAGCAGGCAGTGAGTTTCAGAGATTTTTTTCAATTCTTTCGGACGTCCGGTGCAAGCTCTTTGTGCGTCCGACAGCAAATAAACAGATTTGAGAAATTATCTTGTTTCTATCGGACGTCCGGTAGAGACATATTCAGCGTCCGATAATTTCGTTGACTTCGAAGGATCCTATCGGACGTCCGAAGCATGCTTCCGAAGTTGTGCAATGATTATCAGACGTCCGATCCTGACTTCTTGAGCGTCCAACAGCTTCAGCATACTTTGTCATCTTTCAATTGTACTTGATCATGGAATCAAATAACTTCATAATTGAAAATATATCTTGAAGAAATATTAGTATTATCCATTTGTTTTGTAAATATCAAAAGATAGGGATCAAGATATCAATTGTTAGCCCCGATGCAACCAAATACAACCAAAATACTCAACCAGACAAGTAGTCAAATAAATACAATGACAAAAAATATAAGCAATTTTAAAGCACAAAAATAGAGTAACAATAAAGTAAAAGAAATTCAAACCAATCAAATTCCCAAGCCTCTTCCAAACTTGGAGTTGAATTCACCAAATAGCTTCTTCAATTGATGATAGTGCTAACCAACTTGTACAAGTGAAGGCTCACTCCTTCCTCACCCCAAACATACTTTGGTTGAGCAAAGGAATTTTACTACTCTCCAAGTAAACCCTCAAGTAGCTACAATTGAAAGCTTACCCACTTAATTAAGAACTACTTTATACAAGTGAGGCAATCTTTATCAAGGTTTTACCACTCCAAATGATAGGTACACCTTCACCAAGGTTTTACGCCTCCTAGAGAGTAACCTTCACTTGAGCAACCTCACAACCCAACTTTCCCAACCCCTTATACAACCAACAAAGAATATTTCTACTCAAAGATCTCACTTGTAAGCTTGTATATAGTGTTGGCTAAAAGTCCATGTCTTCTTGTGTTTTGGGGTATTTATAGAAGGTGAGAAATGGCTCCAAAAGGCTCTCCAACGGTCAAATATTAAATGCTGTCGAAACTAGCCGTTGGCCTGTCGGACGTCCGAACCATTTGCTCTGCGTCCGAACCCTGCGTCCGATAGAAGTCAGAATGTTCAACTTTTCATTCTTTTTGTGTTGGACGGCCGAAGCAATGAATGAGCGTCCGATCCAAGCGTCCGAAGAGTATCGTCGTTTGTCGGACGTCCGATCCTCTATTGAGCGTCCGATCCTCTACGTCCGAACCTTCATATTTCTTAACTTCTATTTGATTCAAATCTTTTCGATTCTCTTTTAGATCAATGACCTGTTCTAACAAATTTCTCACATAAAAATATTAGTCCAAATCTACATTTTGATTTGTTAATCATCAAAACCAATGACTGATCAACCAAGGTCAACAAAAATTGATACAATAAAGAAACCAGAATCAAAATTCCCTAATGATATCTCAGCACCTCATTTTCAACCTAGAAGTTTGACAAGAGAAAAAGAACAAGAGTTAATCCAAAATATTAACAATCAAAAAACAAATAATACAGATAATATACTAAATAGAATATCCCAATCATTGCAAAATCTAACTGCACCTCAAACTTTAAAAATAAATAGATTAGAAAAAATAATAGAAGAAGAAAATTCATCTGAAAAATCATCTGAAGAATCAATAAATTCAAAAAATGAAGAAGATATGATTTTACCATTAGAAAATCAATTTGAAGAAAACCAAGATAATCAAATAAATAAAATAAGAAGGAGAAGAATTTATAATAAAGGTAATACCAAAGATTGGAAAATGATTAGTACTAGAAACTATTATCCAAGACCTAGCCCTCCAGATATTCAATATGAAGAAAGATCAAAATTTCGTACCACTAAATACGATGGAGATTCAATTTATGAATGGAATATAGATGGTAAAGCAGAATATGAAGTATTAAATAATTTGCAAGAAATGGGAATGGCTAGATTAGCTTATAAAATAAAAAATATTCAAGAAAGAAATATTGCAACATTATTAGTTTCAGGCTTTACTGGACAATTAAAAAATTGGTGGGATAATGCTTTAACCTTACAAGATAAATTATCAATATTAGAACATACACAAGAAATTGAAGATGACCAAGGAAATATTCAAATACAATCAGATGCTGCATAATTTTTAATTGTAACAATAGTCATGTATTTTATAGGAAATCCAAAAGAAGAATTAAATTCAAATAAAACACTCTTAACAAATTTAAGATGTCCAACATTATCAGACTTTAGATGGTATAAAGATATGTTTTTAACTAATGTATTAAGAAGACCAGATTGTAATGCTTCATTTTGGAAAGAAAGATTCATAACAGGATTACCAAGTTTATTTTCACAAAGAATAATGGATAGTTTACAAAAAGAAATGGGAACAGATGTTATTTCATTTGAAAATATTACTTTTGGACAATTATTTGCTTTTGTAAAAAAGGAAGGATTAATGTTATGTTCAGAATTAAGATTTCAAATAAAATATGGTTCAAAAACAAAAGAAGTAGGGTCATTTTGTGATGCATTTGGAATTAAAAGAATTAAATCACCATCTGCATATAAAAAGAAAATTAAAAAATATAATACTCAGAAAAGACAAAAATATAAAAGACCTGAAGAAAATAAACCCGAAAAAACAAGAAAATTTATTAAAAAGAAAATTGTCTGTTATAAATGTGAAAAAATAGGACATAAAGCAAACAAATGTAGATTAAAAGAAAAAATTAATGAAATCTGTGCAAATGAAGAAGAAATTAAAAATAAATTAATAAATTTATTAATAAATGAAAAAGATCAAAGTTCTGAAGAAGAATATTATGATGATATTTCTAGTTCAGAAAGTGAAGAAAATTGTAATTGTTCTAATACTCCAAAATATATAAACGTTATAACTAAAAAAGAAGATAAAGAATTTTTACTCGATATAATAGAAAAAATTGAAGATCCAATAGCTAAAAAGGAATATTTAGAAAGATTAAAAAGTTTAATTATTCAAGAAGATAAAATGCCAAAAATAATAGAACCTTTTAGCATTTCAAAATTAATAGATAAATATCCAAATATAAATATAATGAAAAAAGAAACTACTAAAGATCTTCAGTCAGAAATTAATAATCTTAAAATACAAGTAAAACAATTACAACAAGAAATAATAGAATTAAAAACAAAAGATTTAGAAATAGAAGCAAAAATAGCATTAATAAGTAATCAGCCCTCAACCTCTAATTCTAAAACAGAAGAAATATTAATATCAGAAAAACCGGTAGAAGAAGCTCAATATTTAAATACTATAGAAAAAATGACATTTCAAAAATGGTTTGCTTTAGTAACCATTACAGTAGAAGATTTCAAAGAAACTTATGTAGCTCTAATAGATAGTGGAGCTGATGCAAGTTGCATTAAAGAAGGAATAATTCCTAATTAATATTGTGAAAGGACAAAAGAAACATTGATGGCAGCAAATGGAGAAAATTTACAAGTAAAATATAAATTTATAAAAGGATCAATACGTAACAATGAATATTGTATTAAACATAATTTTATAGTTGTAAAAAATATAAATCATGATGTAATATTAGGAACACCTTTTTTAATTCAAATTTATCCATTTTTAGTAAGCCATGAAGGAATTTCAATAAATATAATGGGAAAAATTATTACTTTTAAATTCTTAACTCCAATAAAACAGAGAGAATTACAAACTTTACAAACATTTTCTATTTATAAAACAATAAACACTATTACTAAAGTACAACAACAAATAAGCTATATTAAAGAAGAAAAATCTTATTTAAAAATTGAAGAACAACTAAAAGATGTTAAAATACAAAAAAGAATATCAGAATTAGAAGAGTTAATACAAAAAGAAATTTGTGCAGATATTCCTAATGCTTTTTGGGATAGAAAACAACATATTATAGAATTACCATATGAAAAAGATTTTAATGAAAAGAATATTCCAACGAAAGCTAGACCAATACAAATGAATTCTGATTTATTAGAACGCACAGATTTCAGTAATTTTTTCTTTTAATCTACATTTGTTTGCTTTATGTCCTATTTTTCCACATTTATAACAGACAATTTTCTTTTTAATAAATTTTCTTGTTTTTTCGGGTTTATTTTCTTCAGGTCTTTTATATTTTTGTCTTTTCTGAGTATTATATTTTTTAATTTTCTTTTTATATGCAGATGGTGATTTAATTCTTTTAATTCCAAATGCATCACAAAATGACCCTACTTCTTTTGTTTTTGAACCAAATTTTATTTGAAATCTTAATTCTGAACATAACATTAATCCTTCCTTTTTTACAAAAGCAAATAATTGTCCAAAAGTAATATTTTCAAATGAAATAACATCTGTTCCCATTTCTTTTTGTAAACTATCCATTATTCTTTGTGAAAATAAACTTGGTAATCCTGTTATGAATCTTTCTTTCCAAAATGAAGCATTACAATCTGGTCTTCTTAATACATTAGTTAAAAACATATCTTTATACCATCTAAAGTCTGATAATGTTAGACATCTTAAATTTATTAAGAATGTTTTATTTGAATTTAATTCTTCTTTTGGATTTCCTATAAAATACATGACTATTGTTACAATTAAAAATTCTGCAGCATCTGACTGTATTTGAATATTTCCTTGGTCATCTTCAATTTCTTGTGTATGTTCTAATATTGATAATTTATCTTGTAAGGTTAAAGCATTATCCCACCAATTTTTTAATTGTCCAGTAAAGCCTGAGACTAATAATGTTGCAATATTTCTTTCTTGAATATTTTTTATTTTATAAGCTAATCTAGCCATTCCCATTTCTTGCAAATTATTTAATACTTCATATTCTGCTTTACCATCTATATTCCATTCATAAATTGAATCTCCATCGTATTTAGTGGTACGAAATTTTGATCTTTCTTCATATTGAATATCTGGAGGGCTAGGTCTTGGATAATAGTTTCTAGTACTAATCATTTTTCAATCTTTGGTATTACCTTTATTATAAATTCTTCTCCTTCTTATTTTATTTATTTGATTATCTTGGTTTTCTTCAAATTGATTTTCTAATGGTAAAATCATATCTTCTTCATTTTCTGAATTTATTGATTCTTCAGATGATTTTTCAGATGAATTTTCTTCTTCTATTATTTTTTCTAATGTATTTATTTTTAAAGTTTGAGGTGAAGTTAGATTTTGCAATGATTGGGATATTCTATTTAGTATATTATCTGTATTATTTGTTTTTTTGATTGTTAATATTTTGGATTAACTCTTGTTCTTTTTCTCTTGTCAAACTTCTAGGTTAAAAATGAGGTGCTGAGATATCATTAGGGAATTTTGATTCTGGTTTCTTTATTGTATCAATTTTTGTATTTAATACTTCTATATGTTGAGAAATTGTATGCAGAATTTGATTTGTATAATTATTTTGTTGATAGATTTTTTTAATATCTTCTAAATTTATAGTATTATTTGTACTTGATTCAGCTTCTCTACCCTTTTTAAAAGGTGAGGCTATTATATCTCCTTGTCCTATATTTATTTTCTACTTCTTGTAATGGGGGATGTATTGAAGTTAATATCTGATCGTCTTTTAATTTCCATTTTTTGTATAAATTAGTTTGAACGTTTATTTGTGGTGTATTATAAATATCATTTATTCCTATTTTTGTAATATAAAATGACAACCAAGTAAAGAAAGGAAAATCAAATTTTCTTTTTTCTAGTTCTTCTTTCCATTTTTAATATTAACTTTTCTTTATATTCTGATTCTAATTGGAAAAACCAAATTCTTTTTTCAGTATTTTCTTCATCATCAAAATCTTCTTGTTAATATTTATAATTTATTGTATATGGTTTATTTATAACATTTATTTCTCCTTTCATTTGTGAGTGAGTTGAGGAATATTCTGATTGATTTTGATTTATGACTTCTGGAACAGGAGTTTTATATTTAAAAGTCGAGGTACTTTCTAAAGGAAAATTTATTTCAGTTGATTCATAATTAGAATGTCTCGGTGGTAACCAAGAATAAGTTGAATTAGGTCTTTCTCTTAATGATGAAAATCTTATTAAAGTTTTACCATCAGGTTTTTCTATAATATCTTCTACTTCAGTTTGCTCTATATTTCTAGCTATTTGTGGATTTTGTATTTCAAATTCACTAGGTATAGTTATTTCATTCCATTTTAATCTTTTTGGAGTATAAGTAGTAGGTCTATCAGCATCTACTTGTAATAAAGTTGTTTCTTCTTTAAGAGTTGGAGTCATTATAAATTTAGGATTTAAATGTGAAAAAAATGGTCTATAATATATTCTATATATTACTGCAAAATTCTTTGTATGTTTTTCAAATTCATTTCCTTGTAGATGAATATCTAAAATGACTGAATTCAAAATCTGTGGGTCTGTTAGATCTATTGAAAAATTTGGAGCACAGTTAAAATATATGGGTCCATTACAAACATTTATTTGAATCATAGAAAGTAAAGAAGTTTTATATTTTTTAAGTCTAGTATCTATTAATGCCAAATATATTGGAGCATCAACTCCTAGATGGAATAAAGGTTTTACGGCAATTTGTATTAAACCTATATGAATATATCGATATCCTTTGCTTAAATATTTTTGAATTGTACTGTGATTTAACAATGGAATGGATTGATATTCTTCTTGAATAGATATTGTTTCTTCATGTGTTTTAACTGATAAAGCTGTTTTAAAGTCTAACGGGCCTATTCTATAAATATGTTCTATTCTTTCTTCTGGAATGGTCCAATCTGAATTATTAACAGGCATATGATATTCATGACTTTATACTATATTATCTTGCTTTGAATTAGATCCTATTTTTAATTGTCTAAGAAATGCAGCCATGTTTAATATTTAATTAAATTTTACCTAATCAGGAACAACTGAGAACTATGCCGGGAACATCCTACCCTGGACTTACCAACGGTCTCACAAGGCATCAAAGTCTTACCAATGATTTCAGTAAAATTTTAATAAAATATATGAACATAAATGCATGAATTAGTCAAATCAAAATAGAAACGTAATTCAAATAAAGAAATAGTAGTTCAAAATCTTAAATATGCATTTGCATGTGTAATTCTATGTGGCTCTGATACCACTTCTACCCAGGTTACTATTAAAACTTGAAATAACCATTAAATAAATATATTGAGATTGAACTTACAAAAACTTAGAGTAGCCAACGGAAGCGGATGAATGAAAATTCTTGAAATCTTTGAACTTCTTCTTTAAAATATTTGGATACAAAAGCTTGAGTACAAAGAGTAAGTAAGAGTAGTTGGGAGTAGTTGGGAGTAGTTGAGAGAGGGATTTTTTAAGAGTCTTGCACTAGAGATTTTCACTGATTTTTTCGCCTATGCTTGAACTTCTGATCTTGATTCTATTTATAGGGACGTTCCTTCTTGCATTTCATTTGAATTTGAATTGCATCTTGCTTTTTCTTTGGAATGTGGCCGACATCTTTTTCAAAAGTCATTTGGATCTTGTCCGCATGGTCCTCTGAAAGGATCAAAAGTAGATTCGGATGATCCTGCTGACTCCTCAATTTTGTCGGTTTCTTCATTCTTATCCTGCTTTTGTAAATAGTCCAAATATTCTTTGAGCATCTTTGGGTCCTGCATCATCTTTTTCATCAGAAAGTCGTTTGTAATGGCTTCGGATACCATATTAACAACTTTTTCTTTTTCTTTCTTTATTGGAGTTGTTGGCATAGTTGTTGAAGTGGTTGGCAAAGTTGTTGTAGTGGTTGATTGATTTATCCATTTGAGTTTGTCTCCTTTGGTGAGGAATCTCATCACGTTTGTTTGATTTCCGAACTGTTGATTGAATCCTGTCCACCATTTAATCTTGAATTCTCGGACTAATGACATTGGAAGTGGTTTTTCTAATTCTTGATGAATTTTGAAACTCCAGCAAAATATCCACGGTATTTTGAATTCCATGTGAAATAGTATTGGCCTCGTATATTCTTCCCCCCTTGCTTTTTTGAGGTAGGTTTGAAATCTCATAAGAACATTTGGAGGTAGAATTTCAGGTTGAGGATCGAACCATTTCCACCAATGGTTGAACCAAATTGGAAATTCTCTGCTACAACTTTCTTTGAATGTAAAGAACCATGAATGATTGAATAGTCGATACAAAAAAACACGATACCATGCCATTTTGAATTCTTGATATGTAAATCCATCTGGAATAAATCTGACTGAGAATGATTTCTTTGAATAAAGAGAAGTCCATTCATTGGGAGAACAAACTTTCTTTATTATACATTTTGAATGACTGATAATATTTGGATTCTTTTTGTCTGGAATTGGGAATATTTCTACAGATTGGGTATCTGTAAGAATCAATTCATAATAATCCAAATTTTTTGAGGGATCATCAGGTTGCCAAAAACATTTTTGAGGAAAGATTCGTTGAGTAATTTGATTAAGTGTAGAATACAAAGGTACTTCTTGAAATCTGGTTAAAGTGATATGTTGAGTGAATAGCTTTATGAAATAGGTGTTTTCAATAGATTTTTCTGAGGGTTTTGGAATTTGTTGAAGAGGCCTTATTTGAGAAGAAGTTGGAGTACAAGCAGCTTGACTATAAGTCAATGCTGGGAAATCTTGTAGTATATGGAATCTATTTTGAGTTACAGGAAGTAAGACTCATTTCATAATCCTGAGGAGTCTTTGGCCTAGAATTTCCTGCTTTTGAATCCATGATCCTGCAAAATTAATAAACAATATATTTAAGTTGGTTAGATAATTGTTTATTCTGATCTTTGTAGTATTGAAGAATTTCTTCATATTGAGGATTTTGCTCATTTCTTCTGGCTCTTTGAAGAACTTGAATTCTGATAAGGTTTCTCTGGATTTCTCTCTGAAGGAGAAAAGCTCTCTCTTTTAGAGTAAGGGTTGCATAAGGGCTTTTGTGTATTTTTACTGTATCATATTTTGGAATCTGATAAACTGGAATGAGTTGTAGTCCGCCTTTAGTCTGAATGGAATACTGATAACCTCTAGATTGCAGAACTGCTTCTTTGTTTTGTAATTTAGGAGAATCCCTTTGGGTTCTCTGGTAATTTGTATATTCACGATCCATGTCCTTGTAAAAATTCTCGCTTAAGAAAATCTGGTAAAGAATTATTTTCTCCTTTTATAAATTCAATTTCGAAATCGAACACAGATAAAATAGCTTGCCATCTTGCAAATATTTGCTTTGAAACTATATTTTGAACATCTTTTTGTAAAATCTCTTTTGCAGATTTACAGTCTATTCTAATTAAAAATTTCTTATTGTATAAATCATCTTGAAATTTTGATATGCATAAAACTATGGATAAAATTTCTTTTTTAATTGTTGAATAATTTTTCTGAGGGTCAGACCATGTTCCTGAATGAAATCTAACTAATTCTTCTTTTGAATTATCCATTCTTTGTTTTAATATTCCACCATATCCTAATTCTGATGCATCTGTTTCAACTATCATGAATGCTTTAGGATGAGGTAGACATAAACATGGTAATGACTCTATTTTTTCCTTTAAATATTTTATTTTTTGAGTATGTTCTTCTGTCCAAGATTTTGGGTTTTTCTTTAGTCTATTGAATAATATAGAACATTCTTGTCTTAATTTCGGAAAGAAGTCTGCTATATAATTTAAGCATCCTAAAAACCTTTGTAATTGATTTTTATCTTTTATTTCATTTGGAAATTTAGTTGCAAATTCTAAAGCTCTATTAATGGGTTTTATTGTTCCTTGATGTATATTATGCCCTAAAAATCTTATTTTTGTTTGAAATAATTTCATTTTTGGAGCAGAAACGACTAATCCATTTTTCTTAATTATTTTTAGAAATATATTTAAATGTTTAAAATGTTGTTCTATTGATTCTGAAAATATTAATACATCGTCTATATAAACTATACTGAATGAACTATAAGGATTAAAAATATCATTTATTATGTTTTGGAATTCTGAAGGTGCATTTTTTAATCCAAATGGCATAACTTTCCATTCATAATGTTCAAAAGGTGTTGTAAATGCTGTTTTGTATCTATCTTTTGGTGCTATTAATATTTGCCAATATCCTGATTTTAAATCAAACTTTGAGAATATTTTTGCATTGAATAATCTATTAAGCAAATCTTTTTTATTAGGAATAGGATATCTAATCCATTGTAAAACTTTGTTTAAAGGTTTATAATTTATTACTAATCTTGGAACTTCTCTTTCTTTTTCAGCTTGATTCATTACATAAAATGCAGCACAGCTCCAAGGTGATTTTAAAGGTGTTATTAATCCTTTATCTAGTAATATTTTTATTTCCTTTTTACAAAATTCTAATAAATCAGAATTCATTTTTATTGGTCTACCTTTCGTTGGAATATTCTTTTCATTAAAATCTTTTTCATATGATAATTCTATCATATGTTGTTTTCTATCCCAAAACGCATTAGGAATATCTGCACAAATTTCTTTTTGTATTAACACTTCTAATTCTAATATTCTTTTTTGTATTTTAACATCTTTTAGTTGTTCTTCAATTTTTAAATAAGATTTTTCTTCTTTAATATAGCTTATTTGTTGTTGTACTTTAGTAATAGTGTTTATTGTTTTATAAATAGAAGATGTTTGTAAAGTTTGTAATTCTCTCTGTTTTATTGGAGTTAAGAATTTAAAAGTAATAATTTTTTCCATTATATTTATTGAAATTCTTTCATGGCTTACTAAAAATGGATAAATTTGAATTAAAAAAGGTGTTCCTAATATTACATCATGATTTATATTTTTTACAACTATAAAATTATGTTTAATACAATATTCATTGTTACATATTGATCCTTTTGTAAATTTATATTTTACTTGTAAATTTTTTCCATTTGCTGCTATCAATGTTTCTTTTGTCCTTTCACAATATTTAGTAGGAATTATTCATTCTTTAATGCAACTTGCATCAGCTCCACTATCTATTAGAGTTACATAAGTTTCTTTGAAATCTTCTACTGTAATGGTTACTAAAGCAAACCATTTTTGAAATGTCATTTTTTCTATAGTATTTAAATATTGAGCTTCTTCTACCGATTTTTCTGATATTAATATTTGTTCTGATATTCTATACATTACTGCATAATTCTTTGTATGTTTTTCAAATTCTTTTCCTCGTAGATGAATATCTAAAATGACTGAATTCAAAATCTGTGGGTCTGTTAGATCTTTTGAAAAATTTGGAGCACAGTTAAAATATATGGGTCCATTACAAACATTTATTTGAATCATAGAAAGTAAAGAAGTTTTATATTTTTTAAGTCTAGTATCTCTTAATGCCAAATATATTGGAGCATCAACTCCTAGATGGAATAAAGGTTTTACGGCAATTTGTATTAAACCTATATGAATATATCGATATCCTTTGCTTAAATATTTTTGAATTGTACTGTGATTTAACAATGGAATGGATTGATATTCTTCTTGAATAGATATTGTTTCTTTATGTGTTTTAACTGATAAAGCTGTTTTAAAGTCTAACGGGCCTATTCTATAAATATGTTCTATTCTTTCTTCTGGAATGGTCCAATCTGAATTATTAACAGGCATATGATATTCATGACTTTATACTGTATTATCTTGCTTTGAATTAGATCCTATTTTTAATTGTCTAAGAAATGCAGCCATGTTTAATATTTAATTAAATTTTACCTAATCAGGAACAACTGAGAACTATGCCGGGAACATCCTACCCTAGACTTACCAACGGTCTCACAAGGCATCAAAGTCTTACCAATGATTTCAGTAAAATTTTAATAAAATATGTGAACATAAATGCATGAATTAGTCAAATCAAAATAGAAACGTAATTCAAATAAAGAAATAGTAGTTCAAAATCTTAAATATGCATTTGCATGTGTAATTCTATGTGGCTCTGATACCACTTCTACCCAGGTTACTATTAAAACTTGAAATAAGCATTAAATAAATATATTGAGATTGAACTTACAAAAACTTAGAGTAGCCAACGGAAGCGGATGAATGAAAATTCTTGAAATCTTTGAACTTCTTCTTTAAAATATTTGGATACAAAAGCTTAAGTACAAAGAGTAAGTAAGAGTAGTTGGGAGTAGTTGGGAGTAGTTGAGAGTAGTTGAGAGAGGGATTTTTTAAGAGTCTTGCACTAGAGATTTTCACTGATTTTTTCGCCTATGCTTGAACTTCTGATCTTGATTCTATTTATAGGGACGTTCCTTCTTGCATTTCATTTGAATTTGAATTGCATCTTGCTTTTTCTTTGGAATGTGGCCGACATCTTTTTCAAAAGTCATTTGGATCTTGTCCGCATGGTCCTCTGAAAGGATCAAAAGTAGATTCGGATGATCCTGCTGACTCCTCAATTTTGTCGGTTTCTTCATTCTTATCCTGCTTTTGTAAATAGTCCAAATATTCTTTGAGCATCTTTGGATCCTGCATCATCTTTTTCATCAGAAAGTCGTTTGTAATGGCTTCGGATACCATATTAACAACTTTTTCTTTTTCTTTCTTTATTGGAGTTGTTGGCATAGTCGTTGAAGTGGTTGGCAAAGTTGTTGTAGTGGTTGATTGATTTATCCATTTGAGTTTGTCTCCTGTGGTGAGGAATCTCATCACGTTTATTTGATTTCCGAACTGTTGATTGAATCCTGTCCACCATTTAATCTTGAATTCTCGGACTAATGACATTGGAAGTGGTTTTTCTAATTCTTGATGAATTTTGAAACTCCAGCAAAATATCCACGGTACTTTGAATTCCATGTGAAATAGTATTGCCTCGTATATTCTTCCCCCCTTGCTTTTTTTAGGTAGGTTTGAAATCTCATAAGAACATTTGGAGGTAGAATTTCAGGTTGAGGACCGAACCATTTCCACCAATGGTTGAACCAAATTGGAAATTCTCTGCTACAACTTTCTTTGAATGTAAAGAACCATGAATGATTGAATGGTCGATACAAAAAAACACGATACCATGCCATTTTGTAATCTTGATATGTAAATCCATCTGGAATAAATCTGACTGAGAATGATTTCTTTGAATAAAGAGAAGTCCATTCATTGGGAGAACAAACTTTCTTTATTATACATTTTGAATGACTGATAATATTTGGATTCTTTTTGTCTGGAATTGGGAATATTTCTACAGATTGGGTATCTGTAAGAATCAATTCATAATAATCCAAATTTTTTGAGGGATCATCAGGTTGCCAAAAACATTTTTGAGGAAAGATTCGTTGAGTAATTTGATTAAGTGTAGAATACAAAGGTACTTCTTGAAATCTGGTTAAAGTGACATGTTGAGTGAATGGCTTTATGAAATAGGTGTTTTCAATAGATTTTTCTGAGGGTTTTGGAATTTGTTGAAGAGGCCTTATTTGAGAAGAAGTTGGAGTACAAGCAGCTTGACTATAAGTCAATGCTGGGAAATCTTGTAGTATTTGGAATCTATTTTGAGTTACAGGAGTAAGACTCATTTCATAATCCTGAGGAGTTTTTGGCCTGGAATTTCCTGCTTTTGAATCCATGATCCTGCAAAATTAATAAACAACATCTTTAAGTTGGTTAGATAATTGTTTATTCTGATCTTTGTAGTATTGAAGAATTTCTTCATATTGAGGATTTTGCTCATTTCTTCTGGCTCTTTGAAGAACTTGAATTCTGATAAGGTTTCTCTGGATTTCTCTCTGAAGGAGAAAAGCTCTCTCTTTTAGAGTAAGGGTTGCATAAGGGCTTTTGTGTATTTTTACTGTATCATATTTTGGAATCTGATAGACTGGAATGAGTTGTAGTCCGTCTTTAGTCTGAATGGAATACTGATAACCTCTAGATTGCAGAACTGCTTCTTTGTTTTGTAATTTAGGAGAATCCCTTTGGGTTCTCAGGTAATTTGTATATTCACGATCCATGTCCTTGTAAAAATTCTCGCTTAAGAAAATCTGGTAAAGAATTATTTTCTCCTTTTATAAATTCAATTTCGAAATCGAACACAGATAAAATAGCTTGCCATCTTGCAAATATTTGCTTTGAAACTATATTTTGAACATCTTTTTGTAAAATCTCTTTTGCAGATTTACAGTCTATTCTAATTAAAAATTTCTTATTGTATAAATCATCTTGAAATTTTGATATGCATAAAACTATGGATAAAATTTCTTTTTTAATTGTTGAATAATTTTTCTGAGGGTCAGACCATGTTCCTGAATGAAATCTAACTAATTCTTCTTTTGAATTATCCATTCTTTGTTTTAATATTCCACCATATCCTAATTCTGATGCATCTGTTTCAACTATCATGAATGCTTTAGGATGAGGTAGACATAAACATGGTAATGACTCTATTTTTTCCTTTAAATATTTTATTTTTTGAGTATGTTCTTCTGTCCAAGATTTTGGGTTTTTCTTTAGTCTATTGAATAATATAGAACATTCTTGTCTTAATTTCGGAAAGAAGTCTGCTATATAATTTAAGCATCCTAAAAACCTTTGTAATTGATTTTTATCTTTTATTTCATTTGGAAATTTAGTTGCAAATTCTAAAGCTCTATTAATGGGTTTTATTGTTCCTTGATGTATATTATGCCCTAAAAATCTTATTTTTGTTTGAAATAATTTCATTTTTGGAGCAGAAACGACTAATCCATTTTTCTTAATTATTTTTAGAAATATATTTAAATGTTTAAAATGTTGTTCTATTGATTCTGAAAATATTAATACATCGTCTATATAAACTATACTGAATGAACTATAAAGATTAAAAATATCATTCATTATGTTTTGGAATTCTGAAGGTGCATTTTTTAATCCAAATGGCATAACTTTCCATTCATAATGTTCAAAAGGTGTTGTAAATGCTGTTTTGTATCTATCTTTTGGTGCTATTAATATTTGCCAATATCCTGATTTTAAATCAAACTTTGAGAATATTTTTGCATTGAATAATCTATTAAGCAAATCTTTTTTATTAGGAATAGGATATCTAATCCATTGTAAAACTTTCTTTAAAGGTTTATAATTTATTACTAATCTTGGAACTCCTCTTTCTTTTTCAGCTTGATTCATTACATAAAATGCAGCACAGCTCCAAGGTGATTTTGAAGGTGTTATTAATCCTGTCGCGCCCCATTTTTTTGATAAATAAAATAAATGGTTTAAAAAATATATTTTTTTTGTGATTGGAAAATGAATTGTGATTTAAAAGAAAAAATGGGTCTAAATGGGGGTTTGAGAATGCGACGATTTGACCCAAAGTTATAGTTTAAAAAGGGTTTTTTGAAACAAAATACGGAGTCGCCACTTGGTAATGAGTTAAGGTGTACCAAGTCACCTAAAAATGGATTTTAAAGAAAAATAGGAAAAAGTAGTAAGAAACCCCTTTTAAACGACTCATAGTCCACGTAAACCAACGAAAAAGGTTCGGGAGTCACATTTGACAAAGGGGAAGGCAAGGATAAAATCCAAGGCACCCCTTTGACCTAGCCAAGCTAGTTGCATGATTTAATCAAAGATTTTCTTGTTTTAACCAAAGAATTTATTACATTTGGGTGCACTACATGAATGCAAACCCTAGACCTAGGGGTATTGGGGGGAAATTTCTCTTCAAAGGTTGAGTGGTGCCAATCACATTAATTGTGAAGCCCAATAACGATCCTTTGAAGAAGTCACGAATAATGCGAGTGGGATGCAAATGAATGGAATGCATGTATGCAATGTGAGGACATGGGTTTGAAAAAGTAATAAAAGACAAGAATGTGTAAGTAAAAATGTGCACGTGAGTGGGCAAGGTACAGTATGTGAAATGACAATATGAAGTGCATGTGTGCAAGTGATGATAAAAGTGTTCGTGTGCAAGTGAAGAAACATAAAGGGGCACGTGCGCAAAATGGGAGGAAAAATGAAAGTGTGATGAGGGTACAAAATGGTAGAGTGGATTTAAAAATGCATGAGCCTAGGGAATTCACGCATATTGGGTATGGGGAGACCTAAATCGTGACTCAATTTGCCCTTTTATAGAGGGAATACAAGCGTGCTAAGGCTTAGAAAAAGCCACACTCGTCTATATCCCATATTTAAGGGGACTCTCAAGCAAATGAACCCTATAACTAGCATGAAATGCAAAAATCCTAAAATGGAGGAAAAAGGGGTTCGAGGGGCATGCAAAATGATAATACTAAAAGAATGCATGATATGTAATGACCATGCAAATATGTACTAACGAGGGGAAGTCCCTAAGGGTCTAGCGTTGGACTAGCCCATTCTATGAATTCCGACAAGCGTTGGACTAGCGGAAACGTACATTCATCCATCACATTCATTCAGGCTATGAAAAGCGAGTAGACATGCCAAACACTTATAAACACTTAGCACATAACATTTAGCATGCTCGACTAGATGCAAGGCCCTAACAAAGCAAATTAACACGTAGAAATTAAGCATGCAAGACACACAAGACAATTAAAGCCCTAACTATTACATCGGCTAGCTAGGCACACGTTTTCGATAGGTCTTCATTGGATGCTCCTCCAAGCCCTATCTATTACATTAGGGAGACAACAATCTAAGTAGGGGGAGAAGGAATAAAATAATTAAATCCTTAACTATTACAAGCCAAGAGGTGTACACATACCCCATAAAGCATAACTTAAATAAAAAGCAAAAGTAAATGACATAAATAAAAAAAATTAAGGAAAAACTAGTAAAATAAGTAGACATGCATATTCACATAACACGTAGGAGCACGTAGGGTCAAATAAAGTGTAAATGAGGGATAGAGTGTACCTCCCTTGAATTGATGCCCTAATGAAGTGAAATTACTAATTTACCCTCCAAAATAATAAACGGGTCAAGGTACCACTTAAATTATCAAATGATCACATGAAACAACCATTAAACACAAAAAATGAAAATTAAACACGAAACGAAAATCAAATATGGAAAATCACATAAAAGGGATCCGATTGCAAACGTTAATCAGTCATGTGAGCCCAATTAGAACATTTAAGACCTTCAAAGGTCCCGAGACCCAAAAAAAAATCAAGTAATGATTCAAAATTCAATTATTCTAGGACCTATTTGCAAGAAACTAGAACATGCTTAGGCTTTTGCGGAACATGGAGAAGCTTGAGGGATTAAATTGATTAAGTATTCCAATTACTGAGGCCATAGTGAGACAAAGGGGAACTTGGGGGGTCAAAGTACAATTTAAAATTGTTTTTCATGCAATCCATGCAAAGGTACGAAGCTTGTGCTCATGCAATTTCCAGCCAAACATCCTTGCTACAATATACCAGCCACACCTTTCCCTTCCATTTTACCGTGCAAACCAGTCCACCAAACACCAGAATTTTAACTCTCAAGTATCAACTAAACACACAACTTCGTTGCGGATTGAAGCAAAGAATTGGAGTTGTCCATCAGGGATAAAGAAACTAAGCAGCAAAAGAAAGAAACAGGGAAAAAAATGCAGCAGGCTTTCTGCAATTGGAACTTTACAGAACCCAGCTTTCAAACGCCATCAAAACCCAAACAAAACCCCCATACAATCCTCTCACTTTGCTACATGAACCTCGTAGATTGAAACACCCAAAGTCGGATAATAAACTTGAAAAATCTGAACAGTTTAAACAACTTCATGCAAAGCTTGCAAAGCATTTCTGCAACAAAAGATGTTCAGCAGCTTAAGAAACATTTTTCTGCAACTCCGTATTTACAAATGCCTATTTCTTAATCCCAATTTAGATTATATATTTTCAAAACCAAAACTGCAACTTTAGGCTAAGCAAAACACATAATCACCACCATCAAAAACAAACAGAAAACTTAAGAAAAGATCATGCAAAAATTCTGGAAGAGACACAAGGGTGGTTCAGCAATTTGGTTGTTCATTTTGCAGCAAAGCATGGAAACATGATTCAAAGGTTTAAGGGCTCAGCCATGTAAACTCAAACCAAAATAAACACAACAGTCAGCACCTCATGACAACCAAACAAAAGACACAAAAAAACAGGTATGCTCGACAACAAAAGAAAGAACAAAAAATGCAGCAAGACTTTCGGCAACCGAAGGAGATATCTGCTGCATTTTCGTTCGCTAACTCATGTCCCAAACCAGCTTTGACCAAACTTTCCTAACCTAACATCAGACCTCTAAACTAAACAAACAAACACTCAACATTTAAGCATGCTAAAAAATTAGCAAGAGATCATGAAAGTGATGGGAAAATTATTCACCAAGGAGCATGCAAATCTGGAATAAACTCATGGGCTTCCTGCTACTCTGAAAACTCAGCAACCAAAGAAAGGAAAAATGTGCTACAATAACCATGGATGCGGACCCATTACAGCAGACTTTTATGCCCACCCTTGGCCACACACAACCTACAACCTAGCTATGGAACCATCAAATGTTCTGTTTCCTTTTAAACGTGAGCCCCCTAATTCGAAAACTAGAAAAAAAAAACCGACAGCAAAAGATTTAAACTTTTAGCCATTTTCTGCAATTATTTCAATCCCAAACCCAATCTGCTCATGCGAAGATGGAAAAGAAAATCCAGACAAGCTTCACAACAGCCCATCCACAATCATATTGCTTCAAATCCAGAGGACCTAATCATATGGCCAATCACAGAAATGCAGACAAAGAAAGCAAAACTCACGGCAAAACACAACCAGCATCGCAGCAAAGCTTCAACATTTCAGACATGATTTTACAATCTAACGGCAGAAGACAAGCGAAAGGCATTACCTTTATCCTTTTCCAGAGGAAAAAACAGAATCTTGGATGATGAACAAAGTGTCCTTGCACAGCCCAAGAAGCTGAATCTTCCCAGTTGCCAACGTTCTTCCTCCTCTGGTTCCTTCACTCACACAGCCGAGAACTCCTTTGCAGTTTCCTCCAGCCCAAGTCTTTCTCTAATCTCAGCTTTTCACTCAGCCCTCCCCCTTTGACTCTCAATCCTTCAATCCCCACTCTCAATCCCCACAGGTTTGTTCTTTTGAAATGCCAGCCGACAACTTTACTCTCTTCTCTTTTCCCCAATTTTTCTGCCGCCGTTACTTTGCTCCTCTCAACCCTCTTTTAACCGTCCCTTCTATCTTTCTTTCCTTCCCAGAATCCTCCTCTCGTCACCCTTCTCTCCTCCTAGAAAACTCTCTCGGCTCTCTCTGGTTTTTTAGCCGTCAACCAAAAACTCCCTCCTTTTCGGCTGATGCCTTCTCTTACCTTTTATACCCACTTCCCAATCTCCTAAACCCTCACCCCAATGGTGAGGATGAAGGGCTTGTCCTTCCCTTGCCATCCAGCCATCCGTGGCTGTCCTCTGTGATTGGCTTTGCACGCTGCAAAAAATTGCAGCGTGCATGCTGCGGTATATTTTTTTATTTTTTATTTTTATTTTTATTTTTTTTGAAACTAATTAAACAAAAATGATAATAATAAAACAATAATAATAACGAAAACAACTTAATTAACACTGGGTAAAAAAAAACTAGAAATAACAAAAAAATGCAACTTTCCATTTTTTCCTTTTTTTCTTTTTCTTCTTTTTTTTTCAAAAATAAATTAACAAAAATAAACAAAAATGCAAAAAGATTGAATTTAAGAGAAATGAACGTATTTTGTGAACCATTTTCTTTTTCTTTTCTTCTTTCTCACAAATATTACGTTAAAACTTAAAACTAAAAGCTAAAACGTGAACAAAATTAATATGACAAATAAGACTAAAAATAATTAGCAAATAAGAGACAAATAAAAAGGTAAAATGAATAAAATAACAACTAAAATGCAGACAATCTAAAACAAAATCATGAATTAGATGCAACATACAAATTATTTAAAATTTGGTGTCTACAGTTTGCCCCTCTTTGTCTGAGTTTTGAAAAAACTTGAGACAAAGAAGTAGACACCAAATACTTACCTGTGTTATTCGGCTGCAAAATGATCCGAACGGACGGGAATTCTAAAACGGGACTGACCCGAACAGGAATTTAAAACGGGACTGGCCCGAACAGGAATTTAAAACGGGACTGACCCGAACATGAAATTTAAAACGGGACTGACCCGAACAAGAATTTAAAACGGGACTGGCCCGAATAGGAATTTAAAACGGGACTGGCCCGAACATGAAATTTAAAACGGGACTGACCCGAACAGGAATTTAAAACGGGACTGACCCGAACAGGAATTTAAAACGGGACTGACCCGAACAGGAATTTAAAACGGGACTGGCCCAAACATGAATTTTAAAACGGGACTGACCCGAACAGGAATTTAAAACGGGACTGACCCGAACAAGAATTTTAAAACGGGACTGGCCCGAACAGGAATTTAAAACGGGACTGACCCGAATATGAAATTAAAACGGGACTGGCCCAAACAGGAATTTAAAACGGGACTGACCCGAACAAGAATTTAAAACGGGACTGACCCGAACAAGAATTTAAAACGGGACTGACCCGAACATGAAATTAAAACGGGACTTCATTGGGGAAGTTTAAACAATGAGTTGAGTTTTTCACCTGTGAATAGTTCAACTTTTGTACCAAGAGGGAAATTCGGATTTTTGTGATTGAAGCGATAGCTGATGTTGTTTCTTATGATCGAGTTTTGTAAATAACATCGATCTTTGCTCACTGGGAAGCTTTGTCTGACATCGGTTTAGGCGCCAAAAGGAGAGTGGCTGCTTTTGTTTGTAAATGCAACATTCCTGCAAGAAAAGAAGAAATAATGGACTTGCCACCATTGTTTGATCCGGTTTGCCTTGAGAATCGTGTAAACATGAGTCTTGTGATGCTTTTATTTTGGCTCGGCGGCGTCTGCCTTAGTCGCACTTGAAACCTTTCAAAATACGGATTTACCACGTCACCCAATCTAGGTGGTAGCTTTGTTGTATGTTACTCCCTGTAACTGATGATTGAATCCCCTATCTTTGCACAAACCTCAGGGTTTATCATTTATTTGAGTTCAATGGTGAAAGAATGATGCATGCAAATTAGTCATATAAAAATCAATGTATATGCAAGATGATTTCCTATGTCGGGCAAAGATGAGCATGCAAAAGAATGTAGACAATCATAAGCAATCATACACAAATAATTGAGAAACCAAGAGGTTTATAAAGATACATTTTGCAAAAGAATATTTGTAAAGAACGATACAAATTTAGCCAGCGAATATCATATTCAAGACTTTGGATATTTTCTCTTCGGAATCCGATATTGGCAGAAGTATCACAGATATGAGGAAAACCCTAAATGAACCAGGTCACCGGCTGTTCCTTCTTGAGCTTGTCTGTTGAGAAAACCTACCTTGGCGCCCTTTCGGGTTTTCACCAAGATTGCCCCCACCCTTTTTGTTTTTATTTTTTTGTTTTTTTTTTCTTCTTTTCTTTTTCTTTCTTTCTTCTTTTTTCTCTTTCTTTTTTTCTTTTTTCTTTTTTTTTTCCGAGGCACCCTTTCAGGTTTTCACCTAAATATCTCGACCATGATCGACTCAGAAACATGAATTAAAGATTTCTGGCATCAGTAAAATGTACTTCCCTTGTAAAATTTGGTGAAGACATTGGAGATATCACCTGCCAGTTGATTAGTAAATTTTCTAATAGAAATGCAGCAAGTGATGAAAGCCAGGGCTTTGGGCTTTGTAATGAGGTCAGGTGGGGTGTTTTTCAAGAAAAGTTGAGACTTGAAAGCAAATTTTGATATAAGAGGTGAAATAACTTGAGATTGCACTCTTTTGAAAACAACTCCGAAACTGAGGAAAATTTGCCCCAGTTTGATCGGATTTTCTCTTTTTTTGCATTTTTTTATTGCTTTTTCCTCACCTTTGCATTTTTCTTTGAAAACTAAATTTACCCCAGTGTAGGGTTTTTTTTTTTTAAATAAATTTGCCCCAGTGTGGGGTTTGCAATTCTCAAGGGTTATCAAACGAAATTTGTCAATTCTGATGGCTCAAAGGGGATAAGTAGAGATAAAATGTTTTTAGTGTAAAAGAAGATGGCCTGACTTGCATTTCGCCATTTGCATGAATTTCTAAAGAAAATTTGCATGATCACAGGAAAAATTTTTTGCACATATCTGAGTTGATGGGTTGAGGAAAAGTTCGTCCATCCATTTCTGCTAAAATGAGCGCTCCGCCAGGTAATACCTTTTGGACGATGAACGGCCCTTGCCAATTTGGAGCAAATTTGCCTTTAGCTTCATCTTGCATCGACAAAATCCGCTTCAGTACCTTATCACCTTCTTCAAATGCCCGTCGGTGGACTTTTTTGTTGTAGGCCCGAGCCACACGTTTCTGGTAGCACTGGCCATGACAGATAGCATTGAATCGCTTTTCATCTATCAAAGCCAATTGCTCATGGCGCTGCTTGATCCAATCGGCCTCCTCCAATTCAGCTTCCATAAGGATTCGTAGCGACGGAATTTCAACCTCAGCTGGTAATACAGCTTCCATCCCATACATAAGTGAATATGGCGTTGCCCCAGTCGATGTCCGAATAGAAGTCCGGTACGCCATCAATGCATAAGGCAACTTTTCATGCCAATCGCGGTGCCTTTCTGTCATTTTGCGGATAATTTTCTTCAAATTCTTATTTGCAGCTTCCACAGCTCCATTCATCTGAGGCCTATAAATGGCAGAATTGCGGTGTTTGATTTTGAACTGCTCACATAGTCCATCTACCATGTCATTGTTCAGATTCTTGGCATTATCCGTGATAAGTGTTTCGGGTACTCCAAAGCGACAGATGATGCGATCTCTCAGGAAATTGGCAACTACCTTCTTCGTGACATGTTTGAATGACTCCGCTTCAACCCATTTAGTAAAGTACTCGATCGCCACCAATATAAATCGATGTCCATTTGAAGCGGGAGGATCGATTGTACCAATCACGTCCATACCCCACATTGAACAGGGCCATGGGGCGGTCATGCTGTGAAGTTCAGTGGGTGGAGCGTGTATAATGTCACCGTGCATTTGGCATTTTATACATCTTCGGACAAAGTCTATACAATCATGCTCCATAGTAAGCCAGAAGTATCCGGTTCTCATGATTTTCTTCGCTAGCAAATGGCCATTCATGTGAGGTCCACAAACGCCACTGTGCACCTCTTTCATCATGTATTGAGCTTCGCCTTCATCAATACACCTTAAAAGGTTCAAATCTGAGGTTCTTTTGTATAACACTTCTCCATTTAAGAAAAATTTTGAAGCCATTCTACATAGAAAACTCTTGTCTTTTATACCAGCATGCAGAGGATAGGATCCTGTTTTGAGAAACTCCTTAAGATCATTATACCAAGGAACATTGTCAGAGGACTTGTCTACAATCCAACAGTGGGCAGGCTTGTCTTGAATTTGAATCGGAATTGGCTCGATCCTCAATTCATCAGGATATTGGATCATAAAAGCTAAAGTGGCCAAAGCATCGGCAAATGCGTTTCGGGCACGTGGAAGATGTCTGAACTCCAAATTTCGAAATTGCTTGGCCAGAGTGAGCAGACTGCAATGGTAGGGCAGAATTTTGGAATCTTTGGTTATCCACTGTTTCAAGGTTTGATGCACGAGCAAATCTGAATCACTGAAAGCTATCAATTCTTTGATTTCCATTTCTAAAGCCATTTTGAGACCAAAAATGCAGGCTTCATATTCAGCCATGTTGTTTGTGCAGGCAAATTGCAATTTGGCAGCGGCTGGGTAATGCTTCCCTTCGGGTGAAACCAAAACGGCTCCAATTCCAACTCCGAGAGAATTGGAAGCTCCATCGAAGAAAAGCCTCCATTCAGGGCTTTGTTCACTTATATCATCTGCAGCGCCTACGAATAAAACTTTCTCATCAGGGAAATACGTATGAAGTGGCTGATAATCATCATCCCTTGGATTTTCCGCCAAATGATCAGCTATAGCTTGCCCCTTGACCGCCTTTTGTGAAGTGAAAACAATATCAAACTCTGAGAGAATTATCTTCCATTTGGCCAGGCGTCCGGTTAACATCGGTTTCTCCAAAAGATACTTCAAAGGATCAGATCGGGAAATAAGATAAGTGGTATGGCTCAACAGGTAGTGTCTCAGCTTCTGGGCTGCCCAGGCCAATGCACAACAGCTTTTCTCAATGAATGAATAATTAGCCTCGTACTGCGTGAACTTCTTGCTTAGATAGTAGATGGCTTGTTCCTTCCTTCCAGATTCATCATGTTGCCCAAGGACACACCCTACTGCTCCATCGAGTACAGATAAATACATAATCAAAGGTCGACCCGGTTTGGGCGGCACTAAGACTGGTGGATGCAACAAATAATCTTTAATCTTGTCGAAAGCCTGTTGGCACTCCTCATTCCAATACAACGGTACATTTTTTCTCAATAATTTGAACAACGGCTCTCATGTAGCAGTTAGCTGTGCAATGAACCTCCCAATAAAATTGATCTTCCCTAAGAAACTTTTCACGTCCTTCTGAGTTTTCGGCACTGGCATATCTCGAATTGCTTTGATTTTCGCCGGATCTATTTCTATGCCTTTCTTGCTAACAATGAATCCCAACAGCTTACCCGCAGGTGCTCCAAAGGCGTATTTCGCAGGATTTAGCTTCAAATTGTACTTCCGCAACCTTTCGAACAATTTCTTCAAATCAATCAAATGGTCTTCTGCCCTCTTAGACTTGATTATGATATCATCCACGTAGACCTCCATCTCCCGGTGGATCATATCATGAAATAGGGTTGTCATGGTCCTCTGATACGTTGCTCCAGCATTCTTTAAACCGAAAGGCATGACTCGGTAGCAAAAGGTACCCCAAGGGGTAATGAAAGCAGTCTTCTCCCTATCCTCTTCTGCCATCAAAATTTGGTGGTAGCCAGCAAAACAATCGCAAAAGGATTCAATCTCATGTCCGGCAGTATTGTCTAAGAGAATGTGAATATTTGGTAGAGGGAAATCATCTTTAGGACTGGCTTTATTAAGGTCTCTATAGTCAACACAAACTCTCACCTCTCCACTCTTTTTTGGAACAGGGACTGGATTTGAAAGCCAAATTGGGTAATGGGAAACAATGATAATTTTGGTTTTGAGTTATTTTTCAATTTGCTCTTTTATTTTGAGGCTTATATCTGGTTTGAATTTTCTGGGTTTTTGCTTTACGGGTGGAAAAGAAGGGTCTGTGGGTAACCTATGCACTACCACGTCAGTAGAAATGCCAGTCATATCATCATAGGACCACGCAAATACATCCTGGAACATGGTCAAGAATTCAAGCATCTCCTTTTTCTGTCTTTCATTCAAATGAATACTAACTTGCACCTCCTTAACCTCATCCTCAGTGCCAATGTTTACCTTTTCTGTTTCTTCCAGGTTCGATTTTGGTTTTTCCTCATATTGTTCAAAGTCCTTTGCAAAAGAATCGAATACTTCCTCATTATCACTCTCGCTTTGGAGTTCGGATTCACAGACCTCCAAGTCGTGAGTGATATAGAGATTGCCGTTATTGAATTCCAGAATTGTGATATCCAAAGGGTCAAAAAATTTTATTTTTGGCCATCTGAAAGAATTAACGAATGTGGGATAATAAGCAAATAAACATACAACAAACAAATGAACAAGCAATATGAATATAAACAAGCTTATAAACAACACAATATGACAAGAACAACTTGTGCATTTTCATAAAGACCTTTGATTGAAAGCAAATGAAAAATGAAAACTTAACAATATTTACATGCGCGAATGTTAGTAAAATTGTTTTCATTGGCTATTTACAGATGCAAAAGTATTTTCATGAATTTCACATGAATGATAAACCCCTTTCAGTTTACCGAAACTCCTTCCGAACGGGCAGGAACTCGGCTGTCCAATTGGAAATTGATCCTTCGGGGATGTCAGGAAATTCAGCTTCGCCTGAAACACTATCTTCAAATGTTGCCCCAACGAACAACTGGGCCAAACTTGCTTCCATTTCGTCAACTGGGTTGATTTCTGACATGATCACCTCGGCTGGTCGTGGGAAAGTATAATGCAGGGGTGGAATGTCAAGAGCCCTTTGCCTTCCTTCTTTCTCCGCTTTCTTGCGCTCCTTCATTTCTCTGATATCATTAGCAGTCGGTCGGAAGCCTAAACCAAACGAATCATTTTTCTCAATAATCTCCACTGGCTTCAAAATTCCTTGCAGATCTCGTCCCAGCCCTTTGTCAAATTCATAGCCTCCACAGATCATCTCCTTAGCCATCATAACACTGGCCCTTGATAGAGCTTGCTCCTCCTTTGTTATCCAACTGACGGAGACAATATCAGATGTGCTATGAGGGGTCACTGTGGAGCTTCGGCTACCCTCTTCTTTGGACTCGGAATCGGTGATTACAAGGCAATCCTCCTCGGCAAATATAGTGATCAGCTTGTCATTTACTACAAACTTCAGCAACTGATGCAATGAAGACGGCACGGCTCCGGACTTATGAATCCACGGCCTTCCAAGCAAAACGTTGTAAACACTAGGAAAGTGCATAACTTGGCAGGTTATTTGAAACTGCGCGGGTTCCATCTCAACTACTAAATCAATTTCTCCTATTGGCTCTCTTTGCGCTCTATCAAAACCTCGGACTATGGTCCCTGAAGGCCTCAGCTTGACGTCTTGCAATCCTAGCTTTTCCAAAGTGCTCCAGGGACATATATTAAGAGCGGATCCATCGTCAATCAATACCTTCGGCAGCATTTTTCCGTTGCACCTCACAACTATGTACAGGGCCTTGTTATGTCCAATGCCTTCTGCCGGCAATTCCTCGTCAGAGAAAGTGATTTGTTTGGTGAATAATACGTTCCCAACCACGTGTGAGAAATTATCAACTGAAATATCCTTAGGGATTTGAGCTTTGGTCAACACCTCGATCAGCGCGTTCCTATGCATATCTGAAGAAAAAAGTAGATCCAACATGGATATTTGGGCAGGCGACTTGCTCAACTTCTCAACTACATTGTATTCACTTCTCTGAAGTCTCTTAAGGAAATCCAAGACTTCTTTCTCGGTGATTGTTGGTTTAACGGGCGGCTCGGAGTTTTTTGCTTGAATCGGAATGGCAGCTTCAAATGGACTTGCAACCTTCCCCGATCTGGTGACCGCTGACACTTCTTCCTTTGCAATTATCTTTTCCCCAATCTGTATGACAGGTTCATCATAGTTCCACGGTACTTGTTGCAGGCTCAGGACAGGCTCTTGCTTCGGGAATTCGACGACTATTGGCTCCAAAGCCTCACTCTCAGCTGGCGTGAGATCCAAAATAAAGGGCTTTTCATCCTTTTCAAATGGCAATTCTATGACAAAGGGTTGGTCTGTGACCCCAAACACTTCAGCTTCCCTTGCCAATTCTCTGACTGGTTCCACATACTCCGTATCATCCAAAATAATCCCAATGATATTGGCATGTTCCGGTAAAGGGTTCCTATTTACGTTCGGCCCTTGCGTCTCCCTTTTCCGGATTACAATCTCCCCGACTTCAACCATATCTTGGATTTTATGCTTAAGCGCCTTGCAATCAAAGGTGGCATGTCCGGGGGCCCCAGAATGATAAGCACAGACAGCTTGTGGATTATACCACGCGGGCATGCCATATGGGTAGGTAGGAGGGGGTACTGTACCAATTTTTCCGGCGGCCTTCAACTGGTCATACAATTGGTCCAGAGGCCTGCCTAAATTGGTGAATGTACGGCTAGGTGGTCGGTTGTAAGGTTCAGGAGGTTGAGGATGGTTGTAAACAGGTCTATTTGGTGGGAGAAATCTTGGGTTATATGGAGGGCGAGGTCGGTTTTGGGGTGGATTTGGTTGGGAAATTTGAAAAGGGGCTGAAGGTGGGTTAGGATAGCTTGGGCGAGGTCGAGGGTGGTGGATGTTGGTAGTATATACAGGATGCGGATTTGAGTAGTAAGGGTAATGGGGTTGGTAGATTGGGCTGTGTTGGTATCGGGGTCTGGGTGAAGGGTTTTGGTTCCAAATAAAGGTTGCATCCCCCTCTTTCTTTTTGAACGGTGGCTTTTTCACATTGCTTCCTTGACCTTGTAAAGCATCCAACTGGGATTTGAGAGCAGAGACATTAACAATTTTTCTGGCTCTCACAAAGTCATCAAACTCTTCCAATTTATTCACAATTGCAGCAAAAGAACAACCAGTCATACGGAAAATTTCTTCGAAATATGGAGGATCATGCGCCTTTATGAATGTGCGAATAATTTCATCCTCAGTCATCGGTGGCTCCACCTTTGCAGCTATCTTTCTCCATCTCTTGGCATATGTCTTATGATCTTCAGATGGTCGCCTTTTCGTTCCTTCCAGAGTAGTCCGGGTTGGCGCTAGCTCACAGTTATACTCATATTGTCTAATGAAGGCATTGGACAAATCGAGCCAGGTCTTCACTTCCTCTGGCTTTAGGTTGGAATACCAATCGAGAGCATCCCCTTCTAAGCTTTCTGGAAATAATCTCAACGGCAAATTCTCGTCATCCACTGGCTTGCCCAACTTGTTAGCAAACAAGCGCAGGTGCGTTTTAGGGTTGCTTGTTCCATCATATTTGTTGAATTTTGGGGTCTTGAACCCCACCGGCAGTTGCACGTTCGGAAATAGGCACAAATCATCATAATCCAACACCCCTTGTTTGCTTAAACCTTGGCTTTTTCGGATAAATTCATCAAAACGATCCAAGCGTTTAAGTAACTTCATATCAATCTGGGCAGACGACTCTCCCATTTCTGGCTTGTTTTGAAAAGTGTGCTCCGGCACCACGGGCTCTGCGGTAGTCTGATAAAAAACTGGTGGGTTCAAATGCATGGTCGGATCGCCTTGAGGCTGAAATCCTTGACCATAAGGAGGGTAGAAAGGAGGATTTTGAGTAAAAGCATATTGCGGGTTGAAAGTTCCCTCAAACGTGGTTTGAAATGGAGGAATAACAAATGGTTCGGATTGTGGTTGTGTAGTGGGTACAGGCTCAGGTTGCACTCCGCTACTAACGAGCTCGTCAATCAACTTCTTCTGAGCGGCCATTTCTGATGCCATTTCCCCAAATTTTGTGAGTAACTCTGTCAACTGAACCCCAGGACTTGCAGCTTCCGGCTGGGTAGTTGTAACGGCCTTATCGGATGATTCTGGTTGAGTACTCATGTCTACACGATTCCTTTGGGCTCTACTTCGGGATCGCGTAATAATGGGGCTTTTCCGAAAAACTATTTTGAAAATTTACCTGAGGATACAAAAGACTTCTTTTAGATAAACCAATGATTACTGAATTTCTGCAATTTATTCAAAAAAAAAAAGAAAAAAAGAAAAAGACATGAGTTAGTAATTGTTCAAACAATTCGGATGCATGTCCTATTTGGGGGGCCCTTTTATGCCAAGAGTAGGCCTAGCATGATGCAACACCTTCGAAATGGGACCCGTAATACAAATCTGTTTTTGACAATAATCCAAAATGAGAGCAAAGGAGAAATCATTTTCATTGATAAACTTGCCAATATTTAAATCATGTCACGAAAACGATTCCGTACAAGATTGCCAAAACTTCTGAACCTATCTAATACAGAGTCCTTTGTTTCCCTAGCATATGGAATTCTAACACATTCAGTTTGGTCATATAATTCTGCACATTTCCTTTTCAGCTCTTGACGCCTTCCTCGTTCATTTTCATACAATTGCTTGCTTTGCTCGGCCATCCCTTTGTATGCCTCGACAGACTTACTTAACTGCAGAATTTCCTTATCCTTTGCTTCGATAATGGCTTTCAACTTTTTCACCTCTTCAGATGGCTCATCTTGTGTTTCTTGTGCAACGGATCCTCTTACCCAGTCTTCGTATTGCGGAGTGGTCAATCCCCTTTGTTTGAGTTCCGGAACGTACTTGACGCGTTCGTCGTCGGACAACGTCTCCCAGGCCTCATTAAAAAGGATCTTCATCGGAATTTCTCTCGGACATATCCCTTTGTCGAAATGATGGTAAATGTAGTCAGATCAACTGCAGACGGCACATCTTGAACTCGCCCTAATTGTCGGAGGAACCTTCTTGGATTGTATGCCATGATACCCTGAGTATCCAATAAAGGAACAAATTCGGATGCCTTGGTGCGAAGGACAGGCTTGACACAATTGGTCCAATCCAATACCCATCTCACATTTTGATTGGTCGCATTCGTCAAAAAGTTCACAAACTCGGATGCATTACACGGTAAACTCCTACTATTGATCCTCTTGTGATGTGTGATTACCCAGTTATATCCGGTCATTGGTAGATTCTCGGGAATAGACGGTCGTCTCATGAAGTGCTCCATCCCCCACACATGTAAAATCAAATTTGACCCACAAAAGAACTTTTCCCCTCTCTGACAGGTAGTGCAAGCTATGAAGATGTCGGCCAAAATAGTTGGAACAATGGAACACTATTTATCTTTTATTCCTAGAAACAAGTCGTACAAGATTTTAGTGAACTTGAAGGCTATCTTTTTGTCTTTCCTAGGGAAAAAGTAGGTTCCAGCCATGACTAATCCATATACCCAAACTCTCTTCCGTTCCCATATTTCCTTGGACGTAAACGAAAAATCCCCTCGATGTCTCTCAAAACCATCTCTTAATGCGAATCGATCAAATAAGAACTTCGCCTCTATATTTTGGTCTGCCCCTTGTAGTACTGATTCCTTTATCCCAGTGAAACGGCAAAATTCAGCTTTGTTAGACACTAACAGAAATATCACGGCAGTTCCTTGGATCGGCAAATTGAGAAATCCGGCAACTTCCTCAATCGTTATGGTCATCTCCCTTTTCCCAAGTCTAAAAGCAGAACAAATGGGGTCCCAGAGATGCACCAAAGCTTCCACCAAGTAGCCATCGGATTTAATGTCTTTGAAATCCCCAACGGGTCCTAATCGATCGGCTATTTGGTTAAGCTCACTGGGTGAAAGTAACGTGGGCCATCTTTGTACCTCCGGCGGCACTACTAACATCTGTTGCACTCGGCGAGGATTTTCCATCTAGAAACCAAAACCGGGGTCAAATACCTTACCTACATGTCCCATTTCTCAGGTTAACAGGAATTTAAACATGCAAATCCCAAAAATTAGGTTAAATACCCATGGGATTAAGGTTGGCTTGTCCCTAATGTGGGATTCCCTAAGTGGCATTCCCTTTCTAAGGCTTATGCATGATGCCATTCTTATCAAAAGCAGGGAAACATGCAATTTGAAATGAGATGTGACCTAAGGAGCCCTTTGTTTGCCAGGGTGGGCCTAAAATGACATTATTAATTTATGAACATAATATACCAAAACTTTTAAACGTGCAATATCTTATTTACACGGGTAGGCCCTAAAAGAAGGTCATGCCAGACCTCTTATTTGCTAGGGTTTGTGAATGCAATGGGATCATAAAACCAAGAAAAATTAGCTCAGCCAGATATATACACATAACACATTGTAGAAACGAAATCAACACAAGGAAATAAAGCAATAAAAAGGAGAAAGGGGTTGGACCCCTCCCCTCGTGAATAGTGTCCCTAACTTAGAATAAGGCCGACTCTACCCTAAGCAATTCTAAAATGGATGCATGAGGTTGGGGCTCACTAATGCATCTAGACTCGATAGGTCATAGGTCCCCGAGCCTTCAGACTTGGAAACCAAAGGTCATCACTCCCAAGGTTCCTTGTCGGTGGCTCGAGCGATTCCCCAGACATTGCTACGCACACGTCGTGTCACGGCCACATGTCTGAGTGAATCTATCAAAAATCCTTAATCTTCGACTAAAAGCTAAAGGCTATTAACCCAAAGCTTAAAGCGGAAGATTAAGTGACCCCTTGGATCGTGCTACGCACACGTCGTGTCACGGTCACACGTCCAAGTGAGTCGCCTAAAATCCTAATAGGGTGGAGTGGCGTGACAAGCCACTAAAAGAAAAATAAATGAGGGGTATAAATAAAAGCGTATGCACGTATGCTTGTGCTCGTTTGGAGGGGAGGGATCAAGAACCAACGCGAGGCTCTAGGGTATGTCCCCCACCCAAATGCAATGCAAGCGCGAGGTAAGCAAGTAAACATACATCCAATCAACCAATCATACATTCACGAGCGAGGGAGTAGTTGGATACGCGTGAAATGCAAAAATCCTAATAAAAGGAAAAATGCAATCCTAAACACCCAAATGTGATATATGAAAAGATTAAAAGAAGAAAAAGGTCGATTAAATCAAATTTGCTTGGACTCTCGAATGTCCCCAGTGGAGTCGCCAACTGTCGCGCCCCATTTTTTTGATAAATAAAATAAATGGTTTAAAAAAATGTATTTTTTTTGTGATTGGAAAATGAATTGTGATTTAAAAGAAAAAATGGGTCTAAATGGGGGTTTGAGAATGCGACGATTTGACCCAAAGTTATAGTTTAAAAAGGGTTTTTTGAAACAAAATACGGAGTCGCCACTTGGTAATGAGTTAAGGTGTACCAAGTCACCTAAAAATGGATTTTAAAGAAAAATAGGAAAAAGTAGTAAGAAACCCCTTTTAAACGACTCCTAGTCCACGTAAACCAACGAAAAAGGTTCGGGAGTCACATTTGACAAAGGGGAAGGCAAGGATAAAATCCAAGGCACCCCTTTGACCTAGCCAAGGCTAGTTGCATGATTTAATCAAATATTTTCTTGTTTTAACCAAAGAATTTATTACATTTGGGTGCACTACATGAATACAAACCCTAGACCTAGGGGTATTGGAGGGAAATTTCTCTTCAAAGATTGAGTGGTGCCAATCACATTAATTGTGAAGGCCAATAACGATCCTTTGAAGAAGTCACGAATAATGCGAGTGGGATGCAAATGAATGGAATGCATGTATGCAATGTGAGGACATGGGTTTGAAAAAGTAATAAAAGACAAGAATGTGTAAGTAAAAATGTGCACGTGAGTGGGCAAGGTACAGTATGTGAAATGACAATATGAAGTGCATGTGTGCAAGTGATGATAAAAGTGTTCGTGTGCAAGTGAAGAAACATAAAGGGGCACGTGCGCAAAATGGGAGGAAAAATGAAAGTGTGATGAGGGTACAAAATGGTAGAGTGGATTTAAAAATGCATGAGCCTAGGGAATTCACGCATATTGGGTACGGGGAGACCTAAATCGTGACTCAATTTGCCCTTTTATAGAGGGAATACAAGCGTGCTAAGGCTTAGAAAAAGCCACACTCGTCTATATCCCATATTTAAGGGGACTCTCAAGCAAATGAACCCTATAACTAGCATGAAATGCAAAAATCCTAAAATGGAGGAAAAAGGGGTTCGAGGGGCATGCAAAATGATAATACTAAAAGAATGCATGATATGTAATGACCATGCAAATATGTACTAACGAGGGGAAGTCCCTAAGGGTCTAGCGTTGGACTAGCCCATTCTATGAATTCCGACTAGCGTTGGACTAGTGGAAACGTACATTCATCCATCACATTCATTCAGGCTATGAAAAGCGAGTAGACATGCCAAACACTTATAAACACTTAGCACATAACATTTAGCATGCTCGACTAGATGCAAGGCCCTAACAAAGCAAATTAACACGTAGAAATTAAGCATGCAAGACACACAAGACAATTAAAGCCCTAACTATTACATCGGCTAGCTAGGCACACGTCTTCGATAGGTCTTCATTGGATGCTCCTCCAAGCCCTATCTATTACATTAGGGAGACTACAATCTAAATAGGGGGAAAAGGAATAAAATAATTAAATCCTTAACTATTACAAGCCAAGAGGTGTACACATACCCCATAAAGCATAACTTAAATAAAAAGCAAAAGTAAATGACATAAATAAAAGAAATTAAGGAAAAACTAGTAAAATAAGTAGACATGCATATTCACATAACACGTAGGAGCACGTAGGGTCAAATAAAGTGTAAATGAGGGATAGAGTGTACCTCCCTTGAATTGATGCCCTAATGAAGTGAAATTACTAATTTACCCTCCAAAATAATAAACGGGTCAAGATACCACTTAAATTATCAAATGATCACATGAAACAACCATTAAACACAAAAAATGAAAATTAAACACGAAACGAAAATCAAATATGGAAAATCACATAAAAGGGATCCAATTGCAAACGTTAATCAGTCATGTGAGCCCAATTAGAACATTTAAGACCTTCAAAGGTCCCGAGACCCAAAAACAAATCAAGTAATGATTCAAAATTCAATTATTCTAGGACCTATTTGCAAGAAACTAGAACATGCTTAGGCTTTTGCGGAACATGGAGAAGCTTGAGGGATTAAATTGATTAAGTATTCCAATTACTGAGGCTATAGTGAGACAAAGGGGAACTTGGGGGGTCAAAGTACAATTTAAAATTGTTTTTCATGCAATCCATGCAAAGGTACGAAGCTTGTGCTCATGCAATTTTCAGCCAAACATCCTTGCTACAATATACCAGCCACACCTTTCCCTTCCATTTTACCGTGCAAACCAGTCCACCAAACACCAGAATTTTAACTCTCAAGTATCAACTAAACACACAACTTCGTTGCGGATTGAAGCAAAGAATTGGAGTTGTCCATCAGGGATAAAGAAACTAAGCAGCAAAAGAAAGAAACAGGGAAAAAAATGCAGCAGGCTTTCTGCAATTGGAACTTTACAGAACCCAGCTTTCAAACGCCATCAAAACCCAAACAAAACCCCCATACAATCCTCTCACTTTGCTACATGAACCTCGTAGATTGAAACACCCAAAGTCGGATAATAAACTTGAAAAATCTGAACAGTTTAAACAACTTCATGCAAAGCTTGCAAAGCATTTCTGCAACAAAAGATGTTCAGCAGCTTAAGAAACATTTTTCTGCAACTCCGTATTTACAAATGCCTATTTCTTAATCCCAATTTAGATTATATATTTTCAAAACCAAAACTGCAACTTTAGGCTAAGCAAAACACATAATCACCACCATCAAAAACAAACAGAAAACTTAAGAAAAGATCATGCAAAAATTCTGGAAGAGACACAAGGGTGGTTCAGCAATTTGGTTGTTCATTTTGCAGCAAAGCATGGAAACATGATTCAAAGGTTTAAGGGCTCAGCCATGTAAACTCAAACCAAAATAAACACAACAGTCAGCACCTCATGACAACCAAACAAAAGACACAAAAAAACAGGTATGCTCGACAACAAAAGAAAGAACAAAAAATGCAGCAAGACTTTCGGCAACCGAAGGAGATATCTGCTGCATTTTCGTTCGCTAACTCATGTCCCAAACCAGCTTTGACCAAACTTTCCTAACCTAACATCAGACCTCTAAACTAAACAAACAAACACTCAACATTTAAGCATGCTAAAAAATTAGCAAGAGATCATGAAAGTGATGGGAAAATTATTCACCAAGGAGCATGCAAATCTGGAATAAACTCATGGGCTTCCTGCTACTCTGAAAACTCAGCAACCAAAGAAAGGAAAAAGGTGCTACAATAACCATGGATGCGGACCCATTACAGCAGACTTTTATGCCCACCCTTGGCCACACACAACCTACAACCTAGCTATGGAACCATCAAATGTTCTGTTTCCTTTTAAACGTGAGCCCCCTAATTTGAAAACTAGAAAAAAAAAAAACCGACAGCAAAAGATGTAAACTTTTAGCCATTTTCTGCAATTATTTCAATCCCAAACCCAATCTGCTCATGCGAAGATGGAAAAGAAAATCCAGACAAGCTTCACAACAGCCCATCCACAATCATATTGCTTCAAATCTAGAGGACCTAATCATATGGCCAATCACAGAAATGCAGACAAAGAAAGCAAAACTCACGGCAAAACACAACCAGCATCGCAGCAAAGCTTCAACATTTCGGACATGATTTTACAATCTAACGGCAGAAGACAAGCGAAAGGCATTACCTTTATCCTTTTCCAGAGGAAAAAACAGAATCTTGGATGATGAACAAAGTGTCCTTGCACAGCCCAAGAAGCTGAATCTTCCCAGTTGCCAACGTTCTTCCTCCTCTGGTTCCTTCACTCACACAGCCGAGAACTCCTTTGCAGTTTCCTCCAGCCCAAGTCTTTCTCTAATCTCAGCTTTTCACTCAGCCCTCCCCCTTTGACTCTCAATCCTTCTAGCCCCACTCTCAATCCCCACAGGTTTGTTCTTTTGAAATGCCAGCCGACAACTCTACTCTCTTCTCTTTTCCCCAATTTTTCTGCCGCCGTTACTTTGCTCCTCTCAACCCTCTTTTAACCGTCCCTTCTATCTTTCTTTCCTTCCCAGAATCCTCCTCTCGTCACCCTTCTCTCCTCCTAGAAAACTCTCTCGGCTCTCTCTGGTTTTTTAGCCGTCAACCAAAAACTCCCTCCTTTTCGGCTGATGCCTTCTCTTACCTTTTATACCCACTTCCCAATCTCCTAAACCCTCACCCCAATGGTGAGGATGAAGGGCTTGTCCTTCCCTTGCCATCCAGCCATCCGTGGCTGTCCTCTGTGATTGGCTTTGCACGCTGCAAAAAATTGCAGCGTGCATGCTGCGGTATATTTTTTTATTTTTTATTTTTATTTTTATTTTTTTTTGAAACTAATTAAACAAAAATGATAATAATAAAACAATAATAATAACGAAAACAACTTAATTAACACTGGGTAAAAAATAAACTAGAAATAACAAAAAAATGCAACTTTCCATTTTTTCCTTTTTTTCTTTTTCTTCTTTTTTTTTTCAAAAATAAATTAACAAAAATAAACAAAAATGCAAAAAGATTGAATTTAAGAGAAATGAACGTATTTTGTGAACCATTTTCTTTTTCTTTTCTTCTTTCTTTTTTCTTTCTTCTTTCTCACAAATATTACGTTAAAACTTAAAACTAAAACTAAAAGCTAAAACGTGAACAAAATTAATATGACAAATAAGACTAAAAATAATTAGCAAATAAGAGACAAATAAAAAGGTAAAATGAATAAAATAACAACTAAAATGCAGACAATCTAAAACAAAATCATGAATTAGATGCAACATACAAATTATTTAAAATTTGGTGTCTACAAATCCTTTATCTAGTAATATTTTTATTTCCTTTTTACAAAATTCTAATAAATCAGAATTCATTTGTATTGGTCTACCTTTCATTGGAATATTCTTTTCATTAAAATCTTTTTCATATGGTAATTCTATCATATGTTGTTTTCTATCCCAAAAAGCATTAGGAATATCTGCACAAATTTCTTTTTGTATTAACTCTTCTAATTCTAATATTCTTTTTTGTATTTTAACATCTTTTAGTTGTTCTTCAATTTTTAAATAAGATTTTTCTTCTTTAATATAGCTTATTTGTTGTTGTACTTTAGTAATAGTGTTTATTGTTTTATAAATAGAAGATGTTTGTAAAGTTTGTAATTCTCTCTGTTTTATTGGAGTTAAGAATTTAAAAGTAATAATTTTTCCATTATATTTATTGAAATTCTTTCATGGCTTACTAAAAATGGATAAATTTGAATTAAAAAAGGTGTTCCTAATATTACATCATGATTTATATTTTTTACAACTATAAAATTATGTTTAATACAATATTCATTGTTACATATTGATCCTTTTGTAAATTTATATTTTACTTGTCACAAAAGGAGAAACCTAAGCAACCGACTGAAGGGACTACCGCTAAGCCGTCAAATGCAGGGGAAAATCGAGCCAAAGGGCCAGCCAGGGTCTATGTGATGGGTCAACCTGAGATGATTAATCCTTCGGCAGGTTTCGAAGGTACGCTTCGACCAAAGAATTAATTTCGAGGACGAAATTGTCCTAAGTGGGGGAGATTGTGAGGCCCCAGTCCGTTCTACGTTGATATATTCATTAGTTAGGCGGTAACGTTTGGTTTTGTGAGTATTTCGAAAACCCTAAGTAGGGAGTAAGATTTAAACCCTAGTTTTGTATTCGAACAAGTTTGAGTGGTGATTAAAGTTAGTTATGTTAATGTGTGTTTTAGTGTGGGTAAGTATAGGATTTAATCCATTTTGTATAGATTAATTAAGTTTAAGAAGGTTAGAAACCCGAAGTGAACAAAAACCCTAATTTCCGGTTAAGATTGGAAACTCGTCTTTTCTACATTTTTCTGTATTAGAAAAATTCCCCAGATAATTTTTATTGAGTAAATGGAGTTTTTAGATGATTTTTCTAGTATTAGTTGGTTTTTGAGAAATTAACAACGTATATCGAACGTGGGACCCACGAGTGCGAAAAGTTCGGAAAATTTCGGCCGATTAGGTTAAGTTTCGAATACTGGGTTTAATTTACCGGGTGTTAAGAGATAAGTAGAGATTGCAATTTGGATTGATATGAGAGAGAAAAGTTAGGTAGATATTTCATAAAAGGTGACAAGTGTCACCATAAGATTAACTCTTACAATAAGATTTACTATTCCATTTTTTTGACTTTTGACCCAATTGGTTAAATATCTTAAAATTAACCAAAAATCACCATTTTTCTCTTACCTTTGGCCGGCCCTCTCTCTTGCAAGAAGGAAGAAAACCTCTCTCAATTCCTTGCTCTAATCTTGCCCAAATCAACAACTTAACCGTTTAATCTTGAATTCCTTCCATAAAACCTCTTAGTTTAGTGCTTGTAAGGTGTTGTGTGGAGTTGTTTGGAAGCTTAAGGTGCTAAGTGGTCTCTCTTCTTTGGTTCTAAGGTAAGTGACTATGGAACCCCTCTCTTCTATCTAAAGATGCTTAATAAATGACTGGTGGTTGCTATGAGTGTGATTTTGTGGACTATTTCTTGATTTTAGTTAAGATTGATGAAGTTTTCTATTTATTTGGAATTTTTGCTGGTTGCATATGATCACTATGATGTGGCTATGTATGATGATTGTAAATGAGGGGTAATGACTCTAGTAAGTGCAAATGAGTGATAATTGCAAGTAATTTTGGATTTGGAGGAAATTTCAGCAACTTAGGGTTTCACCACCCCCTTTTCTGTCCGGTTTTGTATCTCCTACTTAGAGGCCGAATTGTCCTTTGCTTAAAACATGAAAGTTGTAGGTATTGATGTGTTTGAGGTGCCTGTAAAATTTCAGGTCATTTGGAGTAGTGTAGAGTGAGATATGTCGATTTTACTGTTGCTGTTCTGGGTTGATCAGAATGTGAAAACTGCACTTGTAATTGGTTGTTTTGGCTGGTATTGCTTCAGAATTAGTTGTTATGGTCTTCTAATGAAATGTAGCTTGATGTATTAGCTACCATATGCCTTTGGAATTTCTGGATTTGGACTTGTGTAGGCTGAGTTATGATGTTTGCACTAGAATACGTTTTGTGAATCTGTTTTTGCGATTCTGGTATAGTATATTGCACTTTCGACCTGGTTGCACTCGAAACTAGATTGAGTAGCCTTCTTCAACATTGTAACCCCTTGCGTCCTGTGTATGCCTGTAAAATCTCAGGTTAAACGGATTAGTGTATCATGAGTTATAGATGAAATGCTCAAGCCTGTTTTGAACATCAGATTAGGTACGTCTTTTAGTTTAGCTTCTGCCCGTGATCTTTTGGTTTTGATACAGTACGATTTGGGTGTCAACTCCTTCATAAGAAATTTAGATCTTGGTCTCAGCTTCGAAACGGTATAAAGTACGTTGAAATCTGAGTTCCGTAGCTCCGGTTTTGATCAAAACAATATCGATCGTCAGAACTGCCCGGTATTTGGACAGTTCTGACGGGTATTTTGGCACTCGATTTTCGTTCTGTTCTGAATGGATTCAGGTCATGGCCAAAACATGAAAGTTTTAGCCTTATGTCCCAGCTTTCTAACGCCTTTGGAATTTCTTGATTTCGATTTCTGAGCCATGAGTTACGGCCTTGTAAACAGGGCCTGTTTGGTAACTCGCAATGAAACAGCTGGCACAATTTCGTGCATTTTTGACCTATATATATTGAGATCTGGGTTGAGATGTCTAAAGGGAAGTTGTAGCCCTTCCTCTTAGCTTCGCAACGGTACCTCATGTACCTTGATCCGACACTCCTAGCCTAACTTTTGACCAAAACGGTTTGAGATGGCAGATTTGGCCGTCCCGTTTGCCGTTCCGCGCGCGCGCGTGTGCCATTTTTGTCGTTTCCGCACTTGCGCGTGCCAATTTTGCCGTTTTGCTTGTTTTAAGTACGTTAGTTGCCGTTTGTGATATATTGTGACATAATCTTCGATTTCAGACAGTGGTGAGCTAGGCGGAGCCGGTGGGGCCCACTACTAGCCAACACACAAAGTGAATTCCGCCTTTGTACTACTTTTGGTATTTTGAGTAAGTATTCAGGCCGCGCTTACGTGTTAGTTGTTATGTGTTTCGATATGTATGAAAAGGGTACCTAGGCGAGGGTGTACTTTATCGCACTCGACCTAAACCCTAATTTTCGCACCTATTTGTACATGACATATGTATATGAATCATTTTGGAACTAAACCCCTTGAGCTTGTGGCTCGGGGTGACTTTTGAATAAATTTTGTGAAGTTTGTGAGTTTGGGGCCCGATCTCATGACCTAGATGGACTATTCGAGCCGGTTAGGGCTTGGTCGAAGTCAGTCCAACTTAGTCTGAGATCACCAAGTTTGTAGGTTCATGTTGTGAACCAATTTTGTGAATCCGGTTCACCGAGAAGGTGACCAAGTTTGTGAACCGAGCTTGCGCAGCAAGTTCAATTTCGTTCGCCCGGGCAAGTTTGTGAGGTGACTGGCCAGTGAGGGTGATAAGGTGTCGGTGGGTGTACAAGTGAAGTTCTACGGACCATTGAGTGTGGTCGACGGAGTGTCGGCAGGAGATCATACATGACACATGAATTGGCTTTGGAGCCATCCGTATCCTTATTATATGATGTTGTTCTTTTCTGCTTTTGCTTTACTCTAAATGTGTAATTGTTGCTACGTGAATTTATGCTTTTACCCCCTGTTTACTTACTAAGCTTCTAGCTTACCCCGTTTCCTTTGTTTTCCTTAGCAGGGGACGACGCGGGGAACTTTGGGACTCTGCCGCTAGTATAGTTAGGTTGTTTGTAATAGTGAGACATCTAGCATGTTTGTTTTTGTTTTGGTGGTTTGTATAAGAACCCTTCTTAGGGTCTGTCTTTTGCTGGTTGTGGTTATAGTGTATTAGAGTGGTTTGACTCGAGACTTTTGAAGATGTAAATATAACTTTTGGGATTGTATATATTGTATATAGTGCTCTTTCGATTTATCTAGTTTTATTGCTTTAAGTTTTGAGTCCTGGCGCGAGCTAGGCAGGCGGCCCGCCGATACCCTTGGGTTCGCCCTTGGGAGAAGTGGGGTCGTCACAGTATGAGATGCAATATTATGGAATATTTCTTGATTTGTGGTTGAAGTGATGAAGTTTTATTATTTTTGGGGATTTTTCTGTTTTAATATAAGCATGGTTGTGTGGCTATCTATGATGATTGGAAATGGTATATAATGATTCTAGAAGGTGGAAAAAGTGGACAATTGCAATCAATTTCTGTTTTGGAAGAAATTTCAGAAAATTAGGTTTTGTGAAGGAACATTTGGCCCGAATTTTTAGCTCCTAGTTAGAGGCCGAATTGGCCTTGGCTTAAAACATGAAAGTTGTAGGGAATGATATTTTAGAGATGCCTACAAAATTTCAGGTCAATTGGAGTAGTGTAGAATGAGAAAAGTCGAAATTACTATTGTTGTTCTGGTTTTACCCGAATGTAAGAATTGCGCCTGTAATTGGTTGTTTTAGCTGGTATTGCTTCCGTATTGGTTGTTGAGGCCTTCTGATGAAAGTTAGCCCTCTTTCTTAGCTTTCATCTGGTTTTGGAATTTCTGGATTTGGACTTGGAGAGCCTGAGTTATGATGTTTCCGCTAGAATGCGTTCTGTGAAGCTGTTTTTGTGATTCTGGTGTAGTTTCTTGTGTTTTTGACCTGGTTACACTCGAAACTGGGTTGAGTGACCTTCTACAATATTGTAGCCCTATCTCTTAGTTTCGAAACGGTGTATCTTGTACCTTCATCCGACAATCGTAGCGCCTTTGGTACCATTACCGCAAAATGACGTCAAAACCTATTTTTCTGGTTTTGAGCTTAACTTTCATTTCCGGACTTTTTCCTAGCTTGACTTGTCTTTGTACTACTTGGAGCTTGCTGAATGGCTATTGGATGAACTTGTTGTTGTGTGTGAACCTTTGGGACTGGCTGAGGAAATAATGAAGCCATGATGGCTGGAAAAGTTAGCAAATTCAGGGGAAGTGCTGTCCGAACTTTGAAGGAACTTGTTTGTATTGAGTTTGTGATCTAAGACCTGGATTTGAGCAAGGCAATGTTATATGATGGATGATTTTTGAGCCGTGGAGGTGAGTGACCCTAAACTATTTCTAAAGTACTTGTGAAATGTTTCTTGCATTATTTACTCGATTGCATCTCATGCGTGCTTGCATATGAATTCATGATATGATTTTGGCTTCAATGAGTTCTTGGGGAGTCTTGTGCTGGACACCAACGTCTCCACCTCTATTTACTTGGAGCAAATGGCTCCGGAGCTCAAAAAGGGGCTCCCTCTTAATGTTAATGTTAATGTTAAATGATCGATTTGAGCGTTGGGTGTTCAAGTACTATGATTTCACTGGCTCACGAGAGCAATAAACGGACATTTGTTCTTTGAATCATGACATCATCGAAAGGATCGAAATGCAATATGGTGAAATATATTTGATTACTGATTTTTCTGGTTACTCGCTAAGCTTCTAACTCACCCCAAAAATATTTTATTCCCCTCCAGGGCTCGTGGCGAAGGAAGGCTTGTAGTACTTGTGCACGTGTTTGGATGGCCTATATCTTGTACAATTTGGATGTTGGAATCATTTTATGTATAGTTGAGAATCGTTTCCGCTTCGCTTATGACATGTAATTATTGGAGACTTGGATGTATGTTTGTGGACCATGTGATGTATATTTGAGATTTATATTGTAATTCATTTGAGGATTGTAGTAAACGATTGAGTCCCGGCGAGAGCTGGACAGGCGATCCGCCGAACCCTCTGGTTCGCCTTAGGGGGAGGTGGGGGCGTCACAATATAACCTTACCCTCATATGATAATATGACATGAATGGACTAATTTGCCCCTACTAATTAATTCAAATTTTTTTTAGTTACCAACAAAATAATATTTGAACTAATTTACCCTTGCGAATGATACAAATTCATATTGAATATTATAAAACCATTCTCTCACTAATTTGCCCTTACTACTTATATTAGATTTTTTGACTATTTTGCCCCTATTCATTATTTTAAATTTTTTGACAAATTTACCCCTATTAATTAATTTAAAATTTTTAACTAATTTACCTCCCCCACTTATATCATAATAAAAGGATTATATTGCTCTTGGACTAAATTGTGCTTACTAACCTTATTTTCTCAAACAAATTTTATATAAATACATAACCTTACCATGGGGTTTTGCGAATAAGAGTTTCAATAAGCCCAAACTCAACCCAAAGAAAAAACTTCTATATTGACTTGAGCTTGGTTCATTTTAAACTCCTAAATGGGTCGGATTTTATTCAATTTAACCCTAATTTAGCCAAAATTCGGCTCATTATTTAATTAAATTTCAAATTTAGATTCAAAAACTATGTTAAAACTTATTTTTGAGGGTCCGAATGGGCTAAATTTGAGTGAATACAAATTTTTATATATCAAAACCCTTAATTTACTTTATAATTCTAAGGTTTCAAATTACTTTATTTTAATAAAATTTATAAATTATTTTATTAAAACCATCCTACAAATTAAGAGATATTTTGGTCATTAAAATAGAAATCCGATCTCATCCAATCTCCAACCAAACACACGATAAAATTATTTCCTAATGTATCATATCCAATGTAAATCAACTAAACAGTTGATAAGTTAGATTATTAATCTTAGGATGACTCAATCCAAGATTAATAATCCGACGATTAGTCATCTCATCTCGTCCAATCTATGAACCAAATTAACCCTTAATGTCTACATTTGTTGTATTAGGATACTTACATAGATTTAGGATAGGTGTTTAGGATGAATATCTGAGCCTTGCAACCGATGTAACAGAAATAATATCTTGGGACTAATGTAAAGCCAAAGAAATTACTATTGCTCCAAGGACCGAAGACTGCACTCTCTCCTTTTTTTTTTTTTTTTTTTCTAACTGCATTACTCATTATACATATGAATCTGCCTATCCAGCACCTTTTTTTGACTGTTCGAGTTTATTTATATCACGAAACAACTCTTGGCATTTGTCTAGCTTTTTATATGTTTTTTTTTAACTAAATAGTTTTCTTATTAATCAGAAATCATGCATACATGAGAGGAAACTACTAGCACTAATGACCAGCCACCCTTCTACGAAACGTTGGGAAACCTAACCTATCCATTCTAATATCCCCTCTAACCAAACGTGGTAGATCCGCAAAGGTATTGAAAACCTGTCCTGCCTCAGAGTCGACACCTGTCCTAGCATTTTATATGTTATTTTACTTGAATCCATTTGATTTTTTTAACCAATTAAATTCTATTCAAAATATTCTGACCCCAGATTTTTCTAATCGATATTGATCGTGCTGATCCACATATTGTGTGGCGCAATTGAAACTACCAAGCCCATGACCATTTGCAAGAGTCAAAACTTAATGTCTGCAGATTCTTTTGCTAATTTGTCATGTTTTAACTTTTAATTGGTCCGGTTACGCCTAGTAGTGTTGCGGTCCAACTTCCGAATTACATTATACCATAATCTTCTTTCGGATAATTCTGTCTCTAGGAAGGCACTGACTTTTAAAACAATAAAACTTAGAGAGAAACGCACTTTTGGCCCTTAATATTTAACAATTGTAGGGTTTTAATTCCTAAAATTTTGACAAAAATAAATTTGGTCCTCAATATTTGAAACGTGTGGAGTTTTAGTCCTTAAAATGTCAACAAACACAAATCTAATCCCCAAATATCCAATTTGAAACAATTTGGGATAATTTTTCAAATTTTTATGGAATTTAGTCATCAACAATTAGAAATGGCAATTTGAATCCATATTCACTTATCCATCCTAATAAACAAGTTTAAATGGATATGGATGACCATTTAAATACAATTATATTTATAGATTTGTGTTGTTTATCCATATCCATATAAATCCATTTATCAGAAATGGAATGCGACAGCCAAGGCGGAAGAAAGACTCTTGTCTTGATTGAGCTCCGTCCCCTCTTCCGACAGTAGCATTTCCCGCCGACCCAATTGCAGAGACGTTGATCATCTTCATTTCATAAGGAAACTTTTATTTTTGTGGGTCCACAAGCCCAACTTTAATGGTTATACGGGATGTGAATTTCAAAAGAACTCGAAGTCCTGAACTACAAATGCAATAGTCAAACGTTGTAATAAGCACTTCATTTGTTAAAAATTTCAGATAAATTTTTTCTTTTTTTGTTTCCTTTACTTCATTTTACACCTTTTTTTCCTGTTAATTGCTAAATGTTCACAGGTTTGCCGTGTCTTCTACTGATATATGCTAAGTACTAAATAGTCTAAATTCATCAAAATCAAAAGATTCAGATTGTCGCTACCCAAGTTACTTTTCTTTTTCTCATCTTTTTTAATCTAATTTTTACGGTAAGATAGTTTGCCTAAATTTGTAGTCGACACTAGTGTGAAATTTTTATTGAAAAATCTTTTGCACATCATGGAGATGAAAAAAAATCACTACAATTTCCTTTTCTGCTTGCTAGTAGTTTGGGATAAATTTTTTGTATTAAGAGAGAGAATTCAAGTCATTTTCACAAATTCTTAATTTAATTAATAGGAATAGAGTATAACACAAAAGAGGTGTGAGGAAAAACTTTAAATTGCCATATACAATCCGAAATCTAGACAAAATTAGTTTGTAATACACTCGTGAAACTCAACAGAAAAGAAAAACAAAAGAAACTCAATACACAACAAAGACACCACATAGAAAATGGAAACTGGAGTATATAACGCATAGAGACAGTAGTCATAGAACTAGTAAATGGTTGAATTGATGAATTATGGTTTTGCAATATCGATTTATGTCCATTTGTTAAATGTTTATAATAGAATTGGACTAATCTAATCCACTGTCCATTTAAGATGATCCACTTATCAACCATATCTCCATTTGGTCACTTATACCATACAATCACATGTCCATTAAATTGAATCTAAAAATAGAAAAGCAAAATATTGGCTAACTTTTTAAAAACAAGACTGAGAGCTAACAATTCGTACGTTGGCACATGAGTAAACAATTAATCAAGAAAAAGCCAATGAGGCATTGGTCTATTAGCTAAAGTTGAGACCTTCCAACCACCCTCCGTGGCTAGAAAAATTTTTTTTAAAGAAAAATTAATCAAGAAAAAAGAGAAAGTGAGAAATTTGCTAAACTAGAAAGTTGAAACCAGTTTGAGTACCCAGTTTATTGATCCAAACTCATTTTACTTTCTTTCCCCGCTTGTCCCTAAGCGAAAAACCCTTATACAATTTTTTAGTTTAACAAAAAAAAAAAATTCCTGATTAATTAGTTATTCACATGCTATTAACTGGGTTATTATTATTCAATTTAATGAACACTTGACTGTGCATTACTATATTCCATCGATAATCAGGGAGAATCTGTCAATTGTCCTTCATCCGCTTCAAATTGTAAACACCGGGGATCACATTTGTTTGTGTCGAATCTTTAGGCACTAAAATTACATAGATGCCAAACATTGGGGACTAGATCTGTTTTTTACGAAACTGGAGAACAAAATTACATATATACCAAACATTAGGTACCAAAACTGCAGTTTTTCCTAGAACTGCCGTGCGGCAGTACGATTTATTTTTGTCCAAGCCGGATGTTGCAGCAAATTGGCTTCTTGTCCAGGGTTTCACAGCTTGATGGATGAAGTCCGTACTGACAACTAATTCGGTAAAAAGGAGCAAGTTGATGCTGTGATTGCTCAAACTTGTAGCCTGTAGGTGTAGTGGTTTGTGGGTGTATACTTCATAGTTGCATTTCTTCTCTCAGTCATTTTCTCAAACATCTTATGCACGAAGACGCCTCTTTCATTTTGTCATCCTTGTGAAAATTGGAACTTGGTTCATTTCGAAAACCATGTGGAAATGCAAAAGAAGATTCACTGCATCGTCCTCCTTCCTTTGGTCCTACGGCAGTTTGAGTACTCAGTTACCAAAACATATAGTTGTTGCTAAGCCAATTGATTTACTTCATCAGCGTTCTATTCGATTAGCACAAAGTCCTCGATTTTTAAGAAATCCCTTGAGTTTTAATTCCTGTATTTTCCCACTCTTTTCCTCCTCTGTTAGCTGGTCGTCCAGCACAAAATTCCCAGACTCCCATTCTCGACATGGTGCTGAAGACGATGATAATGATAGCATTGGAAATGAGGACGAAGATCTTTACAATAATGAAGAAATGGATGGTAGCAAATGTCAAAAATCCACTTTAACTGATTTTCGGGATGTAGAAACCTTAATGACTATTCTGGAAGAATCGAAAACAAGCAGGTCTGTGATGAAGAACAAACTCGAGCTTTGTGGAGTTACAGTTACATCTGAGTTGGTGGTGGAGGTGCTGTCTCGGGTGAGGAATGATTGGGAAGCAGCATTTACTTTCTTCTTGTGGGCCAGCAAGCAGCCGGGCTATGCACATTCCTTGAGAGAATACCATTCAATGATATCTATACTCGGGAAAATGAGGAAGTTTGATACTGCATGGGCTTTGATTGATGAAATGAGAGTGAGAGGTGGAAGCACAGGTACTCCACTTGTGACTCCTCAGACTCTTTTGATTATGATCAGGAAATACTGTGCTGTTCATGATGTGGCTAAGGCAATTAATACTTTTTATGCATACAAACGGTTTAAATTTGAAATCACAATTGAAGATTTCCAGGATCTTTTATCCGCCCTTTGTCGTTACAAGAATGTGAAAGATGCTGAGTATTTGCTTTTCTGTAACAAAAGTGTGTTTCCTTTGAATACTAAGAGCTTTAACATTATCCTCAATGGGTGGTGTAATGTTGTTGGTGATTTACGAGAAGGAATGAGAATTTGGAGGGAGATGAAAGCTAGAGGGATTCCCAGAGATGTTTTTTCATATTCTAGTATGATGTCTTGCTATTCAAAATTTGGTAACCTTAAATCTCTGCTCAAACTTTTTGACCAAATGAAAGGATTGGACATTGCACCTGATCGGAAAGTATATAATGCTGTGATACATGCTCTTTCTAAAGGCAAGCATGTAAAGGAAGCTCGGAATCTCATGAAAACAATGCAGGAGAATGGGATTTCAGCAAATGCTGCTACATATAACTCACTGATCATGCCTCTCTGTAGAACCCGTCAAATAGATGCAGCTCGAGAGATCTTTAACGAAATGACAGAGAAGGGCATGCCCCCTACTGTTCGGACTTATCATGCTTTCTTTCGGATTTTGATGACAGGGGAAGAGGTGTTTGCGCTCTTGCAAAGCATGAATGTGACAGGTTGCCAACCAGGCCATGATACATATATAATGTTAATTAGAAAGTTTTGTCGCTGGCGCCAGCTTGATAATGTTTTCAAACTGTGGACTGAAATGAGAAATAATGGACTTGATCATGATCGGAGCTCTTACATTGTGCTGATAAATGGACTATTTTTGAATGGAAAGCTTGAGGAGTCATACAAATATTATCTAGAGATGAAAAAGAAACATTTATTACCAGAACCTAAGATTGAAGAAATGCTTCAGGCTTGGCTAGCAGGCAAGCAAAATGATGGGAGGCAAATTACACACTTGAAAGACAGTCAAGAAGTCCCTACTAAGCTAGAGAATAAAGCCAGACTGAAACCGAAAAAACTTGATGGCAAAAGAGATTTCTTCCATCAACCTGAAGGGAAAATGACCACGAGAGAACATGGTTTCTCATTTTGGAAGGATTAAGTGAATTTGGATATTATGCATTATGCCATCAATTCTTGGCTCTGCTTGATCATTTGGCTATTATCAAATTCAAATGCTGCCACAAAATCTAAAGGTAAGTGGGATACTTATCAAACTTGCATTAGCTAAATCTTTTTATGTTTCTTCAGTTCCTTTTGAAAGAGCTAAATTGCTGATAACTTAAACAACCAGGAAGATTATGTTTCAGGGCTAATATTTTGTGAAAAAAATGATAAATTTGTTATTTAATCTTTACACCAAGTTAATTTAGCTTGTATTAAGTGTCTGTGCATGTATTCTCATTGCAACTGATATAGCTGTGCATGGATTTCTCATAAGACCCTGAAAAGTAGAATAGCTGAGTTAACAGAAAGTTGAGGTAGCTTTTATAGATATTTATTTATTTGGTGGCAATAAACTTAGCAAGTTTGTTGTAACGAGAAGGTTCCATATGTTTATTGAGGCAAAGAGTAGGAAAACTGAAAAACACACATTTAATTATATGAAAAAAATTAACACAGATTCATGATTGAGAGGACAAAGAAAAGGGTTTCTTGCTGCAGATCTCACTTGACCAAGAAAACGCATCATACAATTTGGTTCGATATTATTTTCTGTTATCAATCAGGGTCTCTTTAATTTCAGCTTCTTTTTTGTTGCCTTTGTTGGCACCTGGAATAAAAATTTAACAGGAAGTTAGTCACAAGGCTTATCGCAAAAAGATAGTACTATAGCCCAATAAGTTGTTTCAATGGACAGTCCTGGGTTAGTGGGCTGTGCTTGAAATCTGGGAAACAAAGAATTGTCTATGAGTTACACTTTTAATCGGTTTCTAAAGAGAGTTATATTCATCAAAGGAGATCCTTCTAGTTGGTAATTGTATGACAGACTGTAAATCCTCTGTGGACCTACGCTTTTCATTCTCAGAAAGTCACTTCCTTTTCCTTTTAATATATGTTACAACTTGTAATTTGTACCCGAAGAAGACAGGAAAGAATGAAAGTATTCTGATGGCCTGTTACTCTACTTAATCAGGAAAAGAAAGAACCCAATAGAATTTTCTTAGCTTCTTTACAGTTCTCATGTGGTGGTAATTTACTGCAGCTCTTTATAGAGGTACATTTAGGTCTTTTCTACTACTTAATTGCATACAAAAACATTCTGCACAATCGAATCCATGTAATTCATGAGTTACTTTTCTATTTTTCTCCTATATGAGCAGTAATTTTACAAGTTATTTTCAATTTAACACCAATTGTTGTTATTGGTCTGGATCAGATACCGTTGCTTTTGGTGAGGATATAGACTTATTAGTCCTAGAACTCACATGCAACCATTTATGCAAGACTTGAAGTACAAGCTGCATAGGACTATCTGGAGTTTACAAGACAAATAAGGCCATGGTTGTTGTTTGGCTATTCAGTGGAAAATAGGCATCACATAAAGGTCAACCTGCTGGATGGTCATCTATGATTCCTGAATAAATCAAGGTTCGCTGAACACTTGAAGCATTCATTTCTGTTTAGTACAGATAGTAGAGAAAATAGGTGTCCAAAGTGTGTGTTTATCAATGCACTTTGATTAGTTGGATGTATGTTTTGTAATTGTACTTTGCCAATTAAAAATTTCCGGGTGCCTCGGGTTTCTGATTTATTCAGTTCTCTAATATTTCTAAAATAATGTCTGGGCCATAGCAGTAAAGTTCTGTTGTCTTGAATAAATATATGGGAAGGTTCTATAAACTTTGGATTTGAAATAGAAGCGCGCTCTTTCATGCAGCACCAAACCAGGTTGGATGCATAATAGATGTTCAAATTCTTATTTGTTGATTTTTCCTGAACAAGATGACCGGATGAATGATAATAGGATGGAATCCCCCTTCCCCCTCTCTGCACCTACCGGGTTACTTGATGGAAGAAGAGGAAGATAGATTTTAGATTTTATCAATTTTGTTGAGAAATGCAACTCATCACAATACACTCCATTGAACCACCACACACAATAACATAATCCTGGAGCTCTGACTGCTTCAAGGTTATTGTAGAACCTAATGGCTAAGGAGACTTAGTATTTAAGCTAATACAATAGCTAAGAAATTGAGGACTAAGTTGACTCAATAGGGTTAAAACTGTGACGTTATTCTGTATTTTTCTGAAATTACAGTTATACTCTCAATCTAAAGAACTCAAGAAAACAAATTGTTCAATAATTGACGATAAACACCGCTTGACATAATTACCTACTATGGATACTCTGTCTGCCCTAAAGCTTTTTGTTAAATTATGCACTCTTAGTAGTAGGCTTTGATAAAGGTTGTTACTTTTCTGAACACTGCACAGCTGCTGCACCACCTGTACAAGGTGTAACGTAAGATATAATTAGGATAATATATTGTGACAACAATAATATTAGTAAATGTAAAACATGCATAATCTAGTTTTTAGAACCTTGAGATAAGTATATTATTGTGCATACCATCTGTATGTATGTGATTAAGAAAGCTAATTATTCATCACCACCACAAAGCTACCCTCCTGCCTTGTCTTATTCTTTTCAAAGAGGTTTTTTGGTAACAGAAGCAGTCTCTGCCCTTTGATTAGTCTCAGTTGCTTTGTAGAATCATCTTTTGGTCTGCTAACCTTTATCTCAGCAGAGCCTATGGGGGTTAATTTGTGCAATCTCAACCATACATTTTGCTGAAGTGTGTACTCATTTAGAGCACCATCTCTAGAACTGGACGCTGTGGTTTCCTTTGTGGTTGATCATTTATGAACTACTATGACACCTGGCTAAATGAATCTCAGTCTCTGCTCTGTACTCCACAGCCAAGACCTTAGAGAACACCTTCCATTCCCAGTCCAGGTGTAAAACAATGCTTTTGAGGGATGTTTTGCTACTGGACATGTTTAGCTTGCAGAATGACTATGATCTTGAAGCCAAGCCTTCACCAGTGCATGAGATGGTTTTCCTTGCAAGTTCTCTGTGGTAACGTTGGTAATGCAGCTCAATTTAGTATACAACTCAGTGGATCTGTGGGATCAATAATCCATTTAGGTGTCCTCAGGTGGCATGCAGTTTCTGTTCCTTGAAAGTGGTGAATGTCATACATGATAATAGGTCATGGTGCATGAGTTTGCTGCATTTGTACTGAATCTTTTCTTACCCACAGATGCAGTACAAAAAGTTGTAGCTATTCATTTACTTTCATTTGCAGTATCCCTGATGGACTTGATGGAAGATTGACGCTCGTTGTAAGTATTCTGTCAATCCTGGATATCACATTGCAGAGGACTGCTTACTGTCTTCTAGTCAATGCCAACATCTCAAGTCCTTCCATCTGTGGGTAAATTTATCTTGTCACTACCTATTCCCCTCTGGTTCAAATGCTAAATTTGGTTTTTTTTGGTCCAGGTTGCCAGATTAGTGGTAATTTGTTTGATAGGTGCATTCTTATTAATTGTTCCTGTTTCTTACTAATTGTTCCTGTTTGTTACTAATTAAATGTAGCTGTTGAAACTGATTCTCATCTGTTCCTCAACTGCCCTCTCTCCAAAATTTATGGAGGGCATCCACGCTAGGATTGGATTTTATTGAGGATCTCCAAAGCTGTGACTGATAGGTTGCTAGTGCGACAGATAAATGTTCTGTAATTTACTCTTTATTTTTCCCATGGCAAATGTGGTCTTATAAGTTGTATGGCAACAAGAAATCTGGTTAACCAACTGGTTACCGAGGGTTTTCAAGCCGGTTCTTTGCGAACCACTTCTGCGTAAGACCTACCAAGTATTGGGTGAATGGCACGAGTTAGTTATTAAATATTTTTCATGGTTAGAAAGGTCATTGATCTGGAAAAATTCAACCAGAGAAGTCATTCCGCCAATTTCTACCCGATAAAACAACAGTTTGAAGGGGCCTTTCAATCGGACAAATATTCTTCGATGGCCAAAAATGTCCGACAAAGAAGTGGGACAATGAGAAACCCCGAGAGATTGAAAGAGGTGAAAAATCAGTTCACCTTGGCGACGAAATTTCCTAGCACTTAGATGACATCCAAGCTGACCTAATTTCTAGACCAATGATGCAGCCATAAATCCATTTGGACACCCAACCGAACTTCTATAATTCAAAAAACAAATTCAAAACAAGAGACACTCTTTTACCATCAATGTGCTTATCAAAATAATAAACACCCATTTCATTCAGGTATTTTCACATACGGGTAAACCCAGAACAACTTGATGATTAAACTAACAAAGTTCACCATTTTTCAGCTCATGAAATTGGCGAATTTCTTGATATATTGTTGATATATCAAAACATAAAAAAAGCGGTGTTCGAAGGGAGTGGATTCTGAAATAAGGGTCGCCACAATTGCAAAAATTGGCGTGCAAAAATTTCAATTTGTTTTTGCTTTTTTTTTTTTGGCTAGACGCAGCTTAGGGAATTTTTTTGTTAAATGCTTCCAGTTGCCGCAAATGGATGTGTCAGAACGCTGCATCCGAAAATGGATGCAGCGAAACGTAATTGACCATTGATCAAATGTGATCAACAATTGTGGTTTAAAGTTGCGAAATTTTTTTTAACTGTGTCGCCCGCAAATTAAAAATGTGGCGTACAAAAAAATTCTTGATGTCAGAGATTGCAACATCCAAAAATGGATGCGACGAAACATGATTGACCGTTGATCAAATGTTATCAACAGTCAGGTTTTAAAGTTGCGAAAAAACTTTTTTATTTTTTTGAATTGTGTCACCACAAATATCAAAATCGGTGTAAAAGAAAACTTTTTTGTGTTAGACATTGCCGCATCCATTTTCGCAACCAAAAATGGATGTGGCAAAATATGATTGACCATTGATCAAATGTGATCAACAATTGGGTTTTAAATTTGTAGAATTTTTTTTGAATTATGTCGTTGCAAATAAGAAAATCGACATACAAAAAAATTTTCTAAAATGAGGTGTCAGACATTGCCACATCCAAAAATGGATGTGATGAACGAGATTGGCTGTTGATCAAGTGCAATCAATGGTCGGATTTTAAACTTGGCTGAAATTTTTTCCAATTTTTGAATAGCTACATGATAAATTTTAGCCGTTGAATGTAATGAGATCAACGGTTTGGTTTTTCCAATACACACGATGTAACCTTAGCGTCAATACAAATGAGGAAGTTTTGCTGCAAAAAATACCCCAAGTTCATCAATTTCTCTTGCACCACCCCAATTTTCTCTATTTTCCATCCCCAAATCCCCCCTTCTCCTCTAGTGTCTTCTAAAAGATGTGGTTCCATAAGTGTCTTCTCGAATGTAAAGCCAAAAGTAGTTTCTTCCCAAAATCTTTCTCCTCCAATGTTTTGTCACAATAGTGTTGCCGGCATTGTTTTTCCAAAGTAGAAGCAGACTCAAGCAGGGGCCTACTCTCACCTATCTTCCAAGCTTTCAAGCAGTCAAAGCAGTGGTTTCGCCTTACCTGTCTTCCTTTGAAGCAGTGGGTTGCAATCCTCTTGTTAACGATTTGAAGCTTTGAAGATATGCGCATCTAGAGAAGACGAACCTCTGTCGTCCAATTAAGGTACTTTCAATCAATAATTAGTATTAGTAATTGTTTTATATAATAGATTTCTTATTGTGCCTAAAGTTGAAGCTGAGTAATTAATAGCATTTAGTAATTTTTTATGTGAATTACTATGCCATTATTACTAAATAGTAAATGGTAATAGTATTAGTAAATAGTAATAATAATAGTAAATAGTGATAGTAATCATAATAGTAAATAGTAAATAGAAATGGTAAAAATTAAATAGTAATAATAATAGTACTAGTAATTGGTAACTAAACGTAATAGTAGCTAATACTAATAGCAAATAGTAATAAGTAGTAGTAATTAGTAATCAACACTTAAATAATGATTAGGATTAACGAATAATAAATAATAGTAACTGTACTAGTAATTAGTGTTTATAAGTTAACAGTAAATACCAATTAAAAGCATTCAGTAATAATTATTAGATTAATAGTACAGAAGAACCATTAAATTAATATTTAATTGATAGTAGTGAGTAATAACTTTATCTTTAATCAGTCATTAGTAACTATGTGAGGACTCGTAAATTTTCTTATTTTAAATTCCTATTGAGCTTATTTAAATATTTAATTGCCCGTTTACTCCGAATATTTTATTTCAACCTCTTTAGACCTAATTACATGGAACTATGATTTACGAGTATTTTAAAAATGCCTTGATTCAAAAATTTATTTTTGAAAGCTCATTTGAAGTGAATAGTGGATGCACGTTTGGAGACAATAATCGAATCGATAATACTATAAATTTGGAAAATTGGAGACTTGTACATTAGTCTTGAAATAGGTATTTTTATGTTTAAATGTTCAATTATAAGTTTGTGATACTATCGTTATAAGAATTTCTTGGAAATTCCACTTTATCGCGTACAATTCGGAAATACGCGTTTTCGCGTGCGTGATTAATTGAGGGACTTTAAACCCTTATTTTTAGACCATTAAGAGTGAATAATAATAGTATGAATGAAAGTACATTAGAGGTTTAGTGCACTACTGAAATAAACTCGAGAGGAATCGAGCACGAAAAATGCGCGTGCGCGCGGGGGGAAAGAGTTGACTTTTGCACAATTTTGAGCCACACATTAAAGCTTCTCAAGGAATCTTCATTGCAGCCAAACACTCTCCTTTCTCTCTCTCATTCCAGCGGCCAAAGGAGGAAGAAAAACAGCCCACATTTCTTCTTCATTTCACCTTCAAATCTTCACCAAATCACCTCAAATTTTACGTACAACTTGCTAAACACTTGGTGAACAACCTAAGTTAGGAAAAGAGCTTTCTTTCCACTGTTCTCTTTAGCTATCAAGGGCTGAAAATTTCTGCTTGAGTCACCAACAAAGGTCATCAATGATCAACCTTTCAATTCTTGGTTTATAGAAGATATCTTGCACTTATGAGTTCATAGTTTCACATGGGTAGCTTTAAATTGTTGAAAATTGGTGAGTGGGCTCTATGAACTCCCACTATGACTTGATGGACTGATTTGATGAGTTTTGATATTATAAATGTTGGATTAGTGCTTAATTTAGTAGAAATAAGTGATATTGTGGATGGAAACTCAAAGGAAGTGAAGAGGGGAATTTTTCCGTTTCTGCCCCTGTCAATGCCGTGACCCTTAGAGCATTTTTTTGAGGTTCAATTGACTTGTTTATGATGTATATATGTTGTGTGGGCTGTGTGGAAGGTTTCCACAAAAAATTACGTGATTTGGTTGGCCAAATGTTGTGATTTCGAAAGTTCATCAAAACTGGAATTTTTCTCGTATTACTCTGGCAGTGTTTTTGTTTCGGTCATAACTTTTTACTCCAAAGTTGAAATCGAGTGCCATCAACGGAATTAGAAACTAGACATTCCAGTTTTCCAATGGTATAAAATCTATTCCCTGATTCCACCTGAGTGAACCATACCAATTGTTTGAACATGACTGCCCTGTTTCGCTGATTCACTGGAGTGCAGGTCATGAGCTGCAACTTGATGCTCGAATATTGGCTAGTTGTGGACAGATTTTTAAAGTGATTCCTTCTGTGAACTTTTAGCCTTATGAATGTAATTTCCAACGCTACCAACCACGCTCAATTCCAAATTGAATTGAGTGAGTTGTGGCCGAAGATCGAAACTGATTCAGTGGTTGAAAACCCTCTTTTTGACTAGTAAATGCCTAAATCTTGATTGGGACTTGTTGTTTAGAAATTCTTGGTGTTGATCACCTACCAAATGTATCTTGGATGTTTCTTAGACATTGTCTACACAAATGGACTGTGTTTGAGACATTTGTTGGCCAAACGTTTTGAAAATGGAAAACGGAACCACAAGGCAGTTTTGTCTTGGAAGTTTTTGGAGATTTAATGATTTTGTTAACCGGCTTTCCGTACGTATTTTTCTATAAAATTTGACAAACGAATAGCCTTTATATGGTAGTATAATTATACCAAATTTGGTGCCATTCCGAGTCCATTTCGACGCTCAAACAAAGTCCCGAAGTACGTGATTTAAACCTGAAATTTGCTTAACAATTTCACTTTTGCAGCAACTTTGAGCTACCATATCTTGGTGCTCAAAACTCTTATTCTTATTCCGCTTGTTTTGTTTTAAACTTTGATTGTAACTCTAATTGAGTTTCAAATTTGAGAGGCTAGTGCATATTGTGTGAATTTTGCCGAATTTCCAAATTTGGCCAAAAACCAACCCTGAAACTGTCTTGGCATTCCAAAACAGCCACTTTGAACCGAATTTTGAATGTTTTCCATTTGGAATCATGGAAAGGTGTATCCTAGGAACTTTTAGCACTCTGGAAGTAGTTTCCAATGGTATCAAGTTTTCAAATTTTGGACTTGTAGAGAGTGAGATACGATTTTTCAAAGTATGTGTAGCAAATATGAAAATTCCTAACTTAAAGGAAATGGAGTTTTTCAAACTCATCTTTTTCCTTCGATATCACTTGATCATTTTACACTTGATTTCAAAGATGAAAATTCAGATTTCGCTTGTGTTTTAAAACCCCACTTTTGAACCTCGATTTACGAGTAATTCAGCCTCATTTTCGTGAAATTTTCTTAGGTTGTACAAGTGTGCAATCTTACTTGATAATTAGGGTTTATAAGTGATAGTTCATTATCAATTACTCAGGCACCCAATAGGACCTTCAAGAGGATCCCACGGTGAACGTCTGAACCTTCAAGTGGACACACTTCCTTGTCTCTTGTATTGGTGAGTGTCAAGTGTATGAATACTTGATACATGCTTAATTGTTATAATTGATTGGAGATTTTGAAAATGGAGGCGAGTGTGTACTTTACCGCACTCGTTCTTATTTGAAATGAATGACTCATGGTTGAAATGAAATGAATGAATTATGAATGACTTGATTGAATGAAATGAAATGATTGAATGCTTGAATGAAATGAAATTGTATGCTATGGCTGCATACGTCGTTGGAGTGAATCTCTTCGACTCACAAATGTTACATGGGGGACGCTCAAACTCATAGGCCAACCTTGGGACTCGAATCGGCATGAGCTTGGTCGGGGACCTCGATGAGCCATGAGAATAACAAGATAAGCTTGATCTATTGAAGAGATCTTGCTTGGCCTACTCGTGTAGTAGCACCTTTATCGTCGTTCGAGCCCGGTAAGGGGTTGTACGGTGGACGAACATGAGAAGTAAGTGGAGTTCTATGGATTGAAAATATCTACCCGATTGACGGAGAGTCATCACGGGAAGATATATGAATGAAATTTGCAAAGCAAGTGGAAATTAGCTCCTGAGAGCTAACATATCCTTGAATTGCTTCTGTTTACATTTCACTGAATTGTTATTTACTCGAATGTTATTGTTTTACTTATTCATTGGGTTTGATATTTGGACAACGTGCTTGCATGTGTGTTCTTGGCCTCACGAGCGATTGCTCACCCCGTAGATTTGTTTTCCTTAATAGGAATGGGCATAGAGTAAGACTCGAAAGGAATCCTGGGGATGTACTTTTGTATTAGGGTTTCCATGGAAATAACTAGACTTTCTAGCCGTTGTATATTTTGGGGAATTGATGTATCTTTTGGGAACCAATGTAAGAATTGGATGATTGATATATTTTGGAACCGTGGTGTAAATTTTAATGTTATTTATTGAAGCAACTTATCTTTCTTACTTTGTCTTATCGTGATAGCTAGTATTGTATTAAATTTGAATGGAATTTGTACCGAGTCCTAGCGAGAGTTGGGCAAGCGTTCCGCGGATACCCTTTGGTTCGCCTTCGGGAGAAGTGGAGGCATCACAAACTATCTGGGCACTTTATTATTTTTACTTATTAGTACTGAATAGTAATTCGTAATTGTTTTATTATTGATGTTATTATTAATGATGACATTTGTTGAGTTAATAATAATGATTATGGCAAATTACTTGTAATGAATAATTATGAATTTTGGCATATGTAGTATTACTTTGTGGATGTTTATGTGTATGCATAATTCAATTTTTTTCCCTAGTTAAAACTTGCAGTACTAAATTAATGTTTGTTTTGTTCAATTGTTGAGAAATCTATTTATACATAGATAATGAAAATTAATGGTTGGAATAATTAGTATTACATAACCAATAGAAATTGACTTAAAAATATTCACAAGATTAGGCAAAAATGTCAACGGACATCACATTGGTGATTCAATTTTATTGGGAAGGCAAAATAGTGAAGATCGGAGGATCATTGACATATTATCCTCTGAGGTACAAAAAAGCCATTTTAGTAAAAGATCGAATAGGTTATGATGTGTTGGTGGATAGAGTGTACACCTGCATGGAACTAGATCGGAATGTTTTTAATTTGAATCTGTAGTTTAGAAATTTTGTAAGCCTAAGTACATTTGATGGAGTGCGAATGGGGTCGAAAATGATATTGACATACCGCATCATATGAAATTGATGTCACCGCACATGGCATATGATATATATATGGAGGTAAAGCAACAAATCCACCATGGCCATGGTGATCACAATGCTGGGCAAACATCATTTGTCCAGTGTGATTTTCATGTGGAGTTAGACAACATGCTTCCTACTCGCGCCTATGAAAGTAAAAGCATGCTAGTAGAATTGGGGTATGGAAAAACATTGTATGATAAGTTGAGTCGTAGGGAGGGTCACATAAATCAAAAGCTCAAACAAGGCAAACGTAAAAGCATGCTTTACAATAGTTCCGTTTCTGAATTTCCTCCAATGGAAATTCCCTCGACATCCTCCCTACTGAACATACCAAAAAGTGAGGGCATTGATATAGATCCTGATACGAAACTAAAACCTAATGATGATGACTCTAATGCTACTTGTCAAGAGCAGGATCGAGCCGATGAAGAAGGCGTCAATCTGATTGGAGGGTCAGTTCAAGTATGTCGAACTCGTTTCATAGAGTACCATATCTGCACGATCTCGAAGGAGCCAATGGTTCACCAGATTTCGACCACAGTAACAAGACAGCTACGGAGGAGTACAATTTGTGGGATAAGCATACAATGCTTCATTGGATTTCGACCCCAACAAGGCCTAAGTACATTTTCATGTTATTTGTGGGGAAGTTTTTTCTAACACATGTAGTAATGTTGTAAGTTGCCATTAGTTAGATTACATTCGAGGCATAAAGGGTATGAGTCATTATAGTTGGGACAGTGCCACACTTGTTTGTTTATACTCCTGTCTTTGCAAAGAGTGTGACAGCCCCATCTCTCCTCAGGGCGACCCCTAAGGATTAACGAACTGCCTGCCCAACTCTTGCCGGGACTCAGTCAACTAATGAACTAGCAACCCAAGAAAACTAACGAAATATCTTAGAAGTAAAGGTTACAAACCATAATGGAAATATAATCGTCACGCCAACTTTCCAAATTTAGAATATAGAGCTAAATATCAAACTTACAATCCCAAACTTAATTTACATAATAAGTGCCAAACTTACAAATTCAAGCTTACGAGAGTCAAAGATAAAGTCTTCCAAACAAAAGGATTACAACCCAAAGTACAAGTTCAAGATAAGATTTAAGGCTACGCAGGTTCTTGACCACAGTCCCATCACAGATCTGTTAAGGAAAAGAAAAAGGAGGGGTGAGCTAAAATTCAGTGAGATTCCAAATAAACATGTAGGCACATAACCAATTAGAGGCGTAATATAAACAAGTAAACATAGTATAATACTGGAATAATTTAATCACAATTCAATTTAAGGATACGGGTGGGTTCCAAAAGCCAAATCCACTTAATCTTAATCATATCAAGAATCCGTTGACTCTCCGTTAATGTTTGTATTTAAAGAATTTAATGTCCGTATGTGACAGCCCCACCTCCCCCTAAGGCGAACCAAAGAGTTCGGTGGGTCGCCTGCCCAGCTCTCGCCGGGACTCAGTCGTTCACTACAGTTCTCAAATAAATTACGAGATAAATCTCAAATATACATTAAATTCTCCAAGAATTACATATCAAAAGCGAAGCGGAAACTAATCACTTGCACTATCAACTAAAACCTCAAGAGAGCAAAGCAATACAAGTACAATCGCAGATTCAACTGAACAGGACTTCAACGGAACAAGAAATGATTCCAAATCCAACTGTGCAAAATATAGGCCATCCATTCACGTGAATAAGCACAACAAGCCCTTCCTTCGCCTTGAGCCCTGTGGAGGGGAATAAAATATTTTTGGGGTGAGTTAGAAGCTCAGCGAGTAACCAATAAAATCGGTAAGCAAATCAGTTTCACAGTCGTTCATTTCAGTGATGTCATGATTCTAAGATCAAATGTACATTTATTGCTCTCGTGAGCCAGTGAAATCGTTGTACTTAAACACCCAACGCTCCAAACAAACATTTAACAGTAAACAGTCAGAGGGGGAGCCATTTGCTCCAGATGAACAGTACACAGAGGTGGAGACGTTGGTGTTCAGCACACGAATTCCAAGTACTCATTTAAGCCAAAATATGTCATGGGCCACATGCAAGCACTCATGATATGCAATCAAGTAAATAGTGCAAGAAACGGTTCATAAGTAACTTTGGAAACAGTTTAGGGTCACTCACCTCCACGGCTCAGAACCCATCCGTCATATACTATTATCTTGTCCGAATCCAAGCCCTAAACCCAAAAATAGATTTGATGTCATTTAGCGGTTTTGTCACCATTGGCACTACGATTATCGGATGGAGGTGTAAGATACACCGTTTCGAAGCTAAGAGATAGGGCTACAATATTCCAGAAGGTCACTCAGTCCAGTTTTGTAACAGCCCCACTTTCCCCTAAGGCGAACCAAAGGGGTTAGCGGACTGCCTGCCCAGCTCTCGCCAGGACTAACGATGCAGACCAGAACTATCTATAGCGATCCGGAACTTACAAACGAGCGTAAACAAGTCAAAATGGTAAAATAACCCAAAATAAAAAAAATGAAATCCGGAGTCGGCCATGAATAGTAACCGACCCGTCAGAACCCAACCGAAATATCTAACAAACATTCACATCTGAACTTTAGCAATTACAATCCAAAAGGACATACAAAAGTTTCAAAAGTTGATACATATACACGGTTTGCCAAATCAGAAGAGAAAACGCCCCAAAAGTACACTTAGGGTTTTAATACATGAGCTATACAAAAGATATGTTCGACTAGCTCAGTTTGGCAGCCATTTGTCAAATCCAGACCAAAAGTGTTTATTTTCCTGTAAGGAAAACAAAAGGGACAGAAAGGGGTGAGCTTGCGCTCAATGAGGTACCAAGCATATAGCAGAAAAATCATGGCATTTCACATTTTACAAATCAGATACACATGCCAGATGTAAAGCAAAGGAACCAATGATTCAAATCAGAAGGATACGGGTGGCTCTCAGGAGCCAAATTTCCAGCGCAGTACTTGATCCAAACCGGTTGACTCTCCGTCAACGTATATAGAACCAAACGTCCGTAGACCCCTCTTTACACCGAATTCCGTCCACCAAACACCCCTTTACCGGGCCCGCTCACCGTAACCGAACAGAAATGGTAATACTCGAGTATACCCGGAATCAAGGGTCTCAATACCCAAAATCCCCGAACAGACTACCGTGGTTCGTTATCTAATCGTCCAGGCCCTTGCCGGCCCGACTCGAATAACTTAGCCACAGGATTGAGCTCATAGGTCATAGAAATCCGAACAGATGCAGACATAGATAACAGATTCAAATTTTGCATAGTAAATTGGCATATGATCAGACTAGAGAACGAGTGTGATAAAGTACACCCTCGTCTCGAACAAATAAACAGATTGCAGAGCAAAATCAAGTTAAACAACAATGAAGGGGAGTGGTACACTCACCGATTCAACTTCAAAAAGTTTCACTTCAGATTGGCCTTAATCGCCAAGAAACCCTAAAATAGTCAAAATAAACCAATTGAAGGTTTCATATCTAAAATCGAATAAACGGAATGCACAAGTGAGACATACTAATGCAAGGGTGCAAAAACATGATTTTCTTGAAAACAAAACGATAACATCAAGACCTAGGCGCAAACAACCCAAAAGCCCTTCATTTCCATCAAAAGGCAAATCCAACTTAAAGAACCAAACGGCCTAGAAAATCGGGCAGCACTTCCCCTAAATTTCTTACTTTTCCAGCCATTAAGGCTTCATTCTATCCTCAAATCAGTCCCAACATCTCACACAAAATTCATCTCATTTCCCAAAAGCCGTTCGCTAGGCTCAAAGTGGTACAAGTGCAAAAGTTAGCTAGGAAACAACCGAAATGAAAGCAAGCCCTAAAAGAGACTCGATAACGAGTCATAAACCAATGCCAACCACAACCCCAATAAGGTTTCATATGCATATATAAGCATCATAGGTAACCAGAAATTAAGAAATGGCTTTAACTTAGGCCTTACAAAAAAACGTATTTGACCTCATAATGCGGTAATGGTGTAAAATTCTCTACGGTTATCGGATGGGGGTGCAAGACCCACCGTTTCGAAGCTATGAAACAGGGCTACAACAATGTAGAAGGTCACTCAATCCAGTTCCTGGCCCAACTAGGTCAAAAATACGAAATACTATACCAGAATTCCCAAAACAGGTTTGCAAAACGCAGAAAACTGTAATCGGTATATCTCAGTCCATACTAGTCCAAATGCCGAAATTCCAAAGGCATATGTTAGCTAAGACATTCAGATACATTTCATTAGAAGACACAAACAACAAACTCCTAACCAATTCCAGTCAAAATGGCCAATTACTATCGCAGTTTTCGCATTCTGACCAAAGCAGAACAGCTACAGTAATTTTGTCATAACTCATTCTACATTAATCCAAATGCCCTGAAATTTTACAGGCACCTTAACCACATCAATACCTACAACTTTCATGTTTTGAGCAAAGTCTAATTCGGCCTCTAACCCAGTGATCTAAAACCGGACAGAATTGGGGTTCAAGAACCCTAACTTTTCAAATTTCACACCAAATCCAAAATTGATTGTATTTAACCACATTTCACATCCACTAGAGCCATTTTAGTCCATTGCAAATCATCATACAAGCCCCCAACATCAAGATCATATTAAACCAGAAAAAATCCCAATAAAATAAAAACTTCACCAAAACTCTTCAAATCAAGAAATAAATCACATTTTCACACACTCATGCCACTTCTAAGCATCATATAACCATTATTAGAGGTAGTAGGGTGTTCAAGCAACACTTACCAAGAAATCAAGAGAGAGAGGGATTGTGGACACCTTAGCTTCTCCAAAAAATTTCATCAAATCACTTACTAGCACCAACTAGAGGGAATTTATGGAGTAGAAACTAGTTTAAGTAATTTTCTTGGAAGATTTGAGCTAGTTTGAAGCTTGAAACTTGGAGAAGTTTTCTTCCTTTTCCTTGCAAGAGGTTCGGCCATGAGAGAGAGAAGAAATGGTGATTTTTGTGAAATTTTAAGATATTTAATCACTTGGTAAAAAAAGTCAAAAAGTGAATAGTGTCCAACCAATCAAATGGTGACACTTGTCACTTCATAAATGAATCTCTATCTCTTTGTTTCCCCCTCATACCAATCCAAATAACATCCTCTACTTATCTCTTAACACCCGATAAATTAACTCCAGTATCCAAAACTTAACCTTATTGGCCGAATTTTTCCGAACTTTTCGCACTAGTGGGTCCCACGTCCACTATTTACTCTTAATTTTCTAAAATTTCTCCAATGCTAGGAAAATCATCTTAAAACTATAATTGCTCATAAAATTCACTAAGAAAATATTTCTACGCCAGAAAATGCAGAAAACATGCAATTAAGGGGAAATAAACCCTAAGAAAATTATTAGGGATTTACGGGTTCTCACACTCTCTCCCCCTTAAAAGAATTTCGTCCTCGAAATTCCTTATCAGCGGAATCCATCAAATCGAAGGTACAAGTCGGTCAAAATTAAGCCACACACATATATACAGCCGTTAAGTCAGGTACAAACATAAACGATCCACCGAGGAATGGCATTTCTAGTTCACCAAATCCTTTCTAACCTAGGCCCTCATATCTTTCGTATCCGGGCAAAAGAATCTCGTCTAAGATAATTCACATCGCGAGCCGGCCGGTCCCAAGAGTAAACCATCCTTATTAAAGATTCCTACCCGACATACATACCTAGCTTCCTCGAGTCCCATGATAATGATTCGTACACTTATCACATGCCCGGTTCATAACTTACGCTAAAACGAGCACTTAGACATATTCATGAAATTAGGACCACAACACCACTTGGCCCAGTCTCACTCCGCGCAGAGACCACGCGAAGTGGCTCTGATACCACTTGTAACAGCCCCACTTTCCCCTAAGGCGAACCAAAGGGGTTAGCGGACTGCCTGCCCAGCTCTCGCCAGGACTAACGATGCAGACCAGAACTATCTATAGCGATCCGGAACTTACAAACGAGCGTAAACAAGTCAAAATGGTAAAATAACCCAAAATAAAAAAATGAAATCCGGAGTCGGCCATGAATAGTAACCGACCCGTCAGAACCCAACCGAAATAGCTAACAAACATTCACATCTGAACTTTAGCAATTACAATCCAAAAGGACATACAAAAGTTTTCAAAAGTTGATACATATACACGGTTTGCCAAATCAGAAGAGAAAACGCCCCAAAAGTACACTTAGGGTTTTAATACATGAGCTATACAAAAGATATGTTCGACTAGCTCAGTTTGGCAGCCATTTGTCAAATCCAGACCAAAAGTGTTTATTTTCCTGTAAGGAAAACAAAAGGGACAGAAAGGGGTGAGCTTGCGCTCAATGAGGTACCAAGCATATAGCAGAAAAATCATGGCATTTCACATTTTACAAATCAGATACACATGCCAGATGTAAAGCAAAGGAACCAATGATTCAAATCAGAAGGATACGGGTGGCTCTCAGGAGCCAAATTTCCAGCGCAGTACTTGATCCAAACCGGTTGACTCTCCGTCAACGTATATAGAACCAAACGTCCGTAGACCCCTCTTTACACCGAATTCCGTCCACCAAACACCCCTTTACCGGGCCCGCTCACCGTAACCGAACAGAAATGGTAATACTCGAGTATACCCGGAATCAAGGGTCTCAATACCCAAAATCCCCGAACAGACTACCGTGGTTCGTTATCTAATCGTCCAGGCCCTTGCCGGCCCGACTCGAATAACTTAGCCACAGGATTGAGCTCATAGGTCATAGAAATCCGAACAGATGCAGACATAGATAACAGATTCAAATTTTGCATAGTAAATTGGCATATGATCAGACTAGAGAACGAGTGTGATAAAGTACACCCTCGTCTCGAACAAATAAATAGATTGCAGAGCAAAATCAAGTTAAACAACAATGAAGGGGAGTGGTACACTCACCGATTCAACTTCAAAAAGTTTCACTTCAGATTGGCCTTAATCGCCAAGAAACCCTAAAATAGTCAAAATAAACCAATTGAAGGTTTCATATCTAAAATCGAATAAACGGAATGCACAAGTGAGACATACTAATGCAAGGGTGCAAAAACATGATTTTCTTGAAAACAAAAAGATAACATCAAGACCTAGGCGCAAACAACCCAAAAGCCCTTCATTTCCATCAAAAGGCAAATCCAACTTAAAGAACCAAACGGCCTAGAAAATCGGGCAGCACTTCCCCTAAATTTCTTACTTTTCCAGCCATTAAGGCTTCATTCTATCCTCAAATCAGTCCCAACATCTCACACAAAATTCATCTCATTTCCCAAAAGCCGTTCGCTAGGCTCAAAGTGGTACAAGTGCAAAAGTTAGCTAGGAAACAACCGAAATGAAAGCAAGCCCTAAAAGAGACTCGATAACGAGTCATAAACCAATGCCAACCACAACCCCAATAAGGTTTCATATGCATATATAAGCATCATAGGTAACCAGAAATTAAGAAATGGCTTTAACTTAGGCCTTACAAAAAAAACGTATTTGACCTCATAATGCGGTAATGGTGTAAAATTCTCTACGGTTATCGGATGGGGGTGCAAGACCCACCGTTTCGAAGCTATGAAACAGGGCTACAACAATGTAGAAGGTCACTCAATCCAGTTCCTGGCCCAACTAGGTCAAAAATACGAAATACTATACCAGAATTCCCAAAACAGGTTTGCAAAATGCAGAAAACTGTAATCGGTATATCTCAGTCCATACTAGTCCAAATGCCGAAATTCCAAAGGCATATGTTAGCTAAGACATTCAGCTACATTTCATTAGAAGACACCAACAACAAAATCCTAACCAATTCCAGTCAAAATGGCCAATTACTATCGCAGTTTTCGCATTCTGACCAAAGCAGAACAGCTACAGTAATTTTGTCATAACTCATTCTACATTAATCCAAATGCCCTAAAATTTTACAGACACCTTAACCACATAAATACCTACAACTTTCATGTTTTGAGTAAAGTCTAATTCGGCCTCTAACCCAGTGATCTAAACCCGGACAGAATTGGGGTTCAAGAACCCTAACTTTTCAAATTTCACACCAAATCCAAAATTGATTGTATTTAACCACATTTCACATCCACTAGAGCCATTTTAGTCCATTGCAAATCATCATACAAGCCCCCAACATCAAGATCATATTAAACCAGAAAAAATCCCAATAAAATAAAAACTTCACCAAAACTCTTCAAATCAAGAAATAAATCACATTTTCACACACTCATGCCACTTCTAAGCATCATATAACCATTATTAGAGGTAGTAGGGTGTTCAAGCAACACTTACCAAGAAATCAAGAGAGAGAGGGATTGTGGACACCTTAGCTTCTCCAAAAAATTTCATCAAATCACTTACTAGCACCAACTAGAGGGAATTTATGGAGTAGAAACTAGTTTAAGTAATTTTCTTGGAAGATTTGAGCTAGTTTGAAGCTTGAAACTTGGAGAAGTTTTCTTCCTTTTCCTTGCAAGAGGTTCGGCCATGAGAGAGAGAAGAAATGGTGATTTTTGTGAAATTTTAAGATATTTAATCACTTGGTAAAAAAAGTCAAAAAGTGAATAGTGTCCAACCAATCAAATGGTGACACTTGTCACTTCATAAATGAATCTCTATCTCTTTGTTTCCCCCTCATACCAATCCAAATAACATCCTCTACTTATCTCTTAACACCCGATAAATTAACTCCAGTATCCAAAACTTAACCTTATTGGCCGAATTTTTCCGAACTTTTCGCACTAGTGGGTCCCACGTCCACTATTTACTCTTAATTTTCTAAAATTTCTCCAATGCTAGGAAAATCATCTTAAAACTATAATTGCTCATAAAATTCACTAAGAAAATATTTCTACGCCAGAAAATGCAGAAAACATGCAATTAAGGGGAAATAAACCCTAAGAAAATTATTAGGGATTTACGGGTTCTCACACTCTCTCCCCCTTAAAAGAATTTCGTCCTCGAAATTCCTTATCAGCGGAATCCATCAAATCGAAGGTACAAGTCGGTCAAAATTAAGCCACACACATATATACAGCCAGTTAAGTCAGGTACAAACATAAACGATCCACCGAGGAATGGCCTTTCTAGTTCACCAAATCCTTTCTAACCTAGGCCCTCATATCTTTCGTATCCGGGCAAAAGAATCTCGTCTAAGATAATTCACATCGCGAGCCGGCCGGTCCCAAGAGTAAACCATCCTTATTAAAGATTCCTACCCGACATACATACCTAGCTTCCTCGAGTCCCATGATAATGATTCGTACACTTATCACATGCCCGGTTCATAACTTACGCTAAAACGAGCACTTAGACATATTCATGAAATTAGGACCACAACACCACTTGGCCCAGTCTCACTCCGCGCAGAGACCACGCGAAGTGGCTCTGATACCACTTGTAACAGCCCCACTTTCCCCTAAGGCGAACCAAAGGGGTTAGCGGACTGCCTGCCCAGCTCTCGCCAGGACTAACGATGCAGACCAGAACTATCTATAGCGATCCGGAACTTACAAACGAGCGTAAACAAGTCAAAATGGTAAAATAACCCAAAATAAAAAAATGAAATCCGGAGTCGGCCATGAATAGTAACCGACCCGTCAGAACCCAACCGAAATAGCTAACAAACATTCACATCTGAACTTTAGCAATTACAATCCAAAAGGACATACAAAAGTTTTCAAAAGTTGATACATATACACGGTTTGCCAAATCAGAAGAGAAAACGCCCCAAAAGTACACTTAGGGTTTTAATACATGAGCTATACAAAAGATATGTTCGACTAGCTCAGTTTGGCAGCCATTTGTCAAATCCAGACCAAAAGTGTTTATTTTCCTGTAAGGAAAACAAAAGGGACAGAAAGGGGTGAGCTTGCGCTCAATGAGGTACCAAGCATATAGCAGAAAAATCATGGCATTTCACATTTTACAAATCAGATACACATGCCAGATGTAAAGCAAAGGAACCAATGATTCAAATCAGAAGGATACGGGTGGCTCTCAGGAGCCAAATTTCCAGCGCAGTACTTGATCCAAACCGGTTGACTCTCCGTCAACGTATATAGAACCAAACGTCCGTAGACCCCTCTTTACACCGAATTCCGTCCACCAAACACCCCTTTACCGGGCCCGCTCACCGTAACCGAACAGAAATGGTAATACTCGAGTATACCCGGAATCAAGGGTCTCAATACCCAAAATCCCCGAACAGACTACCGTGGTTCGTTATCTAATCGTCCAGGCCCTTGCCGGCCCGACTCGAATAACTTAGCCACAGGATTGAGCTCATAGGTCATAGAAATCCGAACAGATGCAGACATAGATAACAGATTCAAATTTTGCATAGTAAATTGGCATATGATCAGACTAGAGAACGAGTGTGATAAAGTACACCCTCGTCTCGAACAAATAAACAGATTGCAGAGCAAAATTAAGTTAAACAACAATGAAGGGGAGTGGTACACTCACCGATTCAACTTCAAAAAGTTTCACTTCAGATTGGCCTTAATCGCCAAGAAACCCTAAAATAGTCAAAATAAACCAATTGAATGTTTCATATCTAAAATCGAATAAACGGAATGCACAAGTGAGACATACTAATGCAAGGGTGCAAAAACATGATTTTCTTGAAAACAAAAAGATAACATCAAGACCTAGGCGCAAACAACCCAAAAGCCCTTCATTTCCATCAAAAGGCAAATCCAACTTAAAGAACCAAACGGCCTAGAAAATCGGGCAGCACTTCCCCTAAATTTCTTACTTTTCCAGCCATTAAGGCTTCATTCTATCCTCAAATCAGTCCCAACATCTCACACAAAATTCATCTCATTTCCCAAAAGCCGTTCGCTAGGCTCAAAGTGGTACAAGTGCAAAAGTTAGCTAGGAAACAACCGAAATGAAAGCAAGCCCTAAAAGAGACTCGATAACGAGTCATAAACCAATGCCAACCACAACCCCAATAAGGTTTCATATGCATATATAAGCATCATAGGTAACCAGAAATTAAGAAATGGCTTTAACTTAGGCCTTACAAAAAAACGTATTTGACCTCATAATGCGGTAATGGTGTAAAATTCTCTACGGTTATCGGATGGGGGTGCAAGACCCACCATTTCGAAGCTATGAAACAGGGCTACAACAATGTAGAAGGTCACTAAATCCAGTTCCTGGCCCAACTAGGTCAAAAATACGAAATACTATACCAGAATTCCCAAAACAGGTTTGCAAAACGCAGAAAATTGTAATCGGTATATCTCAGTCCATACTAGTCCAAATGCCGAAATTCCAAAGGCATATGTTAGCTAAGACATTCAGATACATTTCATTAGAAGACACCAACAACAAACTCCTAACCAATTCCAGTCAAAATGGCCAATTACTATCGCAGTTTTCGCATTCTGACCAAAGCAGAACAGCTACAGTAATTTTGTCATAACTCATTCTAAATTAATCCAAATGCCCTGAACTTTTACAGGCACCTTAAACACATCAATACCTACAACTTTCATGTTTTGAGCAAAGTCTAATTCGGCCTCTAACCCAGTGATCTAAAACCGGACAGAATTGGGGTTCAAGAACCCTAACTTTTCAAATTTCACACCAAATCCAAAATTGATTGTATTTAACCACATTTCACATCCACTAGAGCCATTTTAGTCAATTGCAAATCATCATACAAGCCCCCAACATCAAGATCATATTAAACCAGAAAAAATCCCAATAAAATAAAAACTTCACCAAAACTCTTCAAATCAAGAAATAAATCACATTTTCACACACTCATGCCACTTCTAAGCATCATATAACCATTATTAGAGGTAGTAGGGTGTTCAAGCAACACTTACCAAGAAATCAAGAGAGAGAGGGATTGTGGACACCTTAGCTTCTCCAAAAAATTTCATCAAATCACTTACTAGCACCAACTAGAGGGAATTTATGGAGTAGAAACTAGTTTAAGTAATTTTCTTGGAAGATTTGAGCTAGTTTGAAGCTTGAAACTTGGAGAAGTTTTCTTCCTTTTCCTTGCAAGAGGTTCGGCCATGAGAGAGAGAAGAAATGGTGATTTTTGTGAAATTTTAAGATATTTAATCACTTGGTAAAAAAAGTCAAAAAGTGAATAGTGTCCAACCAATCAAATGGTGACACTTGTCACTTCATAAATGAATCTCTATCTCTTTGTTTCCCCCTCATACCAATCCAAATAACATCCTCTACTTATCTCTTAACACCCGATAAATTAACTCCAGTATCCAAAACTTAACCTTATTGGCCGAATTTTTCCGAACTTTTCGCACTAGTGGGTCCCACGTCCACTATTTACTCTTAATTTTCTAAAATTTCTCCAATGCTAGGAAAATCATCTTAAAACTATAATTGCTCATAAAATTCACTAAGAAAATATTTCTACGCTAGAAAATGCAGAAAACATGCAATTAAGGGGAAATAAACCCTAAGAAAATTATTAGGGATTTACGGGTTCTCACAAGTTTGCAATGTATCTAAGTCAAAATTGAAATATACGAAACCAGAATCTCACAAACCGGTTGGCTAACCGCACAATTGTTAAACAGCAATAACTCAGGCTACCGAAGTCCGATTGAAGTGTATCTTATGATGTTTCGAAGCTAAAACACAATCCTACATTTCTTATGAAGACCTCCAAGGCCAAATCTTGCATTTTCATGATAAAAAATGGAAAACTACACGAAAATAGAATTCTGGGCGCGAAACAGGTTTCATGGACAGTCAAGGGTATTTCGGTCATTTCACATGCTGCAGTGGTCGGATTAAGCTGAAATTTTGCAGGCAACCATTTTATACTATTGGCTAGAACTTTCATGATTTGGCCAAAATCTAATTCGGTAAGGATCATGGTGAAAAGGCACGATCAGATTGGGTGAAAAGACAACCCTGTTCGCTGAACTCCTACCTAGACCAGTCTGGGTATTTCCGTCTTATCTCAGGCTACCGAGCTCGGATTGGGCTGAAAATTTACAAGCAACTAGAAAACATCATTCTATACAACTTTCATGTTTTGTGCTAAGGCCAATTCAGCCTCTATATGAGCCAAACAGAAACGGGCAGAATTGGAAACAAAATGAAACCCTAATCTGAAACTCATGCATTCAAGTGTTAATCCTCCATACAATCACATCTTTAACCAATACAAACCATTAATTTGACATCATCAAGACCAAAGAAGGAATCCATTAGCTACTCACCTTGGAACCTCAAGAAAGGAAGCAACTTAACACCACTTTCTTCCAAACCACTTCACAACCAACCTCACAACCACTAAACTAAGGGTTTTTATGGAGAAATTGGAAGTTTAAACGGTTGATTTGCTAGATCCAAGCAAGAAATTGAAGAAACAAGTTGAGAGCTTTCTTTCCTTTTCTTGTAGAGAGAGAGAATCGGCCAAGGAGCTAAAATGAAGAAATATTTGGTCAAAATTAGCTTTAAGAAGATATAAATATCTTGGTCAAAAGTCCAAGGGTGAATTGGATGGTGACACTTGTCACCTTTTGGTTTAAAACTTATCTTTTGTCTCTCCAATGATAATCCATATAAGTTACATCTAATTATCTCTTAACATCTTGTAAAATAATATCATTTAATACAAAACTCCAACAAGTTATCAAAATTATATTGCATTTACCACACTAGCGGGTCCCACGTTCAAAACGCACTTCAAAATTAACTTGGACTAACTTGTACTAGAAAAATGGTTGGAAAACTATATTCCCTTACAATAAATGTATAGGGAATTAATATATTGAAGAAAGGTACAAAATTATAGACAAGGAAACAAAATAATGTCTTGAAAATATATAAAATTTTTCGGGTTTTCACACTCAATCTTTCGGGGCGTCACACCGTAGAACACCACTTTCTCCAAATTCTGTCCACCAGTCACATCCTTACCGGGTTCGAACATCTCAAATTGTATAATTAGTTAATACTAGCGCATACCAGTTTTCAAATTTTAGTAAATAGTCCCTAGGGTTCATTGGCCTTCTTGACCAAACTCTTGCTGGCTCGATACAACCGACTCACCTATGAGATTGGGTACCCTGTGAGAACCCGTAATTTTTTTCCCATTTTCTAGGGTTTTTCTCATTAATGGCATGTTTTCTGCATTTTCTTTATTAGAAAAATTTTTTCGATAATTTTTATGAGTAAATATAGTTTTTAGATGATTTTTTAGTATCGGTTAGATTTTGAGAAATTAAGAACGTATACCGGACGTGGGACCCGCTAGTGCGAAAAGTTCGAAAAAATTCGGCCAACAAGGTTAAGTTTTGGATACTGGGGTTAAATTATCGGGTGCTATGAGATAATTAGAGATTGTTAGATGGATTGGTGTGAGAGGGAACAAAAGGATATGTATGCATTAAATAGGGTGACAAGTGTCACCATTTGGTTGGTTGTACTTTATGACCACCATTCATTTTCTTACCAATTGACCAAATAAATAAAAAAAATACAAAAAATTCACCATTTTCTTCCTCTTCATAGCCAGCCTCTTCAAGCAACAAAAGAAAGAAAACTCTTCAAGTTTTTGGCTTCAATCTTGCTCAAATCTATCAAATCAACCACTTAAACTTGCTTTTGTTCCATAAAACTTCTTCAATTAGTGTTGGTAAGGTGATTGGTGAAGTTGTTTGGAAAGCTAAGGTGACTAGTTACTCTCTCTCTTGTGTTGCTAAGGTGAGTTGTGAAGGAACCCCTCTCCTCCACCTAATGATGTTTAATTTGTGACTTGAGGTAGTTGAAGTAATGATCTTTGGTGTTATTTCATGATTTTTGGTTGAATTGGTGAAGTTTTATAATTATTGGTGAATTTTCTGTTTTCATATGATTATTATTGTGTGGGCATGTATGATGATTGGAAATGATATATAAGGAAGCTAGAAGGTTGAAAAAGTGGTTAATTGCAGGAAATTTCTGTTTTGGAAGAAAATTGGAAAAGTTAGGGTTTCATTGTCTTACATTCTGCCCGGCAGAGTACCTCATAGTTAGAGGCCGAATTGGCCTTGGGTTAAAACATCAAAGTTGTAGGGAATGATATTTTAGAAATGTCAACAAAATTTCAGGTCAATCGGAGCAACGTAGCTTGTGAAAAAACTGAATTACCCCTGCTGCCCTGTTTCTACACGAAACAGGGTTAATTGCAGGAAATTTCTGTTTTGGAAGAAAATTGGAAAAGTTAGGGTTTCATTGTCTTACATTCTGCCCGGCAGAGTACCTCATAGTTAGAGGCCGAATTGGCCTTGGGTTAAAACATCAAAGTTGTAGGGAATGATATTTTAGAGATGTCAACAAAATTTCAGGTCAATCGGAGCAATGTAGCTTGTAAAAAGACTGAATTACCCCTGCTGCCCTGTTTCTACACGAATTTGGTAATGGCGTCTGTGATTGGTTAATTTGAGTGGGAATGCTTCTGATTTGGTTATTGATGTCTTCTGATGAATTGTAGCCTTGTATCTTAGCTTTCGGATGGCTTTGGAATCACCTGATTTGGACTTAGGTAGCCTGACTTATGATGTTTGAACTAGAATGCGGTTTGTGAACCTGTTTTTGCGGTTCTGGTGTAGTATATTGCATTTTTGACCTGGTTACACTCGAAACTGGGCAGAGTAGCCTTCTGTAACTTTGTAGCCCTATCTCTTAGCTTTGAAACAGTGTATCTTACACCTCCATCCAATAATCATAGTGCCATTGGTGCCAAAACCGTAAAATGATGTCAAAAACTGTTTTTTTGGGTTAAAGCTTAATTCCATTTCCGGATTTTTCTGGTTTACTCTAGTGCTTATACATTCTTACGGAACCCTATTTGGTGGTATTTGGAATTGGTTTATGACTTGTAATCGAGTCTTATTGTGCTTGTTTGAATATTTTAGGGCGTGACGGTGATTAAAGACGCTCATTGGGCGAAAGTTTATGAAATTTCACTTGCTTGCCTGGTGAGTGTACTACTCACTTGTTGTTTATAATGTGGCTTTGGTATATGTGAACTTGATGCCTTGAAGGCTTATTTGCTCCGTTGAAAATAATTAAGTGAGGGTGTACTTGATCGCCCTCACCCATTTGGTATCTCATATGATTGTCTACTGTTTCACTGTAATGATTGAATGATACATGAAATACTGAATTTAATTCATGAATTGGGTGTCGCTTGGACGAGTATCCAACGACCCTTACTGTTACTACTGAGCTCAACCCCATTGGTAGTTGATTGAATCGAGCCAGCGAGGGCTTGGTCGTGAAGGTCGACGAGCCATGGGGATTGTTATATTGAATCTTGTAGTAGTGAGACTCTTGATTCCGGTATACTCGAGTATTACCAAATTTTACTATTTGGAGTTCGGGCCCCGTAGGGGTATGTTGGGTGAAAGGAATGGAAGTAAAGTGGAGCCTACGGTTGGTTACTTTTAAACATTGACGGAGGGTCAATGAAGTCCGATCAAGAATGCAAGCGAGGAAAGGGGCTCTTGAGAGCCGCCCGTATCCTTTTATCACCACTATTGATGTGTGCCTTTGCTTACTTCTGATGCATTGGAATGAAAAACTTTATACTTATGTGAACTTTGCTGCTTGAGTGGTTTATCTCACTGGGCGTAAGCTCACTCTATTCCTTTTGTTTTCCTTACAGGAAAATAAATACTTTTGGACTGGATTTGATAGTTGGTTGCCGAATTGAGCTAGATGGACATATCTTTTATATAGCTCTTTGATTGAAACCCTAAATGTACTTTTGGGTCCGTTTCTCTTTTGATTTGGCAAACCGTACATGTATCTACTTTTGAATAACTTTTGTATGCCACTTTGGATTGTATATGCTTAATTTCGACTTGTAAATATTTGCTTGATGTTTGGTTGGGTTTTGACGTGGCGGTTACTATTCATGGCCGACTCCGGTTTCATTTTTTTTATTTGGACATTTTAACTTGTTTACGCGCGTTTGTATGTTCCGGAACGTATTAGATGGCTCTAAACTGCACCGTTAGTCCTGGCGAGAGCTGGGCAGGCAGTTCGCTAACCCCTTTGGTTCGCCTTAGAGGAAGGTGGGGCTGTCACATACCCAAACAGTCACTGTAGTCAATGGGATATCACCCAAATGACGTATAGTCAAATATAGAGAAAACATCTTAAATTATCAGTATACAGAGCCTCAGTAGAATCAAAGGAGGTCGAGTGTGTGATAAACTACATGCTCACCTCAAATTTGTCAAATCAAATGTTTAGATCAAACAATCACAGACCAAGTATTCAGATATCTCACATAGACAGACAACAGGCAGTGGAACACTCACTTGTTAAGAAATGTAGAGTTTGTCTGTCAAGTCCCGTGGTTACCCTCACTTTCACGAGTAAAAGTTGTTAATATCTTAGATTCATTTTCCAACTCAAACGTAAGTTCATTAGGTGACCAAGTGGGTTGTTAATCGACTCAATTTATCATGCAATTTAGACCAAAAATGTAGCAAAAGGTTATAAGAAAATGAGTTTGACAAGTGTAAGAAAGTTGAATAAAAGGAAAATCTCATTCAAGTTCAAAAGGGGCTTCTCGGGTATAATAGTTGCGAGCGCACAGTCTCGGGAAAATGGCCATATCTCACTATAGAAAAGTCGGAATTGCGCGCCATTGGTGGCGTTGGAAACTTGACTCGAAGGGCTTTCCAACAGTAAAATGTAAACTCTATTTCCTCTCCTATAAATACCAGAAGTCCAGGAAATTTGACTAATTTTCCTGTTCTGATCAACTCAGGACTTTGACAAAATCACCCAATTTACTTGCTCCATTTCACCTCAATTCAGACACAAGGTTAAACCAATGTTTAGCCAAGTTTCTTAAGATTAATTAAGATTCAATAAGTCACAAAGATCAATAAAAAACCTCCAATCCACGGCCGGCCAGCAAGGAAAAAAGAGAACAGTCCCAAGTTCACATTCACCACCAAACTCCATCCTTTTATTATTTTTAACTTAACCAACATTCCAAGAGTTATTTCTAACTTTAAGAGGGTTCATTAACAGCTAATACATCAAGGAAAATCACAAACAAATCTTAGGCAAAGAATCAAACACATGGCATGCCATACATCCTACCTTACTTCCACTTACTTAACTCAAAGAATTTAACCACAAACAATATCAACCCAACTTCTAGTTTGTCATCAATACCTTAAACACTTGATATTAAACAATAATGTTAGGGTTTAAGGATCAATTACCTCTCTTAAATGAAGTTTGAACCACCTAAAAGTCCACCAAAGCAAGAGTTCCAAGCTTGAATCACAAGCAAGTTTCGAAGATAGTTTACTCAAACTATTTAAGGTTCTTTCTCTTTTTGGTTTTCCTCAAAGTCCAAGCTAGGGTTTCAAGCAAAAAAATGAAAATTTTCTTCTTTCTTTGGAGCTCAAGAGGGCTGGCCAAGCAAAGAAAAAAATGCAGCAAAAAAGGTTTAAATTTTGCTAATTTTCTTGGTCAATTTGTTTGACTGGTTGAGATATTGACACTTGGCCCTATCTTGGCCAATTCTTCCCTTAAACTTTGCCAAATAATGTTTCTTCCCTCCAAGTGCTTCAAATGTCTAATTAACACCCTTAAACTTTCACATAAGGTTTCAAACACAATTAAAAGGTATTTGGTCCTAGTGCATATAGTGAAATAAAATGATGCTAATTCAAGGAGATGTTACAATTCATGTAGAAAGGCAATGCAATGCAATGCAAGGAAATGTTACAATTCATTTAGTCTTAGCGCAATGCAAGTGATTTAGGAGAATTTATATTTTTAAATGAGGGTTTTCACACTCTTTCCCCCTTAAAAGAATTTCGTTCTCGAAATTCTCACCTTAATTGCTTAATAGCTTTGGATACTTTGCTCATATTTTCTCTTCCACTTCTCGAGTAGATTCTTCTATCTCATGATTTCTCCATAAAATCTTTAGCAAGGGTGTCCGCTTAGTCCTCAATTCCTTTACTTTTCGATCTAAGATCTGTACCGGTCTTTCTTCATAAGTCATAGATTCGCCAAGGTCAATTTCTTCTGTCTTCAATACATGAGTGGGGTCTGGATGATACTTCTTTAACATAGAAACGTGAAATATGTCATGAATCCTAGATAGACTCACTGGTAACTCTAACAGATATACCATATTTCCTACTTGTTGAAGAATTTTGAAAGGCCCCACGTATTTCAGTTAAAACGTTTTTTGTTTTCCCACTGTGAAATTTTGAAATGGTGTAACCTTTAAAAATACGTTATCCCCAACTTTAAATTCCAAATCTTTCGTCGATTATCTGCGTAACTCTTCTATCGGTTTTGTGCTGTCTGAAGATTCTGATGTATCACCTTTACCTTCTCATAGGCATCCTTGATCCATGGTACTGCGATTGGGTCTAAAACCCTTCTTTCCCCTACTTCACCCCAATATATTGGTGATCGGCACTTTCTTCCATAGATAGTTTCGTACGGTGCCATTTGTATGGAGAAGTGATGACTATTATTGTATGCAAATTCAACTAATGCTATATACTGCTCCCAACTTCCACCAAAATCCAAAATACAAATCCTTAGCATGTTCTCAAGTGTTTGAATGGTTCTCTCTAACTGTCCATTAGTTTGGAGATGATAAGTGGTATACTAAAGTTCAATTTGGTCCCTAAGACTTCTTGTAATTGTAGCCAGAAACGAGACAAACCGTAGATCTTTGTCAAAAACAATGCTCACTAGGATCCCATGCAATCTCACTATTTTATCCATGTATAGTTGGGCCAATTTTTTCATGGAGTATCTCATATTGATAGGCAAGAAATGAGCAGACTTGGTCAATCTGTCGACTATTACCCAAAACGGCGTCATGACCTTTCTGGGTATGGGGTAATCCTGATACAAAATCCATGGTAACATGTTCTTATTTCCACTCAGGGATTTCAAGAGGTTGTAGAAGACCTGAGAGTTTCTGATGTTCAGCTTTTACTTATTGACACACTAAACATTTTTGGACAAACTGAGCAATTTCCTTCTTCATGTTATCCCACCAATATAGTCCTTTCAGATCCTAGTATATTTTACTGCTCTCGGGATGTACTATATATTTAGATCGATGTGCCTCTTCCAAAATGTCCCTTTTTAGCACTTCATCTTGCTGCACCACTATCCGATCACGAAATTTCAAAATAACCTTGGAACTCACATTAAAGTCTGGTATTTCCTCTTGTTGCACTTTTTCTACCCATTTTTGTACCATCCGATCATTCTTCTGAATTTCATTAATTCGGTCCAACAAATCAGATTTTACCGTGATATTTTCCAAGATCACTCTCTGTCAGTCCAACCACGGATTCAATTCACTCACTTTTTTCAACAAATTCCATTCCTTAATTATTAATCCAGTCACCTGAACTTTTCGACTTAAAGCATCTGTTACGACGTTGGCTTTTCCCCGGTGGTAACTAATTATACAGTCATAATTCTCAAGAAATTTCACCCACCAATGCTGTCTCAAGTTTAGTTTCTTATGAGAGAATAGATATTTCAAACTCTTATGGTCGGTATAAATCTTAAAAGTCACCCCATATAAGTAATGTCTCCACTTCTTTAGGGCAAAAACTACAGCGGCCAATTCCAAATCATGAGTCGGGTAATTCTGCTCATGGGGTTTTAATTTTCTAGAGGTATATGCAATTACACTTTCATTTTACATTAGAACGCACCCAAACCTTCTCTTGATGCGTCAGTATATACAGCAAAACTGTCTTTTCCATTTGGTAAGGTTAAAACTGGTGTCGAAATTATCCGTTCCTTTAATTCTCGAAAACTAGTTTCATACTTAGAATCCCAAACAAATTGACCATGCTTGTTCGTTAGATCGGTTAAAAGTCCTGCTAATTTGGAAAAATCTTTGATGAACCGACTATAGTACCTTGCTAAACCCAAGAAACTACGAAACTCAGTTGGGTTTTTAGTTATTTCCACTCAGTTATGGCTTCTACTTTCTCTGGGTCTACAGAAATGTCATTTTTAGATATTACATGCTCTAGAAAAGAAATTTGCCCCAACCAAAACTCACATTTGCTAAACTTGGCATATAACTGATGTTCTCTCAAAATTTGCAAAACTATTCTCAAATACCGTTCATGATCCTCCCGAGTTTTAGAGTATACCAAGATATTATCTATGAATACCACGACAAATTACTCCAAATAAGGTTTAAAGACTCGATGCATCAAATCCATAAATGCAGCCGGAGCATTTCTTAAACCAAAAGGCATCACTCCAAATCCGAAATATCCATATCTGGAATTAAAAACAATTTTAGGTATATCCTCTTGCTTAATTCTTGAATGATAATAACCTTGCCTCAAATCCAACTTAGAGAAAACCACTGCTCCTTGCAACTGATCAAATAACTCGCCAATGTGAGACAAAGGATATTTAGTTTTTACCGTAACATTATTTAAGCTGCGATAGTCTATACAGATCCTCAAACTACCATCCTTATTTTTATAAAATAAAATAGGTGCTCCCCAAGGTGATTCACTTTCTCGAATAAATCCGCGCTCTAACAAATCCTGTAACTGTAGTTTTAGATCCTTAAACTCGGCAGATGCCATTCGGTATGGTGTTTCCACAATAGGAGTGGTTCTGTAGACACCAAATTTTGGTGTAATTTCATTTACTGTTTATTTTTAGTTTTTTATTTGTTTTATTTGTCGTGTTCGTTTTATTCGATTTTTATTTTTTAGTTTCTAGTTTTATTTCTATTTTTAAGTTTTTAGCATAGAATTTCTTGAAAGTGAAAAAAAGTGAAAAATGATGAAAAATGAAAAAAGTTTGAAAATGGCAATTTTGTTGTTTTAGTTTGTTTATTTTGACGTAAAATTGTTGTTTTTTATTATTACTAAGTGTTTATTATCATTATTGTTAAATTACTTTCAAAAAAAAAAAAAAGACAAATGCAGAAAGCTGCGTTTTTGTCGCAGCTTTGCAAGGAGGACCTCGGGCAACCCTTAGCTGCAAATATGGAAGAGATGTTCAAGGCTTTAGGGTTGGCTGACCTCCTATAAAAGAAAAAGAAGGGACAGCCGCAAACGGGGGGGAGAGAAAGGATTGGCGGTGAGGTTTCTGGGGGGCATCGAGTTTCGGCTAGAAAAAAACACAGAAAAGAGAGCAAAAATGGAGGGGGTTTCGTCTGAGAGCTAGGAGAGGAAGAAACCGAAGGAAAAACAGAGAAAAAGCAAAAGAGGGACGAAAGGCTAAGGAAAACAGAGAGGGAGGCTCTTGGTTGGGGGCTAAGGAAAATAGCCGACAAAAGAAAGCTACGGAGGTTTTTGAGAAAAACAGAGGGTAAGGGGATAAAAAGAAAAACAGAGGTGGCAGACGGAGGGCTTTGGGGGCTGACAAGGAAAGAAAGACTATCGGCTAGAGGCAAGAGAAACCGAAAAAAAAAGAGGAAAAGGCTGGGAGAGTCAAGGTAGGGCGGCGGTGGAATTAAGGGGGCCAAGAAAGAAAAGGAGCCGAGAGAGGGATGGTGGCTAAGCAAAAGGGGAAGAAGGAAAAAAAGAAAAGCAGCGGCGAGGTTGGAGGAAACAAAAAACAGAGCCGGCGGCGGGCGGAGCAAAATGGATGAAAAAGGCTGGGAAAAAGGAAAATGAGGGGGCGGAATTTTGAGGAGCAACAAAGGAGAGAGAGCAGAGAGAAATTGGACGGCTAAGAAAATGGGGGAACATCGGCTGAAAAGGGGGGCAGAGGGAAATTAAGAAAAGGGGAGGAATTGAAGAGGGTTTCGTCGGAGAACCAAAAAGAAAAACAGAACAAGAAAAGAGGGAGGGGGAGAAAACAGAGTAAGGTTCCGGCTGAGCGGACGAAGAAACAAAAACAGAGCAAGAAAAGGGAAAACAAGAAAACCAAAGCGGAAGGCTGCGGGCTGGAGGAACTAAGTGAGGGAAGAGAATTGGTGAAAAGTCAAGGGAGAAGACAGAGAAGAGGTCTGCGGCTGCAAACGGAAATGGAGGAAGAAAATTGCGGCAAAGTGAAGGACGAACTTGGAAAACAGAGCAACCAGAGCCATCACCATTCCGTCAGGATCGGCTACTGTCGTCCACGAACCTCCACTGTGAGAGAGCACTGTAAGTAATCTTCTCCTTTACGTTTTGGTTTCTTGTTCGAATACGAAGCTCTGAAAGCTTTCGGAGCATGTCCGCCGATGAACATGCCATGTCTGCTGTTAGTTTTGTTGTTTCAAATTTCCCGTCAATTGTTCATGGCATTTTCTGTTGATTGAACTGAAATTTTGGGTTTTGCTGAAAATTTTGGGGCGGGTTTAGCGTCAATTGAGCGAAATTTGCTGAAAGTTTTTGCATGCCCACTCATTGTTTGTTAGAATGTCTGATTGAATTTTCTGATTCAATGATGATTGTCTGCATTTCCGTACGAGGAAACTGGCTAAAAAACCCAATTCCTTTTCTCACGCTCGAGAATTTTCGATGCATTGCCGCCTTACCATTTTGCTATTCCTTTCGCTGCCATTGTGTGAATTTGAATTAAGGTTGGGGGGGAATTTCTTGCAGGTTTCATTGTCTGATTACGAATGGTTGGAATTGAAATTAAATTTTGATGTTGTCGACCAAAAAGGGAGCCAAAATGCTAAATTGATGTTAAGCTCGTTGGAGAAGACAATCAATTGTCTAAAATTGCATTCTCAGCTCCTTCATTGTTTGCTTCCGCTATGATATAACCCCAAAAGTTTTAGAGCTTCATAATTTGCCCCCAAATGGTTGTAATTCTGTCAATTGGGTCCTTACTTTCATTACATTGGAACCCCTCAAATTTCCCCCTTGTGCTGATATGATCCGGAGAATTGGAAAAAGTGAACTTGTTTCTCCCTTTTAGATTTTAATCATCTTTTAATACGCATGAGCAGTCTTTTAATCAGATTAATTCTTGATTGTGGGTTATAATTGGGGTTTAATAACCTTAGTTGTTTTGTTTATATATTGTTGGGCTTAGTGTTATGATTTAGGATTTGGATAATAATATTTGATTGGGTTTGTGCAAGTGATTTGGCTTATTTTATTTGGATTTTTGGTTTGGACCTAAGGAATAAGAACCCACTCCTTTTGTTGGGTTTGCTTTGTTAAGAAATGAAGGCCAGCCCACCTAAGGCCTCTGGGCTTTGCGACGGGCTCAAGGAGCTTTCGGCCCACAACAAATAAAATGGCCCAGTGGCCTTGTCTCTTAAGAGACCAGAAATGAAGTTGCAAATCAGCCCCTGCATTTTCCCTTAACTATACTGTGGCCCTGGAAGCTTTCCATTCCTTTCAATTGGGTCCCTAATGTAATTGCACATAGGTCCCTAAACTTTGTTTTTCTTTAATTTTGGCCCCAAAATTTTGTCAATCTTTGCAATCAAGTCCTTTCTTCTCTTGACTTCTTAAATGTGGGTTGTTGACATGATTTAATTGATTCAAATTCGTGTTTATTTTTATCCTTTGTGATTATTTGTCAAATAAATTGGTGCCTTGACCCTTTTTATTGTTTTGAAGCTAATATCTCATTTACTCGATTTCCATTGCAAGGGAGGTAACTTCTATATTCTTGCGTTATTTTTCCTACGTGCTCCTACGTGTTATGTGAATATACATGTCTACTTTGCTTTCCTAGCCTTTCTTTAATTTCTTTTATTTATGTCATTTACTTTTACTTTTTATTTAAGTTATTCTTTATGGGGTATGTGTACACCTCTTGGCTTGTAATAGTTAGGGATTTAATTATTTTATTCCTTTTCCCCCTTTTAGATTGTAGTAGGGTCTCCCTAATGTAATAGATAGGGCTTGGAGGAGCATTCAATGAAGACCTATCATGTGCCTAGCTAGCAAATGTAATAGTTAGGCCTTTAATTGTCTTATGTGTCTTGCATGCTTAGTTGCTACGTGTTAATTTGCTTTGTTAGGGCCTTGCATCTAGTCGAGCATGCTAAATGTTATGTGCTATGTGTTTACGAGTGTTTGGCATGTCTACTCGCTTTCTATGGCCATGAATGAATGTGATGGATGAATGTACGTTTCCACTAGTCCAACGCTAGTCGGAATTCATAGAATGGGCTAGTCCAACGCTAGACCCTTAGGAATTTCCCTTTGTTAGTACATGTTTGCATGTTCATTACATGTCATGCATTCTTTTTAGTTTTTATCATTTTGCATGCCCCTCGAACCCCTTTTCCCTCCATTTTAGGATTTTTGCATTTCATGCTAGTTATAGGGTTCATTTGCTTGAGAGTCCCCTTAAATATGGGATATAGACGAGTGTGGCTTTTCCTAAGCCTTAGCACGCTTGTATTCCCTCTATAAAAGGGCAAATTGAGTCACGATTTAGGTCTCCCCGTACCCAATATGCATGAATTCCCTAGGCTCATGCATTTTTAAATCCACTCTACCATTTTATACCCTCATCACACTTTCATTTTCCTCCCATTTTGCACACGTGCACCTTTATGTTTCTTCACTTGCACACGAACACTTTTATCATCACTTGCACACATGCACTTCATATTATCATTTTACATACCATACCTTGCCCACTCACGTGCACATTTTCATTTACATATTTATTGTCTTTTATTACTTTTCCAAACTCATGTCCTCACATTGCATACATGCATTCCATTCATTTGCATCCCACTCGCATTATTCGTGACTTCTTCAAAGGATCGTTATTGGGCTTCACAATTAATGTGATTGGCACCACTCAACCTTTGAAGAGAAATTTCCCCAATACCCCTAGGTCTAGGGTTTGCATTCATGTAGTACATCCAAATGTAATAAATTCTTTGGTTAAAACAAGAAAATCTTTGATTAAATCAACGCAACTAGCCTTGGCTAGGTCGAAGGGGTGCCTTGGATTTTTATCCTTGCCTTCCCCTTCGTCAAATGTGACTCCCGAACCTTTTTCGTTGGTTTACGTGGACTAGGAGTCGTTTAAAAGGGGTTTCTTAATACTTTTTCCTATTTTTTCTAAAAATTCATTTTTTTAGGTGACTTGGTACACCTTAACTCATTACCAAGTGGCGACTCCAATTGTTTCAAAAACCCTTTTTAAACTACATTTTGGGTCAAATCGTCGCATTCTCAAACCCCCATTTAGACCCATTTTTCTTTTAAATCACAATTCATTTTCCAATCACAAATTGAATCAAAATACATTTTTAAACCATTTATTTATTTATCAAAAAATGGGGCGCGACAGTTGGCGACTCCACCGGGGACATTCGAGAGTCCGAGCAAATTTGATTTAATCAACCTTTTTCTTCTTTTACCTTTTCATATATCACATTTGGGTGTTTTAGGGTTGCATTTTTTCCTTTTTTAGGATTTTGCATTTCACGTGTATCCAACTACTCCCTCACTCACGAATGTATGATTGGTTGATTGGATGTATGTTTACTTGTTTATCTCGCGCTTGCATTGCATTTGGGTGGGGGACATCACCTTAGAGCCTCGCGTTGGTTCTTGATCCCTCCCCTCCAAACGAGCACTAGTATACGTGCATACGCTTTAATTTTTTCATCCCTCATTTATTTTTCTTTTAGTGGCTTGTCACGCCACTCCACCCTATTAGGATTTTAGGCGACCCACTTGGACGTGTGATCACGACACGATGTGTGTGTAACATGATACAATAGGTCACTCAATCTTCCGCTTTAAGCTATGGGTTGATAGCCTTTTTAGCTTTTAGTCGAAGGTTGAGGATTTTTTATAGATTCACTCAAACACGTAGCCGTGACACGATGTGTGCGTAGCGGTGTTTGGGGAATCGCTCGAGCCACCGACAAGGAACCTTGGGATTGGTGACCCTTGGTTTCCAAGTCTGAAGGCTTGGGAGCCGAACCTTGTCGAGTCTAGATGCATTAGTGAACCCCAACCTCATTGTAGACACCAAATTTTTAAATAATTTGTATGTTGCATCTAATTCATGATTTTGTTTTAGATTGTCTGCATTTTAGTTGTTACCTTTTTATTTGTCTTTTATTTGCTAATTATTTTTAGTTTTATTTGTCATATTAATTTTGTTCACGTTTTAGTTTTAGTTTTAGTTTTAAGTTTTAACGTAAAATTTGTGAAAAAAAAAGAAAAAAAAGAAGAGAAAAAGAAAATGGTTCACAAAATACGTTCATTTCTCTTAAATTCAATCTTTTGGCATTTTGTTTATTTTTGTTAATTTATTTTGAAAAAAAAGAGAAAAAGAGGAAATTGATGAAAAATGGAAAATTGTGCTTTGTTGATTCTAGTTTATTTAGTTTCTATCCAATGTTAATTAAATTATTTTTTGTTGTTTGTTATCTATTTTTATTACCAATTTTATTTAATTAATCTTTAAAAAAAAAAAGTGTGTCGCGGCAGCAAGCTGCATTTATTTTTGCAGCTTGCACAAGAAGGACTGGAGCAGCCCCTTAGCTGCAAATACAGAGGAAGATTTGAGGGTTTTTAGGGTTGATGTCCCATATAAAAGCCAAGGAAAAGGCAGCCGCAAGGGGAGGTTTTCAGAAAAAAACAAAACAAAAAGAGAGAGCCGAGAGCCGCAAGAGGGAGAGAGTTTTGGAGATAGAGAAAGGTGGGAACAACGGCTGGAGGTCTGAGAACAAGAAGGGAGGAAAAGTGAAGGTTGGCAGCGGAGAGGAGAGATGAGTATGAGAAAGGGAGAGAACCAACGAGAGCTTGAGGGCTGAACCAAAAGGGGAGGTTTTGACGACGGCTGCATAAGGAGATAGAGAGAAACAAGGACGGCTGAGCATGGGAAGCAAAAACCGAGAGCCGCAAGGGAGAGTTTTTTGGGACAGAAAGGTGGGCGGCTGAGTGAAAAAGGCTAGGTTTCTGAGAGGAATGGGGGGCTGAAACAGAAAAGAAAGAAAGGAGGCAGCAAGGGGTTTAAGGGAAAAGGGACGGCTGCAAATCTGCTGACTGAAAAAAAAAAAAGAACAAACACCAGGGAGGCTGAGAGAGATGAGAGTAGAGGAACGACTAGGGTCAAGAAGGGTTGAGAATAGAATGAGATAGCGGCTGGAGGTTTTTGGGAGTGAGGCTGAAATCTAGTTGGACGAACTGGAGGAGAGGAAAGCTGAGCCAAGGGGGTGTCGAGGCTGAGGAAAAACAGAAAAAGAAGGAAGCTTTGGGCTAGATTTGTCGGAGAGGAAACCAGAAAGGAAACGAAACGAAAGTGAAAATCAAGTTGGCGGCTGGGCTGGAGAATCTGAAGGAAAAGGGAGAAGCCACCGACGGAGGGAGCTGGAACTGGTGGCGACCACAGAAAAGGAACCCGCCGCCACCATTGTTGCCGAAAGCTTCATCAGAAACGGAACTTGCGACCTGTTGTTTTGGTTCATAGTCAGCTCGCTAGATTCCTTAGATCGAATCTTCTGCTGCAACAAGATTGAGTCTTTCGAGCATGTTAGTTTCCTTTTCATTTTGATTGCTGAAGTCGTTGCTAATTTGGCATGCTGAATTTTGTTTGATGCTTGATTTGACGCATGAGCTGTTATACCTTTGCTACATTTTGTGCACTTTCAAAACTGTTGGGATGTATGTTAAGGTATTGGCATCAGTGGTGGGGAAACACTTACACTTAATAGGTTGGGTTTAAGATGGTTGTATGAACATGCTTCATGAGTAAATTGCAGCAGGCTCCATCTCCCAAAAATTGTAGGAACTTTGCTAATGTTTTTTTTTGTGTTGCATAAAGCTGCGTAGCTCTCATGTCTTGATTCCCTCCATAGTTCATGAATTGGGTTTCCTCACTTTGTTAGCACATTTAACCTTGTGTCAATGATGATTGCCATCTCTCCGGATTGCCATCTCTCTGGACTCTAAAGTTGTAGCAGCAGCTTGCATAAGCAAAAGAAATTCCAGCTTTGACCGAAAGCTTTAGTTTGCATGCATGATAAGCTTGATAGGATTTTGAGCATGGGTTTGAGATTTAAAATGCTTGAGTGCAGCTTCCATGCGAACTGCCTAAGCTCAAAAGATTTGTTTGCTGAAGTTTCAAACCTTTGATGTTTTGCTAATTTTTCTGTTTGAATGAAGTTGCTAATTTTTCTGTTTGTCTGAATAAAGTTGCTAAGTTTTCTGTTTGTTGGGTCTGAATGAAATTGGTTGGTTTGGAAAATTTGATTACGGTTGTGATTAAGAAGTTTGAGCTTGAGAAGAAAGTGCAGCAGTCTTCGGTTGCTAGAGTATGTGAAGTAATTGCAGAAACTTGTTTCATGGCTATTGCATAGAACTTGCATGTTTTTTTTTTCCCTTCTAAGTTTTCTACTTGTCGAGGTGATGGTAATGACATAGTTTGCAGCTTAGTTAAAGCTATGTATGTGAATTTGAAATCTGATTTTTTGGAAATAAGATGTGAGTTTGAGTTGGGTTTCGTTTGAGCAAGCAAGAGAGAAAATGTTGCAGAAATAGATTTTCTTACGTGAGTTGCATGAGCTGCATGAAATATATTCTAAAATTTGCACTTTAACCCCTCAAGTTTCCTTTTGTTCCCCATGACCCACAAATTTGAGAAAGCTAATCAATTGGGTCCCTGTGATTTTTGCAGCAATGCATTAGGGCCCAATTACATTCCATGTTCTTGCAATTAGGTCCTAAGGTGTTTGCATTTGAATCATTAATTGATCTTTATTATTTTGGGGACCTTTGAAGCTCTTTGATGATTCATTTTGACGTTGATTGTGATTGATTAGTGGTCGTTATTGGGTCCTAGAAATGCAAGTTTAAACCATTCATAGACCTTCATTCACTCTTGGATTCTTGAGATATAATGTTTGTTTGGACTTTATTTTTTTACTTGGGGACCTTTGAGTTTTTAAATGCTTCAATTAGGTTCAAATGATTTGAGTAGTGCTTGCATTTGGGTCTTTAGTAGATGTTATGCTTGGAGGTTGGATGATCATGCCTTTGCTTGGTTTTTAATTAGCTTTTTACTTCATTAAGTTGCAATTGGGGGAAAATTTGATGATTTGGTGGATTCCAATTGTTTTATTTATATCTTATAACTAAATTGGTGCGTTAATCCTTTGCTTTGAATGGTTTTAGCACATGTTATCCCGTTAGTTGGTGACTTAGCCCAGTTTAAGTCTCGTCCATTTAACACTACAAGAGGGAGCGGTATAATTCCTTTTATCTTTTTTGTTTCTCTTATGTGACTCAACGTGCTAAGTGAATTGCATGCCTACTTTGCTTTCCTAGCCTTTCCTTAATTCCTTTCATTTACGTCATTTACTTTCATTTTCATGAAGTTATTCTTTTAATGGGGTATGTGTACACCTCTTGGCTTGTAATAGATAGGACTTTGGCGAGCAATTTGGTCCATTTTCCCCTTCCCCTTTTGTTTTAGTTAGTGAATGTAATAAGTTCATTAGTTTGGTTGCATGCCTATGTGTTACGTGTTACTTGCTTTATTAGGTTTTGCATCTAGTCGAGCATGTTAAGTGTTACGTGCTACGTGTTTATGAGTGTTTGGCATGTCTACTAGCTTTCTGTAGTGTAGATGAATGGAATGGATGAATGTACGTTTCCACTAGTCCAACGCTAGTCGGAATTCATAGAATGGGCTAGTCCAACGCTAGACCCTTAGGGATTTCCCCTCGTTAGTACATGTTTGCATGTTCATTACATGTCATGCATTCTTTTTAGTTTTATCATTTTGCATGCCCCTCGAACCCCTTTTCCCTCCATTTTAGGATTTTTACATTTCATGCTAGTTATAGGGTTCATTTGCTTGAGAGTCCCCTTAAATATGGGATATAGACGAGTGTGGCTTTTTCTAAGCCTTAGCACGCTTGTATTCCCTCTATAAAAGGGCAAATTGAGTCACGATTTAGGTCTCCCCGTACCCAATATGCATGAATTCCCTAGGCTCATGCATTTTTTAAATCCACTCTACCATTTTATACCCTCATAACACTTTCATTTTTCCTCCCATTTTGCACACGTGCACCTTTATGTTTCTACACTTGCACACGAACACTTTTATCATCACTTGCACACATGCACTTCATATTATCATTTCACATACCGTACCTTGCCCGCTCACGCGCACATTTTCATTTACATATTTATTGCTTTTTATTACTTTTTTCAAATTCATGTCCTCACATTGCATACATGCGTTCCACTCATTTGCATCCCACTCGCATCATTCGTGACTTCTTCAAAGGATCGTTATTGGGCTTCACAATTAATGCGATTGGCACCACTCAACCTTTGAAGAGAAATTTCCCCAATACCCCTAGGTCTAGGGTTTGCATTCATGTAATACATCCAAATGTAATAAATTCTTTGGTTAAAACAAGAAAATCTTTGATTAAATCAACGCAACTAGTCTTGGCTAGGTCGAAGGGGTGCCTTGGATTTTTATCCTTGCCTTCCCCTTCGTCAAATGTGACTCCCGAACCTTTTTCGTTGGTTTACGTGGACTAGGAGTCGTTTAAAAGGGGTTTCTTACTACTTTTCTTTAAAAATTCACTTTTAGGTGACTTGGTACACCTTAACTCGTTACCAAGTGGCGACTCCGATTTTGATTTCAAAAACCCTTTTTAAACTACATTTTGGGTCAAATCGTCGCATTCTCAAACCCCCATTTAGACCCATTTTTCTTTTAAATCAAAATTCATTTTCCAATAAAAAATTGAATCAAAATACATTTTTTAAAACAATTTATTTATTTATCAAAAAATGGGGCGCGACAGTTGGCGACTCCACTGGGGAATTTTGAGAGTCCGAACAAATTTGATTTAATCAACATTTTCTTCTTTTAACCTTTTCATATATCACATTTGGGTGTTTTAGGGTTGCATTTTTTCCTTTTTTAGGATTTTGCATCACTCGCGTCTCAAATTACTCCCTCGCTCACGAATGTATGATTGGTTGATTGGATGTATGTTTACTTACTTGTCTCGCGCTTACATTACATTTGGGGGGGGGTGTGTGTCACCTTTAGAGTCTCGCGTGGTTCTCAACCCCTTCCCTTAAAAATAGGGAACACTTCATACGTGCACGTTTACTTATTGTTATCCCATTTTATTTTATTTTCGTGGGCGTTTCCCACACCGCCTTGTAGGATTAGGATCGATCGCCTTGGGTAGGCGGATGGTGTGCGCTGCGCCCATAGCGCTACCTAAGGGATCACTCGAGCCACCGATCGAAGGCCTTTGGAGTGATGACCCTTTGCCTTTAGGTCTGAAGGCTTGGGAGCCGAAGCCTTATCGAGTCTAGTTGCAATAGTGAGCCCCAGCCTCATGCATCCATGTTAGCATTTGCCTAGGTTAGAGTCAACCTCACCCTCTTTTAAGCACTTTAGGCACGAGGGAAGGGGTTCCACCCCTTTTATTTGCTTTTATTGTATTTCTTTTCTTAATTGCTCCCAATGTGTTATGTGTACTATCAATTGCACTAACCATTCTTTTGTTTTCTTGGCTTGCATCCATATGCCTTAGCAATAAGAGGCCTCTTTGGCACTCTTTTAGTGACTTACCCACTAGATAACTCGCATGTTTAAATTTCAGTTATTGCACTTAATTTTCAATAAGTACATTTCACTTTAGACCTCTTCCCCCCGATGCATTATTTATGCCCTTTAGGCCATATTTGTTGCATATTTACATTGCTTTAATAACTGGCATCATGCATTAAACCTTAGAAAGGGAATGCCATTTAGGGGATCCCGTATTAGGAATAAGCCGCCTTGTGTCTCGGATACTTAATCCAGTGAGACTTGCACGTTTACATTTTGTACCATCCAAAGGGGTAGTGCACAAGGTAAGGTAGGATCCGATCATCTTCATAAGAGCGATTTTTGGAATATGAGCATCTAATAATCACTTTTTGGCCATTTTATCAAAATTGGTAAAATTCCCTTGCGTAAAAGGACATTAATTTGAAGAAAATTCACAAGTGATTTATCCTATTGAGACGATAAATAAATCGAGGCCAAAATTTGATTTTAGAAGGCTCATAGGCTAATGCATCGCAATAGAATTTTGAAACTACCAATGGGTGGACAATTCAACCCATATTTGAATACATCAATTCCATTCAATTCATTTGACCAATTTATCCTTTTTAGGGTCATCTGGTCGATTTTGAATAAATCGTCAATTCATTTGACCAATTTTCCCCTTTTTAGGGTCATTTGACCAATTTACCCTTTTTAGGGTCACCTGGTCGATTTTGAATAAATCGTCAATTCATTTGACCAATTTTCCTTTTTTTTAGGGTCATTTGACCAATTTACCCTTTTTAGGGTCACATGGTCGATTTTGCATAAATCGTCAATTCATTTGACCAATTTACCCTCTTTAGGGTCATTCGGCCGATTTTTGAATAAATCATTAATTCAATTTCAATTTACCCATTTTTAGGGCAACCGAGCCGATTTTGAATAAATCAAGTTTCGTTCAATCTATTTGATCAATTTACCCTTTTTAGGGTGATCTGATTAATTTTGGATAAATTAAATTTCATTCAATTCATTTGACCCGTTTCCCTTTTTAGGGTAATCCGGTCGATTTTAAATAAATGGTCAATTTCATTTCAAACCCATTTGACCAATCAGGGTTTCAGTGTCGAATTTCAAATTGAGAAACCTAGTCGATTTTGAGAAAACCATCCATTGCATCCAGCCATTTGATCAGTTGGGGTTTTTTGACCCGTGCTTTACTGAGAAAATTTGTCAATGAATTTCAATCTCTTCGATAGGTAGTTTGTCAAGGTCAAACCCATGCGTTTTTGCAAATTCTTGTATCGATCAAAAGTGATCAATTCATTCGGACGTTGACCTCATTTTGACACATGTCTCTCGTCACTCCAGTTGACCAATTTTTCAAAATTATTTTTCACTCAATGAGTTGATCAGATCCATCAGGTATGGTATAGTGCCTACCTCAGAGGATTGCATTTTCATGCTAGGCCTACCCTTGGCACAAAAAGGGTTCCCCCATAGAACATGCATCCGAATTTTCTGAATATCTACTAACTCTTGCCTTTTTCTTTTTCTTTTCTTTATTTTCTTTGGAATAACTGAGTGAGGGTTGAATCTAAAGGCAATCTTTTCAAAAATTCTCAGGTAATATTTAAATATAGCTTCTCGTCGGAGCCCCATCATAACGCGATCCCGTACTCAAGCCCAGAGGAATCGTGTAAACATGAGTGCTCCGCCAGAATCATCCGATAAGGCCGTTGCAACTGCCCAGCCGGAAGCCGCAAGTCCTGGGGTTCAGTTGACTGAATTGCTCACAAGATTTGGAGAAATGGCATCCGAAATGGCCGCTCAAAAGAAATTGATCGAGGAGCTCATTAGTAGCGGAGTGCAACCTGAGCTGGGGCCTGCCACACAGCCACAATCCGAACCATTTATTATTCCTCCGATTCAAACCACCTTACCATTTGTTATTCCTCCAAATCAAACCACGTTTGAGAACCCGCAATATGCTTACACTCAAAATCCTCCATTCTATCCTCTTTACGGGCAAGGGTTTCCACCTCAAGGTGACCCAAACATACATCCGAATCCAGCTTTTTATCAAACTACCGCAGAGCCTGTGATACCGGAGCACACTTTCCAAAACAAACCAGAAATGGGGGAATCTTCTGCTCCAATTGATATGAAATTGCTTAAGCGCCTGGACCGCTTTGATGAGTTTATGAGGAAAAGTCAGGGCTTAAACAAGCAAGGAGTGCTGGACTATGACGAGCTTTGTCTCTTCCCAAATGTGCAATTACCTGAGGGGTTCAAAACTCCGAAATTCAATAAATACGATGGCACGGGCAATCCCAAGACGCACCTCCGATTGTTCGCTAACAAGTTGGGTAGGCCAACAGATGATGAAAATCTGCCTTTGAGGCTATTCCCAGAAAGTCTGGAGGGGGATGCACTCGACTGGTATTCCAAGCTGAAACCCGAAGAAGCGAAGACCTGGTTGGACCTGTCCAATGCCTTTACAAGGCAATATGAGTACAATTGTGAGCTAGCGCCAACGCGGACCACACTGGAAGGAACAAAAAGAAAACCCTCCGAGGATCACAAGACCTATGCCAAGAGGTGGAGGAAAATAGCTGCCAAAGTCGAGCCACCAATGACTGAGGACGAAATCATACGAACTTTCATTAAGGCACATGATCCGCCGTACTTTGAAGAAATTTTCCGCATGACTGGATGCTCATTTGCCGCTATTGTTAATAAACTTGAGGAGTACGATGACTTTGTGAAAGCTGGAAAGATTGTTAATGTCTCTGCCCTCAAGTCCCAGTTGGATGCTTTGCAAAGCCAAGGTAGTAATGAGAAGAAGCAACAATCCAAAAAGCAAGAGGGGGAAATCGCTTTTACCTGGGATCGAAACCCTGTCTCAAAGCCCAGACCTCGACAATACCCTACCTACTCAAACCCTTACCCTTACTATTCAAACCTTCATCCTGTTTATCACATCAATACCACTCACCCTCGACCTCGCCCTAACTACACCAACTCGCCTTTAGCCCCTTTTCAAATTTCTCAACCAATTCCTCACCAAAACCGTCAGCGGCCTCCATTCAATCCAAGAATGCCTCCACCAAACAGACCCGTTTACAACTATCCTCAGCCCCCTAAAGCCAACAACCCAGGACGTAACCGCACATTCACCAATCTCGACAGGCCTTTGGATCAATTATATGACCAATTGAAGGCTGCCGGGAAAATAGATGTCATTCCCCCTCCAACCTATCCGTATGGCATACCCGTTGGGTATAACCCACAAGTTGTCTGTGCTTATCATTCAGGGGCACCCGGCCATCCGATTGCTGAGTGTAAAGCACTCAAGCATAAAATTCAAGATATGATTGAAGCTAGAGAGATTGTAATTAGATGAAAAGAGGCACAAGCGCCAAATGTGGATAAGAACCCCCTGCCAGAATACGATAACACCATTGGGGTTATTATGGACAATATGGAATTTAAGGAGCCTGCTAAAAAACTCATCAAGTGAGGCTGAAGTGTTTGGAAATGAAGCAGAATTTCCCGATATCCCTGAGGGATCAATTTCCAATTGGACAGCCGAATTTCTACCCATTCAGAAGGAGTTTCGGTAAACCTAAAGGGGGTTTGTCATTCATGCGAATTCATGAGGAAAAAACTTTTGCATATGTAATTAGCTAATGAAAACATCTTTACTTTTGACTAAAATTTGCGCATGTAAATATTTTTTTAAGTTTTTATTTCATTTGCTTTCAATCAAAGGTTTTATGAAAATGCACAAGTCATTCTTGTCAAGTTATTTTGTTTATTCGTTTGTTTATATTTCGGTCATATTGCTTGTTCATTTGTTTGTTGTATATTTGTTTACTTATTATTCCAAATTCGTTAATTCTTTCAAATGGCCAAAAATAAAAATATTGGACACTTTGGATATCACTTTTCTGGAATTCAATAATGGCAATCTCTATCTCACTCACGACTTGAGAATTTTGGAACCCAAATTTCAAAGCGAGAGTGATAATGAGAAAGTATTTGATTCTTTTTAAAAAAAATCTTGAACAAAACGAGGAGAAATTCGAACCAAACCTAGAAGCCATAGCGATTGTTCACATTGGCACTGACAATGAGGTCAAAAGGACATAAATCAGCATTCGTGTGGACAAAAGCAGTAAAGAAGATGATTAAGGATTTGACTATGTGTCAAGGTGTACAGATGGTTGGAAGCAGTATCATTTGCAGCAGCAGAAATTCTATCTTTGTACACTCTAATGGGAGTTCGACCAAAGAATGCCGTTTGTCATGAAATGTTACAAAATGAATGGCCTGAGCCTACAACAAGAAGTTTCATCAGCGTACATTTTGAGGAAGGGGGCAAAGCATTCAACCGAACTTTGCCACTACAAGACGAAGGCAAAAGCAAATATGTTCCAAATCAGAAAGGGCCGTTCATTGTCCAAAAGGTATTACCTGGCGGAACACTTATTTTAACAGAAATGGATAGGCGAACATTCCCTCGACCTATCAACTCGGACATGTGCAAGAAGATTTTCATTTGATCATGCAAATTTTCCTTAGAAATTCATGTAAATGACGAAATGCAAGTCAGGCCCTCTTCTTTTACATTTAAAGCATTTTATCCCTACTTGTCCCCTTTGAGCCATCAGAATTGACAAATTTTCGTTTGGCAGCCCCTGAGAATTGCAAACCCCACACTGGGGCAAATTCATTTTGAAAAGAGATGATCCGAAAGAAAAGAAAACCCCACACTGGGGCAAATTTAGTTTTAAAAGAAAAATGCAAAAGTGAGAAAAATAAAATGCAATGAAAAATGCAAAGAGAAGAATTCAATCAAACTGGGGCAAATCTTCCTCGGTTTCGTTCAAAAATTGGAGATAATCTCAAAATGATGCAATCTCAGGATTATTTCACACCTTTAATCAAAATTTGCTTTCAAGCCTCAACTTTTCTTGAAAACACCCCACCTGACCTCATTACAAAAATCCAAAAGTCTTGGCTTCCGTCACTTGTTGTATTTCTGTTGGGATTTTTGCTAATCAATTGGCAGGTGATGTCCATAATGTCTTCGCCTAACCTCATAAGGGAAGTGCATTTTACTGATGTCAGAAATCTTTAACTCATGTGTCTGAGTCAATCATGGTCGAGATAGTTCATTGTTCTTTAGGTGAAAACCCGAAAGGGCGCCTCGAAAAAGAAAAAGCAAGCAAAAAGCAAAAAGAAGGAAAAGAAAGAAAAAGAAAAGACAAAACAAAAATAAAAAGGGTGGGGGCAACTTTGGTGAAAACCCGAGAGGGCGCCAAGGCAATTTTTCTCAACAGACGAGCACGAGAAGGAACAGCTGGTGACCTGGTTCATTTGGACCTTTTCCTCATTTTTGTCATACTTCTGCCAATATTAAATTCCAGAACAAAGATATCCAAAGATTTGAATATGATATCTGTTGGCCAAAACTGTGTTGCTTTGTAAAAATATTCTTTTCCAAATACATCTTTTCTCATGTGCTTGTATTCATGGCATTTTGTAGGATTAAGCATAGTTGGATGTGTTTTACATTCTTTGACATATTCATTCCATGCAGAACATAGGAAATCACCTTGCATATATTTTGATTTTTCATGCATCATTCTTTTACCATTGGATTCGGATGAATGATAAACCCTAAGGTTTGTGCAAGAATATGGGATTCAATCATCTCTTACAGTGAGTAAAATGCAACCAAGCTGCTACATGGATTTGGTGACAGGGTAAATGCGCACTTTTTTTGGTCTCCAGAATCGAAAGGTTTCAAAATTACAAATTCAACCAAGGCAGATACCGCAGCAAAAGTTGGCAAAGGCATCAAAAGACTCATGTTTACACGATTCTCAAGGCAAGCCGGATCGAATGATGGTGGCAAGTCCATTATTTCTTCTTTTCTTGCAGGAACGTTGCATTTACAAACACAAACAACCACACTTCTTTTCGCACCTGAATCGACGTCAGAAAAAGCTCTCCAGTAAGCAAAGACGAAATGATAATTTGGCAAAGGTTGGGTCATAAGGAACAACATCAGCTATCGTTCTAGCCATAAAGATCCAAATCTCCCTCTTGGTACAAAAATTTGAACTACTCTCAGGTAAGAACGCAATTCATTGTTTAAAAATCCCGTGGGTCTATCCCAATTTTACATTTCTGTTCGGGTCTATCCCATGGGTCTATCCCAATTTTAAATTTCTGTTCGGGTCTATCCGTGGGTCTATCCCAATTTTACATTTCTGTTCGGGTCTATCCCGTGGGTCTATCCCAAATTTAAATTTCTGTTCGGGTCTATCCCGTGGGTCTATCCCAATTTTACGTTTCTGTTCGGGTCTATCCCATTTAAATTTATGTCTGGGTCTATCCCATTTTACGTTTCTGTTCGGGTCTATCCCGTGGGTCTATCCCGTGGGTCTATCCCATTTAAAATTTCTGTCCGAGTCTATCCCGTTTGCACTTTCTGTTCGGGTCTATCCCGTGGGTCTATCCCAATTTTAAATTTCTGTCCGGGTCTATCCCGTGGGTCTATCCCAATTTTACATTTCTGTTCGGGTCTATTGTGAGGCCCCAGTCCGATCGTAAGTCGATATTAGGGTTAGTTGATATTCGGTATGAAAAAAAATAGGGTTTAATGGCTAGGAAGGAAACCCTAATTCGGTTAAGTTTGGAAATCCTAGCTTACGTATTATTCTTATAAGGTTCAAGCTATAATTTATATTCGGTATTCTAGTGTGTGCCTTGACATAGGTAAATATAGGATTTGTTTTAATTACAAAGGTTTAGTAAGTTTGAATGATTAGCAAACCTCTAGTGTTGCAATATTAGAAAGTTTAAGTGGAGTTTTAGTTATCGCCCGTTTTTTTTCGCATTTTCTTTATTAGAAAAATCTCCAGGATAATTTTCATGAGTAAATATGGGTTTTAGATGATTTTTCAAGTATCGGTTAGCTTTTGAGAAAATAAGAATATATATTGGACGTGGGACCCACTAGTGCGAAAAGTTCGGAAAAATTCGGCCAATAAGGTTAAGTTTCGGATACTGTGTAAAATTTATCGGGTGTTAAGAGATAAGTAGAGGAGGTGAAGTGATTGATGTGAGAGGTGACCAAAGGATAGAAATGCATTTAAAGAGGTGCCAAGTGTCACAATATTATTGGGTGGACTTTATGGAACACTATTCATGTTTTTGACTTTTGACCCATGGTTAAATATCTTAAAATTTACCACAAAATCACCATTTCTTTCTCTTCTTTGGCCGACCAAGCTTAAGGAAGAAAGGAAGAGAGCTCTTCACCATTTTAGCTTCCAACAAGCTCAAATCATCCAACTCAAGTGCTTAAGCTAGTTTCTACTCCATCAAATTCCTCCATTTGGTGCTAGTGAGTGTTTTAGTGAAGTTTTTTGGAAGAGCTAAGGTGTCCAACATCTTCCCCTCTCTTGTTTACTTGGTAAGTGAAGCTTAAACTTCCACCTACACCTATTGATGCTTAAGATATGATTAGTAGTGATTAAAGTGCTGAAATTTCTGGTTTTATCTTGGTTTGAAGTGATTTGGTGAAGTTTTGATTTTTTTTGATGATTTTTCTGGTTTAATTGGATTATGGTGTTGTGGTTGTTTATGATGATTGATAATGAGGGGTTATGACTCTAGTGGATGGAAATGATTGATATTTGCAACCAATTTTGGATTTGGAATAAATTTTGGAAAGTTAGGGTTCATGAAGCTACATTCTGCCCGAATTTATTGCACCATGTTAGAGGCCGAATTGGCCTTGGCTTAAAACATGAAAGTTGTAGGTATTGATGAGTTTGAAGTGCCTGAAAAATTTCAGGTCATTTGGATTTGTGTAGAGTGAGTTATGTCATTTTTACTGTTGCTGTCCAGGGTTGCTCAGAATGTGAAAACTGCGCTTGTAATCGTTTGTTTTGACTGGAATTGGTTTGGATTTTGAAGTTGGTGTCTTCTGATGAAATGTAGCTGGATGTCTTAGCTATCATATGCCTTTGGAATTTCGGCATTTGGACTTGTATAAACTGAGTTATACCGATTACAGTTTTGTGTGATTTGTAAACCTGTTTTGGTAATTCTGGGTTCGTATTTTGCATATTTGACCTAGTTGTGCTAGGATTTGGACTGAGTGACCTTCTACATTGTTGTAGCCCTGTTCCATAGCTTCGAAACAGTGGGTCTTACACCCCCATCCGATAACCGTAGTGAATTTGGTGCCATTACCGCATATTAAGGTCAAATACGGTTTGTGATCCTGTTTTGCAATTCTGGTATAGTGTCTTGCATTTTTGACCTTGTTACATTCAAAATTGGACAAAGTTTCCTTCTTAAACATTGTAGCCCCTTAAGTCCTGGATATCCCTGTAAATTTTCAGGTTAAACGGATTAGTATATCCTGAGCTATAAACGAAATACTCAGACCTGTTTTGACGGTCAAATTCTGTTACGTTTTTGGACAGTTTATGACTGGAACTTTGGCTTCACATTTGACTGGGTTACAAGCTGTTTGGGCTTGCGACCAAAACACCAAACTTATAGCCCTATATCAGAGTTTTCTAATGCCCTTGGAATTTCATGAATCGGATTTATAAAACCTGAGATATAGCCGAGCAAACAAGGCCTGCCCGTGAAAATGACCATTTTCTGGTCAGATCTGTTTTGGTCCTGATGACCAATTTCCGTTCCGAATTTGGATTGCCGACCTTCATGAAAGTTGTTCCATTTGGAATGAACTATCTAACTGCCAATTTTCAGCTCTTTTGACCATGTGTAGCATAGAAAACAGTTCGCACTCAAAACTGACCATTTGTGCATTGGCCAGATTTCGTAAGTGATTGTGTTTGGTTCATTTGGGACTGAAGCCTCCAGTTTCAGTTCTGGATGTCTTCATAACAGTTGTTGTTCATCCTTTAAGCTTCGATTTGGCATCTCATACGCCTTAATCCGATATTCGTAGCTCAACTTATGGGTAAACTAGAAATGAGTATCAAATCTGCCGTTTCCGTTTCCGTCCGTCATATTTACGTGCGCGCGTGTCGTTTTGCCGTTTTGCTTGTTTTGGGCATGTTAGTGGCCGTTTGTGATAAAATCTTCTATTTCAGACAGTGGTGAGCTAGGCGGAGCCGATGGGGCCCACTACTAGCGAACGCGCGAAGCGATTTTGCTTTCGTACTACTTTCGGTATTTTGAGTAAGTATTCAGGCCAGTTTGATGTGTTTTCTTTGCTATGTGTTTGAGATATGTGAAAAGGGTACTTAGGCGAGGGTGTACTTTATCGCACTCGACCTAAACCCTAATTTGAATGTATAATTGTACTTGGCATATGTATATGAACCTTTTGGAACCAAAACCCTTGAGCTTGTGGCTCGGGGCGACTTTCGAGTAAAGTTTGTGAATTTTGTGAAGTTTGTGAGTTCGTGGGCCCGATCTAAGACCTGTTTGGACTATTCGAGCCGGTTAGGGCTTGGTCGAAGCCAGTCCAACTTGGTCTGAGGTCACCAAGTTTGTAGGTTCATGTTATGAACCAATTTTGTGAATCCGGTTCACCGAGAAGGTGACCAAGTTTGTGACCCGAGCTTGTGACTCAAGCTCAAGTTTGTGATTTCGTTCGCCCGGGCAAGTTTGTGAGGTGACTGGCCAGTGAGAGTGATAAGGTGTCGGTGGGTGTACAAGTGAAGTTCTACGGACTATCATTTGCGGTCGACGGAGTGTCGGCAGGAGATCATACATGGCACATGAATTGGCTTTGGAGCCACCCGTATCCTTATTATATGATGTTGTTCTTTCTGCTTTTGTAGGAACAACATCATATAATAAGGATACGGGGATTTTGGCACTTACACTAGTGTAGTTAAGTTTGTTTGTAATAGTTGGACAGTTAGGATGTTTGTTTTTGCTTTGGTGGTTTGTATAAGGACCCTTCTTAGGGTCTATCTTCTGCTGGTTGTGGTTATAGTGTATTAGAGTGGTTTGACTCGAGACTTTTGAAGATGTAAATATAACTTTTGGGATTGTATATATTGTATATAGTGCTCTTTCGATCTATCTCGTTTGATTGCTTTAAGTTTTGAGTCCTGGCGCGAGCTAGGCAGGCGGCCCGCCAATACCCTTGGGTTCGCCCTTGGGAGAAGTGGGGTCGTCACATCTATCCCGTGGGTCTACCCCAATTTTACATTTCTGTCCGGATCTATCCCGTGGGTCTATCCCAATTTTACATTTCTGTTCGGGTCTATCCCGTGGGTCTATCCCAATCTTAAATTTCTGTCCGGGTCTATCCCGTGGGTCTATCCCATTTAAATTTTTGTCCGGGTCTATCCCGTGGGTCTATCCCATTTATCTTTCTGTTCAGGTCTATCCCGTGGGCCTATCCCATTTACCTTTATGTTCGGGTCTATCCCATTTAAATTTCTGTCTGGGTCTATCCCATTTACCTTTCTGTCCGGGTCTATCCCGTGAGTCTATCCCGTGGGTCTATCCCATTTAAATTTCTGTCTGGGTCTATCCCATTTACCTTTCTGTCCGGGTCTATCCCATTTAAATTTCAGTTCGGGTCTATCCCGTGGGTCTATCCCAATTTTACATTTCTGTCCGGGTCTATCCCGTGGGTCTATCCCAATCTTACATTTCTGTTCGGGTCTATCCCGTGGGTCTATCCCATTTTACATTTCTGTTCGGGTCAGTCCCGTTTAATTTCCTGTTCGGGTCAGTCCCGTTTTAAAATTCATATTCGGGTCAGTCCCGTTTTAGAATTCTTGTTCATTGGAATCACTTTGCAGCCGAATAATGCAGGTAAGTATTTGGTGTCTACTTCTTTGTCTCAAGTTTTTCCAAAACTCAGACAAAGAGGGGCAAAGTGTAGACTCCAAATTTTTAAATAATTTGTATGTTGCATCTAATTCATGATTTTGTTTTAGATTGTCTGCATTTTAGTTGTTACCTTTTTATTTGTCTTTTATTTGCTAATTATTTTTAGTTTTATTTGTCATATTAATTTTGTTCACGTTTTAGTTTTAGTTTTAGTTTTAAGTTTTAACGTAAAATTTGTGAAAAAAAAAGAAAAAAAAGAAGAGAAAAAGAAAATGGTTCACAAAATACGTTCATTTCTCTTAAATTCAATCTTTTGGCATTTTGTTTATTTTTGTTAATTTATTTTGAAAAAAAAGAGAAAAAGAGGAAATTGATGAAAAATGGAAAATTGTGCTTTGTTGATTCTAGTTTATTTAGTTTCTATCCAATGTTAATTAAATTATTTTTTGTTGTTTGTTATCTATTTTTATTACCAATTTTATTTAATTAATCTTTAAAAAAAAAAAAGTGTGTCGCGGCAGCAAGCTGCATTTATTTTTGCAGCTTGCACAAGAAGGACTGGAGCAGCCCCTTAGCTGCAAATACAGAGGAAGATTTGAGGGTTTTTAGGGTTGATGTCCCATATAAAAGCCAAGGAAAAGGCAGCCGCAAGGGGAGGTTTTCAGAAAAAAAACAAAACAAAAAGAGAGAGCCGAGAGCCGCAAGAGGGAGAGAGTTTTGGAGATAGAGAAAGGTGGGAACAACGGCTGGAGGTCTGAGAACAAGAAGGGAGGAAAAGTGAGGGTTGGCGGCGGAGAGGAGAGATGAGTATGAGAAAGGGAGAGAACCAACGAGAGCTTGAGGGCTGAACCAAAAGGGGAGGTTTTGACGACGGCTGCATAAGGAGATAGAGAGAAACAAGGACGGCTGAGCTTGGGAAGCAAAAACCGAGAGCCGCAAGGGAGAGTTTTTTGGGAGAGAAAGGTGGGCGGCTGAGTGAAAAAGGCTAGGTTTCTGAGAGGAATGGGGGGCTGAAACAGAAAAGAAAGAAAGGAGGCAGCAAGGGGTTTAAGGGAAAAGGGACGGCTGCAAATCTGCTGACTGAAAAAAAAAAAGAACAAACACCAGGGAGGCTGAGAGAGATGAGAGTAGAGGAACGACTAGGGTCAAGAAGGGTTGAGAATAGAATGAGATAGCGGCTGGAGGTTTTTGGGAGTGAGGCTGAAATCTAGTTGGACGAACTGGAGGAGAGGAAAGCTGAGCCAAGGGGGTGTCGAGGCTGAGGAAAAACAGAAAAAGAAGGAAGCTTTGGGCTAGATTTGTCGGAGAGGAAACCAGAAAGGAAACGAAACGAAAGTGAAAATCAAGTTGGCGGCTGGGCTGGAGAATCTGAAGGAAAAGGGAGAAGCCACCGACGGAGGGAGCTGGAACTGGTGGCAACCACAGAAAAGGAACCCGCCGCCACCATTGTTGCCGAAAGCTTCATCAGAAACGGAACTTGCGACCTGTTGTTTTGGTTCATAGTCAGCTCGTTAGATTCCTTAGATCGAATCTTCTGCTGCAACAAGATTGAGTCTTTCGAGCATGTTAGTTTCCTTTTCATTTTGATTGCTGAAGTCGTTGCTAATTTGGCATGCTGAATTTTGTTTGATGCTTGATTTGACGCATGAGCTGTTATACCTTTGCTACATTTTGTGCACTTTCAAAACTGTTGGGATGTATGTTAAGGTATTGGCATCAGTGGTGGGGAAACACTTACACTTAATAGGTTGGGTTTAAGATGGTTGTATGAACATGCTTCATGAGTAAATTGCAGCAGGCTCCATCTCCCAAAAATTGTAGGAACTTTGCTAATGTTTTTTTTTGTGTTGTATAAAGCTGCGTAGCTCTCATGTCTTGATTCCCTCCATAGTTCATGAATTGGGTTTCCTCACTTTGTTAGCACATTTAACCTTGTGTCAATGATGATTGCCATCTCTCCGGATTGCCATCTCTCTGGACTCTAAAGTTGTAGCAGCAGCTTGCATAAGCAAAAGAAATTCCAGCTTTGACCGAAAGCTTTAGTTTGCATGCATGATAAGCTTGATAGGATTTTGAGCATGGGTTTGAGATTTAAAATGCTTGAGTGCAGCTTCCATGCGAACTGCCTAAGCTCAAAAGATTTGTTTGCTGAAGTTTCAAACCTTTGATGTTTTGCTAATTTTTCTGTTTGAATGAAGTTGCTAATTTTTCTGTTTGTCTGAATAAAGTTGCTAAGTTTTCTGTTTGTTGGGTCTGAATGAAATTGGTTGGTTTGGAAAATTTGATTACGGTTGTGATTAAGAAGTTTGAGCTTGAGAAGAAAGTGCAGCAGTCTTCGGTTGCTAGAGTATGTGAAGTAATTGCAGAAACTTGTTTCATGGCTATTGCATAGAACTTGCATGTTTTTTTTTCCCTTCTAAGTTTTCTACTTGTCGAGGTGATGGTAATGACATAGTTTGCAGCTTAGTTAAAGCTATGTATGTGAATTTGAAATCTGATTTTTTGGAAATAAGATGTGAGTTTGAGTTGGGTTTCGTTTGAGCAAGCAAGAGAGAAAATGTTGCAGAAATAGATTTTCTTACGTGAGTTGCATGAGCTGCATGAAATATATTCTAAAATTTGCACTTTAACCCCTCAAGTTTCCTTTTGTTCCCCATGACCCACAAATTTGAGAAAGCTAATCAATTGGGTCCCTGTGATTTTTGCAGCAATGCATTAGGGCCCAATTACATTCCATGTTCTTGCAATTAGGTCCTAAGGTGTTTGCATTTGAATCATTAATTGATCTTTATTATTTTGGGGACCTTTGAAGCTCTTTGATGATTCATTTTGACGTTGATTGTGATTGATTAGTGGTCGTTATTGGGTCCTAGAAATGCAAGTTTAAACCATTCATAGACCTTCATTCACTCTTGGATTCTTGAGATATAATGTTTGTTTGGACTTTATTTTTTTACTTGGGGACCTTTGAGTTTTTAAATGCTTCAATTAGGTTCAAATGATTTGAGTAGTGCTTGCATTTGGGTCTTTAGTAGATGTTATGCTTGGAGGTTGGATGATCATGCCTTTGCTTGGTTTTTAATTAGCTTTTTACTTCATTAAGTTGCAATTGGGGGAAAATTTGATGATTTGGTGGATTCCAATTGTTTTATTTATATCTTATAACTAAATTGGTGCGTTAATCCTTTGCTTTGAATGGTTTTAGCACATGTTATCCCGTTAGTTGGTGACTTAGCCCAGTTTAAGTCTCGTCCATTTAACACTACAAGAGGGAGCGGTATAATTCCTTTTATCTTTTTTGTTTCTCTTATGTGACTCAACGTGCTAAGTGAATTGCATGCCTACTTTGCTTTCCTAGCCTTTCCTTAATTCCTTTCATTTACGTCATTTACTTTCATTTTCATGAAGTTATTCTTTTAATGGGGTATGTGTACACCTCTTGGCTTGTAATAGATAGGACTTTGGCGAGCAATTTGGTCCATTTTCCCCTTCCCCTTTTGTTTTAGTTAGTGAATGTAATAAGTTCATTAGTTTGGTTGCATGCCTATGTGTTACGTGTTACTTGCTTTATTAGGTTTTGCATCTAGTCGAGCATGTTAAGTGTTACGTGCTACGTGTTTATGAGTGTTTGGCATGTCTACTAGCTTTCTGTAGTGTAGATGAATGGAATGGATGAATGTACGTTTCCACTAGTCCAACGCTAGTCGGAATTCATAGAATGGGCTAGTCCAACGCTAGACCCTTAGGGATTTCCCCTCGTTAGTACATGTTTGCATGTTCATTACATGTCATGCATTCTTTTTAGTTTTATCATTTTGCATGCCCCTCGAACCCCTTTTCCCTCCATTTTAGGATTTTTGCATTTCATGCTAGTTATAGGGTTCATTTGCTTGAGAGTCCCCTTAAATATGGGATATAGACGAGTGTGGCTTTTTCTAAGCCTTAGCACGCTTGTATTCCCTCTATAAAAGGGCAAATTGAGTCACGATTTAGGTCTCCCCGTACCCAATATGCATGAATTCCCTAGGCTCATGCATTTTTTAAATCCACTCTACCATTTTATACCCTCATAACACTTTCATTTTTCCTCCCATTTTGCACACGTGCACCTTTATGTTTCTACACTTGCACACGAACACTTTTATCATCACTTGCACACATGCACTTCATATTATCATTTCACATACCGTACCTTGCCCGCTCACGCGCACATTTTCATTTACATATTTATTGTTTTTTATTACTTTTTTCAAATTCATGTCCTCACATTGCATACATGCGTTCCATTCATTTGCATCCCACTCGCATCATTCGTGACTTCTTCAAAGGATCGTTATTGGGCTTCACAATTAATGCGATTGGCACCACTCAACCTTTGAAGAGAAATTTCCCCAATACCCCTAGGTCTAGGGTTTGCATTCATGTAATACATCCAAATGTAATAAATTCTTTGGTTAAAATAAGAAAATCTTTGATTAAATCAACGCAACTAGCCTTGGCTAGATCGAAGGGGTGCCTTGGATTTTTATCCTTGCCTTCCCCTTCGTCAAATGTGACTCCCGAACCTTTTTCGTTGCTTTACGTGGGCTAGGAGTCGTTTAAAAGGGGTTTCTTACTACTTTTCTTTAAAAATTCATTTTTAGGTGACTTGGTACACCTTAACTCGTTACCAAGTGGCGACTCCGATTTTGATTTCAAAAACCCTTTTTAAACTACATTTTGGGTCAAATCGTCACATTCTCAAACCCCCATTTAGACCCATTTTTCTTTTAAATCAAAATTCATTTTCCAATAAAAAATTGAATCAAAATACATTTTTTAAAACAATTTATTTATTTATCAAAAAATGGGGCGCGACACTCATGCATCCATATTAGAATTGCCTAGGGTAGAGTCGATCTTACCCTAAATTAGGAAACACTATTTCACGAGGGGAGGGGTCCCAACCCTTTTTCCTTATCTGTCTTTGTTGCTTAATTGTCCAATGTGTTATGTGATTACGTGTTGAACTCACGTTTCCTTGTCTCTTGTCTTTTACATTCACAAACCCTAGCAAATAAGAGGTCTGGCATGACTTTCTTTTAGAACCTACCCTTGTAGATAGGCTATTGCACGTTTAAAGATTTTGATATATTGCATTCATAGATTAATGATTGCATATCATTCTAGGCCTACCCTGGCAGATAAAGGGTTCCTTAGGTCACGTTTCATTTCGAATTGCATTTTTTTCCTGCTTTAATAACTGGCATCATGCATTAAACCCTAGAAAGGGAATGCCATTTAGGGGATCCCGTGTTAGGAATAAACCTCCTCGTGTCTCGGATACTTAATCCAAGGAGACTTGCACGTTTACATTTTGTACCATCCAAAGGGGTGGTGCACGAGGTAAGGTAGGATCCGATCATTTTCAAAAGCGATCTTTGGAATATGAGCTTCTAATAATCACTTTTTGGCCATTTTATCAAAGTTGGTAAAAATCCCTTGCGCAAAGGACATTAATTTGAAGAAATTCACAAATGATTCCTCCTATTGAGACGATAAATAAATTGAGGCCAAAATTTGATTTTAGAAGGCTCATAGGCTAATGCATCGTAATAAGGTTTTTTGAAACTACCAGTGGATGGCTTGATTTTTAATAAGCTCCTAATTCCATCCATTCCATTGGACCATTTCATTCATTAATTTCATCCAGTCTATTTTTATCAATTTGCCTTCAATTCATTTGACCAATTTACCCTTTTTAGGGTCACCTGGTCGATTTTTGAATAAATCGTCAATTCATTTGACCAATTTACCCTTTTAGGGTCACCTGGTCGATTTTGAATAAATCGTCAATTCATTTGACCAATTTACCTTTTTTAGGGTCATTTGACCAATTTACCCTTTTAAGGGTCATTTGACCAATTCACCCTTTTTAGGGTCACCTGGTCGATTTTGAATAAATCGTCAATTCATTTGACCAATTTACCCTTTTTAGGGTCATTCGGCCGATTTTTGAATAAATCACTAATTCAATTTCATTCATTTGGCCAATTTACCCATTTGTAGGGCAACCGAGCCGATTTTGAATAAATCAAGTTTCGTTCAATCTATTTGATCAATTTACCCTTTTTAGGGTGATCTGATTAATTTTGGATAAATTAAATTTCATTCAATTCATTTGACATGTTTCCCTTTTAGGGTAATCCGGTCGATTTTTAATAAATTGTCAATTTCATTTGACCAATTAGGATTTCAATGTCGAATTTCAAATTGGGAAACCTAGACAATTTTGAGAAAACCATCCATTGCATCCAGCCATTTGATCAGTTGGGGTTTTGACCCGTGCTTCACTGAAAAATTTGTCAACGAATTCCGATCTCTTCGATAGGAAGTTTGTCAAGGTCAAACCCGTGCGTTTTTGCAAATTCTTGTATCGATCAAAAGTGATCAATCCATTCGGACGTTGATCTCATTTTTACAAATGTCTCTCGTCACTCCAATTGACCAAATTTTTCAAAGAATTATTTTTCACTCAATGAGTTGATTAGATCCATCAGGTATGGTATAGTGCCTATCCTAGAGGATTGCATTTTCATGCTAGGCCTACCCTTGGCACAAAAAGGGTCCCCCCATAGGACATGCATACCGATTTTATATTCTTTCTTACTAACTCAAGGTATTTTTCTTTTGTTTCCCCCTCCCTTGCATTCATAAAAATGTTTCAATAAGGCGAAAATATTCTTCTATATCTGATAATTTTGATCCAATAAAGCTTGAAGATTACAAGTATTACTTGATTCTTGGGCAGACATTGCCACGAAAACATAAATGATTTATCTGGAAGCTCTACGCTAAAGCCTCTAAGAGATGTTGTAATTGTCTTCCAAAGGGAAATTCTATTTATTTGATTTGTTAATACATTTTGTTCCAAAAGAAAAGGAGATGAAAAGTGTATATGAGGAGCCCTTTACAAGTTTCTCTTTTCTCATTTGTATCATAATTGAATGAGGAATTTTGTTTCAAACTGTTTCAGCAATAAAATTTTTGGACAATCATTGTCTTGTGTATATTTATGTACATTTCATTCTTTATTCTTATTCATTGGAAATTTCATGATGAATTTTGAGAAATAAGATCAAATTGAGATTTTTTCAACCTATAGTCGGAATTTCACAAGTGTTTACTCTCTAAAATCCTCATGTACACTAGGATGGTGATCCGAGCTATACAATAAGAGTGCTCAGAAAAAGGTGAATGGTCACTCCAAAGGCCTCATGAGATACATTTTCTCCTTCACTGTACAATTTATATTTTGCCCATTTCATTCAACCCCAAAATAAAATCAGTCCCATTGATTGATAAATTGCAAATTGGGGCAACCTCTGCTTGAAAATGTTCACTGTGTCTAATTATATTCAATTCACATCTAAATGAAAGCAAAAATGTGCATTATTCTTATTTGTTTTGAAAATTTGGAATGATACTTTGAGCATTTGTTTCTCTACCTATACACATTTTATCATTTGCTCTCCCATTTGAGCCTTTGAAAGAGTAATTTCGTTTCAAATAAGAACCCTAATGATCACTACCCTTCATTGGAAAATTTTCAAATATCAAAAGAGGAGTGGATTTTCAATGACCATTTCGCTACTTTGGTTGTCATGAGGTGTAAGAATGATACTTTGGCCGTCATTTCTACAACCTAAACACTGATCATCCCTTGCATCCTCATTTGAGCTAAGAAAATTGGTGGTTCTTTTCGAGTGCACTTATGATCGCACCCCACATTGGGGAAGGAGATTGGGGATTTTTGAAAAAGAAAAAGAGAGAAGGGGAAAAGCAAAAATGCTAGAATAAGGAGGGAACCACAAAATTGGGAAAATTTGATTCCACTTGGGTTTCAATTTTCGAAAAGAAAGAAAAGGAAGATGATTTGTCCGCACGGACCGCCTATGTTTCACAAATATGGATGAACAATGGTCTTCCTCAGACAGTTAATTCAGATACATGCAAAAAAATTTTCCCATTAACGAAAGTTTCCTTTCAGAGTTATTGTAAGGGACGGAGCAAAAGTCAGGCCCTCTTCTTTTCCAATCAAACATTCTATCCCTAGTTATCCCTTTTGAGCCATCAGAATAAATTATTTCGTTTGGCAACCCTTGAGAATCGCAAACCCCACACTGGGGGCAAGTTTGAAATGAAAATGGAAAAAGTTTCAAGAAGTGAAAAGTGACAATGCAACAAAATCAAAAGGAAAAGAGAAAAGAGAATCTCAGTTCAAAAAATAAACTGGGGCAAATTTTGTGAAAGTTCAAAAATGGCAGAAAGCCAAAAAATCAAAAGAAGAAAAAAAATGAAAGAGAAAAAGCCTCAATTGAGCATAAACTGGGGCAAAGTTCTGATTTAGCCCTAAAATAGGGTTGACGCAACAATGCGATCTCAGATTCTTCAAACCATTTTTAAAATCTGCCTTCAAGCCTTAACTTTTCTAAAACACCATACCTGACCCCATTACAAAAGCCGAAAGTCCTGACTTCTGTTTTTTGCAATGGCCTTGTCAAGAAAATTTCTGATGCCGGAAAATTTTAGCTGTATTTCTGAATTGCCTGGGTATGTGGTTGACTCTACTCACCATGTGAAAATCCACCAAGTTGAGGGAAAGGAAAAAGAGGCAAAAAGCAAAGCAAGAAAAGTAAATACAAGAAAATGCAGAAAAATTCGACGCTGAAGTCCCTGGTGAATGATGAGAAGAATACAAACAAAGTCTGAGATTTTTGAGTTCAAAATAGGGGCAATTTTGAAAAATGCGATCTTCGGTGCAATGTCCTTGAAAGTTTTATTCTTTAACTATCGTTTTCAAGCTACATTACAAGCTAATAAAGTCCATCGTTGACTTATTCCTTCATGACAATCCAAAGTGAGTATTATGCTCATAAGAAATCCATCAATCATTTGTGATCTTAAGGCTATAGCCTGTTCCCACATGATTAGTTATCGTTATCCATATTATTGCAAGCCTATAAAGCTCAATATGTGGACTACGTTTTCTTAAGAAATAAGGGTGACAAACTCTTTACTTTCACTAAGATGTGACATTGAATGGATTACATACAATTCGGGCTCAAAAATAAGACAAATCTTGACCTCCCATTTCCAAATCAGAAATAACGCCCACTTGATCGGTCCTGAAAGATGAACCAACTGGAAATTGTGACCCATTACCCAAAACACCAATGCCAAGGTGAGGAAGAAATCTTCTGTGATCTGATTTTATTTCAAGAAATTCATCATTGAAATTTTCTTTTAGGAAACATGGTTTCTTACAGTGTTCAAATAAATTGAAAGTCATCCAGACAAGTTTTTGCAATTAAATGGCCCATACTGGGGCAAAATTTTATTTGTGAGATTTCATGAAATAAGCCCACACTGGGGCAAATTTTTTATATAGTCCATTTGAGGATTTCGTCAAATCAATCACACTACTCTTTCTATAAATAGTAGTTGCAATATTTTGAAATTCAAGTGCATGTCATACTTTGGTAAGCCCCTGTGCAGGTATCCATGGTTGAAATCAACGAAAGAGTATCTGGTGATGTGGAAGGCTGATGTCGAAAAAAGAGAAGAAAGAAGGGAAAAGGGCCCTACACTTGGGGCAAATTATTTTTGAAAAGATTCTCTCAAAAAAAAATCAGAAAATTTCAAAAGTCAAAAATCAAGTTCAAATTCTTGTTTCTTGGAAAATCAAATTTAATTGCTTGTTTCTTGGCAAATCAAATTCAATTTCTTGACCAATTGGATGGCAGGACTGGGTTTTATCCCACTGACCATTTGCAAGTTCACGTTGGGCCTGGACTTTGTGCCGCCAAACATTCACAATATCACGTTGGGCCTGAGTTTCGTGCCGCCAACATTCCAAACATCACGTTGGGCCTGGACTTCGTGCCGCCAACTTCACAAGATCACGTTGGGCCTGGACTTCATGCCGCCAACTTCACAACATCCCGTTGGGCCTGGATTTCGTGCCGCCAACATCCCATTGGGCAAGCTTGGGTTTAATCCCACTGACCAATTCATCACACTGGGGCAAATTATTTTGACAAGTCTCTCTCAGTCAAAAAAAAAATCAAATCAAAATCTCAATCAAAAATCAAAAAATCAAAAAATCAAAAAATCAAAAAAATCAAAAAGTCAAATCAAGTTCATCAGGGCAGGCTCGGGTTTGATCCCACTGTCCGATTGTCAGGACATTTCATTTTCATAGCCACTGGAGCTGAGGTTAGTCCCGCCAGTGAGCATTTCATTTTCATAGCCACTGGAGCGTGTGGTTTGTCCCGCCAGTGAGCTTTTCATTTTCATAACCACTGGAGCTGAGGTTTGTCCCGTCAGTGAGCATTTCATGTTCATAGCCACTGGAGCTGTGGTTTGTCCCGCCAGTGAGCATTTCTTTTTTCACAGCCGCTGGAGCGTGTGGTTTGTCCCGCCAGTGAGTATTTCATTATCAGCCACTAGCCGTGGGTCAGTCCCACTAGTGCGCATTTCATTTTCGTTAGCCACTAGCCGTGGGTCAGTCCCACTAGGGAGCATTTCTTGTCATTCGCCGCTAGCCGTGGGTCAGTCCCACTAGCGAGCATTTCCTTTCGTTAGCCACTAGCTGTGGGTCAGTCCCACTAGTGAGCATTTCCTTTCGTTAGCCACTAGCCGTGGGTCAGTCCCACTAGTGAGCATTTCCTTTCGTTCGCCACTAGCCGTGGGTCAGTCCCACTAGTGAGCATTTTCTTTTCGTTCGCCACTAGCCGTGGGTTAGTCCCACTAGTGAGCATTTCCTTTTTGCACCGCCACTAGCCGTGGGTTAGTCCCACTAGTGAGCGTCCCATGATTTTATGTTTATTCGGGTCAGTCCCATGATTTTTACATTTCTGTCCGGGTCTATCCCGTGGGTCTATCCCATTTACGTTTCTGTCCGGGTCTGTCCCGTGGGTCTATCCCATTTAAATTTCTGTCTGGGTCTATCCCATTTACATTTCTGTCTGGGTCTATCCCATTTTAAATTTCTGTTCGGGTCAAGCTCGTTTAAATTCTTGTTCGGGTCAGTCCCGTTTAAATTTCTGTTCGGGCCAGTCCCGTTTAAATTTCTGTCTCGAGTCAGTCCCGATTTTAAAATTTCCTGTCAGAGGTCAGTCCCCATCGTTTGAGACGTTCACCGCCGAATAATATAGGTAAATATTTGGTGTCTACTTCTTTGTCTCAAGTTTTTTCAAAACTCAGACAAAGAGGGGCAAACTGTAGACACCAAATTTTGGTGTAATTTCATTTACTGTTTATTTTTTGTTTTTTATTTGTTTTATTTGTCGTGTTCGTTTTATTCGATTTTTAGTTTTTAGTTTCTAGTTTTATTTCTATTTTTAAGTTTTTAGCATAGAATTTCTTGAAAGTGAAAAAAAGTGAAAAATGATGAAAAATGAAAAAAGTTTGAAAATGGCAATTTTGTTGTTTTAGTTTGTTTATTTTGACGTAAAATTGTTGTTTTTTATTATTACTAAGTGTTTATTATCATTATTGTTAAATTACTTTAAAAAAAAAAAAAGACAAATGCAGAAAGCTGCGTTTTTGTCGCAGCTTTGCAAGGAAGACCTCGGGCAACCCTTAGCTGCAAATATGGAAGAGATGTTCAAGGCTTTAGGGTTGGCTGACCTCTTATAAAAGAAAAAGAAGGGACAGCCGCAAACGGGGGGGAGAGAAAGGATTGGCGGTGAGGTTTCTGGGGGGCATCGAGTTTCGGCTAGAAAAAAACACAGAAAAGAGAGCAAAAATGGAGGGGGTTTCGTCTGAGAGCTAGGAGAGGAAGAAACCGAAGGAAAAACAGAGAAAAAGCAAAAGAGGGACGAAAGGCTAAGGAAAACAGAGAGGGAGGCTCTTGGTTGGGGGCTAAGGAAAATAGCCGACAAAAGAAAGCTACGGAGGTTTTTGAGAAAAACAGAGGGTAAGGGGATAAAAAGAAAAACAGAGGTGGCAGACGGAGGGCTTTGGGGGCTGACAAGGAAAGAAAGACTATCGGCTAGAGGCAAGAGAAATCGAAAAAAAAAGAGGAAAAGGCTGGGAGAGTCAAGGTAGGGCGGCGGTGGAATTAAGGGGGCCAAGAAAGAAAAGGAGCCGAGAGAGGGATGGTGGCTAAGCAAAAGGGGAAGAAGGAAAAAAAGAAAAGCAGCGGCGAGGTTGGAGGAAACAAAAAACAGAGCCGGCGGCGGGCGGAGCAAAATGGATGAAAAAGGCTGGGAAAAAGGAAAATGAGGGGCCGGAATTTTGAGGAGCAACAAAGGAGAGAGAGCAGAGAGAAATTGGACGGCTAAGAAAATGGGGGAACATCGGCTGAAAAGGGGGGCAGAGGGAAATTAAGAAAAGGGGAGGAATTGAAGAGGGTTTCGTCGGAGAACCAAAAAGAAAAACAAAACAAGAAAAGAGGGAGGGGGAGAAAACAGAGTAAGGTTCCGGCTGAGCGGACGAAGAAACAAAAACAGAGCAAGAAAAGGGAAAACAAGAAAACCAAAGCGGAAGGCTGCGGGCTGGAGGAACTAAGTGAGGGAAGAGAATTGGTGAAAAGTCAAGGGAGAAGACAGAGAAGAGGTCCGCGGCTGCAAACGGAAATGGAGGAAGAAAATTGCGGCAAAGTGAAGGACGAACTTGGAAAACAGAGCAACCAGAGCCATCACCATTCCGTCAGGATCGGCTACTGTCGTCCACGAACCTCCACTGTGAGAGAGCACTGTAAGTAATCTTCTCCTTTACGTTTTGGTTTCTTGTTCGAATACGAAGCTCTGAAAGCTTTTGGAGCATGTCCGCCGATGAACATGCCATGTCTGCTGTTAGTTTTGTTGTTTCAAATTTCCCGTCAATTGTTCATGGTATTTTCTGTTGATTGAACTGAAATTTTGGGTTTTGCTGAAAATTTTGGGGCGGGTTTAGCGTCAATTGAGCGAAATTTGCTGAAAGTTTTGGCATGCCCACTCATTGTTTGTTAGAATGTCTGATTGAATTTTCTGATTCAATGATGATTGTCTGCATTTCCGTACGAGGAAACTGGCTAAATAACCCAATTCCTTTTCTCACGCTCGAGAATTTTCGATGCATTGCCGCCTTACCATTTTGCTATTCCTTTCGCTGCCATTGTGTGAATTTGAATTAAGGTTGGGGGGGAATTTCTTGCAGGTTTCATTGTCTGATTACGAATGGTTGGAATTGAAATTAAATTTTGATGTTGTCGACCAAAAAGGGAGCCAAAATGCTAAATTGATGTTAAGCTCGCTGGAGAAGACAATCAATTGTCTAAAATTGCATTCTCAGCTCCTTCATTGTTTGCTTCCGCTATGATATAACCCCAAAAGTTTTAGAGCTTCATAATTTGCCCCCAAATGGTTGTAATTCTGTCAATTGGGTCCTTACTTTCATTACATTGGAACCCCTCAAATTTCCCCCTTGTGCTGATATGATCCGGAGAATTGGAAAAAGTGAACTTGTTTCTCCCTTTTAGATTTTAATCATCTTTTAATACGCATGAGCAGTCTTTTAATCAGATTAATTCTTGATTGTGGGTTATAATTGGGGTTTAATAACCTTAGTTGTTTTGTTTATATATTGTTGGGCTTAGTGTTATGATTTAGGATTTGGATAATAATATTTGATTGGGTTTGTGCAAGTGATTTGGCTTATTTTATTTGGATTTTTGGCTTGGACCTAAGGAATAAGAACCCACTCCTTTTGTTGGGTTTGCTTTGTTAAGAAATGAAGGCCAGCCCACCTAAGGCCTCTGGGCTTTGCGACGGGCTCAAGGAGCTTTCGGCCCACAACAAATAAAATGGCCCAGTGGCCTTGTCTCTTAGGAGACCAGAAATGAAGTTGCAAATCAGCCCCTGCATTTTTCCTTAACTATACTGTGGCCCTGGAAGCTTTTCATTCCTTTCAATTGGGTCCCTAATGTAATTGCACATAGGTCCCTAAACTTTGTTTTTCTTTAATTTTGGCCCCAAAATTTTGTCAATCTTTGCAATCAAGTCCTTTCTTCTCTTGACTTCTTAAATGTGGGTTGTTGACATGATTTAATTGATTCAAATTCGTGTTTATTTTTATCCTTTGTGATTATTTGTCAAATAAATTGGTGCCTTGACCCTTTTTATTATTTTGAAGCTAATATCTCATTTACTCGATTTCCATTGCAAGGGAGGTAACTTCTATATTCTTGCGTTATTTTTCCTACGTGCTCCTACGTGTTATGTGAATATACATGTCTACTTTGCTTTCCTAGCCTTTCTTTAATTTCTTTTATTTATGTCATTTACTTTTGCTTTTTATTTAAGTTATTCTTTATGGGGTATGTGTACACCTCTTGGCTTGTAATAGTTAGGGATTTAATTATTTTATTCCTTTTCCCCCTTTTAGATTGTAGTAGGGTCTCCCTAATGTAATAGATAGGGCTTGGAGGAGCATTCAATGAAGACCTATCATGTGCCTAGCTAGCAAATGTAATAGTTAGGCCTTTAATTGTCTTATGTGTCTTGCATGCTTAGTTGCTACGTGTTAATTTGCTTTGTTAGGGCCTTGCATCTAGTCGAGCATGCTAAATGTTATGTGCTATGTGTTTACGAGTGTTTGGCATGTCTACTCGCTTTCCATGGCCATGAATGAATGTGATGGATGAATGTACGTTTCCACTAGTCCAACGCTAGTCGGAATTCATAGAATGGGCTAGTCCAACGCTAGACCCTTAGGAATTTCCCTTCGTTAGTACATGTTTGCATGTTCATTACATGTCATGCATTCTTTTTAGTTTTTATCATTTTGCATGCCCCTCGAACCCCTTTTCCCTCCATTTTAGGATTTTTGCATTTCATGCTAGTTATAGGGTTTATTTGCTTGAGAGTCCCATTAAATATGGGATATAGACGAGTGTGGCTTTTCCTAAGCCTTAGCACGCTTGTATTCCCTCTATAAAAGGGCAAATTGAGTCACGATTTAGGTCTCCCCGTACCCAATATGCATGAATTCCCTAGGCTCATGCATTTTTAAATCCACTCTACCATTTTATACCCTCATCACACTTTCATTTTCCTCCCATTTTGCACACGTGCACCTTTATGTTTCTTCACTTGCACACGAACACTTTTATCATCACTTGCACACATGCACTTCATATTATCATTTCACATACCGTACCTTGCCCACTCACGTGCACATTTTCATTTACATATTTATTGTCTTTTATTACTTTTCCAAACTCATGTCCTCACATTGCATACATGCATCCCACTCGCATTATTCGTGACTTCTTCAAAGGATCGTTATTGGGCTTCACAATTAATGTGATTGGCACCACTCAACCTTTGAAGAGAAATTTCCCCAATACCCCTAGGTCTAGGGTTTGCATTCATGTAGTACATCCAAATGTAATAAATTCTTTGGTTAAAACAAGAAAATCTTTGATTAAATCAACGCAACTAGCCTTGGCTAGGTCGAAGGGGTGCCTTGGATTTTTATCCTTGCCTTCCCCTTCGTCAAATGTGACTCCCGAACCTTTTTCGTTGGTTTACGTGGACTAGGAGTCGTTTAAAAGGGGTTTCTTACTACTTTTTCCTATTTTTTCTAAAAATTCATTTTTTTTAGGTGACTTGTTACACCTTAACTCATTACCAAGTGGCGACTCCAATTGTTTCAAAAACCCTTTTTAAACTACATTTTGGGTCAAATTGTCGCATTCTCAAACCCCCATTTAGACCCATTTTTCTTTTAAATCACAATTCATTTTCCAATCACAAATTGAATCAAAATACATTTTTAAACCATTTATTTATTTATCAAAAAATGGGGCGCGACAGGTTCCAAGTACCAAATCAATCTTAAATTCTATTTTCCTCTCTAGCAGCATCGACTTCAACTCGTCAGTGAAAATATCGAAAAATTCATTTACCGCTAACACATCCTCCAGTTTCACCTTATCTCCAAAAATATTAATTAGAAAAGCTAAGTAACCCTGCGCCCATTTATTCAATAATTTCCTAACTCGAATTCTTGAAATAAGTGCAAACGAGACTAGTTTACCTCTCACATCCAATCTTAGAGTTGTCTCTCCTGGTATATAAAACTCCACCACCTTAGTCTTGCAATTCAATTGAGCATTATAACGAGTCAACTAATCTATTCGTATAATCACGTCATATCGCTTGAGGTCTAAACTTATCAAATCTACCACCAACTTCTGTTCTCCTACACAAACCTCATAATTTTTATAAATCATGTTAGTAATTAGGCTTTGATTCCCAGTAGGTGTTCTAACTTCTAAGTCATAGGATAATTTAACAGGATTTATATCAATACCGCACATGATGAAGACAGGATTTACAAAAGAATGGGTTGCTCCAGGGTCAATTAAAAGCTTAACTAAGCGGTGGAATACAGGGATCGCACCTTCCACCACTTCAAATTACTCGGGAGCTTGCTGATAGTTCAAGGCATAAACCCTAGCAGAGACTCTTGGTCTACTCCCACTGGCAGTAGGTTGCTTAGGGTTTGACTTCTTTGGCTACGAGCCCTCATTTCCTTCACGAGGTTTAACAGGACAGGCTGCGATCTGATGGTCAGAACTGCTGCAACGGAGACATTTCTTCATCTTTTGCCAGCATCCTCAGTGTGGTTTGCCTTACCACAATACCCACAACTCACCCGAGGAGCTGGTGCATGGCCTCATTGTGAGGTATTCCTCTGTTGTCCTCTCCCACTTTGAGCCCTTTTTGATGGAGCTCCTCTCGATGCCCCTGGGATTCGAACTCTACTCGTTCCTATTCCAAACTTAGGAGGTGGTACATTTTGATCATTTCGTCCTATAGTACTATTAGATGCACCTCGTCTCTTTGTTTGAAAAGTCCAAACTTGAAATCGGGCATGCTCCACTCGTTGAGCTTTCTCAAGAGCATCCTTAAACGTATCAATTTGAGTTGCGGCTAAATCTTTTTGGATTTTCACATTCAAATCCTATACAAATTATCTTATGCATTTCTGCTCAGTAACCACTAGCTTCGGAGCAAATTTAAAGAGTCTGGTGAACTTGGTTTTATATTCTTCCACACTTGAAATGCCTTGACGCAGTCTGATTAATTCATCCTCTATTTTCTTCTGAATTAAAGGCGGACGAAATTTTTCATTAAATTCTTTAGTGAATTTAAATCAAGTATGTGGAATTTGCTCCCTATCCCATTTTGCCCTTACTATGTTCCACCAGGAATGGGCAGCACCTTCCAATTGGAAAACAGCGAAAGTCACTTGTCTTTCCTCAGTATAGTGTAATGCAGCAAATATGTCCACCATTCTTTCAAACCAATTCTCGGCAATTTCGGGATCTGATCCTTCAAGAAATTTAGGAAGAGAAAACTTTTGAAACCGTTCTAGGGCCCTATCCTCACCTACTTCAGGGTCCCTTTGCTGATTACCAGGCATTTGACCTTGCTGGTTAACTAATCGGGCTAATAAATCAGTCATATGATTGATAGTCGTAGCTACCTGGTCCCCTACTTCAGCTCTAGATCCTTAGTTTTGATTTGCTATAGATCCATGTTCCTCTTCTTGATCCCGGACTTGCCTGGGTCCACGCCCACGCCCTCGACCACGTTGTCGTCTACCCTCCATTATTCCTCACCGGTTTAGGGTCCAAGTATTATAAATAAGGGGAGGGGTAAGTATTTGTATATAATAGATACTTATTCATAAATAGAAAGTAAAAAAAAATAAAATCAAAATCACGATAGACAAGTAAAACACAAAGCATTTAAATGCCAAAATCGAAACAACGTCAAAGTCAAAATTGAAGTCAAAGTCAAAGTGAATACACATTCAAGGACTAATATCAGTTATTTACAAGTTAACAAGGTGTAGACACCAAATTTTTAGCATAATTTCATTTACTATTTAATTCTTAGTTTTTATTTGTCGTGTTAAGTTTTATTCACTTTTTAGTTTTAATTTTTATTTTTTATTTTATTATTTTTATTTTTATTTTAAATTTTCTTGCATAAAATTTCTCGAAAAAAAAGAAGGAAAAAGAAGGAAAAATCATTCAAAAATATGCTTTAATCGTTTTAATATAATGTTTTCTCGAGAAAAAAAAGAGAAAGAAGAAAAAAGAGAAAAACGAGAAAAACGATGAAAATGGAAAATGAAAAATGGAATATTGCAATTTTGCTGTTTATTATTTCTAGTTTATTCATTTTTTATCCGATGTTAATTAAATTGTTGGTTTTTCATTTAATTTTATTACCATTTTGTTAAATTACTTCAAAAAGGAAAAAAGGGAAAAGAAGGAAAAAAAGAAAGAAAATTAGCATTTTGTTAGCATTTCTGCATTTATTTTTTATTTTTTATTATTTATTATTAGGTAATTAGTTATCTATATTAATTAGTTATTTAAAAAAAAAAAAAGAAAATATGTCGCGGCATGCACGCTGCAATTTTTTACAGCGTGCAAAGGACAGCCACAGATGCCCTTTGGAAGGCTGGATTTGAAGGCAAGGGGAAGCCCTTCATCCTCACCATTCGGGAGAGGGTTTATGGATTAGTGAGTTCATATAAAAGGAACAAGAAGCAGCAGCCGCAAGAGGAGAGAAAATCTGGAACGTCTAGGAGAGAAAAAGAGAGAGTTAACGGCTAAGGAAAACTGAGAAGGAGAAAGCAGAGAGCTCTAGAGGTTTTGGGCAGGCAGAGGAAAACTAAAAAAAAAAGGGAAGAAAGGGAGATAAGCAACTGAGGGTAGGTCGGCTAGGAAGGAATAGAAACGGGAAAACCAGGGATAAGGAAGTCAGAAATCTACGCGTAAGGAAGAGAAAAACTAGGAAAAGCCGGGAGTTTGAAAGAGAAGAAGAAAGGGAGGTTGCTGGAAGGTTGTTTACGGCTGAAAGAAAGATAAGCCGGAAGGATTTCAGCCGTGGGCACGAAGAGAGATTCGTGGTCAGAAGGAGGTAATCGCGTTTATCAACATCGCTCTTTCATTGACGCTTCTTGGAAAGGTTGGCCGAATCATTCGAGCCCTTTCTCCATTCTTTGATTAAGGTATCGTATCCTTCTTTTAAAGTTGAAAGATCTCTTCTTTAGTTGTTTGCTTGTATTTCTTTGCTGTGTATCGGTTCTGTTTTTACTTCAATATGAAGGATGGTTCTTGTTTAAATACCGATAAGTCTGGAATTTAGGTAATGAGTTGGTATCCGGCATGTTTGTGTCTGGGCTAAGAGGAAATTGCAGAAAGTTTCCAACTTTGGTTGTGGTTTGGTTTGAGATCATAGTTTTGAGGTTTGGTTGAGAAGTTGGCTGTGTTTGAATGAGAAAACTACACCTGATGGACACTTCAAGCGTAGCTAATCACAGTTTGAAAATTGTACAGCTTTGTTAGTTAATGTTACATGATCTTTGGTATGAATTTCTGGTATTTTAAACACAAGGATTTCATGGTGAGAAGTGAGATGAATGCTTGGTGGTCAGGGTATATCAGTTGCTTGTGACATTAAAATGTTGTTTGTTTGAGATGAATGAAAAGAAAGCCTTTTTTCGTAGCTTGCATGCAAAATACTTCAAAAAATTGCAGAAAACTTGCGGCATTTCTTCTCTTTCCTTCCATTACTGTTTTGCTGTTTACTTTTATCCTTAATGGTCAGCCCCAATTCTTTGTTTCCACCCTTCAATGAAGTTGTATGTTTAGTCGATGATGAAGAGGTAGAAACCTGCTATATGACGAACCTTTTTGCATGATAGAATGAGTAGAGTTGTGGCTGGAAAATTGCCGCAAGATTGGAAACCAAAAAATGCAGCAGTTTGGTTTGTTTTGTTGCAGAAGCTTTTTGCTTTCTTTTGTTATATGAAATTTGCATGAAAATATTCCAGCTTTGCATGTGTTTCGGTTAAATTTTTAAAACCATGGCATGTATGACGAGTTTGATAAGAATTGGAAATTGGAACTTGTTTGAGTTGAAATGCATGAATGTAGCTAAGCTGGAACAAGCAGAAATGGTTTTAACTCGGTTTATGTTCCCTTGGTCAGTTTCTTCTTTTTTCTTTTTCTTTTGGCTCATGGTTATCTTCCTGCGTATATGGAAGCTGAGACATTGCAGAAATGAGCTCATGAATAAGTTCCAACTTGCTAGCTTTTCATAGTTTTTCTTTCCTCTCTTTGTTGGCATGTGACGGCTCTGTTTCGTTTGTTCTTGAGCTGTGTGGGCTGCTAAATGGTTTAAGTTGCAGCAAGCATCTTCATGGGTTGTATGATGTTGCCTTGAGTTTTCTTGTATAGATGTCCAATGTTTTGGTTGCTTTGTGGTCCGATTTTTTAATATGTTTTGCTGAACATTTTGGGTTTGATTGTGTTGAGCGAAGATTGAGAGCCTCTGTTGTTTCTTTCTTTGTTCTCTTGCTTGGATACTCTGTTGGGATCACTAATGATAGATGATTATGGCCTAAGTTGATGATTTGGGATTCCTATGAGTTGGGTTGGCAAACAAATGAACTTTGTGCTTTTTTTCTGGAATGAAATACGCATGTTTGAAGCTGCAATGGATTGCAGCAGGATTTTGCAGAAGTAAAGAAAGTTTCAGTTTTTTCTAACGTATGCATGCATGGGAAAATTCTGAATGTAGCACTTTGACCCCTCTAGTCTCCCCTTATGCCACTATGACCCAGAAAATTGAGAAAATTAATCAATTTGGTCCCTATGATTTTGCAGCAATGTCACAAAGAACCAATTACATTCCAATCTCTTGCAATTGAGTCCTAAAGTATTTGCATTTGAACCATTACTTGCCTTTTTCTTTGCTCTTAGACCCTTGAAGTTCCTAAAAATGTTTAATTAGGCTTGAATGCTTGGTTAATGTTCGCAATTTGGTCCTTGGCGACTTCATTTTTTCCACTCGATTGTTTGTTTGCTTTCATTTGTTTAGGTGGTATTTAATGCAAGAGTTTAAGAACTTTGTGTTCAAATGAGCTTGTGTTCGCCTAATTTCTTGAATTTTCTGAAATAAATGGGCTTTGGCCTTTTTCTTGCTCTTTGACTTTCAAAAGTTTCTAAAATGTTTCAATTGGCTTTGAATGGTTGATTAATGCTTGCATTTGGGTCCTTGGTGGATTCCTTTATTGGAAACTATGTATTGCTTGATTTCATTTAAATTGCAATTAGGAGAGATTTGGTGACTTTGTTATACCTTACTATTTGAGGTACCGTGACATTTTTATTGTTTTGAAGCCATTTTTCTTTCATTTGGACATCGTTCAAAGGGGGTGGTATAATTTCTTTTATCCCTTTTTGTGTCTCTCCTATGTGATCCAACGTGCTAAGTGAGAATTGCATGCCTACTTTGCTTTCCTAGTCTTTCCTTAATTCCTTTCATTTATGTCATTTACTTTCATTTTCATTAAGTTATTCTTTAATGGGGTATGTGTACACCTCTTGGCTTGTAATAGAGCTTGTAATAGATAGGGCTTTGGCGAGCAATTTGGTCCATTTTCCCCTTCCCCTTTTATTTTAGTTAGTGAATGTAATAGATTCATTAGCTTGGTTGCATGCCTATGTGTTACGTGTTACTCGCTTTATTAGGTTTTTGCATCTAGTCGAGCATGTTAAGTGTTACGTGCTACGTGTTTATGATTGTTTAGCATGTCTACTTGCTTTCCATAGCCATGGATGAATGAATGAATGGATGAATGTACGTCTTCCACTAGTCTAACGCTAGTAGGAAATTCATAGAATGGGCTAGTCCAACGCTAGACCCTTAGGGATTTCCCCTCGTTAGTACATGTTTGCATGTTCATTACATGTCATGCATTCTTTTCAGTTTTATCATTTTTGCATGCCCCCGAACCCCTTTTCCCTCCATTTTAGGATTTTTGCATTTCATGCTAGTTATAAGGTTCATTGCTTGAGAGTCCCCTTAAGTATGGGATATAGACGAGTGTGGCTTTTTCTAAAAGCATTAGCACGCTTGTATCCCCTCTATCAAAGGGAAAATTGAAGTCACAAAATTAGGACTCCCGTTCCCGTTTTGATGCATTCCCTATAGAATTCATGCATTTCACTCATTCACTACCACATACACCTCTACTTTATATTCTAAACCTTTTTTCCACATTCTCACTTCACACTACTTTAATTTTGCACGTTTTCATTCAACTACTTACACTTTATACTATTCACTCGCACACATGCACTTTATGTTATCTCACATATATTTTCACATTGTTATTTTACTCACCTACTTTGTAAATCCATTCGCACACTTTCACTTACACACTATTATTTTTTATCACTTTTTCACTTTACACAAATTCACATTTTCACATGACATGTATTCATTCACTCATTTTTACGTCATTTAGGATTACGTGTGACCTCTCCAAAAGGATCATTATTGGGCTTCACAACTAATGTGATTGGCACCACTTAACCTTTGAAGAGAAATTTCTCCCAATACCCCTAGGTCTAGGGTTTGCATTCATGTAGCGCATCCAAATGTAATCAATTCTTTGGTTAAAACAAGAAAATCTTTGATTAAATCGCGCAACTAGCCTTGACTAGGTCGAAGGGGTGCCTTGGATTTTTATCCTTGCCTTCCCCTTCGTCAAATGGACTCCCGAACCTTTTTTTGGTTTACGTGGACTAGGAGTCGTTTAAAAGGGGTTTCTTACAACTTTTTCCTAAAAAATCCATTTTTAGGTGACTTGGTACACCTTAACTCATTACCAAGTGGCGACTCCCATTTTTTCAAAAACCCTTTTTAAACTATAATTTTGGGTCAAATCATCGCATTTTCAAACCCCCATTTAGACCCATTTTTCTTTTAAATCACAATTCATTTTCCAATCATAAATTAAATCAAAATACATTTTTAAACCATTTATTCATTTATCAAAAAATGGGGCGCGACACAAGGTCAAAAGTATCAAACACAGGGTCCAAAAGTACAGACATAGCCCATCAAGCCATATCATACAAAAATCAAAGTAAATAGTCAAAAGAAAATTGTATAACCACCAAGTCACCACATCCTCCTACCCTTCCTATTTACAATGTTCAAAATCATCCAAAATGATAAACTAACAGTCAAGACTTAGTCCGTTGCGAAACTAGATGACCTTCCATCCTGGGTAGGTTCAGCTCCTGAGTCGTCTTCCACGTTTGAAGCCTCATCACTTAATTTCCCAAGTAGATATCCACAAACATTCAAGATGGACTCAGCTCTAGCCCTCACCTTCATCGCTCCCTTAACCAGTTGCTCATGGGCTTCTCCAAGTTGTGCACAAAGATCATTGATCTTTTTGTGGCCCTCAATCATGTTAGCCTCATGTTCCACAATCCTGTCAGTTTGCACTTTTATAGTTCCCTTTAATTGATTCAATTCAACTTCAAATTTAGCATTAGCATCCGCTAGCACCTTCCTTTCCTTCACAACGGTCAAAATTACGTGGTTGGGATAGGTCTAGGTATGTCGACGCTCGCAATGCCGGTTGCGGTTGGCTAGATTCCAATGTACGGCAACTCCCCCTGACCTGATCTAGTACCTAATCATCGGTAATGTATCACGGGGCTTCTTACCAACCTGACTACTACTAGGGCCACTAGGTCCGTCCATCCTACACAAAGTATAGATAAAAGATTAAGTATTCTTAACAAAAAGAAAATTATCACATATAATCTTAAGGTCAAAAATTTCTAATACGCCCAACCCAATACAAACCTAGGGTCTGATACCACCTATGACAGCCCCACCTCTCTTTAGGGCGAACCCTAAGAATTAACGAACTGCTTGCTCAACTCTCGCCGGGATTCAATCAACTAATGAACTAGCAACCAAGAAAATTAATGAAATATCTTCGAAGTAAAGATTACAAACCATAATGGAAATATAATCGTCACGCCAACTTTCTAAACTTAGAATATAGAGTTAAATGTCAAACTTACAATCCCAAACTTAATTTACATAATAAGTGCCAAACTTACAAATTCAAACTTACGAGAGTCAAAGATAAAGTCTTCTAAACAAAAGGATTACAACCCAAAGTACAAGTTCAAGATAAGATTTAAGGCCAAGCAGGTTCTTGACCATAGTCCCATCACAGATCTATTAAGGAAAACAAAAGGGAGTGGGGTAAGCTAAAGTTCAGTGAGATTCCAAATAAACATGTAGGCACATGACCAATTAGAGACTTAACATAAACAAGTAAACACAGTATGATACTGGAACAATTTAATCACAATTCAATTTAAGGCTGCGGGTGGCTTCCAAAAGTCAAATCCACTTAAGCTTGATCGTATCGAGAATCCATTGACTCTCCATCAACATTTGCATTTAAAGAATTTAATGTCCGTAGAACACCACTCTCTCTAAAGTCCGTCTACCAGTCATCCCCTTACAGGGCCCAAACACCTCAAATAGTATACTTAGGTAATACTTGAGTATACCAATTTCCGGATTTCAGTAAATAGTCCCCAGGGTTCATCGGTCTTCTCAACCAAGCCCTTGCTGGCTCGATACAACAGACTCACCTACGAGATTAGGCATCCAAACAGTCACAGTAGTCGATGGGATATCACCCAAATGGCGTTTAGTCAAATATAGAGAAATTACATCTTAAATTATCAGTATACAGAGCCTCAGTAGAATCGAAGGAGGTCGAGTGTGATAAAATACACAGTCACCTTAAGTTTGTCAAATCAAATGTTTAGATCAAACAATCACAGACCAAATATTCAAATATCTCACATAGACAGGTAACAGGCAGTGGAACACTCACCTGTTAAGAAATGCAGAATTTGTCCATCAAGTCTCGTGATTACCCTCACCTTCGTTTTCCAGTCCTAGGGCAACAAGTAAAAGTCGTTAATATCCTAGATTCATTTTCCAACCCAAACATAAGTTCATTAGGTGACCAAGTGGATCGTTAATCGACTCAATTTACCTTGCAAGTTTGACAAAAAATGTAGGAAAAGGTCATAAGAAAATGAGTTTGACAAGTGCAAGAAAGTTGAGCAAAAGGAAAATCTCATTCAAGTTCAAAAGGGTTTTCTCGAGTATAACAGTTGTGCTCATGCAGTCTCTCGAAAATGGCCATATCTCATTGTAGAAAAGTCAGAATCACACGCTGTTGGTGGCGTTGGAAACAAGACTCGAAGGGCTTTCCAATGGTATAAAATAAAAACTCTAGTTCCTCTCCTATCAATACTAGAAGTCCGGGGAAATTGATTGATTTTCCTGTTCTAATCGGCTCAGGACTTTGACAAAATCACCCAATTTACTTGCTCCATTTCATCCCAATTCACAAACAAGCTTAAACTAATGTTTAGCTAAGTTTTTTAAGCTTAATTAAGGTTCAATAAGTCACCAATATGAAGGAAAAACATCCAATCTGTGAGGCCTCAGTCCGTTCTACGTTGATATATTCATTAGTTGGGCGGTAACATTTGGTTTTGGGAGTATTTCGAAAACCCTAAGTAGGGAGTAAGATTTAAACCCTAGTTTTGTATTCATACAAGTTTGAGTGGTGATTAAAGTTAGTTATGTTAATGTGTGTTTTCGTGTGGGTAAGTATAGGATTTAATCCATTTTGTATAGGTTAATTAAGTTCAAGAAGGTTAGAAACCCTAAGTGAGCAAAATCTCCAATGTTAGGATTTATTAGAAGTTTTAAGTTGGGTTTAAACCCTAATTTTGCCCTCGACAAAAAGGTTATTGTTTAATTACTTTTATGTGGGATAAAGTATGCTTAAGTGTAAGTGATTAAGATGAGAAAGTGATTAGTGAAGTAATTAAGTGTGATTGTGTGTTTTAAACTAGATTAAGCTAGAACCTATGGAGTAAATTGAAAGATTATCAACTGTTTGAGGGAACATGTATAAGAAAGAGAAAGTTGAAGTGCAAGGGTTAAAACAACAAATAAAGCATTTTATGTGATTGGTTAACCTTAAAAATATCTCCCAAAGTCTTGCCTAACTTTGACTAACATGTTGTCTTATGAGTTATAAGAGAAACAAGAGAAAACAAAACAAAACAAAATTGAGAGAAAAGAGAGAGGTAGAGCCGAGAGAGAGAGGAAGAGAAGGTGAGAAATTTTCTTCAAAAATCTTCAAGTTTTAGCTTCCATCTTGAGTTTGGATCTTGGAGTAACTACTTGGGTGCTTGGTTAGTGAAGGTTAATCATCTACAAAGCTTATTTGAAGGTATGCCTCTTGAAAGTTAAACTTTTGGGGGTTTTAATCTCTAAGCTATGGAAATGATGTATTATGTTATGATGATGGATTTGTATGGTGGATTTGATGTTTATATTGAAGTTTCATGGTTTAATTATGATGATGATGTTGCTGAAATTTTTTATTAAGCTTATGAAAGAATGAGGGTTTCATGCTAAACAAGTTAACTAGCTTTAATTTTGTGCTATGGAGATTGTAGTGGTTGTGTTTGATAATTTGTCTCAATTGATTGGTTGGTTTCTAGCAAAAATCTGATTTGGGTTAAGAAACCCTAGACTCCATTAGGTTAGTTTAGTTGAGCTTATGGCTTTTGAGTTAGGGTTTGTGTAGTTGGATGGTAAAACAAGTTCTATGGTGCAAATAAAATTTAGATTAAGGATTATGGTTAGTATTTGGTGATGTTGGGTTAACTTGTGAAGGAATTTTGGATCACTCTTAGACTGATATAGGTATGGTTGTTGGGTATCAAATTGGTTAGAAAAACTTGCATAAGAATCATAAGAACGGACCGTACGGTTGTGATGCGCAAAACCGGCAAATCTGGGAAATTAGGGCAGTTCAGGATCCGAACTTCGGCTTTGTTTTTCTCGATGTTACGTATGGATTCAGAAGTTCCTCGAAACATGAAAGTTGTAGCCTTGTAGGTCCTGAATATTCCTGGAAAAGTTCAGGTCAATCGGATTAGCGTACCCTGAGTTATAGATGAAATGCTCAAGCCTATTTTGCACACCAGATTCTGTGCGTTTTTTTTTTGTTTAGCCTCTGACCGTGCATTTTCCGTTTTGATCCCATACGATCTGGGTGTCGACTCCTTCATACGAAATGTAGATCTTGGTTTTAGCTTCGAAATGGTATAAAGTGCGTCAAAATCCGAGTTTCGTAACTCCGGTTATGACCAAAACAAGATCGATCGTCAGAACTGCCTTGAATCCGGACAGTTCTGACGGGTACTTTGACACTCAAATTTCGTTCTGTTCTGAGTGGATTCAGGTCTTGGCCAAAACATCAAAGTTTTAGCCTTATGTCTCAGCTTTCTAATGCCTTTGGAATTTCCTGATTTGGATTTGTGAGCTGGGAGTTATAGTCCAGCAAACATACCCTGTCCGTTACATTGGAGTGCAAATTCCTGGAACGGTTTTCTGCACTTTCGACCCATCTCTGTTCAGATCCGGAGTTAGGGATCTTCAAGAAAGTTATAGAATTTTCTCTTAGCTTCGTAACAGTACCTCATGTACCTTGATGCGACACTCATAGCTTCGATTAGGCTCAAAACAGTTTTGACGGCAAAATGGCTAGGCCGCCATTCCCGTTTCCGTGTGCCGTTTCCGCACTCGTATGTGCCGATTTTGCTGTTTTGCTTGTTTTAGGCATATTAGTAGCCGTTTATGATATTATGTGACATAATCTTCTATTTCAGACAGTGGTGAGCTAGGCGGAGCCGGTGGGGCTCACTACTAGCGAACACGCGCGAAGTGATTGTGCTCTTGTACCACTTTTGTATTTTGAGTAAGTATTCAGGCCGCTCTTACGTGTTAGTTGCTTATGTGTTTCGATATGTATGAAAAGGGTACCTAGGCGAGGGTATACTTTATCGCACTCGACCTAAACCCTAGTTTGCGCACATATTTGTACATGACATATGTATATGAATCATTTTGGAACTAAACCCCTTGAGCTTGTGGCTCGGGGTGACTTTTGAATAAATTTTGTGAAGTTTGTGAGTTTGGGGCCCGATCTCATGACCTAGATGGACTATTCGAGCCGGTTAGGGCGTGGTCGAAGTCAGTCCAACCTGGTTTGATGTCACCAAATTTGTGAATCCGGTTCACCGATTATGTGGACCAAGTTTGTGACCCGAGCTTGTGAACCAAGCTCAATTTCATTCGCTCGAACAAGTTTGTGAGGTGCCTGGCCAGAGAGGGTGATAAGGCATACGGTGGGAGTACAAGTGAAGTTCTACGGACCATTAATTGTAGTCGACGGAGTGTCGGTAGGAGATCATACATGGCACATGAATTGGCTTTGGAGCCACCTGTATCCTTATTATGTGATGTTACTTTTTCTGCTTTTGCTTTACTCTTACTGTGTAACTGTTGTTATGTGAAATTTATGCTTTCGCCCCTGTTTACTTACTAAGCATATAGCTTACCCCTTTACTTTTGTTTTCCTTAGCAGGGGCCGACGCAGGGACTTTTGGCACGTACACTAGTATAGTTAGGTTTGATTGTAATAGTTGGACATATAGTATGTTTGTTTTTGTTTTGGTGGTTTGTATAAGGACCCTCCGTAGGGTCTATCTTCTGCTGGTTGTGGTTATAGTATATTAGAGTGGTTTGACTCGATACTTTTGAAGATGTAAATAGAACTTTTGGTGGTTGTATATATTATAAACAATTCTCTTTTGGTTTAATATAGTTTTATTAGTTTTGTGTTTCGAGTCCTGGCGCGAGCTAGGCAGGCGTCCCGCCGATACCCTAGGGTTCGCCCTTGGGAGAAGCGGGGGCGTCACACAATCCATGGCAGGCCAACAAGGAGAAAAGAGAATAGTCCCAAGTTCACATTCACCACCAAACTCCATCCTTTCATTATTTTTAATTTAACCAACATTCCAAGAGTTATTTCTAAATTTAAGAGGGTTCATTAACATGCTAATACATCAAGGAAAATCACAAACAAAGTTTAGGCAAAGAATCAACACATGGCATGCCATACATCCAACCTTACTTCCACTTACTTAGTTCAAAGAATTTAACCACAAACAACATCAACCCAAAATCTAGTTTGTCATCAATACCTTAAACACTTGATATTAAACAATAAAGCTAGGGTTTAAGGATCAATTATCTCTCTTAAATGAAGTTTGAACCACCCAAAAGTCCACCAAAGCAAGAGTTCCAAGCTTGAATCACAAGCAAGCCTTGAAGATAGTTTACTCAAACTAACTAAGGTTCCTTCTCTTTTTGGTTTTCCTCAAAGTCCAAACTAGGGTTTCAAGCAAGAAAATGGAATTTTTCTTCTCTCTTTGGAGGTCAAGAAGGCTGGCCAAGGAAAGAAAAAAATGGAGCAAAAAAGGTTTAAATTTTGCTAATTTCCTTGGTCAATTTGTTTTAGTGGTTGGGACATGGCCCTATCTTGGCCAATTCTTCCCTTAAACTTTGCCAAATAATGTTTCTTCCCTCCAAGTGCTTCAAATGTCTAATTATCACCCTTAAACTTTCACATAAGGTCTCAAACATAATTGAAAGGTATTTGGTCCTAGTACATATAGTGAAATAAAATGATGCCAATTCAAGGAGATGTTACAATTCATGTAGAAAGGCAATGCAATGTAATGCAAGGAAATGTTACAATTCATTTAGTCTTAGGGAAATGCAAATGATTTAGGAGAATTTATAATTTTAAGTGAGGGTTCTCACAAAGCGTCATAGGTGTCAGCGAGCTGCACTGTTGGCCCATATAAACTTCTTTAGGCGAGAATGGAACAACTTTTGGATGCTTGAGTATCTTTGCTTTAGTAGAATGCATAAATAATATGACTTGGATAATGTTTCTTGTGACAGCCCCACCTTCCCCTAAGGCATACCAAAGGGGTTAGCGGACACCTGCCCAACTCTCGTCAGGACTATTGAGCAGTTAAATGAAATCGAAAACGTTCAGGAAGGTAATAGCGTGCTCAAACGATTCAAAGTCGCCAAATGGCAAAACGAAAATCGAAACCACAATGAATAGTGGTTGCCACGCCACTATCCAACCAGGAGCCAATCGAATACAAGTATGGCCATATAACTCGGGAAAACATTTCCAAACCAAATAGGATACATAAACAGTGTAAATAGTTTTATACACATACGTTTGTAATTTATAAATAAAAGAAAAATATTTGGATCCAAGTACATTCAGAGTTTCCAAGAATCGAGAAGTTTTACACAAGAATATGTATTAAAACTAGTTCAACTTGTAAATAAAAACATCACAGTCTTCAAAAGTTGTTCCCTGTAAGGAAAACAAAATTTAATGGAGTAAGCTTTCACCCAATGAGGTACTATCACTCAGGCATTCAGGGGTAAAAATCACAATGATACACTATTCAAATAAGTTCATCAAGTAAGCACACCAAACATCACATTCCAAGAAGATTTGTAAAAGGATACGGTCGGCTCTCAAGAGCCCTTTTCCACTTTTGGCATACTTGATCTCGCCTCATTGACGCTCCGTCAATATATAAAAGTAACCAATACCGTAGACCCCACTTTACTCCCATTTCCTTCCACCTCACATACCCCTACCGGGCCCGAACTCCAAACAGTTCAATAAATGGTAATACTCGAGTATACCGGAACCAAGAGTCTCATACTCAATGATTCCTTATAACAGTCCCCATGGTTTATCAATTTCCTCGACCAAGCCCTTGCTGGCTCGATTCAATTGACCACCAATGGGGTTGAACTCAGTGATAACAGTATAAGTCATTGTAGACACGTCCAAACGACACAGTTCAAGTATAATCAAGTTAATTCAAGTGATACAGTGAACAGTCAATTAAACCATAGAGTGCGAGAGTGGTAAAGTACACCCTCGTCTCAACCAGTATCATCAGTAAACGCAAACATTCCAATCATGTATCTCAAGTACAACAAAGCCAAGAAGTATCAATCATGTGAGTAGTACACTCACCAAGCAAACACATAGTGAAATCACAAGTTTCTGTCCAACGAGCGTCTCGAACCACCGTCACGGCCTAAAACATTCAAACAAGCACAATGAGACTTGCTTATGAGTCATAAACCAGATCCACATACTACTAGAGTAAAACCAAATAAAATGTACAAGTGAAAAATTGAACTAGGACATGTGCGGAAACGAAGGTTACGTTGAAAAACAAAAGACAGTTTTGACGTCATTTAGCAGAACGGACACAATTGGAGTTACACTTATTGGATTGGGATGTAATCTATACCGTTTCGAAGCTAAGACAGAGAGCTATAACTTTTATGAAGACTACTAAGTCCAGTTCTCACCATAACTAGATCAAATTTACCAAAACAACTCCAGATTTTCCAGTTCGAAACTCACCGCGGAATTCAACTGGCAGTCCTGATTCATTCACTCTTATCTCAGCACACACAACTCCAAATCAGGTAATTCCAAAGCCATTTGAAAGCTAAGATAAAGGCTATAATTCTTAAGGAGGCACCAACAACCAATTCAGCAATATTCGTGGTCAAACTAGCCAATTACACAAGCTGGTTATCAGTTTCGAACAAACACAGGGCAGCAGGGGTATTTCAGTCTTTTCTTAGGCTACGTTGCTCCGATTAGGCTGAAATGTTGGAAGAAACTATAAAACATCATTATCTACAACTTTCATGTTTTAACCTAAGGCTAATTCAGCCTCTAACTAGGTTTAGCAGTATCGGGCAGAATAGGGAAAAATTTGAAACCCTAACCTGGAAATTTCGGTTCAAAGCGGAAATTTTCCGAAAATAGCTACAATTTACGGACAATAGCTTCATTCTAAGCTATCCCAAGTCATCATCCATGGCCACACAATATTAAACATATGAAAATAGAAAAATTCAAGAATAAATATAAAAGCCACCAATCTCGACTAAAAGTCATGAAATCTTTCACCAAATCACATCTTTGACTAACACAAGCTACCAATTTAACATTAGCAAGACCGAAGAATGAACTCCTTCGCTACTCACCTAGCAACTCAAGAGAAGAGCCAACTAAGCACCTTTGTTTCTCAAACCACTTCACCAACTACATCAAGACCACTTAGCAAAGAGATTTTATGGAGTGATTTGAAGTTTTATCGGTTTGATTTGAAGATTGGAGCAAGATTATGAAGTAGGAAGTTGGAGGATTTTTTTCTTTTCTTGAGCAAGAGGTTCGGTCAAAGGGGAGCAAAATGTGATGAATTTTTGGTCAAATTTTGATTAAATGGTAAAGTAGGAAAGTTAGTCAAAGTCCAAGAATAAATGGCATGGTGACACTTGTCACCTTTTGGCCCTAAAGCTTATCCTTTTTCCGTCCAATGCTAATCCAAAAATAATACAACTAAATAACCTCTAATTATCTCTTAACACCTGATAGAATTAAACCCGGTATACACAACTTAACCTAATTGGCCAAATTTCACCGAACTTTTCGCACTAGCGGGTCCCACGTCCGGTATACGCTTTTAATTTCTCAAAAACCAACCGATACTAGAAAAATAATTTAAAAACCCTATTTGCTCATAAAAATTATCTAGAAAATTTTCCTAATAAAGAAAATACATAAAAGGCGTGCAAATAAATAAAATAAAGCCTAGAACATAAGAAAATTTACGGGTTCTCACACTCTCTTCCCCTTAAAAGAATTTCGCCCTCGAAATTTCTCACATTGATTCACGAACAGTTCAGGATATTTCTTTTGTATTTCCTCTTCCACCTCCCAGGTAGCCTCCTCTATCCCATGGTTTCTCCACCATACCTTCACCAAAGGAATGTGTTTATTTCTCAACTCTTTAATTTTTCGGTCAAGTACTTGTACAGGCTTCTCTTCATAAGTGAGCGATTGATCTATTTCGATTTTCTCCGATTGTAGGATATGAGATGGGTCGGGATAGTACTTCTTAAGCATCGAGACGTGGAAGACGTCGTGAATTCTGGATAGATTAGACGGTAACTCCAGCCGATACGCTACTTTACCCACTCTCTGGAGAATCTTATAAGGTCCGACGAACCTCGGTTGTAGTTTCTTTCCTCTACCCGCCGTGACGGTCCTTAACGGTGTGACTTTGAGGAAAACACGGTCCCCGATTTCGAACTCCAAGTCTTTTCTTCGATGGTCTGCGTAGCTCTTTTGTCGACTTTGAGCAGTTTGGAGTCTTTGTCGTATCAACTTGATATTCTCTCGTGCCTCATCCATCCATAGAATAGTTGTTGGATCCAGCACCTTTCTCTCACCGATCTCATCCCAATAAATCGATGACCGGCACTTCCTCCCATACAGTGCCTCGTACGGGGCCATTTGAATCGACGAGTGGTAGCTGTTGTTATACGCAAACTCTACTAAGGTCATGTGTTGACTCCAGTTACTCCCAAAATCCAAAATACAGGTTCTTAACATGTCTTCGAGAGTTTGGATTGTTCGCTCCGATTGCCCATTCGTCTGAGGGTGATAGGTGGTGCTTAAATTGAGTTTAGTCCCCAGAGCCTCTTGGAATTTCTGCCAAAACCTCGATACGAAACGGGGATCTCTATCTGAAATGATGCTCACAGGAACTCCATGTAGTCTCACTATCTCGTCCATGTACACCTGAGTTAGTTTCTCCATAGAATACTTCATGTGTTACCGGCAAGAAATGAGCCGATTTGGTTAATCGATCCACGATCACCCAAACGGCATCGTGTCCCCGTTGCGTTTACGGCAAACCTGAAATGAAATCCATTGTGATGTTTTCCCACTTCCACTCAGGTACCTCAAGAGGTTGTAGTAAGCCTGATGGTTTTTGGTGCTCTGCCTTAACCTGTTGGCAAACGAGACATTTCTGCACGTACAGAGCGATTTCCTTCTTCACATTATCCCACCAATAGGCTCCTTTTAGATCCTGGTACATCTTGCTACTACCCAGATGGATTGTATACGTGGATCGATGAGCCTCCTCTAAGATCTCCGTCTTTAACGCTTCATCTTTAGGCACCACTACTCGGTTTCGGTATTTTAGAATACCTTCGGGACTGAAGTTGAAGTCAATAGATTCTCCCTTTTCCACCTTCTCCCCCCATTTTTGCACCATTTGATCCCTCTTTTGAGCTTCTTTAATCCGCTCCAGTAGGGTGGATGTTACCCTAATATTGCCAAAAACCACCTTATGACTCCCAAGGCAGGGTTTCCACTCGCAAACAGATTCTAACACATCCCACTCTTTGATCATTAACCCTGCTACCTAAGCCTTCCCACTTAAGGCATCGGCCATTACATTCACCTTTCCCGGATGGTAGTTAATGGTGCAGTCATAATCCTCCAGAAATTCCATCCACCGTCGCTACCTCATATTCAATTCCTTTTGTGAAAAGAGGTACCTAAGGCTCTTGTGGTCTGAGTAAACCTCGAAGGTCACCCCGTATAGGTAGTGTCTCCATTTTTTCAGGGCAAAAACAACCGCAGGTAACTCAAGATCGTGGGTCGGGTAATTCTGCTTGTGGGGGTTTCAACTTCCTAGAAGCAAAGGATATCACATTCCGGTTCTGCATTAACATGCACCCCAGGCCTTTCCGCGATACATCGGTATAAACGGCAAACCCGTCTACCCCGTTAGGCAAGACTAAAACTGGCACCATAGTTAATATTTTCTTCAACTCTTGAAAACTAGCTTCGTATCTGACATCCCACACAAACCGACCATGTTTCTTCATCAAGTCGGTTAAAGGACCGGCCAGTTTGGAAAAATTTTAATAAAACGCCGGTAGTACCCAGCCAACCCTAGAAAACTACGAATCTCCGTGGGGTTTTCTGGCATCTTCCAATTAGTCACGGCCTCTACTTTCACCGGGTCAACCGAAATGCCCTCTTGAGAAATTACGTGCCTTAAGAAAGAGATTTTCTCCAGCCAAAACTCGCACTTACTAAACTTAGCGTATAATTGATGCTCTCTTAGGGTTTGCAAAACGACTCTTAGGTGTTGCTCATGCTCCTCATGAGTCTTGGAGTAGCCCAGGATGTCGTCGATAAAGACAACGACGAATCGATCTAGCTAGGGCTTAAAAACCCTATGCATTAAGTCCATAAAGGCAGCAGGGGCATTGGTCAGTCCAAAGGGCATAACTGCGAATTCGTAGTGCCTATATCTTGAATTGAAAGCAGTCTTCGGGATATCCTCCTTCCTAATCAACAGTTGGTAATACCCCTGTCGAAGATCTAATTTCGAGAAGACCACTGCTCCTTGCAACTGGTTGAACAATTTATCAATATAGGGCAGTGGATACTTATTTTTAACCGTTACATTGTTTAGCCCCCGATAGTCTATACACATTTACAGACTCCCATCCTTCTTTTTCACAAACAATACAGGGACTCCCCAAGGAGACCCTGTTATTCTTGGTTTTGATGATCACAAAAGTTTGTTTATACAGACCAAGAAAGTGAACACTTTGATCAGGTCTTGTTATTCTTGGTTTTGATGATCACAAAAGTTTGGTTATACAGACCAAGAAAGTGAACACCTTGATCAGGTCTGTTGGAACAAAGAAAGCATATGTTCGTTTATCTCCTGACTACGTTGCTTTGGATGTGGCAAACAAGATTGGAATAATATGAATGAATTTAGTCATTGTTTTGTTTCGATCAAAGATATTGTCTTTTAAGTATGTCTAGTTTGTCATTCTTGGTACTTTGAAATATTTCTCTAACCTTCTTCAAATACAAGTGTTTTCTGTCTATCCAAGAATCAGGTTCAAATATGTCATGAAATGCAAAACAACCAAAATGAGAAGCAAAAACAGGACAATCAGGTCGGACGGCCGAAAGGAAACTGTCGGACGTCCGAAAAGATAAAGAACATCAGGGAGGAAGCACCGTCGGACGCTCACAGGGAAGCATCGGACGTCCGGAAGGATCGGACGCTTGCCATCGGACGCTCATCAACCGCATCGGACGTCCGAAAAATTCCAAGATAACTTGCTAGCTCTCGGCCCAAGGTCGGACGCTGTGCTGTCGGACGACAAAAAACTCATCGGACGTCCGAACCTCAACTTGGCTATCATCGGACGATTGGTTCGGACGATGATTCGATCGTCGGACGTCCGACAGCCCCAACGGCTAGTTGACTCTTCAGCTGCCTTCTATCTGTTGGAAGCATTGATGAAGCCCATTTCTGGTTCCCTTTAAAATAAAACTGGTCTGAACGAAGTAGGAACTTTTGCACACTTTGTTTACAAGTTCTCAAGAGATATTTTAGCTAGAAAATAGTCTCCAAAGCAGATTTGTTTTAAAGTGGTGTAAATTTTTGTTGAGCATTTCTTTTGTGGTTGAAAGGATCTTTAGTGTAGCTTTGTTGAGGGTTTTCTGAGTGATTGTAAAACTTCTTAGCTTGACTAAGTGAGGCTTAGGGCAAGGAGGAAGTGCTCCCTCCATTGTACATCTAGTTGATCTTCTTTCATCAAAGAGAAGTTGTTCTTCCTAGTGTTTGGTCTTCAAGTTTGAGGATAGCTTGGTAGACACCTGGTTTGATTTCCTATTTTACTTTTCTGTTTAACAAAATTCTCATTGCTTTTCTATACTTGTTTTTCTGATCAATATTGCTCCTGTCTTCTAATCTACTTGGTTAATCATTACTAGAAAAGAAGGTAAATTTTTATTAAAGAAAAAGTGCATAAATTTGGTTAGGATTTTAATCAACCCAATTCACCCCCCTCTTGGTTGTCTTTGGGACTTACAATTGGTATCAGAGCTTGGTCTCCTTGAGATTAAGCTCTAACGGCTTGGAGTAAAGATGACAACCAGTCATGCTATGTTTGTTGAGGGGCAATCTGTTACTAGGCCTCCCATGTTCAGTGGCTCTAACTATGTTAGCTGGAAAGAACGAATGATTATCTTTTTGCAATCTATTGATATTGAACTATGGTTTATTGTGAGTGAAGGACCGCATGAAGCTAACTTTCTTGATGCAGATACAGAGTTGCTTCGGCCAAAAATAAGAGCTGAAATGAATGCTCAAGATAGGACTAACCTCACATTGAATGCCAAGGCCATGAATGTTATTTATAGTGCCCTAGATTCAAATGAATCAATCAGAGTAAAAGGCTGCAAATCGGCTAAAGAAATGTGGGATAAACTAAGAGAAATCCATGAGGGTGGTGACAATGTGAAAGAACAGAAAAAGGCCATCTTGGTCACGAAATATGAATCATTTAAAATTGAACCTCTTGAGGATATTGACAAAATGTATTGCAGGTTCACTGACTTGATCAAAGATCTCGAGGCGTTGGGCAAAGAGTACACCTTGGGAGAGAAGAACAGGAAAATTCTCAATGCCTTGGGCAAAGAATGGGAAAATAAAGTGACTGCAATAGAGGAGGCCAAGGATTTAAGTTCTGTGCCTATTGAATCTATCATTAACTCACTAACCTCTTATGAGTTGAAACTGAAATCTAAAGTGCAGGAGGAAGAGGATGCTAGAGCAAAGAGAAACATTGCTCTAAAGACTACTCAAGGTGAAGATGATACAGCTCACTTGGATGATGAAGACTCAGATGGTGATGATAATGATCTTGCTCTCATCACCAGAGGCTTCAAGAGAATCTTGAATAAAAGAAAGTTTAGAAGGGGAGGACCTAGCAATCAATTCCAGAATCAGCCATCTATCACAAAGTACAAAGAAAAACAAGATTTCAACAAAAAACAGTTGGACAAATGCTTCGAATGTGGACAGCCTGGACACTATGCAAACGAATGCCCCATGAAGAAGATGAAAGATGGAAAAGCTGATCGGAAGCCAAGATTCAACAACTTTCAGATTACTTGGAATGAATGCAACTCCGAAGGGAAAGTTGAAGAAGAGGAAGAATCAACTCAAATGGCCTTCATGGCTATTGGAAATAATGAGGTAACTTCCACACACTCTCAATCTGAAAGTGATAATGATGAAGATGATGATCTTGAATCTTTTGTTGAAAAACTGCATAATGCCTTGAAGGAATCTTATGATAAAAACAAGCAGTTAAAACAGAAAATGGCTTTTCTCATTCAAGAAAATGCAAGTCTTTTTTAACAAAATAAACAACTAAAGACCGACAATGAAAGTCTTGTGAGAGCCGGATGTAATGTTCAAGATGAGCTTGATAGAAAGACAAATATTTGTGAAATGCTGAAGGAAAGACAGGGTGATTTGAAAAAAAGAATGGACAACTTGGATGAGACTTTGAAAGCAAGAAAGCAGGAGTTTAGCAAAAGGAACATGTTATTTACCCATCCTACTACTTTTCAAAGAACATTTGCACACAACAAAATTGCACATGGTTTCACAACATATAGAAGAGGTGGATTGAGATATATCAAACCAGTACATGTTAAGGACTCTTCCATTATGTGTGGTTTTTGTTGTCAAAGAGGGCATTTGAAAGGTAATTGCTATGTGAAAAGAAATCTGAACAAAGGGATGAAGTGCATGTGGTTAGTTAGATACAATGCTAACTATTATGGACCCAAAAATTAAAAAGGGTACCAAACACCTTTTCTTTTCAGGAAAAATGCTCAAACAAGTCCAAATGGTTCATTGATAGCGGTTGCTCTAGGCACATGACCGGTGATCCTTCCTTGTTCATAAAGCTGAAATCAAAATCAAGTGGAAAGGTGACGTTTGGTGATGATGTGAAAGCTAAGACAATTGGAATAGGTGATGTTGGTAAGAATGGTGAAACATTTGTTCAAAATGTGCTCTTAGTTGATAACTTAGGTTATAACTTGCTTAGTGTTAGTCAATTGTGTGATAAAGACTTGTATGTGTTGTTTAAAAAGCATGAATGCATTGTAGTTGATTCCAAATATAATGTTGTGTTCAAAGGTAAGAGGTTTAATGACATATATATTGTGATTCTTGATAAAGTTGATTCTTCCAGCTTAAAATGTCTTAAAGTTTCAAATGAAGATCCTTGGTTGTGGCATAGAAGACTTTGTCATTTTAACATGGACTTACTAAAGGAAATTTCGAAAAAGGAACTAGTTAGAGGCTTGCTAAAAATCAGTTTTGAAAAGGATAAAATATGTGATGCATGTCAATTTGGAAAGCAAACTAAAGTTTCTTTTAAAACAAAGAAGTGTGTATCTACTTCAAAACCCTTAGAACTCTTGCATCTTGACTTATTTGGCCCTACTCAAATCTCTAGCTTGGGTGGTAAGAAATACTGTTTTGTGATTGTGGATGATTATTCTAGATACACATGGGTGATATTTCTTGCTCATAAAGATGATGCCTTCAAGAATTTTACTTCATTGTTTGCTAAAGTACAAAATCTGCTTGGGTTAAAAGTTGTTAGGATTAGAAGTGATAATGGGACGGAATTCAAGTATTGTGGTTTTCCAGAATTTTGTGATCATAATGGTATAACAATGAGTTCTCTATTGCAAGGACTCCACAGCAAAATGGTGTTGTAGAAAGGAAAAACAGGACTCTCCAAGAGGCTGCTAGAACTATGTTGAATGAATGTAGGTTGCCTAAATATCTTTGGGCTGAAGCGGTAAACACTGCATGTTATGTGATGAATAGAATACTCTTGAGATCTATTTTAAAGAAAACTCCTTATGAGCTGATTTTTGATAAGAAACCTACCGTTGGTTATTTCAAAGTATTTGGTTGTAAATGTTTTATTTTGAATCTAAAGGAACATCTTGGTAAGTTTGACAAAAAATCTGATGAAGGAATATTTTTGGGGTATTGTGAGAATAAAAGAGGATATAGAGTTTTTAATAGAAGGACACTTGTGATTGAAGAAGCTATACATATCACATTTGATGAAGCCAATGATGATAATTCCAAAAGTTTGTGTGAGGATGATGATGTAGGTGTTCGAGAAGGAATGGAAAAGCTATCAATTGGAAATGAAGGAAGTTCTAAACCAGCAGCAACTGAAATGGAAAATGAAGTTCATAATGATCAAGAAGAGGAAGATGAAGATAAACATGATGATCCACTCAAAGATCTTCCCAAGGCTTGGAAATTCAGCCAAAATCATCCAAAAGAGCTTATAATTGGTGACCCATCCGAAAAGGTAAACACTCGTTCCTCATCTAGAAAATTGATTGATAATTTTGCTTTAGTTTCTCTTGTTGAACCCAAAAATATCAATGATGTTTTAAAGGATGAAAACTGGATTTCGGCTATGCAAGAGGAACTTAATCAATTTGAGAGAAATGAAGTTTGGACACTTGTTGATAGACCTCAAAATCAACCTATCATTGGCACAAAGTGGATTTTTAGAAATAAGTTGGATGATAAAGGTGTTGTTGTAAGAAATAAAGCCAGATTAGTTGCTAAAGGATATGCACAAGAAGAAGGAATTGATTTTGATGAAACATTTGCTCCCGTAGCAAGATTAGAATCTATTAGAATGCTTCTTGCTTTTGCTTGCTTCAAAGGTTTCAAATTATTTCAAATGGATGTTAAAAGTGCCTTTTTAAATGGTTTTATTGATCAAGAAGTGTATGTGGATCAACCCCCGATTTTGAAAATACAAAATTTCCAAGTCATGTGTTTAAACTTTCTAAGGCTTTATATGGTTTAAAGCAGGCTCCAAGAGCTTGGTATGAAAGATTAAGTGGGTTCTTGATTGAAAAAGGTTTCAAAAGAGGTATTGTGGACACCATACTGTTTACTAAGCATGTGTTGAATGACCTTCTTATTGTGCAAATATATGTTGATGATATTATTTTTGGTGCTACTAATGAGTATCTATGTAAGGAATTTTCCACCACTATGCAAAATGAATTTGAAATGAGTATGATGGGAGAATTAAATTTCTTCCTTGGACTTCAAATACATCAAGCTCTTGAGGGAATTTTTATAAATCAAGCAAAGTATACCAAGGAATTACTGAAAAGGTTTGGCATGGAGGACTCAAAGCAAGTTGGAACTCCAATGTGCACTTCTACAAAGCTTGACAAAGATGAAGAAGGTAATCATGTGGATGAAAAGCATTATAGAGGTATGATCGGAAGCTTACTCTATTTAATTGCAAGTAGACCTGATATTATGTTTGCTGTTTGCTTGTGTGCTAGATTTCAATTGTGTCCAAAAGAATCACATTTGAATGCTGTAAAAAGAATTTTTAGATATTTGAAAGGTACATTAGACTATGGTCTTTGGTATGCTAAATCCAGTGAGTTTGCACTATATGGTTATTCGGATGCTGATTTTGGAGGGTGTCGTGTAGATAGAAAGAGTACTAGTGGATCTTGTCACTTTCTTGGAAATTGTTTAGTCTCTTGGTTTAGCAAGAAACAAAATGCAATCTCATTGTCTACAACCGAGGCGAAATATATTGCCGCTAGTGCATGTTGTGCTCAACTTTTATGGATGAAGCATACCCTGAATGACTATGGATTGTTGTATGACTGCATGCCTGTATTCTGTGATAATACTAGTGCTATAAATTTGACCAAAAATCCTATTCAGCATTCTAGGACAAAGCATATTGAAATAAAGCACCACTTTATTCGTGATCTTGTTCAAAAAGGTGAAATTTGTGTAAATTATGTTTGTTCTAAAGATCAATTTGCTGATATTTTTACAAAAGCTTTGCCATTAGATCAATTCATTCATCTAAGATCAAAATTAGGAATGTTCGAAAAATCATCATAAATCTTTTATTGCCTTCGGACGTCCGAAAGAGGATGAACGGACGTCCGATGATGTTCTTCAGCCATTTTCCAGATTGCGCCTGTTCGGACGCAGCTGTCGGACGCACAACTTCGTTCGGCCGTCCGACAGTGCAACGGCTCATTTTTTAAAACTACTTTCTTCCTCATTTGCTTCAGACTACTTCCATCTTATTTTCTCTCGGACGAAAACCCTCTTGTCTCCTACTCTCAAATTCGCATCATTCTGAAGCCCCCATTCCCAAATTGACTCAACCAAATCAGTTCCTGATCAATTGCGAGTCACTTTTCCTGATCATTTCACAGAATCATCTATCACTTCGCACATCCCCAAATTTTCCTCAAAACCCTATCTTTTCATAACCTTTCTGTCAAATCTTCTACAAGGTTTTTTGTTCCAAAATTTTTGTGCGATTCACTTCTCTACTGCTGTATGCATCATTTGCATCCTTCATCACACACATTTCACACAATGGTGAATCTAAGGGGAGGAAAAGTTACTGCCGGACGCAAGCATCCACTCAGGGATGAGGATGAGGATCTTCCTACTGTCAAACGGACATCCAAACGCTTCAAAAGAGGAGCTATCAAGGGTCAAATGTCACGGCCTACACCACAACCCACTTCTCAACCAGAATCTGGACAGGGGACCTCTTCTCAACCGCTTCCTAAATCAGTCCCTCTCCCTCCATTCTTTGATGATGCTGCAAAAGACAAATACGCCTGGATATCCCAGAAGGGTGTCATCCCTCAAAGAACTGTAAATCCCTCTGAATTTCGCTCCATAGGGTTAGAGTCCATTCTGAGTCTATTTGATTTCCAGAAATGGTCACATCTGATTTCCATGCCCAATGTCTACTATCCTGATATGCTGCATCAATTTTTTGCCAATCTTAGGAAAGGAACTGACCAAACTGAGATCATGTCTAGGGTAAATGGGGTAGACATAATCTTTGATTCTGATATTGTGAATTCCATTTTGAATACTACCATTGAACGTTTATGCAAAGATAAGGTTGCTAATTTCTTTTCCTATGAAGAGCTTCCTACTGCTGCAAATCATTTTGATGGGACAAAAATGTTAACCTATTTCAAAAGAAGTTTTTCCTCACCTGCTGATGCTAAATTGAATGATCTGGCCCCTGTGAATTTAATTGCCTTTTCCATAATTTCAAACCTGCTTGTGCCCACTGATGGGCACAGAACTGATGCAAACAAAATGGAGTTGTATCTATTTTATTGTTTTCGAGAAAAAATTCGTATTGATTTTGGTTTTGTCATGTGCAAGTTTTTACTTCGCTATGCTACTGACTCTCGAAGAAAACTATCCTATGGAAAGTTTCTTCAAAAGATTTTTGAGTTTTACAAAGTTCCAATTCTAGGTGTTTGTCCCAAAGAAGCATCTTCTTATGCCTTTACCAAAGCATATTTTGAAAGAAAAAATCTTATTTTTAAAGATAATCTGTGGGCATATAAGGGGGCATTATCTAGTGAACAGAGGTCTAAGATTGTACATGATCCTTCACCCATTTCACTCACTCCCATTCACCCTAGAAAGTCTGCCACTAAAGCATCTTCCTCTTCCAGTAATGAAGTAATTGAGCTTCTTCAAGAACTCAAACAGCATGTTCTTCTTCTAGAACATGGTCTCATGCTCACCATGTCTTCTGAGCAACAAACTGCTTTTCTTGACAAAAAGAATATTCTTTTTCCTCCACCTGTGGTTGAGGAAGTTTCCCATGACAAAGAGTCACACCCCACTGATCCAAGTTCATCAATTCCGGATCCTGGTTCTTCAACCCCTGTGACTCCTCATGGCACCTCTACATCAGATAAAGGCAAGGCACCAGTTGAAGAGGCTGCTGAAGATGATGAAGAAACTGAAGAGGAGGATCTTGACCAATATCAGCTCTCTCGGAGGACTCCTGGATCCACTTAGTTCATCATTTAGGACATTTGCATGTTGTTTGTCTCGTTTATGTGTTTGTGGTATTCAACAATGAATATGTAATGTAATGGATATTTTAAGTTTCTTTTGGTATGTTTTGATGAATGTTTAAATTCTGTTTTGATGGATGTTTAAGTACTGTCTTGATGGATGTTTGTCTATTCTAATTGTGTGAATATAATGAATTTTTTTTTTGGTTTTCATTGATGAATGTATTTGTGGATGTGTTGATGTGATTGGTTGCCCTTTGTGATGACAAAAAGGGGGAGAAGGAATGGAAATGATACTAATTGATTGATATGTTGGATTTGATGATGTTGGATATGTTGAATTGATTGATGGTTTAATTAAATTTGGATTTGGATGATGGATTGAATTGGTAATATGTTGGTTGTGAGTTGCTTAATTGTCATATTTTTGGAACTCGGTTGGGCAGCCTAGTGAGGGGGAGGTTTTCAAATTTTTTATGATTCACTAAGAAAGGGGGAGTTCTAGTCTATTTAGAAAGGGGGAGTTTTCATTGCAATCAATCAAAATTCATTTCAAACTTTTATTTTGTCATCATCAAAAAGGGGGAGAATGTTATTCTTGGTTTTGATGATCACAAAAGTTTGGTTATACAGACCAAGAAAGTGAACACCTTGATCAGGTCTGTCGGAACAAAGAAAGCATATGTTCGTTTATCTCCTGACTACGTTGCTTTGGATGTGGCAAATAAGATTGGAATAATATGAATGAATTTAGTCATTGTTTTGTTTCGATCAAAGATATTGTCTTTTAAGTATGTCTAGTTTGTCATTCTTGGTACTTTGAAATATTTGTCTAACCTTCTTCAAATACAAGTGTTTTCTGTCTATCCAAGAATCAGGTTCAAATATGTCATGAAATGCAAAACAACCAAAATGAGAAGCAAAAACAGGACAATCAGGTCGGACGGCCGAAAGGAAACTGTCGGACGTCCGAAAAGATAAAGAACATCAGGGAGGAAGCACCGTCGGACGCTCACAGGGAAGCATCGGACGTCCGGAAGGATCGGACGCTTGCCATCGGACGCTCATCAACCGCATCGGACATCCGAAAAATTCCAAGATAACTTGCTAGCTCTCGGCCCAAGGTCGGACGCTGTGCTGTCGGACGACAAAAAACTCATCGGACGTCCGAACCTCAACTTGGCTATCATCGGACGATTGGTTCGGACGATGATTCGATCGTCGGACGTCCGACAGCCCCAACGGCTAGTTGACTCTTCAGTTGCCTTCTATCCGTTGGAAGCATTGATGAAACCCATTTCTGGATCCCTTTAAAATCAAACTGGTCTGAACCAAGAAGGGACTTTTGCACACTTTGTTTACAAGTTCTCAAGAGATATTTTAGCTAGAAAATAGTCTCCAAAGCAGATTTGTTTTAAAGGGGTGTGAATTTCTGTTGAGCATTTCTTTTGTGGTTGAAAGGATCTTTAGTGTAGCTTTGTTGAGGGTTTTCTGAGTGTTTGTAAAAGTTCCTAACTTGACTAAGTGAGGCTTAGGGCAAGGAGGAAGTGCTCCCTCCATTGTACATCTAGTTGATCTTCGTTCATCAAAGAGAAGTTGCTCTTCCTAGTGTTTGGTCTTCAAGTTTGGGTATAACTTGGTAGACACTTGGTTTGTTTCCCTATTTTACTTTTCTGTTTAATTAAAATTCTCATTGCTTATCTATACTTGTTTTTCTGATCAATATTGCTCCTATCTTCTAATCTACTTGGTTGATCATTACTTGAAAAGAAGGTCAATTTTTTATTAAAGAAAAATTGAATAAATTTGGTTAAGATTTTAATCAACCCAATTCACACCCCCTCTTGGTTGTCTTTGGGACTTACAATTGGTATCAGAGCTTGGTCTCCTTGAGATTAAGCTCTAACGGCTTGGAGTAAAGATGACAACCAGTCATGCTATGTTTGTTGAGGGGCAATCTGTTACTAGGCCTCCCATGTTCTGTGGCTCTAACTATGTTAGCTGGAAAGAACGGATGATTATCTTTTTGCAATCTATTGATATTGAACTATGGTTTATTGTGAGTGAAGGACCGCATGAATCTAACTTTCTTGATGCAGATACAGGGTTGCTTCGGTCAAAAACAAGAGCTGAAATGAATGCTCAAAATAGGACTAACCTCACATTGAATGCCAAGGCCATGAATGTTATTTATAGTGCCCTAGATTCAAATGAATCAATCAGAGTAAAAGGCTGCAAATTGGCTAAAGAAATGTGGGATAAACTAAGAGAAATCCATGAGGGTGGTGACAATGTGAAAGAACAGAAAAAGGCCATCTTGGTCACGAAATATGAATCATTTAAAATTGAACCTCTTGAGGATATTGACAAAATGTATTGCAGGTTCACTGACTTGATCAAAGATCTCGAGGCATTGGGCAAAGAGTACACCTTGGGAGAGAACAACAGGAAAATTCTCAATGCTTTGGGCAAAGAATGGGAAAATAAAATGACCGCAATAGAGGAGGCTAAGGATTTAAGTTCTGTGCCTATTGAATCTATCATTAACTCACTAACCTCTTATGAGTTGAAACTGAAATCTAAAGTGCAGGAGGAAGAGGATGCTAGAGCAAAGAGAAACATTGCTCTAAAAACTACTCAAGGTGAAGATGATACAGCTCACTTGGATGATGAAGACTCAGATGGTGATGATAATGATCTTGCTCTCATCACCAGAGGCTTCAAGAGAATCTTGAATAAAAGAAAGTTTAGAAGGGGAGACCTAGCAATCAATTCCAGAATCAGCCATCTATCACAAAGTACAAAGGAAAACAAGATTTCAACAAGAAACAGTTGGACAAATGCTTCGAATGTGGACAGCCTGGACACTATGCAAACGAATGCCCCATGAAGAAGATGAAAGATGGAAAAGCTGATCGGAAGCCAAGATTCAACAACTTTCAGATTACTTGGAATGAATGCAACTCCGAAGGGGAAGTTGAAGAAGAGGAAGAATCAACTCAAATGGCCTTCATGGCTATTGGAAATAATGAGGTAACTTCCACACACTCTCAATCTGAAAGTGATAATGATGAAGATGATGATCTTGAATCTTTTGTTGAAAAACTGCATAATGCCTTGAAGGAATCTTATGATAAAAACAAGCAGTTAAAACAGAAAATGGCTTTTCTCATTCAAGAAAATGCAAGTCTTTTTTAACAAAATAAACAACTAAAGACCGACAATGAAAGTCTTGTGAGAGCCGGATGTAATGTTCAAGATGAGCTTGATAGAAAGACAAATATTTGTGAAATGCTGAAGGAAAGACAGGGTGATTTGAAAAAAAGAATGGACAACTTGGATGAGACTTTGAAAGCAAGAAAGCAGGAGTTTAGCAAAAGGAACATGTTATTTACCCATCCTACTACTTTTCAAAGAACATTTGCACACAACAAAATTGCACATGGTTTCACAACATATAGAAGAGGTGGATTGAGATATATCAAACCAGTACATGTTAAGGACTCTTCCATTATGTGTGGTTTTTGTTGTCAAAGAGGGCATTTGAAAGGTAATTGCTATGTGAAAAGAAATCTGAACAAAGGGATGAAGTGCATGTGGTTAGTTAGATACAATGCTAACTATTATGGACCCAAAAATTAAAAAGGGTACCAAACACCTTTTCTTTTCAGGAAAAATGCTCAAACAAGTCCAAATGGTTCATTGATAGCGGTTGCTCTAGGCACATGACCGGTGATCCTTCCTTGTTCATAAAGCTGAAATCAAAATCAAGTGGAAAGGTGACGTTTGGTGATGATGTGAAAGCTAAGACAATTGGAATAGGTGATGTTGGTAAGAATGGTGAAACATTTGTTCAAAATGTGCTCTTAGTTGATAACTTAGGTTATAACTTGCTTAGTGTTAGTCAATTGTGTGATAAAGACTTGTATGTGTTGTTTAAAAAGCATGAATGCATTGTAGTTGATTCCAAATATAATGTTGTGTTCAAAGGTAAGAGGTTTAATGACATATATATTGTGATTCTTGATAAAGTTGATTCTTCCAGCTTAAAATGTCTTAAAGTTTCAAATGAAGATCCTTGGTTGTGGCATAGAAGACTTTGTCATTTTAACATGGACTTACTAAAGGAAATTTCGAAAAAGGAACTAGTTAGAGGCTTGCTAAAAATCAGTTTTGAAAAGGATAAAATATGTGATGCATGTCAATTTGGAAAGCAAACTAAAGTTTCTTTTAAAACAAAGAAGTGTGTATCTACTTCAAAACCCTTAGAACTCTTGCATCTTGACTTATTTGGCCCTACTCAAATCTCTAGCTTGGGTGGTAAGAAATACTGTTTTGTGATTGTGGATGATTATTCTAGATACACATGGGTGATATTTCTTGCTCATAAAGATGATGCCTTCAAGAATTTTACTTCATTGTTTGCTAAAGTACAAAATCTGCTTGGGTTAAAAGTTGTTAGGATTAGAAGTGATAATGGGACGGAATTCAAGTATTGTGGTTTTCCAGAATTTTGTGATCATAATGGTATAACAATGAGTTCTCTATTGCAAGGACTCCACAGCAAAATGGTGTTGTAGAAAGGAAAAACAGGACTCTCCAAGAGGCTGCTAGAACTATGTTGAATGAATGTAGGTTGCCTAAATATCTTTGGGCTGAAGCGGTAAACACTGCATGTTATGTGATGAATAGAATACTCTTGAGATCTATTTTAAAGAAAACTCCTTATGAGCTGATTTTTGATAAGAAACCTACCGTTGGTTATTTCAAAGTATTTGGTTGTAAATGTTTTATTTTGAATCTAAAGGAACATCTTGGTAAGTTTGACAAAAAATCTGATGAAGGAATATTTTTGGGGTATTGTGAGAATAAAAGAGGATATAGAGTTTTTAATAGAAGGACACTTGTGATTGAAGAAGCTATACATATCACATTTGATGAAGCCAATGATGATAATTCCAAAAGTTTGTGTGAGGATGATGATGTAGGTGTTCGAGAAGGAATGGAAAAGCTATCAATTGGAAATGAAGGAAGTTCTAAACCAGCAGCAACTGAAATGGAAAATGAAGTTCATAATGATCAAGAAGAGGAAGATGAAGATAAACATGATGATCCACTCAAAGATCTTCCCAAGGCTTGGAAATTCAGCCAAAATCATCCAAAAGAGCTTATAATTGGTGACCCATCCGAAAAGGTAAACACTCGTTCCTCATCTAGAAAATTGATTGATAATTTTGCTTTAGTTTCTCTTGTTGAACCCAAAAATATCAATGATGTTTTAAAGGATGAAAACTGGATTTCGGCTATGCAAGAGGAACTTAATCAATTTGAGAGAAATGAAGTTTGGACACTTGTTGATAGACCTCAAAATCAACCTATCATTGGCACAAAGTGGATTTTTAGAAATAAGTTGGATGATAAAGGTGTTGTTGTAAGAAATAAAGCCAGATTAGTTGCTAAAGGATATGCACAAGAAGAAGGAATTGATTTTGATGAAACATTTGCTCCCGTAGCAAGATTAGAATCTATTAGAATGCTTCTTGCTTTTGCTTGCTTCAAAGGTTTCAAATTATTTCAAATGGATGTTAAAAGTGCCTTTTTAAATGGTTTTATTGATCAAGAAGTGTATGTGGATCAACCCCCGATTTTGAAAATACAAAATTTCCAAGTCATGTGTTTAAACTTTCTAAGGCTTTATATGGTTTAAAGCAGGCTCCAAGAGCTTGGTATGAAAGATTAAGTGGGTTCTTGATTGAAAAAGGTTTCAAAAGAGGTATTGTGGACACCATACTGTTTACTAAGCATGTGTTGAATGACCTTCTTATTGTGCAAATATATGTTGATGATATTATTTTTGGTGCTACTAATGAGTATCTATGTAAGGAATTTTCCACCACTATGCAAAATGAATTTGAAATGAGTATGATGGGAGAATTAAATTTCTTCCTTGGACTTCAAATACATCAAGCTCTTGAGGGAATTTTTATAAATCAAGCAAAGTATACCAAGGAATTACTGAAAAGGTTTGGCATGGAGGACTCAAAGCAAGTTGGAACTCCAATGTGCACTTCTACAAAGCTTGACAAAGATGAAGAAGGTAATCATGTGGATGAAAAGCATTATAGAGGTATGATCGGAAGCTTACTCTATTTAACTGCAAGTAGACCTGATATTATGTTTGCTGTTTGCTTGTGTGCTAGATTTCAATTGTGTCCAAAAGAATCACATTTGAATGCTGTAAAAAGAATTTTTAGATATTTGAAAGGTACATTAGACTATGGTCTTTGGTATGCTAAATCCAGTGAGTTTGCACTATATGGTTATTCGGATGCTGATTTTGGAGGGTGTCGTGTAGATAGAAAGAGTACTAGTGGATCTTGTCACTTTCTTGGAAATTGTTTAGTCTCTTGGTTTAGCAAGAAACAAAATGCAATCTCATTGTCTACAACCGAGGCGAAATATATTGCCGCTAGTGCATGTTGTGCTCAACTTTTATGGATGAAGCATACCCTGAATGACTATGGATTGTTGTATGACTGCATGCCTGTATTCTGTGATAATACTAGTGCTATAAATTTGACCAAAAATCCTATTCAGCATTCTAGGACAAAGCATATTGAAATAAAGCACCACTTTATTCGTGATCTTGTTCAAAAAGGTGAAATTTGTGTAAATTATGTTTGTTCTAAAGATCAATTTGCTGATATTTTTACAAAAGCTTTGCCATTAGATCAATTCATTCATCTAAGATCAAAATTAGGAATGTTCGAAAAATCATCATAAATCTTTTATTGCCTTCGGACGTCCGAAAGAGGATGAACGGACGTCCGATGATGTTCTTCAGCCATTTTCCAGATTGCGCCTGTTCGGACGCAGCTGTCGGACGCACAACTTCGTTCGGCCGTCCGACAGTGCAACGGCTCATTTTTTAAAACTACTTTCTTCCTCATTTGCTTCAGACTACTTCCATCTTATTTTCTCTCGGACGAAAACCCTCTTGTCTCCTACTCTCAAATTCGCATCATTCTGAAGCCCCCATTCCCAAATTGACTCAACCAAATCAGTTCCTGATCAATTGCGAGTCACTTTTCCTGATCATTTCACAGAATCATCTATCACTTCGCACATCCCCAAATTTTCCTCAAAACCCTATCTTTTCATAACCTTTCTGTCAAATCTTCTACAAGGTTTTTTGTTCCAAAATTTTTGTGCGATTCACTTCTCTACTGCTGTATGCATCATTTGCATCCTTCATCACACACATTTCACACAATGGTGAATCTAAGGGGAGGAAAAGTTACTGCCGGACGCAAGCATCCACTCAGGGATGAGGATGAGGATCTTCCTACTGTCAAACGGACATCCAAACGCTTCAAAAGAGGAGCTATCAAGGGTCAAATGTCACGGCCTACACCACAACCCACTTCTCAACCAGAATCTGGACAGGGGACCTCTTCTCAACCGCTTCCTAAATCAGTCCCTCTCCCTCCATTCTTTGATGATGCTGCAAAAGACAAATACGCCTGGATATCCCAGAAGGGTGTCATCCCTCAAAGAACTGTAAATCCCTCTGAATTTCGCTCCATAGGGTTAGAGTCCATTCTGAGTCTATTTGATTTCCAGAAATGGTCACATCTGATTTCCATGCCCAATGTCTACTATCCTGATATGCTGCATCAATTTTTTGCCAATCTTAGGAAAGGAACTGACCAAACTGAGATCATGTCTAGGGTAAATGGGGTAGACATAATCTTTGATTCTGATATTGTGAATTCCATTTTGAATACTACCATTGAACGTTTATGCAAAGATAAGGTTGCTAATTTCTTTTCCTATGAAGAGCTTCCTACTGCTGCAAATCATTTTGATGGGACAAAAATGTTAACCTATTTCAAAAGAAGTTTTTCCTCACCTGCTGATGCTAAATTGAATGATCTGGCCCCTGTGAATTTAATTGCCTTTTCCATAATTTCAAACCTGCTTGTGCCCACTGATGGGCACAGAACTGATGCAAACAAAATGGAGTTGTATCTATTTTATTGTTTTCGAGAAAAAATTCGTATTGATTTTGGTTTTGTCATGTGCAAGTTTTTACTTCGCTATGCTACTGACTCTCGAAGAAAACTATCCTATGGAAAGTTTCTTCAAAAGATTTTTGAGTTTTACAAAGTTCCAATTCTAGGTGTTTGTCCCAAAGAAGCATCTTCTTATGCCTTTACCAAAGCATATTTTGAAAGAAAAAATCTTATTTTTAAAGATAATCTGTGGGCATATAAGGGGGCATTATCTAGTGAACAGAGGTCTAAGATTGTACATGATCCTTCACCCATTTCACTCACTCCCATTCACCCTAGAAAGTCTGCCACTAAAGCATCTTCCTCTTCCAGTAATGAAGTAATTGAGCTTCTTCAAGAACTCAAACAGCATGTTCTTCTTCTAGAACATGGTCTCATGCTCACCATGTCTTCTGAGCAACAAACTGCTTTTCTTGACAAAAAGAATATTCTTTTTCCTCCACCTGTGGTTGAGGAAGTTTCCCATGACAAAGAGTCACACCCCACTGATCCAAGTTCATCAATTCCGGATCCTGGTTCTTCAACCCCTGTGACTCCTCATGGCACCTCTACATCAGATAAAGGCAAGGCACCAGTTGAAGAGGCTGCTGAAGATGATGAAGAAACTGAAGAGGAGGATCTTGACCAATATCAGCTCTCTCGGAGGACTCCTGGATCCACTTAGTTCATCATTTAGGACATTTGCATGTTGTTTGTCTCGTTTATGTGTTTGTGGTATTCAACAATGAATATGTAATGTAATGGATATTTTAAGTTTCTTTTGGTATGTTTTGATGAATGTTTAAATTCTGTTTTGATGGATGTTTAAGTACTGTCTTGATGGATGTTTGTCTATTCTAATTGTGTGAATATAATGAATTTTTTTTTTGGTTTTCATTGATGAATGTATTTGTGGATGTGTTGATGTGATTGGTTGCCCTTTGTGATGACAAAAAGGGGGAGAAGGAATGGAAATGATACTAATTGATTGATATGTTGGATTTGATGATGTTGGATATGTTGAATTGATTGATGGTTTAATTAAATTTGGATTTGGATGATGGATTGAATTGGTAATATGTTGGTTGTGAGTTGCTTAATTGTCATATTTTTGGAACTCGGTTGGGCAGCCTAGTGAGGGGGAGGTTTTCAAATTTTTTATGATTCACTAAGAAAGGGGGAGTTCTAGTCTATTTAGAAAGGGGGAGTTTTCATTGCAATCAATCAAAATTCATTTCAAACTTTTATTTTGTCATCATCAAAAAGGGGGAGAATGTTATTCTTGGTTTTGATGATCACAAAAGTTTGGTTATACAGACCAAGAAAGTGAACACCTTGATCAGGTCTGTCGGAACAAAGAAAGCATATGTTCGTTTATCTCCTGACTACGTTGCTTTGGATGTGGCAAATAAGATTGGAATAATATGAATGAATTTAGTCATTGTTTTGTTTCGATCAAAGATATTGTCTTTTAAGTATGTCTAGTTTGTCATTCTTGGTACTTTGAAATATTTGTCTAACCTTCTTCAAATACAAGTGTTTTCTGTCTATCCAAGAATCAGGTTCAAATATGTCATGAAATGCAAAACAACCAAAATGAGAAGCAAAAACAGGACAATCAGGTCGGACGGCCGAAAGGAAACTGTCGGACGTCCGAAAAGATAAAGAACATCAGGGAGGAAGCACCGTCGGACGCTCACAGGGAAGCATCGGACGTCCGGAAGGATCGGACGCTTGCCATCGGACGCTCATCAACCGCATCGGACATCCGAAAAATTCCAAGATAACTTGCTAGCTCTCGGCCCAAGGTCGGACGCTGTGCTGTCGGACGACAAAAAACTCATCGGACGTCCGAACCTCAACTTGGCTATCATCGGACGATTGGTTCGGACGATGATTCGATCGTCGGACGTCCGACAGCCCCAACGGCTAGTTGACTCTTCAGTTGCCTTCTATCCGTTTGAAGCATTGATGAAACCCATTTCTGGATCCCTTTAAAATCAAACTGGTCTGAACCAAGAAGGGACTTTTGCACACTTTGTTTACAAGTTCTCAAGAGATATTTTAGCTAGAAAATAGTCTCCAAAGCAGATTTGTTTTAAAGGGGTGTGAATTTCTGTTGAGCATTTCTTTTGTGGTTGAAAGGATCTTTAGTGTAGCTTTGTTGAGGGTTTTCTGAGTGTTTGTAAAAGTTCCTAACTTGACTAAGTGAGGCTTAGGGTAAGGAGGAAGTGCTCCCTCCATTGTACATCTAGTTGATCTTCGTTCATCAAAGAGAAGTTGCTCTTCCTAGTGTTTGGTCTTCAAGTTTGGGTATAACTTGGTAGACACTTGGTTTGTTTCCCTATTTTACTTTTCTGTTTAATTAAAATTCTCATTGCTTATCTATACTTGTTTTTCTGATCAATATTGCTCCTATCTTCTAATCTACTTGGTTGATCATTACTTGAAAAGAAGGTCAATTTTTTATTAAAGAAAAATTGAATAAATTTGGTTAAGATTTTAATCAACCCAATTCACACCCCCTCTTGGTTGTCTTTGGGACTTACAATTGGTATCAGAGCTTGGTCTCCTTGAGATTAAGCTCTAACGGCTTGGAGTAAAGATGACAACCAGTCATGCTATGTTTGTTGAGGGGCAATCTGTTACTAGGCCTCCCATGTTCTGTGGCTCTAACTATGTTAGCTGGAAAGAACGGATGATTATCTTTTTGCAATCTATTGATATTGAACTATGGTTTATTGTGAGTGAAGGACCGCATGAATCTAACTTTCTTGATGCAGATACAGGGTTGCTTCGGTCAAAAACAAGAGCTGAAATGAATGCTCAAAATAGGACTAACCTCACATTGAATGCCAAGGCCATGAATGTTATTTATAGTGCCCTAGATTCAAATGAATCAATCAGAGTAAAAGGCTGCAAATTGGCTAAAGAAATGTGGGATAAACTAAGAGAAATCCATGAGGGTGGTGACAATGTGAAAGAACAGAAAAAGGCCATCTTGGTCACGAAATATGAATCATTTAAAATTGAACCTCTTGAGGATATTGACAAAATGTATTGCAGGTTCACTGACTTGATCAAAGATCTCGAGGCATTGGGCAAAGAGTACACCTTGGGAGAGAACAACAGGAAAATTCTCAATGCTTTGGGCAAAGAATGGGAAAATAAAATGACCGCAATAGAGGAGGCTAAGGATTTAAGTTCTGTGCCTATTGAATCTATCATTAACTCACTAACCTCTTATGATTTGAAACTGAAATCTAAAGTGCAGGAGGAAGAGGATGCTAGAGCAAAGAGAAACATTGCTCTAAAAACTACTCAAGGTGAAGATGATACAGCTCACTTGGATGATGAAGACTCAGATGGTGATGATAATGATCTTGCTCTCATCACCAGAGGCTTCAAGAGAATCTTGAATAAAAGAAAGTTTAGAAGGGGAGACCTAGCAATCAATTCCAGAATCAGCCATCTATCACAAAGTACAAAGGAAAACAAGATTTCAACAAGAAACAGTTGGACAAATGCTTCGAATGTGGACAGCCTGGACACTATGCAAACGAATGCCCCATGAAGAAGATGAAAGATGGAAAAGCTGATCGGAAGCCAAGATTCAACAACTTTCAGATTACTTGGAATGAATGCAACTCCGAAGGGGAAGTTGAAGAAGAGGAAGAATCAGCTCAAATGGCCTTCATGGCTATTGGAAATAATGAGGTAACTTCCACACACTCTCAATCTGAAAGTGATAATGATGAAGATGATGATCTTGAATCTTTTGTTGAAAAACTGCATAATGCCTTGAAGGAATCTTATGATAAAAACAAGCAGTTAAAACAGAAAATGGCTTTTCTCATTCAAGAAAATGCAAGTCTTTTTCAACAAAATAAACAACTAAAGACCGACAATGAAAGTCTAGTAAGAGCCGGATGTAATGTTCAAGATGAGCTTGATAGAAAGACAAATATTTGTGAAATGCTGAAGGAAAGACAGGGTGATTTGAAAAAAAGAATGGACAACTTGGATGAGACTTTGAAAGCAAGAAAGCAGGAGTTTAGCAAAAGGAACATGTTATTTACCTATCCTACTACTTTTCAAAGAACATTTGCACACAACAAAATTGCACATGGTTTCACAACATATAGAAGAGGTGGATTGAGATATATCAAACCAGTACATGTTAAGGACTCTTCCATTATGTGTGGTTTTTGTTGTCAAAGAGGGCATTTGAAAGGTAATTGCTATGTGAAAAGAAATCTGAACAAAGGGATGAAGTGCATGTGGTTAGTTAGATACAATGCTAACTATTGTGGACCCAAAAATTAAAAAGGGTACCAAACACCTTTTCTTTTCAGGAAAAATGCTCAAACAAGTCCAAATGGTTCATTGATAGCGGTTGCTCAAGGCACATGACCGGTGATCCTTCCTTGTTCATAAAGCTGAAATCAAAATCAAGTGGAAAGGTAACATTTGGTGATGATGTGAAAGCTAAGACAATTGGAATAGGTGATGTTGGTAAGGATGGTGAAACTTTTGTTCATAATGTGCTCTTGGTTGATAACTTAGGTTATAACTTGCTTAGTGTTAGTCAATTGTGTGATAAAGACTTGTATGTGTTGTTTAAAAAGCATGAATGCATTGTACTTGATTCCAAATATAATGTTGTGTTCAAAGGGAAGAGGTTTAATGACATATATATTGTGATTCTTGATAAAGTTGATTCTTCTAACTTAAAATGTCTTAAAGTTTCAAATGAAGATCCTTGGTTATGGCATAGAAGACTTTGTCATTTTAATATGGATTTACTAAAGGAAATTTCGAAAAAGGAGTTGGTTAGAGGCTTGCCAAAAATCAGTTTTGATAAGGACAAAATATGTGATGCATGTCAATTTGGGAAGCAAACAAAAATTTCTTTTAAACCAAAAATGTGTGTATCTACTTCAAAACCTTTGGAACTCTTGCATCTTGATTTATTTGGTCCCACTCAAATCACTAGCTTGGGAGGCAAGAAATATTGTTTTGTAATTGTTGGTGATTATTCTAGATACACTTGGGTGATATTTCTTGCTCATAAAGATGATGCCTTCAAAAATTTTACTTCAATGTTTGCTAAAGTGCAAAATCTGCTTGGGTTAAAAATTGTTAGGATTAGAAGTGATAATGGGACGGAATTCAAGTATTGTGGTTTTCTAGAATTTTGTGATCATAATGGTATAACACATGAGTTTTCTATTGCAAGGACTCCACAGCAAAATGGTGTTGTAGAAAGAAAAAACAGGACTCTCCAAGAGGCTGCTAGAACTATGTTGAATGAATGTAGCTTGCCTAAATATCTGTGGGCTGAAGCGGTAAACACTGCATGTTATGTGATGAATAGAATACTCTTGAGACCTATTTTAAAGAAAACTCCTTATGAGCTGATTTTTGATAAGAAACCTACCGTTGGTTATTTCAAAGTATTTGGTTGTAATTGTTTTATTTTGAATCTAAAGGAACATCTTGGTAAGTTTGACAAAAAATCTGATGAAGGAATATTTTTGGGGTATTGTGAGAATAAAAGAGGATATAGAGTTTTTAATAGAAGGACACTTGTGATTGAAGAAACTATACATATAACATTTGATGAAGCCAATGATGATAATTCCAAAAGTTTGTGTGAGGATGATGATGTAGGTGTTCGAGAAGGAATGGAAAAGCTATCAATTGGAAATGAAGGAAGTTCTAAACCAGCAGCAACTGAAATGGAAAATGAAGTTCATAATGATCAAGAAGAGGAAGATGAAGACAAAAATGATGATCCACTCAAAGATCTTCCCAAGGCTTGGAAATTCAGCCAAAATCATCCAAAAGAACTTATAATTGGTGATCCATCCGAGAAGGTAAACACTCGTTCCTCATCTAGAAAATTGATTGATAATTTTGCTTTAGTTTTTCTTTTTGAACCTAAAAATATCAATGATGCTTTAAAGGATGAAAACTGGATTTTGGCTATGCAAGAGGAACTTAATCAATTTGAGAGAAATGAAGTTTGGACACTTGTTGATAGACCTCAAAATCAACCTATCATTGGCACAAAGTGGATTTTTAGAAATAAGTTGGATGATAAAGGTGTTGTTGTAAGAAATAAAGCCAGATTAGTTGCTAAAGGATATGCACAAGAAGAAGGAATTGATTTTGATGAAACATTTGCTCCCGTAGCAAGATTAGAATCCATTAGAATGCTTCTTGCTTTTGCTTGCTTCAAAGGTTTCAAATTGTTTCAAATGGATGTTAAAAGTGCCTTTTTAAATGGTTTTATTGATCAAGAAGTGTATGTGGATCAACCCCCCGGTTTTGAAAATACAAAATTTCCAAGTCATGTGTTTAAACTTTCTAAAGCTTTATATGGTTTAAAACAGGCTCCAAGAGCTTGGTATGAAAGATTAAGTGGGTTCTTGATTGAAAAAGGTTTCAAAAGAGGTGTTGTGGACACCACACTTTTTACTAAGCAAGTGTTGAATGACCTTCTCATTGTGCAAATATATGTAGATGATATCATTTTTGGTGCTACTAATGAGTATCTATGCAAGGATTTTTCCACTACTATGCAAAATGAATTTGAAATGAGTATGATGGGAGAATTAAATTTCTTCCTTGGACTTCAAATACATCAAACTCTTGAAGGAATTTTTATAAATCAAGCAAAATATACCAAGGAACTGCTGAAAAGGTTTGGCATGGAGGACTCAAAACAAGTTGGAACTCCAATGTGCACTTCTACAAAGCTTGACAAAGATGAAGAAGGTAATCATGTGGATGAAAAGCATTATAGAGGTATGATCGGAAGCCTACTCTATTTAACCGCAAGTAGACCTGATATTATGTTTGCTGTTTGCTTGTGTGCTACATTTCAATCTTGTCCAAAAGAATCACATTTGAATGCTGTAAAAAGAATTTTTAGGTATTTGAAAGGTACATTAGACTATGGTCTTTGGTATGCTAGATCTAATGAGTTTGCACTATATGGTTATTCAGATGCTGATTTTGGAGGTTGTCGTGTGGATAGAAAGAGTACTAGTGGAACTTGTCATTTTCTTGGAAATTGTTTAGTCTCTTGGTTTAGCAAGAAACAATGTGCAATCTCTTTGTCTACAACCGAAGCGGAATATATTGCCGCTAGTGCATGTTGTGCTCAACTTTTATGGATGAAGCACACTTTGAATGATTTTGGATTGTTGTATGACTGCATGCCTGTATTCTGTGATAATACTAGTGCTATAAATTTGACCAAAAATCCTATTCATCATTCTAGGACAAAGCACATAGATATAAAGCATCACTTTATTCGTGATCTTGTTCAAAAAGGTGAAATATGTGTAAATTATGTTTGCTCTAAAGATCAATTTGCTGATATTTTCACAAAAGCTTTGCCATTAGATCAGTTCATTCATCTAAGATCAAAATTAGGAATAATCGAAAAATTATCTTAATTTTTTTTTGGGGTCTTCGGACATCCGAAAGAAGATGAACGGACGTCCGATGATGTTCTTCAGCCATTTTCCAGATTGCGCCTGTTTGGACGCAACTGTCGGACGCACAACTTCGTTCGGCCGTCCGACAGTGCAACAGTTCATTTTTTAAAACAACTTTCTTCCGCATTTGCTTCAGACTCTTCCCATCCTATTTCCTCTCAGACGAAAACTCTCTCTTCCCTCACTCTCAAATTCGTACCATTTTGTAGCTACCATTCCCAAATTGACTCAACCAAAACATTTCCCCATCGTTTGCGTTTCATTTCTCCTGATCATTTTACCAAACTGAATAACATTTCACAAATCCCCAAATTTTCCTCACAACCCTACTCTTGCATAACCGCTCTGTCAAATCTCGTTCAAGGTGTTTTTGTCCCAAAATTTCTGTGCGATTCACTTCCCTACTGCTGTGTGCATCATTTGCATCCTCCATTCCACACATTTAGAAAAATGGTGAATCTAAGGGGAGGAAAAGTTACTGCCGGACGCAAGTATCCACTTAGGGATGAGGATGAGGATCTTCCTACTGTCAAACGGACATCCAAGCGCTTCAAAAGGGGAGCTATCAAGGGTCAGATGTCACGACCTACTCCACAACCCACTTCTCAACCAGAATCTGGACAGGGGACCTCTTCTCAACCGCCTCCTAAATCAGTCCCTCTCCCTCCATTCTTTGATGATGCTGCGAAAGACAGATACGCCTGGATATCCCAGAAGGGTGTCATCCCTCAAAGAACTGTAAACCCCTCTGAATTTCGCTCCATAGGTTTAGAATCCATTCTGAATCTATTTGCTTTCCAGAAATGGTCACATCTCATTTCCATGCCCAATGTCTACTATCCTGATATGCTGCATCAATTTTTTGCCAACCTTAGGAAAGGAACTGACCAAACTGAGATCATGTCTAGGGTAAATGGGGTAGACCTCATCTTTGATTCTGATACTGTGAATTCCATTTTAAAAACTACAATTGAATGTTTATGCAAAGATAAGGTTGCTAATTTCTTTTCCTATGAAGAGCTCCCTACTGCTGCAAATCATTTTGATGGGACAAAAATGTTAACTTATTTTAAAAGAAGTTTTTCCTCACCTGCTGATGCTAAGTTGAATGATCTGGCCCCTGTGAATTTAATTACCTTTTCTATCATTTCAAACCTGCTTGTGCCCACTGATGGCCACAGAACTGATGCAAACAAAATGGAGTTGTATCTCTTTTATTGTTTTCGATAAAAAATTCGGATTGATTTTGGTTTTGTCATGTGCAAGTTTTTACTTCGCTATGCTACTGACTCTCGAAAAAAACTATCCTATGGAAAGTTTCTTCAAAAGATTTTTGAATTTTACAAAGTTCCAATTTTAGGTGTTTGTCCCAAAGAAGCATCTTCTTATGCTTTTACCAGAGCATATTTTGAAAGGAAAAATCTTGTTTTTAAAGATAATCTGTGGGCATATAAGGGGGCATCATCTAGTGAACAGAGGTCTAAGACTATACATGATCCTTCACCCATTTCACTCACTCCCATTCACCCTAGGAAGTCTGCCACTAAAGCATCTTCCTCTTCAAGTAATGAAGTAATTGAGCTTCTTCATGAACTCAAACAGCATGTTCTTCTTCTAGAACATGGCCTAATGCTCACCATGTCTTCTGAGCAACAAACTGCCTTTCTTGACAAAAAGAATCTTCTTTTTCCCCCACCTGTGGTTGAGGAAGTCTCACATGACAAAGAACCTCGAACCACTGATCCAGGTTCATCTGTTCCAGATCCGAATCCATCAACTCCTGTGACTCCTCATGACCCTTCCACATCAGACAAAGGCAAGGCACCAGTTGTAGAAGCTGCTGAAGATGATGAAGAAACTGAAGAGGAGGATCTCGACCAATATCAGCTTTCTCGGAGGACACCTGGATCCACTTAGATCATCATTTAGGACATTTGCATTTTGTTTGTCTCTTTTAGGTGTTTGTGGAATTCAACAATGAATATGTTATGTAATGGATATTCTAAGTTTCTTTTGGTGTGTTTTGATGGATGTTCTAAGTACTGTGGTGTAATATAATGGATATTCTTGTTTATGTTTAAGTCCGGTGATGTTTAAGTACTGGTGATGTTTGTCTATTCTGTTTGTGTGAATGGAATGAATTGTTTTTGGTTTGCATTTGTGGATAAGATGTATTTGTGTATAAGATGGATGTTTTTGGTTTGCCCTTTTGTGATGACAAAAAGGGGGAGAGATCTGATTGATGATTGATATGTTGGATTTGATGATGTTGGATATGTTGAATTGATTGATGGTTTAATTAAATTTGGATTTTGATGATGGATTGAATTGGTAATATGTTGGTTGTGAGTTGCTTAATTGTCATGTTTTTGGAACTCGGTTGGGCAGCCTAGTGAGGGGGAGGTTTTCAAATTTTTTATGATTCACTAAGAAAGGGGGAGTTCTAGTCTATTTAGAAAGGGGGAGTTTTCATTGCAATCAATCAAAATTCATTTCAAACTTTTGTTTTGTCATCATCAAAAAGGGGGAGAATGTTATTCTTGGTTTTGATGATCACAAAAGTTTGTTTATACAGACCAAGAAAGTGAACACTTTGATCAGGTCTGTTGGAACAAAGAAAGCATATGTTCGTTTATCTCCTGACTACGTTGCTTTGGATGTGGCAAACAAGATTGGAATAATATGAATGAATTTAGTCATTGTTTTGTTTCGATCAAAGATATTGTCTTTTAAGTATGTCTAGTTTGTCATTCTTGGTACTTTGAAATATTTGTCTAACCTTCTTCAAATACAAGTGTTTTTGTCTATCCAAGAATCAGGTTCAAATATGTCATGAAATGCAAAACAACCAAAATGAGAAGTAAAAACAGGACAATCAGGTCGGACGGCCGAAAGGAAACTGTCAGACGTCCGAAAAGATAAAGAACATCAGGAAGGAAGCACCGTCGGACGCTCACATGGAAGCATCGGACGTCCGGAAGGATCGGACGCTTGCCATCGGACGCTCATCAACCGCATCGGACGTCCGAAAAATTCCTAGATAACTTGCTAGCTCTCGGCCCAAGGTCGGACGCTGTGCTGTCAGACGACAAAAAACTCATCGGACGTCCGAACCTCAACTTGGCTATCATCGGACGATTGGTTCGGACGATGATTCGATCGTCGGACGTCCGACAGCCCCAACGGCTAGTTGACTCTTCAGCTGCCTTCTATCCGTTGGAAGCATTGATGAAGCCCATTTCTGGATCCCTTTAAAATCAAACTGGTCTGAACCAAGAAGGGACTTTTGCACACTTTGTTTACAAGTTCTCAAGAGATATTTTAACTAGAAAATAGTCTCCAAAGCAGATTTGTTTCAAAAGGGTGTGAATTTCTATTGAGCATTTCTTTTGTGGTTGAAAGGATCTTTAGTGTAGCTTTGTTGAGGGTTTTCTGAGTGTTTGTAAAACTTCCTAACTTGACTAAGTGAGGCTTAGGGCAAGGAGGAAGTGCTCCCTCCATTGTACATCTAGTTGATCTTCGTTCATCAAAGAGAAGTTGCTCTTCCTAGTGTTTGGTCTTCAAGTTTGGGTATAGCTTGGTAGACACTTGGTTTGTTTCCCTATTTTACTTTTCTGTTTAATTAAAATTCTCATTGCTTATCTATACTTGTTTTTCTGATCAATATTGCTCCTATCTTCTAATCTACTTGGTTGATCATTACTTGAAAAGAAGGTCAATTTTTTATTAAAGAAAAATTGAATAAATTTGGCTAAAATTTTAATCAACCCAATTCACCCCCCCTCTTGGTTGTCTTTGGGACTTACAGACCCACTCTCTTGAATGAACCCCCGCTCCAAAAGATCTTGTAACTGCAATTTCAGCTCTTTAAGTTCCGCAGGGGCCATCCGATACGGGGTTTTTGAGATGGGTGACGTTCCCGGTAACAGGTCGATTTTGAATTCTATCTCTCTCTCCGGAGGTAGGGCTACTAACTCATCAGGTAATACATCTGGATATTCTTTCACTACGTGCACATCCTCTATCTTCAGTTTATCGGTGGGGGTATTGATCAGAAAGGCTAAGAACCCTTGCGCCCCTTTACTTAGTAGTTTCCTAGCCCGAATGCCCGAGATCAGGGCAGATGAGGCTAACCTTCCCCTTATATCTAATCTTAGGGTTTCCTCCCCAGGAATGCGGAACTCCACCACCTTCTTCTTACAATCTAGTTGGGCATTATACCTAGCTAACCAGTCCATGCCCAAAATCACATGATACCCCTTGATGGATAGGCTAATCAAGTCCCCTAGCAACTTTCTCTCTCCTACCCAAATTTCGCAGTCCTTATACACCATACTAGTAACCAAACGATGATTCCCCGTAGGCGTACTAACTTCTAGGTCATAAGGTAAACTAGCAGGTTTTATGTCGATGCCACACATGAAATTAGGGTTAACAAAGGAATGAGTGGCACCGGGATCTACTAAAACCTTTGCAAAGCGATGGAATACAGGGATCGTACCTTCTATGACCTCAGAAGAGTCAGGGATCTGTTGTGGCTCTAAAAGTATATGCGAGCTGCGACCTTAGGTTTCGTCCCATCTCCCTTAACTGGTCCAGCGTTGGTTTTTGGTGGTTGCTGACTCCCCTTTCCATCTTGCTTTAGGATTGGGCAGGTGGCAAGCTAGTGGTCTGCGCTTCCGCAACGCAGACATTTCCCCTCTTTCTTCCAGCAGTTATCCTCAGAATGATTTGGCTTCCCGCAGTACCCATAAGGTCCATGGGACGCCGAATCTGAACCTCTGGAAATTTCCATCTTGGCCTTTCCCAGCTGAGCCACCCCTGGACGGAGCCCCTCTGCCGACTCCCGACTGTCGTCCACCTCCGGCTCCCCGTCCGAACTTGGACGGGGTACCCTTATCCCCTTGCCCTGAACTATTTCCAGGAAAGCCTCGCTTCTTTGCCTGGAAGTTCCGTACTTGTAGCCTAGCACTCTCCACCCGTTGGGTTTTTTCCATTGCCTCACTAAAAGCGATAATCTGGGCCATCGCGAGATCCTTCTGAATTTTCACATTCAAGCCCTGGATAAAACGCCTTATTTGTCGTTGCTCGGTCATAATCAGCTCAGGGGCAAACTTAGATTGGCAGGTGAATTGGCTCTCGCACTCCGCTATAGACTGGGCCACTTGACGAACTCGGATAAACTCGTCTTCCTTCCGTTCCTGGACTAGAGGAAGGAAGAATTTAGCGTTAAACTCTCGCATGAAATTCACCCAAATCCGAGGCGTTTGCTCCCGTTCCCACTTCTGTCGAATGACGTTCCACCAGTAACGGGCCGCCCCTTCTAGCTGGAAAACGGCGAAGGTCACCTGCCTTTTCTCGGTGTAGCGCAAGGCAGCAAAAATATCCACCATTTTCTCGAGCCACCGTTCTGCGATATCCGGATTGGGCCCCCCAATGAACTTCGGTAGGGCGAACTTTTGGAATCTCTCAAGAGCCCTGTCGTCACTCTCGACGTGGTTGCTAGGGTTTCCAGGGTTAGGATTAGGGTTCTGACCCTGTCGCTGCACCACTTGTGCCAGTAAGTTGGTCATGTGCTGCATAGCAGCAGCTATTTGAACGTTGGGGTCAATCCTAGGTTCGGGGTTAGGTCCAGATGAGGTTTCCCCAGTGCCCCTTTCAGACGTGGGTTGCCTACCCCCGCGCCCACGGCCTCAACCACTGTGAGTGCCTTCCATCAATCTAAGTCAATCTAGGTCACAAAATAAATATACTGTTAAAGGGCACATAACCCTCCTTTTCGTAGCGCTAAACAGGAACAATTAAACAGGAACAATTAACTAAAATAACTGCCTCGTAGAGCATTTAAACACATAACACATATACATAGAACACATAACAGGATCAAGCAATTATACAGAACAGTCAGTCAGGTACGTACAAAATCATCCCATGAACAAAAGGGGTTCTCCAAAAACAATATACAAAGTTAGGTCAAAACGGCTAACTAAGAGCCTTTCCTAACTATTCCCTTCATGGAATCAAAAGTAGTTCCAAAAGGTCTAGCCTAGTTCCCTACGGAGGCTACAGACTCTCCCCTCTAACTAGAACTAGAGGTACTCCCCTCACTAGGGACATTGCCACCAGGAGCCACTACCTGCGCATTGGCGCCAATCACACCCTGGATCAGCGCCTCACACTCATTAATAATGCCTCCTGAACGGTCTCTAACCTCCCGGACGACATTAGTAAGGCGGGTGTTCACCGCCTACAGCTGCTCCCTCAGAGCGTTCGTTCGCTCCTGCTCCATAGCTATGTCGCCGTGGAGCTCTCCAATCCGGTCAGCCTGCATCCTTAGGACGCCTCTCAATCTAAGCGCCTCAGTGTGATCCCTAACGGCGGCGCTCCTAAGCCTCCTTCTCTAATCTAGCACTGCCATGACCACGTGGTCAGCATACGAGTAATACTGGCAATGCCTACAGCGGCGGGTCCGGCTGGCAGTATACCAAAGCCGGATCAGACCTCCTGGTCTCTCCTGGTAATCAATGACTCGTGGCCGCCTTTGAGGTGGCTCACCTCTGCCTGCTCCACTGGTCCCTGCCATAACCTACAAAGATAACAAAATGGTTCTTATCTTAGACAACGTAAGCATAATCGCACTTAACAGTACCTTAATACTTCCCTCACAGGTCCTAAGGAACAAAGTTCAAACTTGCCTAGGTCATTTCTAACCTAGGCTCTGATGCCACCTGTGACAGCCCCACCTTCCCCTAAGGCGTACCAAAGGGGTTAGCGGACTGGCCACCAAGCTCTCGCCAGGACTATCGAGCAGTTAAATGAAATCGAAAATGTTCAGGAAGGTAATAGTGCGCTCAAACGAATCAAAGTCGCCAAATGGCAAAACGAAAATCGAAACCACAATGAATAGTGGTTGCCACGTCACCATCCAACCAGGAGCCAATAGAATACAGATATGGCCATACAACTCAGGAAAACATTTCCAAACCAAATAGGATACATAAACAGTGTCGCGCCCCACTTTTTGAAATGTGTGTGAAAGTAGTGTGTATGTGAACGTGTGTGAAAAATAAAAATAAAAGGCCGTGGGACTTGAAAATGCGACGATTTGGCCAAACAGAGTTCAAAAAGGGTTTTTTACATGAAAAATGGAGTCGCCACTTGGTATGGAGTTAGGGTGTACCAAGTCACCCAAAAATGATTTTTGTTTTTGAAAGAAAAAAGTAAACAAACTCTTTTAAAGACGTAACCAAAGAAAGGGATCGGGGGTCACATTTGATAAGGGAGAAAGCAAAGGCAAAGCCTAAGGCACTCCCTTACCCTAGCCAAAGCTAGTTGCGTGACTTAGCCCCTCTTTTCCTAATTCTTCTACCCAAAGTATGTGTTGCATTTTGGATATGACTAATGGATATGAAAAAGAAATGCAATCCTAAATCTAAAATGTCTCTTATGAGGCTTTTTGGTCCCAACCACATGAGTTGTGGTGGCCAATAAGGAAAGTCCTCATAGAGGTCGCGAATGATGCAAATGAAGACTCAAGTATGAGTGCAAGTGTGAAAATGTAAGAAAACGTGCATGTGTGCAAATGTAAGGCAAGTGCATGTGTGCAAATTGAGAAAATAAAGATATTTGTGTGCAAATGGATGAAAATATGATAGTAGATACATATAAGTGCAATCGGGTGCAATTCGTGAGGTAGAAAATAAATAAGTGATAGGAAAAAAAGTGTGTGAACATGGCATGTGGAGTGAGAAAAATATAAGTTGTGAGAAAATGTGGATAAAAGAGTGGGGAAGTGATATGATAAGAATGGGAGTGCATGAATCTAGAGGAATGCATCAAGTCGGGTACGGGAATGACTCCTAATTTCACGACTTTAATTTTTCCTTTGATTAGAAGGAAAAACTAGTGTGCTAAGGCTATTTTGTAGCCACACTCGCTCGTTTCCCTTATCTAAAGGGGACCCTCAAGCAAATGTACCCTATAACTAGCATGAAGATGCAAAAGCCTAAAATAAAGGGGAAAGGGTTGGAGGGGCATGCCAAATGCTAAAAAAAAACTAGGAAAAATGCATGAAATGAAGTGAAACATGCAAATATGCACTAACGAGAGAGGATGGCCTATTGGGTCTAGCATTGGACTAGCCCTTTTCTACAATTCTCTCACAAGCATTGGACTTGCGAGAGCTCGAGGGGAAAATCGAAATAATGAGCCACAACTAGCGTTGGACTAGTGTGGATTCGGAAAAGGGGGTTACAACTAGCGTTGGACTAGTGTGGTGATGTCACACATTCATTACAAATCAAATAAATCATGTAAAGGCTAATAAAGCAAATAAACACATAAATCACATATAGCACATAGCACATGAGCATAATATTTAGATGCACGGCCCTAAGAAAGCAAGTAACACGTAGCACGTAAGCATGCAAAAACACATAACACTCAATAAAGCAAATAAATCCCTAACTATTACATTTGGGGAGCCCTACTACAATCTAAGGGGAAATGAATTAAATAATTAAAATAAATACCTAACTATTACAAATTTGGCATTCAAGTGCCTATCAAATAATCAAATTGAGCTAAAATAAATGTACAAAGCCCATAAAGTAGATAAATGAATAAATGAAAATAAAAACATCCAAGAGGTATACAATCAAACAGGTAAAGGCACATAAGGCACGTAGGGTCAAATAAAGCAAAGAAATAAGGGATTAGGATGTACCTCCCTTGAATTGGAGACCCAATGGAGTGCAACCACTTATTTACCCTCCAAAATAATAAAAGAGTCAAGGCATCACTTTAATCAAGAAATAATCACAAAAGATAAAAATGAATTGTGAAATTGAATCAATTAAATCATATAAACAACCTCATTCAAGAAGTCAAAAGTGTGAGAACCCGTAAATCCCTAATAATTTTCTTAGGGTTTTTCCCATTTAAAGGCATAATTTCTGCATTCTGGCTTAGGAAAATTCTCCTGGTTAATTTTATGAGTAATTATAGTTTTTAGATGATTTTTCTAGTATTGGAGAGTTTTTGAAAAATAAGGATATATAATGGACGTGGGACCCACTAGTGCGAAAAGTTCGGAAAAATTCGGCCAATTAGGTTAAATTCCGGATACTGTGTGAAATTTATCGGGTGTTAAGAGATAAGTAGAGGATGTGAAGTGATTGATGTGAGAGGAAAAAGAAAAGATAGGATTGCATTAATGGAGGTGACAAGTGTCACCATTATATTGGTTATGACTTATGACTTACTATTCATGGTTTTGACCTTTTGACTAATTGGTTAAATATCTAAAAAATTAACCAAAATTCACTTATTTCTTACCTTCTTGTGCCGGCCCTCTTGAGCTAAGAAAGGAAGAAAAATTCTCCAAAATCTTGGCAACTACCTAGCTCAAATCATCCAAACCAAGTGCTTGATCTTGTTTCTACTCCATAAAATCCTTCCATTTGGTGCTAGTGAGTGATTTGGTGAAGTTTTTTGGAGAAGCTAAGGTGTCCTACAACTCTCCCTCTCTTGTTTACTAGGTAAGTGGTGCTTGAACTTCCTCCTACACCTAATGATGCTCAATTTGTGCCTAGTGGTGGCTAAAGTGCTGAAATTTGTGGTTTATTTCTTGGTTTGAGATGAATTGGTGAAGTTTTTATTTTATTGATGAATTTTCTGGTTTAATGTGATCATGAAGTTGTGGTTGTTTATGATGGTTGGTAATGAGGGATAATGACTCTAGTAGGTGTGAATTATTGATAATTGCAACCAATTTTGGGTTTGGATTGAAATGTGAAAAGTTAGGGTTTCATAACCCCCTTTTCTGTCTGGTTTTGTATTTCATTCTTAGAGGCCGAATTGGCCTTTTCTTAAAACATAAAAGTTGTAGGTATTGATGTGTTTGAGGTGCCTGTAAAATTTCAGGTCATTTGGAGTAGTGTAGAGTGAGATATGTCGATTTTACTGTTGCTATTCTGGGTTGATCAGAATGTGCGAACTGCGCTTGTAATTGTCTGTTTTGACTGGAATTGCTTGGGATTTGGATGTTGGTGTCTTCTGATGAAATGTAGCTGGATGTCTTGGTTACCGCATGCCTTTGGAATCAATGCATTTGGACCTGTATAGACTGAGTTGGACTAATTACAGCATAGTGTGATTTGTAAACCTACAATTACGGTTCTGGTTTGGTATTCTGCATTTTTGACCTAGTTGTGCTAAGATTTGGACTTAGTGGCCTTCTACATTGTTGTAGCCCTGTCTTTTAGCTTCGAGATGGTTGGTCTTAGACCCTCATCCGATAAGCGTAGCGCATTTTGTGCCATTACCGCATAAGGAGGCCAAAACTGTTTTGTTGTTAGGGCTAATATAGTTACATTTCCTGATTTTCTGGTTTGCTACCATGCTTATATATGCATATGAAACCCTATTGGGGTTGTGATTGGCATGGCTTTATGACTCGTTATCGAGTCTCATGGTATTTGTTTACGTGTTCTAGGGCGTGACGTTAGTGCACGACGTACTTTGGACGGCGGTGCATGAAACCTCACCTACGTGAGTGGTGAGTATACTACTCACTTGGATGTTTATAATGTGGCTTTGCTATATGTGATTGTGATGCCTTGAAGGCTTGTTTGGCTATTGGAAATGATTAGGGTGAGGGTGTACTTGACCGCCCTCATTCCTTTTATTCCTGTGAATGACTGTTTACCATTTCACTGTATTACTGTACTTGCTATATGAGTTATTGGATTCCATTCATGGGATATTGTTTGGGTGTCGGTTGGACGAGTATCCAACGGCCCTACTGTATTACTGAGCACGACCCCGTTGGTAGTCACTTGAATCGAGCCAGCGAGGGCTTGGTTGTGAAAATTGACTAGCCACGGGGACTGGAATGGGAATCTTGTGGTAATGAGACCCTTGGTTCCGGTGTACTCGAGTATCACCTAAAGTTATTGCTTGGAGTGCGGGCCCGGTTGGGGTATGTTGGATGGAAGGAATGGAAGTAAAGTGAGGTCTACGGTTTGGTACTTTTAACGTTGACGGAGGGTCAATGAGGTTGGATCAAGAATATAAGCGAAGAAATGGGCTCTTGAGAGCCGTCCGTATCCTTTCACTGATTTGATTTACTTCTTGTTTGCATACTTGAACTGAACGGTTATGCTTATGTGATCTTAGTTGCTATTGTGGTAGTAACTCACTGAGCTTTAGCTCACTCCGTTCCATTTGTTTTCCTTACAGGAAAATGATCACTTTTGGGGAAAAGTTCATACTTGTCGGTTGCCAAATTGAGCTTTTGTATATGTATATTTTGAATAACTCTTTGAATGAAACCCTAATGTGTATTGGGTTCACTTCCTTTTGGATTGGCAAACCGAATATGTATATTCATGATGAATGGTTTTTGTGGCATGGCATTTGGTTGTAAATGTTAGATTTCAATGTATATATGTTGGATTGATGTTTGGTTGAACTCCGGATTCTGACGTGTCCGGCACTGTGCATCATCGGCGCATTTTTTTCATTTTTTTATTTTGATATTTTGGCTTGTTTGCACGCGTTGGTTTGTTCCGGAACTTATTAGATCGACGTAACTGATCCGTTAGTCCTGGCGAGAGCTGGGCAGGCAGTCCGCTAACCCTTTTGGTTCGCCTTAGGGGAAGGTGGGGCTGTCACAGGTGGTATCAGAGCCAGGTTTGAATTAGCCTGGGTGTTATAGGACTGCTTGATTTGAGGATTTGTTGTTTATGGCCTGTAAGCTTATATTTATGGTTAATTGTTCTTGTGGTGTAGGATGGCCGGACAGGGTGACCCTAGTGCTAGTCCTTCGGGAGTGAGACCTCGCAGAGCACTCCCCGTGATCCCATATCAGATACGGCCAGGAGGGGCCGTTATTCGTTGGAGCCCGTCTAACCGTCTCCGACGGTGCGCGTGTAAAGAGAAGTATGCCTATCCGAACGCTCTCGTGTTTGCTCTGGACAAGGAGCGTAAGGTGTTGGCTAGAGAGAATGCTCGACTTGAGGTCGAGGCGATCCAGGATAGGGCGACCAACGAGAAGCAAGCTGCACGTATTAAAGAGCTAGAATACGACGTGCTTGAGGTCGAAGATAGGGTTGACGACCTCTGCGCTCAACTGAGGGAGGCACGAGAGCGCAAGCTCAAGCTAGCTCGCAAAGTCAGGGGTCGCGCTGAGGCGATCCTTAATCTGTGTGATGACGGGCTCGAGGAGGATAGCGATGAGGCTTCGTGTGCGGGGGCTGAGGCGGGGGAGGAGTCTACCCCATCACCTGGATCCCAGACCCCGGCAACTGACTAGGCCTTGACTTCTAGGCTTCTTTTGGGATAGTTTGGTGGTTTTTGTATGTACATAGGGATAGGGATAGAGCCTTAGCTAACCGTTTTAGATGTTGGGTTAGCTACGTGTAAATCTCTTTTGATAGGCCAATCCTCGGGGGGATCGTTTATGTTCGTAGGTGCCTTGGCTGTACATGACTCGACTGATTGTATATATGTGTGTGGTGTGATCTTGCTTGGCTTGTATATAGATGTCTGTGATCATGTTTGCAATGTATCAATATGTGTTATTGTTAAAGTTTTGCGTATTACTTACATGCCTTATTACTACTTTGGTTTAGTACTCTTGCCTAGACCAAGTAAAACTTATGGAAGGTACGCGGAGTGGTCGGGGACGTGGGCGCGGAACTAGACAACCCACACCGGTTACGGGTACGGGGGAAACCTCGACTGGACCCAATCTTGAACCACAAGCCGACCCTAATGTGCAAATAGCGCTGCTATGCAGCAAATGACAAACCTGCTAGCACAAGTAGTGCAGCAACAAGCCCAGAACCCAAACCCTAATTCTGGAAACCCCGGAAACCCTGGCCATCATATCGAGAGCGAAGATAGAGCTCTTGAACGTTTTCAAAAGTTTGCTCCGCCGAAGTTTGTTGGGGGACCCGACCCGGACGTTGCCAAGAGGTGGCTTGAAAAGATGGTTGACATATTTGCAGCCCTACACTACCCTGATGAACGGCAGGTGACTTTTGCCGTATTTCAACTTGAGGGGGCGGCCCGTTCCTGGTGGAACGTGATCCGACAGAAATGGGAACGGGAGCAGACGCCCAGGACTTGGGTGAACTTTATTCGAGAGTTTAATGCAAAGTTCTTCCCTCCTCTAGTCCAGGAGAGGAAGGAGGACGAGTTTATTAGGCTCCGCCAAGGGGCTCAAACTGTGGCGGAATATGAGAATCAATTCACCCGCCTGTCCAAGTTTGCGCCTGAGTTAATCATAACTGAACAACGACGAATTCGGCACTTTATTCAGGGTTTGAATGTTGAAATTCAGAAAGACCTCGCGGCGGCTCAAATCACTGCGTTTAGCGAGGCTGTAGAAAAGGCCCAACGAGTTGAAAGTGCACGGTTGCAGGTCCGGAACTTCCAGGCGAAGAAGCGTAGCTTTCCTGGGAGTAGTTCTGGACAGGGTGAGAAGAGCACTCCCTCTAAATTTGGACGCGGAACGGGAGGTGGTCGACAATCTGGTGCAGGTAGAGGGACTCCATTTAGGGGTGGCCAAGCTGGGCGAGAACCGAGGGGAAATGCTCAGAGTGACTCGGCTTCAGTACCTCGCGGTCCCTGCGGGCATTGCAGGAAGCTAAACCACACCGAAGATAACTGCTGGAGGAAACAGGGTAAATGTCTGCGATGTGGAAGCGCAGACCACCAATTGGCTACCTGCCCGGTCCTGAAACAAGATGGAAAAGGAAGCCAACTACCGCCGAGGACCAATACTGGACCAGCCAAGGGAGATGGGTCCAAACCTAAAGTGCCGGCGAGGGTGTACTCTATAGAGCCCCATCAGGTCCCAGAGTCTTCGGAAGTCGTAGAAGGTACGATCCCTATTTTCCACCGCTTTGCCAAAATTTTAATTGATCCTGGTGCCACTCATTCGTTTGTTAACCCTGATTTCATGTGTGGCATCGATATAAAACCTGCTAGTTTACCATATGACCTAGAAGTTAGTACACCTACGGGGAATCAACGTTTGGTGACTAGTATGGTTTATAGGGATTGTGATGTATGGGTAGGTGAAAGGAGATTTTTAGGAGACCTGATTAGCTTGTCCATTAAGGGGTACGATGTGATTCTGGGTATGGACTGGCTAGCCAAATATAACGCCCAACTGGATTGTAAAACAAAAGTAGTAGAATTTCGCATTCCTGGCGAGGCAACCTTAAGGTTGGATATAAGGGGTAGGTTAGCCTCATCTGCTTTAATTTCGGGCATTCGAGCTAGGAAACTGATAAGTAGAGGGACGCAAGGATTTTTGGCCTTTTTGATTAACACCCCTACGGATAAGTTAAAAGTGGAAGACGTGGCCGTGGTAAGGGAATTTTCCGATGTATTCCCTGATGAGTTAGTAGCCTTACCGCCGGAAAGGGAGATAGAATTCCGAATAGATCTGTTACCTGGAACCTCACCTATCTCAAAAACCCCTTACCGAATGGCGCCTGCAGAACTTAAGGAGCTTAAGTTGCAATTACAAGATCTTTTGGAGCGGGGATTCATTCATGAGAGTGGGTCTCGTTGGGGAGCTCCTGTCCTATTTGTGAAGAAAAAGGACGAAACCTTGAGGATGTGTATTGACTACCGGGGCTTGAACAACGTTACGATCAAGAATAAATATCCACTGCCCCACATCGACGAGTTGTTCGACCAGCTGCAAGGAGCAGTGGTCTTCTCAAAGTTGGACCTCCGACAAGGATATTATCAGTTGTTAATTAGGAAGGAGGATATTCCGAAAACTGCTTTCAACTCGAGATACGGGCATTACGAGTTCGCCGTTATGCCCTTTGGACTGACCAATGCTCCCGCCGCCTTTATGGACCTAATGCATAGGGTTTTTAAACCCTATCTTGACCGATTTGTCATTGTGTTCATTGACGACATTTTGGTATACTCTAAGACACGCGAGGAGCATGAGGAGCATTTAAGGGTGGTGTTGCAGACTTTACGGGAACATCAACTGTACGCTAAGTTTAGTAAATGCGAGTTCTGGTTGGAGAAAGTAGCATTCCTAGGGCACGTAATCTCCCACGAAAGCATTTCGGTGGACCCAGCGAAGGTAGAGGCCGTGACAAATTGGAAGAGACCAGAAAATCCCACAGAAATTCGTAGCTTTCTAGGACTAGTTGGGTACTACCGACGTTTCATTAAAGATTTCTCCAAACTAGCAGGACCTTTAACTGACCTGACGAAGAAACATGGTCGATTTATCTGGAATGCCCGATGCGAAACGAGTTTTCAGGAATTAAAGAGAAGATTGACCACGGCTCCGGTACTGGTTTTGCCAAATGGAGTGGATGGTTTCGCGGTGTATGCAGATGCGTCGCGAGAAGGCTTGGGGTGCGTTTTGATGCAGAACCGGAATGTGATTTCTTTCGCCTCTAGGAAATTGAAGCTTCACGAGCAGAACTATCCGACTCACGATCTGGAACTAGCCGCAGTTGTCTTTGCACTAAAAAAGTGGAGGCATTACCTATATGGGGTGACTTTCGAAGTGTATTCGGATCACAAAAGTCTTAGGTACCTCTTCTCCCAGAAGGAATTGAACATGAGGCAACGACGGTGGATGGAATTTTTGGAAGACTACGACTGCACAATCAACTACCATCGGGGAAAGGCAAATGTGGTAGCAGATGCTTTGAGTTGTAAGGTGCAAGAAGCAGGGTTGATGATTAAGGAGTGGGATTTATTACAATCCGTGTGCGAGTGGAGACCCTGTCTTGGGAGCCATAAGGTGATATTTGGCAATGTTAGGGTGACCTCCGCTCTACTGGAACGCATAAAAGAGGCACAAGGCGAAGATTTGATGGTACGGAAGTGGAGAGAGAAAGTGGAAAAGGGAGAAACTACGGACTTCAATTTGAGTCCTGAGGGCATTTTGAAATATCGAAACCGAATTGTGGTAATGAAGGAAGAGTCGATGAAAATGGAGATTCTGAAGGAAGCTCATTGGTCCAAGTATACAATCAATCCGAGCAACAGCAAGATGTATCAAGACCTGAAAGGAACTTATTGGTGGGACAATATGAAGAAGGAAATCGCTCAGTACGTGCAGAAATGTGTCATTTGCCAACAGGTGAAAGCAGAGCATAAAAAACCATCGGGTTTGTTACAACCCTTGGAGATACCCGAATGGAAGTAGGAAAACATCACCATGGACTTCGTTTCAGGTTTACCAAGGACGCAAAGAGGACATGATGCCGTTTGGGTGATCGTGGATCGATTAACCAAATCGGCCCATTTCTTGCCGGTGAACATGAAGTATTCAATAGACAAGTTGGCCCGACTGTACATGGACGAGATAGTAAGACTACACGGTGTTCCTGTGAGCATTGTCTCCGACCGGGATCCACGGTTTGTATCTCGGTTTTGGCAGAAGTTTCAAGAAACCCTAGGGACTAAACTCAATTTGAGCACGACCTATCACCCTCAGACGGATGGACAGTCGGAGCGGACAATTCAAACTCTCGAGGACATGCTACGAACTTGCATTCTGGACTTTGGAGGCAACTGGGGTCAGCACATGACCTTAGTAGAGTTTGCGTACAACAACAGCTTCCATTCGTCAATTCAAATGGCTCCGTACGAAGCCCTCTACGGACGCAAGTGCCGGTCGCCGATTTACTGGGACGAAGTTGGTGAAAAGAAAGCACTAGACCCAGCAACTATTCCATGGATGGAAGAGGCTCAAGAGAAGGTCAAGTTGATATGGCAACGAATCCAAACAGCTCAAAGCCGACAAAAGAGCTACGCAGATAATCGAAGAAAAGACTTGGAGTTTGAAGTTGGGGATCACGTATTTCTTAAGATCACACCCTTACGAAGTATCACAGCGGGCAAAGGAAAGAAATTTCAACCGCGGTACGTCAGACCCTACAAGATCCTTCAGAGGGTAGGAGCGGTCGCGTATCGATTGTGTAGACACCAAATTTTTGAATCGTTTCATTTTTTTAAATTTTGGTTTTTTTTTGTTTTTAGTGATAATTATTATTTATTAATTTCATAATTTTTGTTTTGGGTGTTTTCTAGTTTTTCTACAGCATTTTAGATTATTATTGTCTATTGTTTCATTTTAGTTCTGTTTTTGTATTCGTGTTTTGCCTTTTAGTTGTTTATTTTTATTATAAGACTTTTAACATAAAAATTTGTAAGAAAAAGAGAAAAAAAGAATTTGTTCATAAATATGTTTATTTCTTTCAATTTTTTTTGGCATTTTTATTTATTTTGAAAAAAAAAGAAAGAAAAGAGAAAAAGTGGAAAATGATGAAAATGAAAAAAAAGGAAAATGAGGAAAAATGAAAATTAGCACTTTTGTTGTTTCTAGTTTATTTACTTTTCATCCAATGTTAATTAATTTGTTTTGTTATTTATCTTTATTATTTTCATTTTTGTTTTAATTAATCTCAAAAAAAAAAAAAAGTGTCGCGGCATGCAAGCTGCGAAAATACGCAGCTTGCAAGAAGGGGGCTCGGGCAGCCCTTGGCTGCAAATAGAGAAGAAAGGACTGAAGGTTTTAGGGTGAGGGAGGTTTCATATAAATAGAAAAGGAGAAGGCAGCCGCAAAGGGGAGACAAGGAGAGAGTTTGACGGCAAAAGGAAAACACAAAAAAAACACAGAGGAAGCTCGGACGAGTGAAAATCAGAAAAGAGCAAAGGAAAAATCTGGGCAAAAGTCTGAGAGAGAGAGGAGAAAAGAAACAACGGCTAAGAGGGTTTTTGGGGGTAACAATAGAGAAGAACCAGAAAAAGGAAACGGCTAGAGAATCTGGGGTTGGAGAGATAGAGTGAAAGGAGAAAAGAAAGCCGAAAGAGAGAGCTAAGAAGAGGGCTTCGACTGGAAACCAGAAAAGGAAAAGGAAGGATCTTCGACTGAAAGTTGCAGAAGGAGATCAACTGGGCTTTCACTCATCATCATCTGACATTCCTTCAAGCATCTGAAAGAATCACTTGAGCCAGTTCTTGGTCATCATACGATTCATTCCTGGGCCAAGGTATTATGTTCACCTTTTTATCGTTGAAAACTATTTTCTTTAGTCGGTTGTTTGCATTCCTTTGTTTTTCATTGGTTCTGTTTCGAATTCAATATGATTAATGATCCTTATTTGGGGTAATGAAAAATCTGAGGTTTTGGGGAATAAGTCGGTGTCGTGCATGATTGTGTCTTAGCCGAAAGAATATTGAAGAAAAGTTTCCAACTTTGACAACTTTCTCGATGGGTTCCGTAGCTTGCATCTTGGTAAAATTTTTTAATGAGTAGAGTTGCAGGGTCTTGGTACTTTGATTTGGATGTTTGATGTTTGGTTGGAAGTTGTTTGTGTCTGGCATGATTGTCATAAGAAGCAAGTCTGTAATAAACCTCTGAAGAGGCGAAAAGAAGAAAGCCATGCACCAGATTTTCTTTTTTCTCTCAAATTTGTTTTTGTTTTGCATAAGATGCATGATCTTGATCTGGTCTTTGTCCGGTGTAAACTTACAGTTGGGTGTTGTCATGGATTCATAGCATGGTCAGTTCCTTTGCTTGGTTAAATCATGCGAAATTGATTAAGGATGAACTTTAGAGAAAAATGCAGCAGACTCGCATTTTCGGTGGCTGAAAATCTAGTTTTGGACTGTTTGATTTGCTTGAATGGAGTGACATGTGTGTTTTGGGAATGCAGGGGTAAAGGTCATTGGTTTTATTTATCTTGTCATGGTATGATATTGCTGAAATTACCAAGTATTCAGGAGTTGTTCCCTTCGAAAACGCAGCAAAGGAAAAGCTGCGGCATTTTTTTATGCTGTGTTTTTTTTTCCCTCGGTTACTAGTTGAGTTTTGCACTTGAGTTTCATATTTGATCTTGTGTTGGAGGGAAGCAATGGAGGGTTGGGTGTTGAGTCTGCATATTTGCATGTTTGGATCATGATTGAACACTTTGCTGAAAAGCAAACAAGCAGGCTGCCGAAACCATTTCTGCATACATTTTAGAATTTTGGCATGATATATTTCCATGTTTTCTGGTCATTTGGATTGTGATCATTATGTAGCCGGTTACTTGACTTAAGTTGTGATGTTGGATAGGAACATATCTAGTCAAAGCTGCGTGTTTGAATCAAAAAATCTGGTTTGCATGATGAAAATGAAAAGAAATGCCGTGGCTGGAATCTGCTGAATGCATGAGCTTCCTTGTGTCTTTGCATCAGTTTTCTTCTATATTTGAGTTTGTTTGAATTCTGAATGTGTGTGTTATGATGTTTAGATTAACTTTGAATGTTTGGTTGAAAGATTTTTTATCAAAATTAGTGTTGAGGTTGATATCTGCTTGTGAGAATGCAAGTTGCGATGGTTTCTTGGCTGCAGAAATATTTGTTTTGGTTGCAGAATGTTTGCTCACGTAGCTTGCATGAACCTGCATGGAAATTGTTTCAAAATTGCCTTTGAACCCCCCAAGTCCCTTTTTGTTCTACTAAGGCCCAAGTAATTGGAACATTTAATCAATTTGATCCCTCTAAGTTTCTCTTTGTGCCACAATAGCCCAAGCATGTTTTAGTATCTTGTAATTAAGTCCTAAAATCATTGCAACTTCAATCATTGTTTGGCTCTTTCTTTATTTTTGGAATCTTTGAAGTGCTTAAACGATTTATTTGGACTTGAATGTTTGAGTAATGCTTGTTTTGGGTCTTTAGTAGATGCTATATTTGGAAATTGAACGGGTTATTCCGTTTTCTTGGTCTTTAAGCATTTTTTGAGCTCATTCAAGTTGCAATTAGGTGGGTTTTGGTGTTTTTTCTTATACTTTACTTTTAAATTGATGCCTTGACCCCTTTATTGTTTTGAAGCCATTTTCCTTCATTTGCTTACCATTAGGGGAAGGTATAATTTCTTTTATCTTTGTTTATCTCTCCTATATGATCCAATGCGCTAAGTGAATTGCATGTCTACTTTGCTTTCTTTACATTTCTTTAATTCCTTTCATTCCTTTCATTTACTTTTGCTTTATTAAGTTTTTTCTTTTATGGGGTATGTGTACACCTCTTGGCTTGTAATAGATAGGGCTTTGGCGAGCAATTTGGTCCATTTTCCCCTTCCCCCTTTTGTTTTAGTTAGTGAATGTAATAGATAGGGCTTGAAGGAGCATTCAATGAAGACCTATCGAAGACGTGTGCCTAGCTAGCAAATGTAATAGTTAGGGCTTTAATTGTCTTATGTGTCTTGCATGCTTAGTTACTACGTGTTAATTTGCTTTGTTAGGGCCTTGCATCTAGTCGAGCATGCTAAATGTTATGTGCTATGTGTTTATAAGTGTTTGGCATGTCTACTCGCTTTCCATAGCCTGAATGAATGCGATGGATGAATGTACGTTTCCACTAGTCCAACGCTAGTCGGAATTCATAGAATGGGTTAGTCCAACGCTAGACCCTTAGGGATTTCCCCTCATTAGTACATGTTTGCATGTTCATTACATGTCATGCATTCTTTTAGTTTTATCATTTTTGCATGCCCCCGAACCCCTTTTCCCTCCATTTTAGGATTTTTGCATTTCATGCTAGTTATAAGGTTCATTGCTTGAGAGTCCCCTTAAGTATGGGATATAGACGAGTGTGACTTTTTCTAAAGCCTTAGCACGCTTGTATCCCCTCTATCAAAGGGAAAATTGAAGTCACAAAATTAGAACTCCCGTTCCCGTTTTGATGCATTCCCTATAGAATTCATGCATTTCACTCATTCACTACCACATACACCTCTACTTTATATTCTAAACCTTTTTTCCACATTCTCACTTCACACTACTTTAATTTTGCACGTTTTCATTCAACTACTTACACTTTCACTCGCACACATGCACTTTATGTTATCTCACATACATTTTCACATTGTTATTTTACTCACCTACTTTGTAAATCCATTCGCACACTTTCACTTACACACTATTATTTTTTATCACTTTTTCACTTTACACAAATTCACATTTTCACATGACATGCATTCATTCACTCATTTTACGTCATTTAGGATTACGTGTGACCTCTCCAAAGGATCATTATTGGGCTTCACAACTAATGTGATTGGCACCACTTAACCTTTGAAGAGAAATTTCCCCCAATACCCCTAGGTCTAGGGTTTGCATTCATGTAGCGCATCCAAATGTAATAAATTCTTTGGTTAAAACAAGAAAATCTTTGATTAAATCACGCAACTAGCCTTGGCTAGGTCGAAGGGGTGCCTTGGATTTTTATCCTTGCCTTCCCCTTCGTCAAATGGACTCCCGAACCTTTTTTTTTGGTTTACGTGGACTAGGAGTCGTTTAAAAGGGGTTTCTTACAGCTTTTTCCTAAAAAATTCATTTTTAGGTGACTTGGTACACCTTAACTCATTACCAAGTGGCGACTCCCATTTTTTCAAAAACTCTTTTTAAACTATAATTTTGGGTCAAATCGTCGCATTTTCAAACCCCCATTTAGACCCATTTTTCTTTTTAATCACAATTCATTTTCCAATCATAAATTAAATCGAAATACATTTTTAAACCATTTTATTTATTTATCAAAAAATAGGGCGCGACAGTTGGCGACTCCACTGGGGACATTCGAGAGTCCGAGCAAATTTGATTTAATCAACCTTTTTCTTCTTTTAACCTTTTCATATATCGCATTTGGGTGTTTTAGGGTTGCATTTTTTCCTTTTTAGGATTTTACATTTCACGCGTCTCAAATTACTCCCTCACGAATGTATGATTGGTTGATTGGATGTATGTTTACTTGTTTATCTCGCGCTTGCATTGCATTTGGGTGGGGGACATCACCCTAGAGCCTCGCGTTGGTTCTTGATCCCTCCCCTCCAAACGAGCACTAGCATACGTGCATACGCTTTAATTTTTTCACCCCTCATTTATTTTTCTTTTAGTGGCTTGTCACGCCACTCCACCCTATTAGGATTTTAGGCGACCCACTTGGACGTGTGATCGTGACACGACGTGTGCGTAGCACGATCCGAGGGGTCACTTAATCTTCCGCTTTAAGCTTTGGGTTAATAGCCTTTAGCTTTTAGTCGAAGATTGAGGATTTTTGATAGATTCACTCAAACACGCGGCCGTGACACGACGTGTGCGTAGCGGTGTTTGGGGAATCGCTCGAGCCACCGACAAAGAACCTTGGGATTGATGACCCTTGGTTTCCAAGTCTGAAGGCTCGGGGACCTAAAACCTATCGAGTCTAGATGCATTAGCGAGCCAATACCTCATGCATCCATGATAGCTTGCCTAGGGTAGAGTCGGCCTTATCCTGAGCTAGGAAACACTATTCACGAGGGGAGGGGTCCTAACCCTTTTTCCTTATCTATCTTTGTTACTTTTTATTGCTTTTGTCCAAATGTGTTATGTGGTTATGTGATGAACTAACTTTCCTTGTCTCTTGTCTTTTGCATTCACAAACCCTAGCAAATAAGAGGTCTGGCATGACCTTCTTTTAGAAGCCTACCCGTGTAGATAGGATATTGCACGTTCAAGAAGTTTTGGTATATTTCGTTCATAAATTAATAATGTCATATCATTTTAGGCTTACCCTGGCAAATAAAGGGTCCTTTAGGTCATGTTTCATTTCAAATTGCATATTTTACTGCTTTAATAAACTGGCATCACGCATAAACCATAGAAAGGGAATGCCATTTAGGCGATCCCGCGTTAGGAATAAACCACCTTGTGTCTCGGATACTTAATCCAAAGAGACTTGCACGTTTACATTTTGTATCATCCAAAGGGGTAGTGCACAAGGTAAGGTAGGATCCGATCATTTTCATAGAGCGATCTTTCGAATATGAGCATCTAAAATCACTTTTTGGCCATTTTATCAAAGATTGGTAAAAATCCCTTGCGCAAAGGATATTAATTTGAAGAAAATTCACAAATGACTCCTCCTATTGAGACGATAAAAATTGGGGCCAAAAATCTGATTTTAGAAGGCTCATAGGCTAATGCATTGCAATAAAATTTTGAATGTGAGGCCGCAGTCCGTTCGTAAGTTGATATTAGGGTTACTCATTATTTTGTACGGTTAAATTAAGGTTTTAGGGCTAGGGAGAAACCCTAATCTCGGCTAAGATTGAAAACCCTAACTTGCTTATGATAAAACCCTAGTTTATGTATTATTCGTAAGCTCGAGCTATAGTTTATATGCGGTATTCTAGTGTGTGTTTTGGCACAAGTAAAAATAGGATTCGTTATAGTTTGCAGAGGTTTAACAAGTTTGAAAATGGTTGGCAAACTTTGGATTAGCAAACCTCTAGTGTTACAATATTAGAAAGCTTAAGTGGAGTTTTATTTATCGCCCGCCTTTTTCCGCATTTTCTTTATTAGAAAAATCTCCAGGATAATTTTCATGAGTAAATATGGGTTTTAGATGATTTTCAAGTATCGGTTAGCTTTTGAGAAAATAAGAACGTATATTGGACGTGGGACCCACTAGTGCGAAAAGTTCGGAAAAATTCGGTCAATTAAGTTAAGTTCCGGATACTGTGAAAAATTTATCGGGTGTTAATGGATAAGTAAAGGAGTGTGAGGTGATTGATGTGAGAGGTGACCAAAGGATTGAATTGCATTTAATAAAGTGACAAGTGTCACTATCCCATTGGTTGGACTTTGTCTCCAACTATTCACCTTTTTTGACTTTTCTTACCAAGTGAATAAATATCTCAAAAATCACCAAAAATTCATTCTTTTCCTCTCCATTGTGGCCGAATCTCTTGAGCATCAAAAGGAAGAAAACTCTTCAAGATTTTGGGTTCAATCTTGCTTCAATCAACTTACTCAACCATCCAACCTTGATTCCACTCCATAAAACCTCTCTATTTGGTGTTAGTAAGTGCTTTGGTGAAGTTTTTTGGAAGAGCTAAGGTGCACAACATCTTCCTCTCTCTTGGTTTTTGGTAAGTGAAGCTTGAAACATCCTACTACACCTAATGATGCTTATGTTGTGCTTATTAGTGATAAGAGTGCTGAAATTTCTGGTTTTTATCTTGGTTTGAATTGATTTGGTGAAGTTTTCCATTTTATGATGATTTTTCTGGTTTAATTGGATTATGATGGTGTGGTTGTTTGTGATGATTGGCAATGGACTATAATGGCTCTAGTGGATGTGATATGTGGATAAATGCAACCAATTTTGGATTTGGTGTGAAAATTGCAAAGCTAGGGTTCTTAAATCCCCAATTCTGTCCGGTTTTGGATCATAGCGTTAGAGGCCGAATTTGACTTTGCTCAAAACATGAAAGTTGTAGGTATTGATGTGATTGAGATGCCTGCAAAATTTCAGGTCATTTGGATTAATGTAGAATGAGTTATGACGAAATTACTGTAGCTATTCTGCTTTGGACAGAATGCGAAAACTGCGATAGTAATTGGCCATTTCGACTGGTTTTGGTTTGGATTTTGAAGTTGGTGTCTTCTGATGAAATGTAGCAGGATGTCTTAGCTAACATATGCCTTTGGAATTTCGGCATTTGGACTTGTATAGACTAAGTTATAGTAATTACAGTTTTGTGTGATTTGCAAACCTGTTTTGGTAATTCTGGTATAGTATTTGGCATTTTCGACCTAGTTAAGCTAGGAACCGGATTGAGTGACCTTCTACATTGTTGTAGCCCTGTTTCATAGCTTCGAAACGGTGGGTCTTACACCCCCATCCGATAACCATAGTGAATTTGGTGCCATTACCGCATATTGAGGTCAAATACGGTTTGTGATTCTGGTACGTTTTTGGAAAGTTTATGGCTGGAACTTTGGCTTCACATTTGACTGAGTTACAAGCTGTTTGGGCTTCCGACCAAAACATCAAACTTATAGCCCTATGTCAGGGCTTTCTAACGCCCTTGGAATTTCATGAATCGGATTTATAAAACCTGAGATATAGCCGAGCAAACAAGGCCTGCCCGTGAAAATGACTAGAAATCTGTTTTGGTCCTGATGACCAATTTCCGTTCCGAATTTGGATTGCCGACCTTCATGAAAGTTGTTCCATTTGGAATGAACTATCTAACTGCCAATTTTCATCTCTTTTGACCATGTGTATCATAGAAAACAGTTAGCACTCAAAACTGCCCATTTGTGCATTGGCCAGATTTCGTAAGTGATTGTGTTTGGTTCATTTGGGACTGAAGCCTCCAGTTTCAGTTCTGGATGTCTTCATAACAGTTGTTGTTCATCCTTTAAGCTTCGATTTGGCATCTCATCCGCCTTAATCTGATATTCGTAGCTCAACTTATGGGTGAACTAGAAATGAGTATCAAATCTGCCGTTTCCGTTTCCGTCTGTCATATTTACGTGCGCGCGTGTTGTTTTGCCGTTTTGCTTGTTTTGGGCATGTTAGTGGCCGTTTGTGATAAAATCTTCTATTTCAGACAGCGGTGAGCTAGGCGGAGCCGGTGGGGCCCACTACTAGCGAACGCGCGAAGCGATTTTGCTTTCGTACTACTTTTGGTATTTTGAGTAAGTATTTAGGCCAGTTTGGTGTGTTTTCTTTGCTATGTATTTGAGATATGTGAAAAAGGCACTTAGGCGAGGGTGTACTTTATCGCACTCGACCTAAACCCTAATTTGAATGTATAATTGTACTTGGCATATGTATATGAACCTTTTGGAACCAAAACCCTTGAGCTTGTGGCTCGGGGCGACTTTCGAATAAAGTTTGTGAAGTTTGCAAAGTTTGTGATTTTGAATAATTTTGTGAAGTTTGTGAGTTTGGGGCGAACTCTTGACCTGGTTGGACTATTCGAGCCGGTTAGGGCTTGGTCGAAGGCAGTCCAACTTAGTCTGAGGTCACCAAGTTTGTAGGTTCATGTTATGAACCAATTTTGTGAATCCGGTTCACCGAGAAAGTGACCAAATTTGTGACCTGAGCTTGTGACTCAAGCTCAAGTTTGTGATTTCGTTCGCCCTGGCAAGTTTGTGAGGTGACTGGCCAGTGAGGGTGATAAGGTGTCGGTGGGTGTACAAGTGAAGTTCTACGGACTATTATTTGTGGTCGACGGAGTGTCGGCAGGAGATCATGCATGGCACATGAATTGGCTTTGGAGCCACCCGTATCCTTATTATATGATGTTGTTCTTTTCTGCTTTTGCTTTACTCTTATTGTGTAATTGTTGCTACATGAATTTACGCTTTCGCCCCTGTTTACTTACTAAGCATATAGCTTACCCCATTCCTTTTGTTTTCCTTAGCAGGGGCCGACGCGGGGACTTTTGGCTCGTATACTAGTATAGTAAGATTGGCTTGTAATAGTTAAACAGTTAGGATGTTTGTTTTTGTTTTGGTGGTTTGACTCGATACTTTTGGAGAATGTAATTATAACTCTTTTGGGGTTGTATATAGTACTCTTTTGAATTTTCTGGCTTTGATTGTTTTAAGTTTTGAGTCCTGGCGCGAGCTAGGCAGGCGGCCCGCCGATACCCTTGGGTTCGCCCTTGGGAGAAGTGGGGTCGTCACATTGAAACTACCAATGGGTGGACAATTCAACCCATATTTGAATAAATCATCAATTTCATTCAATTCATTTGACCAATTTACCCTTTTTAGGGTGATCTGGTCGATCTTTGAAATAAATCAAATTTCATTCAATTCATTTGACCAATTTACCCTTTTAGGGTGATCTGGTCGATTTTTGAATAAATCGTCAATTCATTTGACCAATTTACCCTTTTTAGGGTCATTTGACCAATTTACCCTTTTTAGGGTCATCCGGTCGATTTTGAATAAATCGTCAATTCATTTGACCAATTTACCCTTTTTAGGGTCATTCGGCCGATTTTTGAATAAATCACTAATTCAATTTCATTCATTTGGCCAATTTACCCATTTTAGGGCAACCGAGCCGATTTTGAATAAATCAAGTTTCGTTCAATCTATTTGATCAATTTACCCTTTTTAGGGTGATCTGATTAATTTTGGATAAATTAAATTTCATTCAATTCATTTGACCTGTTTCCCTTTTTAGTGTAATCCGGTCGATTTTTAATAAATTGTCAATTTCATTTGACCAATTAGGATTTCAATGTCGAATTTCAAAATGGAAAACCTAGTTGATTTTGAGAAAAACGTCCATTGCATCCAGCCATTTGATCAGTTGGGGTTTTGACCCGTGCTTCACTAAAAAAAAAAATTTTTTTCAACGAGTTCCAATCTCTCCGATAGGAAGTTCGTCAAGATCAAACCCGTGCGTTTTGCAATTTCTTGTATCGATCAAAAGTGATCAATCCATTCGTACGTTGTCCTCATTTTGACAAATGTCTCTCGTCACTCCAATTGGCCAAATTTTTTTTTTCAAATCATTTTTCACTCAATCAATTGATCGGATTCGTCAGGTATGGTATAGTGCCTACCCTAGAGGATTGCATTTTCATTCTAGGCCTACCCTTGGCACAAAAAGGGCTCCCCTTTAGGACATGCATCCGAATTTTTTGGATATTTACTAACTCGTGTCTTTTTCTTTTCCTTTTCTTTATTTTTATTGGAATAGCTAAGCAAGGGCTAAATCTAAAGGCAATTCCTTTCAAAATTCTCAGGTAATATTTAAACATCGCTTCTCGTCGAAGCCCCATCATAACGCGATCCCGTAGTAAAGCCCAAAAGAATCGTGTAGACATGAGTACTCGGCCAGAATCGTCTGATAAAACCGCCGCAACTACCCAGCCAGAAGCCACAAGTCCCGGGGTTCAGTTGACTGAATTACTCGCTAAGTTTGGTAACATGGCATCTGAGATGGCGACCCAAAGGAAATTGATTGACAAGCTAATCAGCAGCGGAGTTCAACCAGAACCTATACCCGTCAAGCAGGCTGAGCCAGAGCCATTTGTCATCCCTTCAACTCAAGTCACCGTTACTCCATCTTTTCCTATTCCACCCGAATGAACTTTCACATATCCCACTATACATTTGCCATACACTTACCCTCCTGATCCTTCATTTTTCCCTACTTACATGCAAGGCCCACAACCTTACATCACCTCAAATATACCACCTGAGCCACACACTTTTAACCACGCTACTGCTGAGCCTTTCTTGCCAGACCATACCATTCAAAACAAGCCGGAGATAGGAGGATGTTCTGCTCCTGTTGATACGAAGCTTCTCAAACGCCTGGACCGTTTCGATGAGTTTATGAGGAAAAGTCAGGGGTTGAACAAACAAGGAGTCTTGGATTATGATGAGCTTTGCCTTTTCCCGAATGTGCAATTGCCTGAGGGGTTCAAAACTCCGAAGTTTAACAAGTATGATGGGACAGGCAATCCCAAGACACATCTCCGATTGTTCGCCAACAAGTTGGGTAGGCCAACAGATGATGAAAATCTGCCTTTGAGGCTATTCCCAGAAAGTCTGGAGGGGGATGCACTCGACTGGTATTCCAAGCTGAAACCCGAAGAAGCAAAGACCTGGCTGGACCTGTCCAATGCGTTTGTAAGGCAATACGAGTATAATTGCGAGCTGGCTCCAACACGAACCACGTTGGAAGGGATAAAGAGGAAGCCATATGAAGATCACAAGACTTATGCCAAAAGGTGGAGGAAAATAGCTGTAAAAGTCGAGCCACCAATGACTGAGGACGAAATCATACGAACTTTCATTAGGGCACATGATCCGCCGTACTTTGAAGAAATTTTTCGCATGACTGGATGCTCATTTGCCGCAATTGTTAATAAGCTTGAGGAATTTGATGATTTCGTGAAGGCTGGAAAGATTGTTAATGTGTAACATCCCGAATATTAGGAGGTTGTTTGTGAAGAAAATATTAAAGTATATTTCTTCGGGTTTGATTTAAAACCTTATTTTGTTTTAAAAGACTAGAAACCCTAATATTTTAGTCAAAAACCTTAGTTTACTTGTGACTAACCGGTTCTCTTAAATCTCTCACATTTTGATTGAAACCCTAAATTTAATCATTGGAATTGGAAAATTCCTCACGTTTTCTTAAAAATTTCCTTTTATTTGAAAATTATTATTTATTAAAGCCCTACTACCCAATTGTTCAACAATAAGTGCAGATGAACCTGGAAAATAGGGTTTTACACTTCGGTTTCAAGATTTGAGCAAAATTAGGGTTTTCGCGATTTCCGCCGGATAAATTTTCGGTACTGGCCAGGGATCAATTTGGGGATTAAAAGTGACTTTTAAGTGAAAAATAATGTGTGAGTAGTAGCAATGATATAAGGATAGTGAATGGGAAGAAAAAAAAACCTAGTACGTGAGTTTTTAAGAAAAACGGCGCGAACCGGCGGGTCCCGCGCACTACCGATTGAACGCACCGCTTGACCACTATTTTTCTTACCAAACAAGCTTATTGACTTTTACACAAAATATCTTCCTAATTTGCAGCTGGTTTGACCGAAATTATAAGGCTAGAAATGTAAGGGAAGAAAGAGAAAAATTTGTGGACAAGATTAGTCCAAGTGTTGGCCAAAAATTGTGGACACAATTAGCCTTAATCTTCTTACTTCCTTATAAGACAAGTTAAGCTCCATTTCCTTCATTTTTCTGCTCCATAACCGAAATAAGAGAGAGAGGGAAAGACCAAGAGAAAAACTTCTTCATTTCTTCTTGATTTCTAGCTACAAAGTGAGAAAACTAAGGAAATAAACCGATTAAACTCACCTTTGAGTGTTTAGTTAGTGATTTGTGGTGAAATTTTGGAAAGAGAAAGCTTGGGCTACTCTTTGTGTCCTCTATTCAAGGTAAGAGAGCTTATCTCTCTAAGTTTTGCTTTCAATTTTGTTAAATTAAGTTTAGTAGTTGATTATAGTGGTGGAATCATGGATGATTAGCATGTTTTAGAGGTTTTTCCCCAATTTATTTGATGAACTAGGGCTTATGGAAATTCTGCCCAAATTGTTGTAAGATGCTTATATGTTGCAATTGAGGTTTCATAAGGTGTTGTGGTAGTGATTAGACCAAGAAATTTAGGAAAGTTCCACTAAAAACTAAAGATTTCAGATTTCTGGAAATTCTTGCTTACATTCTGTCCGAATTTGTATCTGTGTGTTAGAGGCTGATTTGGCCTTAGGTCAAAGAAGAAAAGTTGTAGATAATGACATTTTATAGGTGCCTACAAAATTTCAGCTCAATCAGAGCAACGTAGGATGTGAAAAGTCCAAAATACCCTTACTGTTTTAAGAATTTCCCAGCAGTCCGTTTCTTCAGTTCAGTCCAGTTTATCACGATTTTTGACCAGGATCCATTCTGATTTAGCTCTGGACCAAAATATAAAAGTTGTAGTGTTCTGAAGTAGCTTTAAAATGCCTCAAAGAAAACCTGATTCGGACTTGTGTACACTGAGTTATGTCCATTACAGTGTTCTGCGTTTAAACAGCCGGTGAATTGGTTTCTGGTTTAGTAATCTGAGATTTTGACTAAGTTACATTAGGAAATGGACTAAGTGACCTTCATGCATGTTGTAGCTTTGTGTCTTAGCTTCGAAACGGCATAGGTTTCGCCTTAATCCGATAAGCGTAGCCTCGGACAAGTTATTTCCGCTTTTATACGTCAAATCTGTCTTGTGCCAAATTGAATTTCTGCACTTGTACTTAATACGATTCTTGTTATTATGATATTGTGAGCCTATGGAACGGCTCTTGACATGAATTGCTGATATGTATAATGTTGGGTTGTGTTTGAGAAAAACAATGAAGCCTAAAAGGCTGGAAAATTAGGTAAACACAAAGGGCATGCTGCCCGAATTTTTACTCGAGGACTAGAAAACTATATTAGCGACTTGAGTGAAGGTTAAGTACTTATTACTTGAACTAGCGAGAACCTTGGCCACTATGTTTCTTGAGTGTTATACATTAGGACTTGGATGAACTTGTACCCTTGAGAAATGAAATAATGATTGCTCAAAGTATGTTTTCCTTGTACTTTCAACTCGCAAGACAATTTCAAGTATAAATATTACAAAGTTTTACTGTTTAAAAAGGCGAGCAAGTGTTTCACGACTACTGTCCAAGTGAATTTCAATTTCTTGATTCTTATTGAACGAAACGTCTAAGTTTCGAACTCTAGTCATGTTTCAAAGTTCTCAAATTGAGTTTTATCGCAGATTTGGACTCCGAACTCAGAGTATAACCTGAAAGTGACCAGTAAAGGCACTATATCTTGTGGTGAGTGCTTTCAAATACTGAATTGCACTAGATACTTGAACTGGATACGTGACCAATATGAGTACTTGTTATATACGTGAATTGACAGGGCAAGAGTGTACTTTATCGCACTTGCCCTTACGTGATATACTTGTTTATTGATTGCAATTGACTTGATATACTTGATGTGCGCACTTCCTGGAATTCCAGAAACCCTGTGGCGAGTTACTCTAGTCGAGCCGGCAAGGGCTTGGTCGATTGGGTAACGAACCCTGGGTCTCTTATTTTGTCGAGTGGAGTGATACCTCCTCGGCTAATCGGTATACTCGAGTATTACCACCCATGTTTATTGAGGATTTTGGGCCCGGTAGGGGGTGTGAATGGTGGACGGAGAGTCGTGTAAGTGGTGCTCTACTGGATTGGTTCCTTTACTTGAAAGTTGATGGAGTGTCAACTACTACGTGATCAAGCTCCTGATGATGAATGGAAGTTGGCTCCTGAAGGCCATCCGTATCCTTATGCTTTGGATTGATTATTGCTTATTGGATTATTGTTGATTTTGAAAAACTTTTACACTCGCTCATTTTGAGATTTCTACTTGACGTGTTATTGCTCACATTTATGAACTCTTCATGCTCCTTACTTTGCTATATCGAAAACTTGTACTTATAAATAATGGTCAATTTGCTATTTGGAACCTCACTGGGCTTTTAGCTCATACCACGTTATTTGTTTTCCTTACAGGGGTACGAGCGAGGCGTGAGATATGTAAAGACTAGCGTAGTCTAGTTGTTTGACTTTTAACTTTTGACTTGTACTCACGCCATTCCTCGAATGGAACATTTTGTATTTGGATTGTATATGTTTTGAACTAGTTTAAGTATATCGAGATTTTGTACCCTGATCTCTATCAATGTAAATTATAAGCTTGAATTGTGGATGTTATTTATGGTCCATGGATGTGTGTACGTGATTTGAGTGAGTGAGTCCTGGCGAGAGCTGGGCAGGCGGTCCGCCAAACCCTTTGGTACGCCTCAGGGGGAGGTGGGGTCGTCACAGATGGTATCAGAGCTCCTATTGAGCTCGTGCCGGGAGAGGGTTCTCGGACTGTGGGGATTGACTTGTTAAGTGTGAAACAATTGTCTATTGTTGGAGACCTTAGTTAGTTATGCCAGGTAGGAATCTCTAATATGGATGATTTACTCTTGGGACCGGCCGGCTCGAGTTGTGAATTGTCTTATTGTGGATTCTTGTACTTGGGTATCACATAGTGAAGAGCATTAGAATAAGGGTCTGTATCTTGATTGCACTTGAGGTGAGTTTTGATGGAAAAGGTTAAAGTGTGGATGATTCTAACATTTAACCTTGTTATTGGACTGATCAAAGGGGTTTGCAGTACTTGAACTGTCTGAGACAGACTAAAATGAGCTCATTTGGGACTTGAACTTGTTTTGGCGAGTGTGCTCTTACGTACATGTAATGGACCTGATTTGATTTTTACACTTGAGTAACATGACCTATATGTGGATTTGAATTCGGTGACTATTTGAGAATGTGAATTGCTGGGTATAGGCTAGTCGAGTGAGTTCCTATTCGTACCCGTGCTTCTTGAACTTGAAGTAATTGAATCTACTTTTGAACTTATATGTTTGAACCCTGTTTTGACCTTGCTTTTAAACTTATTCGTATTTGTGTGGCTGTAGACCAGCTACTACTCCTCTGTAGCGGTTGAACTAAAACTCTCTGGTGAGGCTTTGCCTGTTGTGTTTCCAAGCACCGCCAGGGGTAAAATTTTCGACTTGAGAAATTTTCGACTTGAGGCTAAGCCATGTTCTAAACTTTTCGAATATCTGAGACTTTACTTTCAACTCAGGGCTAGTTATGTGAATTGAGCCCTTTTTGCATGTTCTATTTGGTTATTTCTTAGCTTTTTGCTAAATGATAAGGTCATATAGAAGGGATTGGAGTGATTTCTAGTACCTGACTGACTTTGAACGACTCTTAGTACCCGTTGGAATTTCGAGGGCGAAATTCTTTTAAGGAGGGGAGATTGTAACATCCCGAATATTAGGAGGTTGTTTGTGAAGAAAATATTAAAGTATATTTCTTCGGGTTTGATTTAAAACCTTATTTTGTTTTAAAAGACTAGAAACCCTAATATTTTAGTCAAAAACCTTAGTTTACTTGTGACTAACCGGTTCTCTTAAATCTCTCACATTTTGATTGAAACCCTAAATTTAATCATTGGAATTGGAAAATTCCTCACGTTTTCTTAAAAATTTCCTTTTATTTGAAAATTATTATTTATTAAAGCCCTACTACCCAATTGTTCAACAATAAGTGCAGATGAACCTGGAAAATAGGGTTTTACACTTCGGTTTCAAGATTTGAGCAAAATTAGGGTTTTCGCGATTTCCGCCGGATAAATTTTCGGTACTGGCCAGGGATCAATTTGGGGATTAAAAGTGACTTTTAAGTGAAAAATAATGTGTGAGTAGTAGCAATGATATAAGGATAGTGAATGGGAAGAAAAAAAAACCTAGTACGTGAGTTTTTAAGAAAAACGGCGCGAACCGGCGGGTCCCGCGCACTACCGATTGAACGCACCGCTTGACCACTATTTTTCTTACCAAACAAGCTTATTGACTTTTACACAAAATATCTTCCTAATTTGCAGCTGGTTTGACCGAAATTATAAGGCTAGAAATGTAAGGGAAGAAAGAGAAAAATTTGTGGACAAGATTAGTCCAAGTGTTGGCCAAAAATTGTGGACACAATTAGCCTTAATCTTCTTACTTCCTTATAAGACAAGTTAAGCTCCATTTCCTTCATTTTTCTGCTCCATAACCGAAATAAGAGAGAGAGGGAAAGACCAAGAGAAAAACTTCTTCATTTCTTCTTGATTTCTAGCTACAAAGTGAGAAAACTAAGGAAATAAACCGATTAAACTCACCTTTGAGTGTTTAGTTAGTGATTTGTGGTGAAATTTTGGAAAGAGAAAGCTTGGGCTACTCTTTGTGTCCTCTATTCAAGGTAAGAGAGCTTATCTCTCTAAGTTTTGCTTTCAATTTTGTTAAATTAAGTTTAGTAGTTGATTATAGTGGTGGAATCATGGATGATTAGCATGTTTTAGAGGTTTTTCCCCAATTTATTTGATGAACTAGGGCTTATGGAAATTCTGCCCAAATTGTTGTAAGATGCTTATATGTTGCAATTGAGGTTTCATAAGGTGTTGTGGTAGTGATTAGACCAAGAAATTTAGGAAAGTTCCACTAAAAACTAAAGATTTCAGATTTCTGGAAATTCTTGCTTACATTCTGTCCGAATTTGTATCTGTGTGTTAGAGGCTGATTTGGCCTTAGGTCAAAGAAGAAAAGTTGTAGATAATGACATTTTATAGGTGCCTACAAAATTTCAGCTCAATCAGAGCAACGTAGGATGTGAAAAGTCCAAAATACCCTTACTGTTTTAAGAATTTCCCAGCAGTCCGTTTCTTCAGTTCAGTCCAGTTTATCACGATTTTTGACCAGGATACATTCTGATTTAGCTCTGGACCAAAATATAAAAGTTGTAGTGTTCTGAAGTAGCTTTAAAATGCCTCAAAGAAAACCTGATTCGGACTTGTGTACACTGAGTTATGTCCATTACAGTGTTCTGCGTTTAAACAGCCGGTGAATTGGTTTCTGGTTTAGTAATCTGAGATTTTGACTAAGTTACATTAGGAAATGGACTAAGTGACCTTCATGCATGTTGTAGCTTTGTGTCTTAGCTTCGAAACGGCATAGGTTTCGCCTTAATCCGATAAGCGTAGCCTCGGACAAGTTATTTCCGCTTTTATACGTCAAATCTGTCTTGTGCCAAATTGAATTTCTGCACTTGTACTTAATACGATTCTTGTTATTATGATATTGTGAGCCTATGGAACGGCTCTTGACATGAATTGCTGATATGTATAATGTTGGGTTGTGTTTGAGAAAAACAATGAAGCCTAAAAGGCTGGAAAATTAGGTAAACACAAAGGGCATGCTGCCCGAATTTTTACTCGAGGACTAGAAAACTATATTAGCGACTTGAGTGAAGGTTAAGTACTTATTACTTGAACTAGCGAGAACCTTGGCCACTATGTTTCTTGAGTGTTATACATTAGGACTTGGATGAACTTGTACCCTTGAGAAATGAAATAATGATTGCTCAAAGTATGTTTTCCTTGTACTTTCAACTCGCAAGACAATTTCAAGTATAAATATTACAAAGTTTTACTGTTTAAAAAGGCGAGCAAGTGTTTCACGACTACTGTCCGAGTGAATTTCAATTTCTTGATTCTTATTGAACGAAACGTCTAAGTTTCGAACTCTAGTCATGTTTCAAAGTTCTCAAATTGAGTTTTATCGCAGATTTGGACTCCGAACTCGGAGTATAACCTGAAAGTGACCAGTAAAGGCACTATATCTTGTGGTGAGTGCTTTCAAATACTGAATTGCACTAGATACTTGAACTGGATACGTGACCAATATGAGTACATGTTATATACGTGAATTGACAGGGCAAGAGTGTACTTTATCGCACTTGCCCTTACGTGATATACTTGTTTATTGATTGCAATTGACTTGATATACTTGATGTGCGCACTTCCTGGAATTCCAGAAACCCTGTGGCGAGTTACTCTAGTCGAGTCGGCAAGGGCTTGGTCGATTGGGTAACGAACCCTGGGTCTCTTATTTTGTCGAGTGGAGTGATACCTCCTCGGCTAATCGGTATACTCGAGTATTACCACCCATGTTTATTGAGGATTTTGGGCCCAGTAGGGGGTGTGAATGGTGGACGGAGAGTCGTGTAAGTGGTGCTCTACTGGATTGGTTCCTTTACTTGAAAGTTGACGGAGTGTCAACTACTACGTGATCAAGCTCCTGATGATGAATGGAAGTTGGCTCCTGAGGGCCATCCGTATCCTTATGCTTTGGATTGATTATTGCTTATTGGATTATTGTTGATTTTGAAAAACTTTTACACTCTCTCATTTTGAGATTTCTACTTGACGTGTTATTGCTCACATTTATGAACTCTTCATGCTCCTTACTTTGCTATATCGAAAACTTGTACTTATAAATAATGGTCAATTTGCTATTTGGAACCTCACTGGGCTTTTAGCTCATACCACGTTATTTGTTTTCCTTACAGGGGTACGAGCGAGGCGTGAGATATGTAAAGACTAGCGTAGTCTAGTTGTTTGACTTTTAACTTTTGACTTGTACTCGCGCCATTCCTCGAATGGAACATTTTGTATTTGGATTGTATATGTTTTGAACTAGTTTAAGTATATCGAGATTTTGTACCCTGATCTCTATCAATGTAAATTATAAGCTTGAATTGTGGATGTTATTTATGGTCCATGGATGTGTGTACGTGATTTGAGTGAGTGAGTCCTGGCGAGAGCTGGGCAGGCGGTCCGCCAAACCCTTTGGTACGCCTCAGGGGGAGGTGGGGTCGTCACATAATGTGTCTGCCCTCAAATCGCAGTTGGATGCTTTGCAAAGCCAAGGTAGTAATGGGAAGAAGCAATTCCAAAAGAAAGAGGGGGAAATCGCTTTTGCCTGGAATCGAAACCCTGTCTCAAAGCCCAGACCTCGACAATACCCTACCTACTCCAACCCTTACTATTCAAACCATCATCCTGTTTATCACACCAATACCAATCACCCTCGACTTCAACAGAACTGTGCAAGCCCACCTACGATACCTTTCCCAATGTCACACAACAATCCTCAAATTCAACCTTGTCTACCCTATAATCCCAGACCTACTCCATCAAACCAACAGACTTACAACCCTCCTCAAACCAATAAAATACAAAAACCTGGTCGATCTCGAACTTTTACCAACTTAGGCCGACCCATTGACCAACTATACGAACAGCTCAAGGCCGCCGGTGAAATTGTTGACATACCTCCTCCAAACTACTCTCGTCGAGGTCTCTCTTCTGGGTATGACCCCCAAGCCGCGTGTGCCTATCATTCTGGAGCTCCTGGACATTCTACTGTCAATTGTTGGGTACTTAAACATAAAATCCAAGACATGATTGAGACCGGAGACATAATTTTGAGAAGGAGAAATGAACAAGGACCAAGTGTCAGCGAAAACCCTTTTTCCTGCGCACAAGGATACTATAGCGGCCATCGTCACTGAAGAGGAGTTTGAGCAGCCTGCCAAATACATTGTGGGGGAGAATGAAGTAATCAAAATAGTCCAGAAGCCTTTTGTGCTTGACATAGCCATCTAAAACTGGATTGCAAATCACATTCCCTCCCGAAGGGAATTTTGGTAAATCTAGGGGATTGCCTTTGATTATGAATTATGGGAGAAATCATTTGCATTGTTCATCTGTTGCATTTTCGTTTTGTAAATAGTTTTAACTCAAATGTCTTTTCAATACAAATCTTATAGCGTGTCTTTTGTTAAATAGCGTATTATGACATTTTTGTCCTTCTTTTGAAATTTAAAATATACAATTTTATATGTATATTGTATTACTTACCCATTCTTTTCAGATGGCCAAGAATAAAATGCTCTGACCCTTTGGATATCACTGTTCCGAAGTTTAAATGTGAATTTGGATTTCAAAATGAGGGGAATAGCGAAGAGACATCAGATAATGTTTCAAAGGAACACATAAAGAGAAACTCAAGCTGGAGTAGGATCACGATTTCAGTGGTCACTTGATAAGAAGCATCTGAATGCCATTAGTCATTGTCAGTGCTATCAAAAGAGAATGGCCCAAAGAAATAAAGCATTGAGGTGGCTTTTGTCGGTATGAGATAACGCCAAAAGAAGAGTCCACTGCGAATGGGCAAGGTTCTTTTATTATCAAGAAGGTATTGCATGGCAGAGTACTAGTTCTCGCAGAAGTGGAGTGGACAAATTTTCCCTCAGCCGATCAATTCGAATATGTGTGTAAGAAATTCTTCATCTAATAAATGAAAGTTTCTTTTCAAGGGTTAATGCAAGGAATGGAACGAAAGTCAGGCCTTCTTCCTTTCCCATTGAGACATTTTATCCTTAGTCATCCCTTTTGAGCCTTCAGAATAGATCATTTCGTTTGGCAACCTCTAAGAATCGCAAACCCCACACTGGGGCAAATTTAGTTTTTGAAAGAAAAGAAAAGAGAGAAAACCCCACTCTGGGGTAAATTCAATTTTTTTTTAGGAAAGTCGAAAGAAAAGGAAATGAACAAAAGAAAGCCTCAATTTAAAAATAAACTGGGGCAAATTATCAAAATTTTGAAAGATGAATGAAAAAAAAAAGAAAAAGAAGAAAGAAAAGAAAATGAAAGAAAAGAAAACCTCAGTTGAGAATAAACTGGGGCAAATATTGATTTAACCCTAAAATAGGGTTAGCATGAAAATGCGATCTCAGATCATTTAAACCACTTTTTCAAGTCTGCCTTCAAACCTTAACCTTTCCTAGCACCTCACCCGACCCCATTACAAAAGCCAAAAGTCCTGGCTTCCATTCTTGGCATCACTTCTTTTAAAGGAAATTTTCTAAGTCACATGGCAAATGATGTCAATACGCCTTCACTCATGTTGTAAGGGAAGGGGTTGTCGCACTGATGCCATTATTTCTTAAAACACATTTTTTTGAGTTGATAAAGGCTATTGGCAAGATTTGTTCATCAGGTGAAAATCCGAAAAGGGCATTTAAAAAAAAAAAAGAGAGAGAGAAAGAGCAAAAAGGGGGAGTAGCCTTAGTGAAAGCTTGAAAGGGCGCTAAGGTAAAGTTTCATGAGGAAAAGTGAAGATGAAATTAGAAAGTTGGTGATTCGATTCATTTGGGATTCCTCCTCGCATTGTGGTTCTTCTGTTGCCGACATTGAACTCAGGGCGGATGATATCTAAAGGGTCAAGCGTGGCATTTTGTTTGAAGTCGGAATACTTTGGTTTTTCAAGCGTAAATTGTCGCATTTGTAGATTTATTTCTTTAAAATTAATTTTCTTTCAAAAAAAATAAATGATTGTTTTCATGTTACAGAAGTTTTCATCATCTGTTGTGTAAATAGAATATTCTTTCATTAGTTTCATGATCTTATTTATCTCTTTGAGTTCATCAGATGGCAATTCCCCTGATTTATTGAAAATCCCTGAATACCAAGGGCCTTTTTAGCATTGGAAGTCAATGAAATTTGATCAGATCACAGATCAAAGTCGAAGTTTTCGTAACATCGAGGGGAAATCATCAAAAGTACTCATGTTTACACATTTCTTGAAGGAGGAATTGATCGAATGGTGGTGGCATTATTTGTTCTTTTGCAGGTTCATACGCGTTTCAAAGGACGAAACTGGGGCAACTTTTTGAACTGAGGAATGTCGCCCAAGAATTTTTATATGACTGAGGGGTTCGGACCAAAGAAGAGGTGAATCAAAGTTTCAAGAAGGAGCAGCCCTGCCATAATGCAAATCAAATGATCGGATAAGTGGTGGAGATTGGGGCAAAAAATTATTTCTTGAAAAGTGTCTCCCAAACGAAAAGGAAAAAATGGGAAAAATAAAAGTCATTTCCAATATCAGATTTTAATTTCTTGTTGGCGAATCTCAACGTCCGCCGCACACCCTTCTACCTCCTTTCTTGACAACCACTTTTAATTCACTAACTTTAACCACCGTTAGCATCGAGTCTATCTCACTAACGCGTGCGTTTTCTCTACCACCGTTAGCATCGAGTCTATCTCACTAACGCGTGCGTTTTCTCAACCACCGTTAGCATCGAGTCTATCTCACTAACGCATGCGTTTTCATTCTACCGTCGTTAGCATCGAGTCTATCTCACTAACGCGCGCGTTTCCTCAACCACCGTTAGCATCGAGTCTATCTCACTAACGCGTGCGTTTTCTCTACCACCGTTAGCATCGAGTCTATCTCACTAACGCGTGCGTTTTCTCTACCACCGTTAGCATCGAGTCTATCTCACTAACGCGTGCGTTTTTTATTCTACCACCGTTAGCATCGAGTCTATCTCACTAACGCGTGCATTTTCATTCTACCACCGTTAGCATCGAGTCTATCTCACTAACGCGTGCGTTTTCTCTACCACCGTTAGCATCGAGTCTATCTCACTAACGCGTGCATTTTTTATTCTACCACCATTAGCATCGAGTCTATCTCACTAACGCGTGCGTTTTCTCTACCACCGTTAGCATCGTTAGCATCGAGTCTATCTCACTAACGCGTGCGTTTTCTCTACCACCGTTAGCATCGAGTCTATCTCACTAACGCGTACGTTTTTCATTCTACCACCGTTAGCATCGAGTCTATCTCACTAACGCGTGCGTTTTCATTCTACCGCCGTTAGCATTGAGTCTATCTCACTAACGCGCGCGTTTCCTCAACCACCGTTAGCATCGAGTCTATCTCACTAACGCATGCGTTTTCATTCTACCACCGTTAGCATCGAGTCTATCTCACTAACGCGTGCGTTTTCTCTACCACCGTTAGCATCGAGTCTATCTCACTAACGCGTGCGTTTTTCATTCTACCACCGTTAGCATCGAGTCTATCTCACTAACGTGTGTGTTATTTTTTAGTCTATCTCCGTTAGCATTGGGTTCATCCCACTAACGTGCCTTTCTATTCCCGATTCTCAAGGCAGGCTCGGGTTTAATCTCACTGACCAATTCATCATACTGGGGCAAAAAATTATTTCATGAAAAGTCTCTCCCAGTCAGGAAAAGTCAGAAAATCAAAAAAATCAAAAAAATCAAAAAAATCAAAAAATCAAAAAATCAAAAAATCAAAAAATCAAAAAATCAAAAAATCAAAAATCAAATCAAAAATCAAATCAAATTCATCATGGCAGGCTCGGGTTTGATCCGACTGTCCGATTGTCAAGACATTTCATTTTCATTGCTATTGGAGCTGGGTTTGTCCCGCCAGTAAGCATTTTATTTTCACAGCCACTGGAGCGTGGGTCAGTCCCGCCAGTGTGCATTTCATTATCCTGCCACTAGCCATGGGTCAGTCCCACTAGTGCGCGTTTTATTTTGCACAGCAACTAGCCGTGGGTCAGTCCCACTAGTGGGCATTTCCTTTCGTTAGCCACTAGCCGTGGGTCAGTCCCACTAGTGCGCATTTCATTTTGCTTTGCCGCTAGCCGTGGGTCAGTCCCACTAGTGTGCATTTCGTTTTCCCCGCCGCTAGCCGTGGGTCAGTCCCACTAGCGTGCGTCCCTTGATTTTCGTTCTGTTCGGGTCAGTCCCGTTTAAATTTCTGTTCGAGTCAGTCCCGATTTTAAAATTTCCTGTCAGGGGTCAGTCCCCATCGTTTGTGTGGCGCCCCGAAAAAATTTGAGAACCCGGAAATTTTCTAATTTTCTAGGGTTTATTTTTTTTAACGCCCGCCTTTTCTACATTTTCTTGATTAGAAAAATTCCCCGGATAAAGTTTATGAGCAAAACTAGTTTTAAAATGATTTTTCTAGTATCGGTTAGTTTTTGAGAAATTAAGAGCGTATTTTGAACGTGGGACCCGCAAATGCGGTAAATGCATTATTTTTTTGACAACTTGTTGGAATTTTGTATTAAGTGATATTATTTTACAAAGTGTTAAGATATTTGTCTTGGAGAGACAAGAAGATAATCTCAAGCTTAAAGGGTGACAAGTGTCACCTTGTTATTGAAGGTTGGACTTTGACATTTGACTATCTTACTACCTTTACCAAATAAGTACCAAATTGATCCAAAATTACCTTCATTCTTCATCATCTTGGCTGAGTTTCACAAGGAGAAAAGAAAGGAAAGCTTTCATCTTACTTCTTCATTTCTTGCTCCAATCAAACAATTTAACCGATTAAACTTGGATTTGCTCCATAAAAAACCTTTCTCTTGGTAGTATTAAGGTGTGTAGTGAAGTGGTTTGAGAAGCAAAGGTGCTAAGTTGGGTCTTTTCTTGGGTTTGTAAGGTAAGTGACTAAGGGACCTTTCCTTTGATCTTGATAATGTTCAATTAGTGATTGGTGGTGGTTGAATAAGTGATTTTATGGTTGATTTCCTGATTTTGGTTGAAAATGATGAAGTTTTATTATTTTTGGGAATTTTTCTGTTTTCATATAGATATGATTATGTGGTCATTTATGATGATTGGAAATGATGTTTAATGACTCTAGGAGGTGGAAAAAGTGATTAATTGCAACCAATTTCTGTTTTGGACCAAAAATTGAAAAGTGAGGGTTTTGTGATGAACATTCTGTCCGAATTTTTAGGTCCTAGATAGAGACTGAATTGGCCTTTGCTTAAAACATGAAAGTTGTAGGGAATAACATTTTAGAGGTGTTTACAAAATTTCAGGTCAATCGGAGTAGCGTAGAGTGAGAAAAGTCGAAATTACTATTGCTGTTCTGGTTTACCCGAAATTGGGATTTGCGACTGTAATTGGTTGTTTTGGTTGGAATTGCTTCCGAATTGGATGTTGAGGCCTTCTGATGAAATTTAGCCCTGTTTCTTAGCTTTCAGCTGGTTTTGGAATTTCTGGATTTGGATTTGGAGAGCCTGAGTTATGATGTTTCCGCTAGAATGCGTTCTGTGAATCTGTTTTTGTGATTCTGGTGTAGTATCTTGCATTTTGGACCTGGTTACACTCGAAACCGGGTTGAGTGACCTTCTTCAATATTGTAGCCCTATCTCTTAGCTTCGAAACGGTGGGTCTTGTACCTTCATCCGATAATCGTAGTGCCTTTGGTACCATTACCGCAAAATGACGTCAAAACTGTTTTTCTAGTTTTGAGCTTAACTTTCATTTCCGGACTTTTTCCTAGCTTGACTTGTCTTTGTACTACTTGGAGCTTGCTGAATGGCTATTGGATGAACTTGTTGTTGTGTGTGTACCTTTGGGACTGGCTGAAGATATAATGAAGCCATGATGGCTGGGAAAGTAAGCAAATTTAGGGGAAGTGCTGTCCGAAGTTTTAAAGGGTTTGATTGCTTTGAGTTTGTGATCTAAGACTTGGATTTGAGCAAGGCAATGTTATATGATGGATGATTTCTGAGCCATGGAGGTGAGTGACCTCAAACTACTTCTAAAGTTATTTATGAACCGTTTCTTACATTATTTACTTTTGAACTGTTTCCAAAGTTACTTTTGAAATGTTTTCTTGCATATCATGTGTGCTGGCATTTGAGTGTACCTTGTTTGCTATATTTCTTGACTTCATGACTTGTATTTTGGTTGATAACGTGTTAAGCGCTTATAATGATTTCCAAAACGAGTTTTCGAGGCGAGTGTGTACTTTATCGCACTCGACCTCGATAAATGTGAAATTTTCGATTGAAATGTTACTTGCGCATGAATGTAAGCCTTTTGGGCTGAACTGGCCATTGCCCCTTGTTACCGGTCGTCTTGAGCCAGAAGCGGACTCGGTCAGGCGATTAGGAACTTGGGTGAACGTTTGGTATACTCGAGTATTACCTATGTAGGTTGGTGGAGCCTGGCCAAAAGCCAGGGACGGGGTGAATGAAATGAAATGAATGACCAAATGAGCGAGGAAATGTCAGGAGAATGAATGTATCCTTTCATGAATGTTACTATCGCTTTCCATTGTAAATGTTTCTTGAATTATTGATAATCCATATTTACTGTTTTGCAAATGATGTAGTTGTTTCCGGATTTATCATTTAATTTATGACATCATTGCTATATGACATCATTGAAATGAACTATTGTGAAACCGATTTGATTAATGATTTTCTGGTTACTCGCTGAGCTTTTAGCTCACCCCAAAAACTATTTTATTCCCCTCCACAGGGCTCGTGGCGAAGGAAGGACTGTAGTACTTGTGCACGTGTATGGATGGCCTAAACTTTGTACAATTTTGGATTTGGAATTATTTTATGTATATTTGGGATTAGTTTCCGCTGCATTTGTGACATGTAATTATTGGAGACGGATGAGTATTTGTGGACCATTTGATGTATACTTGAGATTTGTATTGTATTTATTTGAGAACTGTAGTGAACGACTGAGTCCCGGTGAGAGCCGGGCAGGCGGCCCGCCGAACCCTGGGGTACGCCCTAGGGAGAGGTGGGGCCGTCACAGTTTGAGTAATTCGCAGCCGAATAACACAGGTAAGTATTTGGTGTCTACTTCTTTGTCTCAAGTTTTTTCAAAACTCAGACAAAGAGGGGCAAACTGTAGACACCAAATTTTTGAATCGTTTCATTTTTTTAAATTTTGGTTTATTTTTGTTTTTAGTGATAATTATTATTTATTAATTTCATAATTTTTGTTTTGGGTGTTTTCTAGTTTTTCTACAGCATTTTAGATTATTATTGTCTATTGTTTCATTTTAGTTCTATTTTTGTATTCGTGTTTTGCCTTTTTGTTGTTTATTTTTATTATAAGACTTTTAACATAAAAATTTGTAAGAAAAAGAGAAAAAAAGAATTTGTTCATAAAATATGTTTATTTCTTTCAATTTTTTTTGGCATTTTTATTTATTTTGAAAAAAAAAGAAAGAAAAGAGAAAAAGTGGAAAATGATGAAAATGAAAAAAAAAGGAAAAAGAGGAAAAATGAAAATTAGCACTTTTGTTGTTTCTAGTTTATTTACTTTTCATCCAATGTTAATTAATTTGTTTTGTTATTTATCTTTATTATTTTCATTTTTATTTTAATTAATCTCAAAAAAAAAAAAAGTGTCGCGGCATGCAAGCTGCGAAAATACGCAGCTTGCAAGAAGGGGGCTCGGGCAGCCCTTGGCTGCAAATAGAGAAGAAAGGATTGAAGGTTTTAGGGTGAGGGAGGTTTCATATAAATAGAAAAGGAGAAGGCAGCCGCAAAGGGGAGACAATGAGAGAGTTTGATGGCAAAAGGAAAACACAAAAAAAACACAGAGGAAGCTCGGGCGAGTGAAAATCAGAAAAAAGCAAAGGAAAAATCTGGGCAAAAGTCTGAGAGAGAGAGGAGAAAAGAAACAACGGCTAAGAGGGTTTTTGGGGGTAACAATAGAGAAGAACCAGAAAAAGGAAACGGCTAGAGAATCTGGGGTTGGAGAGATAGAGTGAAAGGAGAAAAGAAAGCCGAAAGAGAGAGCTAAGAAGAGGGCTTCGACTGGAAACCAGAAAAGGAAAAGGAAGGATCTTCGGCTGAAAGTTGCAGAAGGAGATCAACTGGGCTTTCACTCATCATCATCTGACATTCCTTCAAGCATCTGAAAGAATCACTTGAGCCAGTTCTTGGTCATCATACGATTCATTCCTGGGCCAAGGTATTATGTTCACCTTTTTATCGTTGAAAACTATTTTCTTTAGTCGGTTGTTTACATTCCTTTGTTTTTCATTGGTTCTGTTTCGAATTCAATACGATTAATGATCCTTATTTGGGGTAATGAAAAATCTGAGGTTTTGGGGAATAAGTCGGTGTCGTGCATGATTGTCTCTTAGCCGAAAGAATATTGCAGAAAAGTTTCCAACTTTGACAACTTTCTCGATGGGCTCCGTAGCTTGCATCTTGGTAAAATTTTTTAATGAGTAGAGTTGCAGGGTCTTGGTACTTTGATTTGGATGTTTGATGTTTGGTTGGAAGTTGTTTGTGTCTGGCATGATTGTCATAAGAAGCAAGTCTGTAATAAACCTCTGAAGAGGCGAAAAGAAGAAAGCCATGCACCAGATTTTCTTTTTTCTCTCAAATTTGTTTTTGTTTTGCATAAGATGCATGATCTTGATCTGGTCTTTGTCCGATGTAAACTTACAGTTGGGTGTTGTCATGGATTCATAGCATGGTCAGTTCCTTTGCTTGGTTAAATCATGCGAAATTGATTAAGGATGAACTTTAGAGAAAAATGCAGCAGACTCGCATTTTCGGTGGCTGAAAATCTGGTTTTGGACTGTTTGATTTGCTTGAATGGAGTGACATGTGTGTTTTGGGAATGCAGGGGTAAAGGTCATTGGTTTTATTTATCTTGTCATGGTATGATATTGCTGAAATTACCAAGTATTCAGGAGTTGTTCCCTTCGAAAACGCAGCAAAGGAAAAGCTGCGGCATTTTTTTATGCTGTGTTTTTTTTCCCTCGGTTACTAGTTGAGTTTTGCACTTCAGTTTCATATTTGATCTTGTGTTGGAGGGAAGCAATGGAGGGTTGGGTGTTGAGTCTGCATATTTGCATGTTTGGATCATGATTGAACACTTTGCTGAAAAGCAAACAAGCAGGCTGCCGAAACCATTTCTGCATACATTTTAGAATTTTGGCATGATATATTTCCATGTTTTCTGGTCATCTGGATTGTGATCATTATGTAGCCGGTTACTTGACTTAAGTTGTGATGTTGGATAGGAACATATCTAGTCAAAGCTGCGTGTTTGAATAAAAAAATCTGGTTTGCATGATGAAAATGAAAAGAAATGCCGTGGCTGGAATCTGCTGAATGCATGAGCTTCCTTGTGTCTTTGCATCAGTTTTCTTCTATATTTGAGTTTGTTTGAATTCTGAATGTGTGTGTTATGATGTTTAGATTAACTTTGAATGTTTGGTTGAAAGATTTTTGATCAAAATTAGTGTTGAGGTTGATATCTGCTTGTGAGAATGCAAGTTGCGATGGTTTCTTGGCTGCAGAAATATTTGTTTTGGTTGCAGAATGTTTGCTCACGTAGCTTGCATGAACCTGCATGGAAATTGTTTCAAAATTGCCTTTGAACCCCCCCAACTCCCTTTTTGTTCTACTAAGGCCCAAGTAATTGGAACATTTAATCAATTTGATCCCTCTAAGTTTCTCTTTGTGCCACAATAGCCCAAGCATGTTTTAGTATCTTGTAATTAAGTCCTAAAATCATTGCAACTTCAATCATTGTTTGGCTCTTTCTTTATTTTTGGAATCTTTGAAGTGCTTAAACGATTTATTTGGACTTGAATGTTTGAGTAATGCTTGTTTTGGGTCTTTAGTAGATGCTATATTTGGAAATTGAACGGGTTATTCTGTTTTCTTGGTCTTTAAGCATTTTTTGAGCTCATTCAAGTTGCAATTAGGTGGGTTTTGGTGTTTTTGCTTATACTTTACTTTTAAATTGATGCCTTGACCCCTTTATTGTTTTGAAGCCATTTTCCTTCATTTGCTTACCATTAGGGGAAGGTATAATTTCTTTTATCTTTGTTTATCTCTCCTATATAATCCAATGTGCTAAGTGAATTGCATGTCTACTTTGCTTTCTTTACATTTCTTTAATTCCTTTCATTCCTTTCATTTACTTTTGCTTTATTAAGTTTTTTCTTTTATGGGGTATGTGTACACCTCTTGGCTTGTAATAGATAGGGCTTTGGCGAGCAATTTGGTCCATTTTCCCCTTCCCCCTTTTGTTTTAGTTAGTGAATGTAATAGATAGGGCTTGGAGGAGCATTCAATGAAGACCTATCGAAGACGTGTGCCTAGCTAGCAAATGTAATAGTTAGGGCTTTAATTGTCTTATGTGTCTTGCATGCTTAGTTACTACGTGTTAATTTGTTTTGTTAGGGCCTTGCATCTAGTCGAGCATGCTAAATGTTATGTGCTATGTGTTTATAAGTGTTTGGCATGTCTACTCGCTTTCCATAGCCTGAATGAATGCGATGGATGAATGTACGTTTCCACTAGTCCAACGCTAGTCGGAATTCATAGAATGGGCTAGTCCAACGCTAGACCCTTAGGGATTTCCCCTCGTTAGTACATGTTTGCATGTTCATTACATGTCATGCATTCTTTTAGTTTTATCATTTTTGCATGCCCCCGAACCCCTTTTCCCTCCATTTTAGGATTTTTGCATTTCATGCTAGTTATAAGGTTCATTGCTTGAGAGTCCCCTTAAGTATGGGATATAGACGAGTGTGACTTTTTCTAAAGCCTTAGCACGCTTGTATCCCCTCTATCAAAGGGAAAATTGAAGTCACAAAATTAGGACTCCCGTTCCCGTTTTGATGCATTCCCTATAGAATTCATGCATTTCACTCATTCACTACCACATACACCTCTACTTTATATTCTAAACCTTTTTTCCACATTCTCACTTCACACTACTTTAATTTTGCACGTTTTCATTCAACTACTTACACTTTCACTCGCACACATGCACTTTATGTTATCTCACATATATTTTCACATTGTTATTTTACTCACCTACATTGTAAATCCATTCGCACACTTTCACTTACACACTATTATTTTTTATCACTTTTTCACTTTACACAAATTCACATTTTCACATGACATGCATTCATTCACTCATTTTACGTTATTTACGATTACGTGTGACCTCTCCAAAGGATCATTATTGGGCTTCACAACTAATGTGATTGGCACCACTTAACCTTTGAAGAGAAATTTCCCCCAATACCCCTAGGTCTAGGGTTTGCATTCATGTAGCGCATCCAAATGTAATAAATTCTTTGGTTAAAACAAGAAAATCTTTGATTAAATCACGCAACTAGCCTTGGCTAGGTCGAAGGGGTGCCTTGGATTTTTATCCTTGCCTTCCCCTTCGTCAAATAGACTCCCGAACCTTTTTTTTTGGTTTACGTGGACTAGGAGTCGTTTCAAAGGGGTTTCTTACAGTTTTTTCCTAAAAAATTCATTTTTAGGTGACTTGGTACACCTTAACTCATTACCAAGTGGCGACTCCCATTTTTTCAAAAACCCTTTTTAAACTATAATTTTGGGTCAAATCGTCGCATTTTCAAACCCCCATTTAGACCCATTTTTCTTTTTAATCACAATTCATTTTCCAATCATAAATTAAATCGAAATACATTTTTAAACCATTTTATTTATTTATCAAAAAATAGGGCGCGACAGATTGGAACTGCCATCCAGTCTCTCTCGCATCCACGATGTATTTCACGTCTCGATGTTAAAGAAGTATCATCCTGACCCATCCCATGTATTACAACCGGAGGAGATTGAAGTAGATGAGTCCCTTGCTTATGAAGAGAAACCGGTCCAAGTGCTCGATCGAAAAGTCAAAGAGCTCAGAAACAAGCGGATTCCGCTAGTGAAAGTGCTATGGAGAAACCACGGAGTAGAGGAAGCTACCTGGGAAGTGGAAGAGGAAATGCGAAAGAAGTATCCAAACCTTTTCGGGAATTAAGGTGAGAAATTTCGAGGACGAAATTCTTTTAAGAGGGAGAGAGTGTGAGAACCCGTAAATCCCTAATAATTTTCTTAGGGTTTTTCCCATATAAAGGCATAATTTCTGCATTTTCTGGCTTAGGAAAATTCTCCTGGTTAATTTTATGAGTAATTATAGTTTTTAGATGATTTTTCTAGTATTGGAGAGTTTTTGAAGAATAAGGATATATAATGGACGTGGGACCCACTAGTGCGAAAAGTTCGGAAAAATTCGGCCAATTAGGTTAAATTCCGGATACTGTGTGAAATTTATCGGGTGTTAAGAGATAAGTAGAGGATGTGAAGTGATTGATGTGAGAGGAAAAAGAAAAGATAGGATTGCATTAATGGAGGTGACAAGTGTCACCATTATATTGGTTATGACTTATGACTTACTATTCATGGTTTTGACCTTTTGACTAATTGGTTAAATATCTAAAAAATTAACCAAAATTCACTTATTTCTTACCTTCTTGTGCCGGCCCTCTTGAGCTAAGAAAGGAAGAAAAATTCTCCAAAATCTTGGCAACTACCTAGCTCAAATCATCCAAACCAAGTGCTTGATCTTGTTTCTACTCCATAAAATCCTTCCATTTGGTGCTAGTGAGTGATTTGATGAAGTTTTTTGGAGAAGCTAAGGTGTCCTACAACTCTCCCTCTCTTGTTTACTAGGTAAGTGGTGCTTGAACTTCCTCCTACACCTAATGATGCTCAATTTGTGCCTAGTGGTGGCTAAAGTGCTGAAATTTGTGGTTTATTTCTTGGTTTGAGATGAATTGGTGAAGTTTTTATTTTATTGATGAATTTTCTGGTTTAATGTGATCATGATGTTGTGGTTGTTTATGATGGTTGGTAATGAGGGGTAATGACTCTAGTAGGTGTGAATTATTGATAATTGCAACCAATTTTGGGTTTGGATTGAAATGTGAAAAGTTAGGGTTTCATAACCCCCTTTTCTGTCTGGTTTTGTATCTCATTCTTAGAGACCGAATTGGCCTTTACTTAAAACATGAAAGTTGTAGGTATTGATTTGTTTGAGGTTCCTGTAAAATTTCAGGTCATTTGGAGTAGTGTAGAGTGAGATATGTCGATTTTACTGTTGCTATTCTGGGTTGATCAGAATGTGCGAACTGTGCTTGTAATCGTCTGTTTTGACTGGAATTGCTTGGGATTTGGATATTTGTGTCTTCTGATGAAATGTAGCTGCATGTCTTGGTTACCGTATGCCTTTGGAATCAATGCATTTGGACCTGTATAGACTGAGTTGGACTAATTACAGCATAGTGTGATTTGTAAACCTGCAATTACGGTTCTGGTTTGGTATTCTGCATTTTTGACCTAGTTGTGCTAAGATTTGGACTGAGTGGCCTTCTACATTGTTATAGCCCTGTCTTTTAGCGTCGAGATGGTGGGTCTTAGACCCTCATCCGATAAGCGTAACGCATTTTGTGCCATTACCGCATAAGGAGGCCAAAACTGTTTTGTTGTTAGGGCTAATATAGTTACATTTCCTGATTTTCTGGTTTGCTACCATGCTTATATATGCATATGAAACCCTATTGGGGTTGTGATTGGCATGGCTTTATGACTCGTTATCGAGTCTCATGGTATTTGTTTACGTGTTCTAGGGCATGACGTTAGTGCACGACGTACTTTGGACGGCGGTGCATGAAACCTCACCTACGTGAGTGGTGAGTATACTACTCACTTGGATGTTTATAATGTGGCTTTGCTATATGTGATTGTGATGCCTTGAAGGCTTGTTTGGCTATTGGAAATGATTAGGGTGAGGGTGTACTTGACCGCCCTCATTCCTTTTATTCCTGTGAATGACTGTTTACCGTTTCACTGTATTACTGTACTTGCTATATGAGTTATTGGATTCCATTCATGGGATATTGTTTGGGTGTCGGTTGGACGAGTATCCAACGGCCCTACTGTATTACTGAGCACGACCCCGTTGGTAGTCACTTGAATCGAGCCAGCGAGGGCTTGGTCGTGAAAATTGACTAGCCATGGGGACTGGAATAGGAATCTTGTGGTAATGAGACCCTTGGTTCCGGTGTACTCGAGTATCACCTAAAGTTACTGCTTGGAGTGCGGGCCCGGTTGGGGTATGTTGGGTGGAAGGAATGGAAGTAAAGTGAGGTCTACGGTTTGGTACTTTTAACGTTGACGGAGGGTCAATGAGGTTGGATCAAGAATATAAGCGAGGAAATGGGCTCTTGAGAGCCGTCCGTATCCTTTCACTGATTTGATTTACTTCTTGTTTGCATACTTGAACTGAACGGTTATGCTTATGTGATCTTAGTTGCTATTGTGGTAGTAACTCACTGAGCTTTAGCTCACTCCGTTCCATTTGTTTTCCTTACAGGAAAATGATCACTTTTGGGGAAAAGTTCATACTTGTCGGTTGCCAAATTGAGCTTTTGTATATGTATATTTTGAATAACTCTTTGAATGAAACCCTAATGTGTATTGGGTTCACTTCCTTTTGGATTGGCAAACCGAATATGTATATTCATGATGAATGGTTTTTGTGGCATGCCATTTGGTTGTAAATGTTAGATTTCAATGTATATATGTTGGATTGATGTTTGGTTGAACTCCGGATTCTGACGTGTCCGGCACTGTGCATCATCGGCGCTTTTTTTTCGTTTTTTTTATTTTGACTTGTTTGCACGCATTGGTTTGTTCCGGAACTTATTAGATCGACGTAACTGATTCATTAGTCCTGGCGAGAGCTGGGCAGGCAGTCCGCTAACCCTTTTGGATCGCCTTAGGGGAAGGTGGGGCTGTCACAAAAAGAATGAAAGTCCAGATCGCAACAATTAACAAAGCTTTGGGGTCAAATTATAATCACAAAGATTCGAGGTCAAAATTAAAGAAAAATAAAGTTTAGGGGCCTATTCGTAATTAAGTAGGGACCCAATTGAAAGAAATGGAAAGTTTCTGGGGCCACAATATAGTTAAGGAAAAATCCAGGGACTGATTCGCAAATGTATTTTCTGGTTTCTTAATGGATCAGGCCACTTGGGCCATTTTATTTATTTGATTGGGCCCAAAACCCTCTTAGAACAGACCAGGACCCAAGCAAAACAGACGGGCTAGCCTATTATTTTGGCCCAATCAAATGACCCACCAAACAGATAGGTCTTGATCCTCTGGCCCAAGCCAAAAATCCAAACAAAATAAATTAAACCCATTCCCTTAAACCCAAGCAAAATAACTTCTTAACCCAAATCACCTATTTCACTAAAAACTAACATGATAAAATCAACAACAATTATTGAGTCACAATTATATCCTAAAAAAACAAGAATTAATCTAGTTAAAGGACTACTTATGCATATTAAAAGATTATCAAAATCTAAAAGGGAGAAGTAAGTTCACTTTCCCTAATTTTTCGGGTCATATCAGAACAAGAGGGGACTTGAGGGGTTCAAATGCCACAAAAGCAGGGACCCAATTGAATGAATTACAGCAGTTTGGGGGGGTAAAATTATGACGTTCAGCAACCCTCAGGTAAATCGCAGAACAAAGCAAAAACAGAGGGACTGAAACTGACATTTTAGACCAACGGTTTTCTCCCCCAATAGCAGAGACATCAATCTGCCATTTCTGTCGTTCTTAGAACCATAACAACACCAAAATTCTAGCCCTTCTTAATCAAAACAGAAATCACCCAAAACTTTTCTCATATGACATTAATTTGAATTCATACAATCCGGGAAACATGAGAAACAGAGAAATGGAAGACGACAATCCATCCAAATTTCTTAAACGTAAAGAAACGAATTGGCCACTCAACCAGCTTCTTTACACGAAAAATGTAAACAAAACATCTGTCAATAAGAATTTTCAACTCAGGCATTTTGTCGAGTATATTGGGGGCATTAAAAAGTTCAACGAATCTTTGCTCAATTTCTATTACAACCGATCCAAAAATCATCAGAAAAAGGAAGGAATTCAGCCCAACAAACACAGAAAACATATGCGAACAAAAATTACAGACCATCAATAGGACAATTGCAAACTCAAATCCCACGGCAGACATGCGCTGAGAGCTTAAACAGAACCAAAATTTTAAAGGAAAAGGACAGCTTACCAGCTCCTGCTTCGTGAAATTATTTTTCAGGTGGTGGTGGGAAGTTCCGGTGATGGCAGCGTGTTTCCCAATTGGCTCGCAAGTCAGTCATCAGGTGATGATGGACCGCCATTGATGTCGCCCGAAAATGAATCGGAAGCCTTGGTCGCAGTGGATTTGTACGACGGGGAGAGAGAGAGGGGTTGGGGAAATTTACGCGCTGGGCAGATGCTAGCGAATAGTAGCAGCAGCGAATGAGGACTAGATGGTGGCGACACTGGTGATGGTTTCCGATCCTCCCTCCTCTATCCGTTGCTCCTAGACTCAGCCTTACCTTTTCTCTTTGTTCCTCCTATCTCAGCCGTTGTGTTGCTGCTGCCGTTGCTTTTCTTGTTTCCATTTCACCTTTGGCCGAAGCATCCCTAGACCTCTCTCGATTTCCCTCTTGTCCGCCGCTCTTTTCTTCCTCTGTTTTTCTCTTTTGTTGCTTTTTCTGGTTTTCCTTTCCTTGGCCTTTTGTTTGCTCAAAACCCTTGCAGTCCCTCTCTGTTTTTTGTTCTGTTTTTGTTGTCTCCAGCCCCTAGCCTAGCCGAAGCCTTCCTCTTTGCTCTCTTTTCTTTCCCGTCCACCGCCCCCAGCTCTTTTCTCTCTTTTTTTCTAACCTTTTTTGTGAGGACTCGCAAACTTCTTGTATTTTTCTCAAAAATACCCTTTTATTTGAAAATTATTATTTGTCAAAGCCCACTACCCAATTATTTCACAATAAGTGTAAGTAAACCTAGAAAATAGGGTTTTACGCTTCGGATATGTTATTTCCGCATTCGTACGTCAAATCTGTCTTGTGCTAAGTTGAATTTCTGCACTTGTGATTGTTGTAATTCTTATTCTTATGATATTGTGAGCCTATGGAACGGCTCTTGACTTGAATTGCTTATGTGTGATGTTGGGTTGTGGTTGAGGAAAAATAATGAAGCTAAAATGGCTGGAAAATTAGGTGAACACAAAGGGCGTGCTGCCCAAATTTTCGCTCGAGGGCTAGGTTTCTATTTGAACTTGTATACTTTTGTTTGGCCAATATCATGACCGGTTTTCCATTTTAAAACATGATTTTTCATCCTGGGGTTCAAACAACCCTCTTCTTACTTCAAAGTCATCTTTATACATTTTATTCCTAATTAGTCGGGTTTCTTTGTTTCCCTTAAATGTTTTGCTCGATAAACTGTAATATGTTCTCTTGTTCAACCTTAGGTTTCATTGGTGACTAAGGGTAATATCCGGAAGGATATTTTGCACGTTATTTTGCATATCTAGGTGAGTGTTCCTTATTTGACTTTATGGCTTGTTGTTATCATTTGCTAATGTGTTAATTGCTTTTAATGATTTCCAAAACGAGCTTTGTAGGCGAGTGTGTACTTTATCGCACTCGACCTAAATAACTGTGCAATTTTCAAGGATTTAATGATTAAAATGTTACTTGCGCATGAATGTAAGCCTTTTGGGCTGAACTGGCCATTGCCCCTTGTTACCGGTCGTCTCGAGCCAGAAGCGGATTCGGTCGGGCAATTAGGGACTTGGGTGAACGTTTGGTATACTCGAGTATTACCCTGTAGGTTGGTGGAGACTGGCCAACGGCCAGGACGGGGGTGAATGTGTGAGGCCCCAGTCCGATCGTAAGTCGATATTAGGGTTAGTTGATAGTCGGTATGGAAAAAATAGGGTTTTATGGCTAGGAAGGAAACCCTAATTCGGTTAAGTTTGGAAATCCTAGTTTACGTATTATTATTATAAGGTTCAAGCTATAATTTATATTCGGTATTCTAGTGTGTGCCTTGACGTAAGTAAATATAGGATTTGTTTTAATTACAAAGGTTTAGTAAGTTTGAATGATTAGCAAACCTCTAGTGTTACAATATTAGAAAGTTTAAGTGGAGTTATTTATCGCCCGCCTTTTTCCGCATTTTCTTTATTAGAAAAATCTCCAGGATAATTTTCATGAGTAAATATGGGTTATAGATGATTTTTCAAGTATCGGTTAGCTTTTGAGAAAATAAGAACGTATATTGGACGTGGGACCCACTAGTGCGAAAAGTTCGGAAAAATTCGGCCAATTAGGTTAAATTCCGGATACTGTGTAAAATTTATCGGGTGTTAAGAGATAAGTAGAGTGTGTGAAATGATTGATGTGAGAGAGAAAAGAAAGGATTGAATGGCATTTAATGAGATGCCAAGTGTCACAAGATCATTGGGTGGACTTTATGATTTTTATTCTTTTGTTTTGACCTTTTGACCAAGTGGTTAAATATCTTAAAATTTACCACAAAATCACCATTTCTTTCTCTTCTTTGGCCAACCAACCTTAAGGAAGAAAGGAAGAGAGCTCTTCACCATTTTAGCTTCCAACAAGCTCAAATCATCCAACTCAAGTGCTTAAGCTAGTTTCTACTCCATCAAATTCCTCCATTTGGTGCTAGTGAGTGTTTTAGTGAAGTTTTTTGGAAGAGCTAAGGTGTCCAACATCTTCCCCTCTCTTGTTTACTTGGTAAGTAAAGCTTAAACTTCCACCTACACCTATTGATGCTTAAGATATGATTAGTAGTGATTAAAGTGCTGAAATTTCTGGTTTTATCTTGGTTTGAAGTGATTTGGTGAAGTTTTGATTTTATTGATGATTTTTCTGGTTTAATTGGATTATGGTGTTGTGGTTGTTTATGATGATTGATAATGAGGGGTTATGACTCTAGTGGATGGAAATGATTGATATTTGCAACCAATTTTGGATTTGGAATAAATTTTGGAAAGTTAGGGTTCATGAAGCTACATTCTGCCTGAATTTATTGCACCATGTTAGAGGCCGAATTGGCCTTGGCTTAAAACATGAAAGTTGTAGGTATTGATGAGTTTGAAGTGCCTGCAAAATTTCAGGTCATTTAGATTTGTGTAGAGTGAGTTATGTCATTTTTACTGTTGCTGTCCAGGGTTGCTCAGAATGTGAAAACTGCGCTTGTAATCGTTTGTTTTGACTGGAATTGGTTTGGATTTTGAAGTTGGTGTCTTCTGATGAAATGTAGCTGGATGTCTTAGCTATCTTATGCCTTTGGAATTTCGGCATTTGGACTTGTATAGACTGAGTTATACCGATTACCGTTTTGTGTGATTTGTAAACCTGTTTTGGTAATTCTGGGTTCGTATTTTGCATATTTGACCTAGTTGTGCTAGGATTTGGACTGAGTGACCTTCTACATTGTTGTAGCCCTGTTCCATAGCTTCGAAATGGTGGGTCTTACACCCCCATCCGATAACCGTAGTGAATTTGGTGCCATTACCGCATATTAAGGTCAAATACGGTTTGTGATCCTGTTTTGCAATTCTGGTATAGTGTCTTGCATTTTTGACCTTGTTACATTCAAAATTGGACAAAGTTTCCTTCTTCAACATTGTAGCCCCTTAAGTCCTGGATATCCCTGTAAATTTTCAGGTTAAACGGATTAGTATATCCTGAGCTATAAACGAAATACTCAGACCTGTTTTGACCAGCAAATTCTGTTACGTTTTTGGAAAGTTTACGACTGGAACTTTGGCTTCACATTTGACTGGGTTACAAGCTGTTTGGGCTTGCGACCAAAACACCAAACTTATAGCCTTATATCAGAGCTTTCCAACGCCCTTGGAATTTCATGAATCGGATTTATATAACCTGAGATATAGCCGAGCAAATAAGGCCTGGCTGTGAAGATGACCATTTTCTGGTCAGATCTGTTTTGGTCCTGATGACCAATTTCCGTTCCGAATTTGGATTGCCGACCTTCATGAAAGTTGTTCCATTTGGAATGAACTATCTAACTGCTAATTTTCAGCTCTTTTGACCATGTGTAGCATAGAAAATAGTTCGCACTCAAAACTGACCATTTGTGCATTGGCCAGATTTCGTAAGTGATTGTGATTGGTTCATTTGGGACTGAAGCCTCCAGTTTCAGTTCTGGATGTCTTCATAACAGTTGTTGTTCATCCTTTAAGCTTCGATTTGGCATCTCATACGCCTTAATCCGATATTCGTAGCTCAACTTATGGGTAAACTAAAAATGAGTATCAAATCTGCCGTTTCCGTTTCCGTCCGTCATATTTACGTGCGCGCGTGTCGTTTTGCCGTTTTGCTTGTTTTGGGCATGTTAGTGGCCGTTTGTGATAAAATCTTCTATTTCAGACAGCGGTGAGCTAGGCGGAGCCGGTGGGGCCCACTACTAGCGAACGCGCGAAGCGATTTTGCTTTCGTACTACTTTCGGTATTTTGGGTAAGTATTCAGGCCAGTTTGGTGTGTTTTCTTTGCTATGTGTTTGAGATATGTGAAAGGATACTTAGGCGAGGGTGTACTTTATCGCACTCGACCTAAACCCTAATTTGAATGTATAATTGTACTTGGCATATGTATATGAACCTTTTGGAACCAAAACCTTTGAGCTTGTGGCTCGGGGCGACTTTCGAGTAAAGTTTGTGAATTTTGTGAAGTTTGTGAGTTCGTGGGGCCGATCTAAGACCTGTTTGGACTATTCGAGCCGGTTAGGGCTTGGTCGAAGTCAGTCCAACTTAGTCTGAGGTCACCAAGTTTGTAGGTTCATGTTATGAACCAATTTTGTGAATCCGGTTCACCGAGAAGGTGACCAAGTTTGTGACCCGAGCTTGTGACTCAAGCTCAAGTTTGTGATTTCGTTCGTCCGGGCAAGTTTGTGAGGTGACTGGCCAGTGAGGGTGATAAGGTGTCGGTGGGTGTACAAGTGAAGTTCTACGGACTATTATTTGCGGTCGACGGAGTGTCGGCAGGAGATCATACATGGCACATGAATTGGCTTTGGAGCCACCCGTATCCTTATTATATGATGTTGTTCTTTTCTGCTTTTGCTTTACTCTTATTGTGTAATGGTTGCTACGTGAATTTATGCTTTCGCCCCTGTTTACTTACTAAGCTTTTAGCTTACCCCATTCATTTTGTTTTCCTTAGCAGGGGCCGACGCGGGGATTTTGGCACTTACACTAGTGTAGTTAAGTTTGTTTGTAATAGTTGGACAGTTAGGATGTTTGTTTTTGTTTTGGTGGTTTGTATAAGGACCCTTCTTAGGGTCTATCTTCTGCTGGTTGTGGTTGTAGTATATTAGAGTGGTTTGACTCGAGACTTTTGAAGATGTAAATATAACTTTTGGGATTGTATATATTGTATATAGTGCTCTTTCAATCTATCTCGTTTGATTGCTTTAAGTTTTGAGTCCTGGCGCGAGCTAGGCAGGCGGCCCGCCGATACCCTTGGGTTCGCCCTTGGGAGAAGTGGGGTCGTCACAGAATGAATGAATGAACGAACGAACGAACGAACGAACGAGGGTTTATTGATAAAAGAAAAATGCATTTTCAAATGACTGGAGGAAGAAGGGGAAATGTCAGGAGAACGAATGAACGAATGAACGAATTGCTCCTTGTGAGCCGTATCCTTTTAATGAATGTTACTATTGCTTTCCATTGTAAATGTTTCTTGAATTATTGATACTCCATGTTTAATGTATTGAATTGATTGTTTGATTGTTTGATTATCTGTTTGGAACCTCACTGAGCTTTTAGCTCACCCCTTTAGATTTGTTTTCCTTAACAGGGGTCGGCGAGCAGGATGAGAGCATAGACTAGCCTAGTCTAGGTCTTTTGTTTCTTTTGTAATGGTTCTCGCCCTAGTGCTTGGCACGGGCTAGTTGTATGGTGAAGTGAGAACCTTTGTACATTTGATGGTTGTACTTCCTTTTGAGATAGCAATGTATATAAGTTCCACTTTAAGTTTGGATTGCTGCCCTATTTATTCTTGTGATTTGTTTTGGATTTGATTAAAGAACGACTGAGTCCCGGCGAGAGCTGGGCAGGCGGCCCGCCGAACCCTCTGGTACGCCTTAGGGGGAGGTGGGATCGTTACAAGTGGTATCAAAGCTTAGGCTTCAGATCTCTGTAGTGTATCCTAGAGTAAAGATTAGGATACCGGACTGTGGGATTTGATTGGACTTGAAAGTTAAGCGATTGAGGGATAAAATTTATAGTTGCTTCGCGTGGTTTCTACGTGGAGTGACCCTGGACTAAGTGGTGAATAAGTATGAGGGACTAAGTGAAGCTATGAATTGCGAATGTTATAGGCCTTAAATCTTTCTAATGGTATCTGAGGACCATAGATAGGTATGTCAGGTAGGAATTCCGATTGTAGATAGTTTACTCTTGGGACTGCAGCTCGAGATGTGAATTATCTTATTTCGGATTCTCGTGCCTGAGTACTCTATAGTTGAGGTGCTGCTAAATACTTGAGACTTACATTTTGGGAACATGAACAAGCTTTGTCTGACTAGAATGAGCACAAGAGATCAGGGACATCTAGTTTGGATAGTAAGTGACGTGAGAGACCGGACGGGCTGATACTGGGACGACTTCACCTTTTCCTTTTGATTTACCTGTATATTGTTACTACATGACGTTAGTATACCTGTATGTACATGGTTATCTGTCCAACTTGATATGTATTTGTGTATTTGCTTATCCGTCATCTTGGTATGGCGTGTTATGTGGGTATATGTTTATTTGAATATTTGGTGCCCTCAATAGTTACTTTAGTAACCTTATCGTGTTGATTTACTAAATTACCTTTTGGGGGAAAAGAAAAGAGAGGGAAAACATATATATGGACGGGAGACGTAGCCGTGGACGTGGACGTGGCCGTGGGAATGAACGAGCTCAAGAGCCAAGAGAGGAAAGAGAAACAACATCTGCACAAGAGCAAGGAACGAGGGTTGAAGCCGAAGACCAAATGGCAACGGTAATGCAACAAATGACAGATATCTTGGCAAGACTGGTGGATCAACAAGGCCAAATGGCCGTGAATCAACCCCGGAACCCTGAAATCGGAGAAGATAAGGCTCTTGAGAGGTTTCAGAAGTTTACTCCTCCGAAATTTCTTGGAGGATCTGATCCGGATATAGCCGAACAATGGTTAGAGGCCATGATTAATATTTTCACCGTCTTGAACTACACCGAGCAAAGACAAGTAAACTTTGCGGTGTTCCAATTTGAAGGATCGGCCCGAGCGTGGTGGAACGTTATTAAAGCAAAATGGGAAAGAGAACAGACCGTATGGACATGGACGAATTTCATAAGGGAATTTAACGAGAAATACCTCCCTCCTTTAGTTCAAGAGAGGAGAGAGGAAGAGTTTATTGGACTACGCCAGGGAACGCTAAGTGTGGCCGAATATGAAACAAAATTTACGAAACTATCCAAGTTTGCTTCTGAATTGGTGGCCACAGAGCGGCGAAGAGTAAGACGGTTTATACAGGGATTAAATTTGGAACTCCAAGAAGCATTAGCGGCAGTACAAGTGAATACGTTTACGGAGGCCCTTGAGAAAGCTCAAAGAATCGAGACTGCAAAGGCACAGATAAAAGCTTCCCAGACCCAGAAAAGGAGTGCATCGAGTAGTGTAACGGAGGAATTAAGTGAAGCGAGAGTCCCTTCCAAAGTGCAAAAAGTGAACTTTTTGTCCCACCCACCATGGACATTAGGGGCGATAGGTGAAGGATCTACAAAAGAAAGCCAAATCAGATTTGGGAAAAGTTTTCAAGAAAGCCAAAAGATGGCTTCTCACGTGGTCTGTGAGTACTGTGGAAAGGCAAATCATGTCGAAAGCGATTGTTGGAGAAAGGGGCGGAAATGTTTAATCTGCGGAAGTGGCGATCATCAAGTTAGCAACTGTCCGAGGAGACAGTCACGTGAAAGCAATACTCTGCAACTGGATGGAGCTAAATCACAAGTGAATGAAGGAGGGAAACGAACTAGCGGACCGGCAAAGGTTTATGCTTTAGACAACCGACAAGTTCTAGACTCGTCTGAGGCAACTGAAGGTAAAATTTCGAGGACGAAATTTTTTTTAAGGGGGAGAGAATGTGAGGACTCGCAAATTTCTTGTATTTTTCTCAAAAATACCCTTTTATTTGAAAATTATTATTTGTCAAAGCCCACTACCCAATTATTTCACAATAAGTGTAAGTAAACCTAGAAAATAGGGTTTTACGCTTCGGATATGTTATTTTCGCATTCGTACGTCAAATCTGTCTTGTGCTAAGTTGAATTTCTGCACTTGTGATTGTTGTAATTCTTATTCTTATGATATTGTGAGCCTATGGAACGGCTCTTGACTTGAATTGCTTATGTGTGATGTTGGGTTGTGGTTGAGGAAAAATAATGAAGCCAAAATGGCTGGAAAATTAGGTAAACACAAAGGGCGTGTTGCCCAAATTTTCGCTCGAGGGCTAGGTTTCTATTTGAACTTGTATACTTTTGTTTGGCCAATACCATGACCGGTTTTCCATTTTAAAACATGATTTTTCATCCTGGGGTTCAAACAACCCTCTTCTTACTTGAAAGTCATCTTTATACGTTTTATTCCTAATTAGTCGGGTGTCTTTGTTTCCCTTAAATGTTTTGCTCGATAAACTGTAATATGTTCTCTTGTTCAACCTTAGGTTTCATTGGTGACTAAGGGTAATATCCGGAAGGATATTTTGCACGTTATTTTGCATATCTAGGTGAGTGTTCCTTATTTGACTTTATGGCTTGTTGTTATCATTTGCTAATGTGTTAATTGCTTTTAATGATTTCCAAAACGAGCTTTCTAGGCGAGTGTGTACTTTATCGCACTCGACCTAAATAACTGTGCAATTTTCAAGAATTTAATGATTAAAATGTTACTTGCGCATGAATGTAAGCCTTTTGGGCTGAACTGGCCATTGCCCCTTGTTACCGGTCGTCTCGAGCCAGAAGCGGATTCGGTCGGGCGATTAGGGACTTGGGTGAACGTTTGGTATACTCGAGTATTACCCTGTAGGTTGGTGGAGACTGGCCAACGGCCAGGACGGGGGTGAATGAATGAACGAACGAACGAACGAACGAACGAGGGTTTATTGATAAACGAAAAATGCATTTTCAAATGACTGGAGGAAGAAGGGGAAATGTCAGGAGAACGAATGAACGAATTGCTCCTTGTGAGCCGTATCCTTTTAATGAATGTTACTATTGCTTTCCATTGTAAATGTTTCTTGAATTATTGATACTCCATGTTTAATGTATTGAATTGATTGTTTGATTGTTTGATTATCTGTTTGGAACCTCACTGAGCTTTTAGCTCACCCCTTTAGATTTGTTTTCCTTAACAGGGGGCGGCGAGCAGGATGAGAGCATAGACTAGCCTAGTCTAGGTCTTTTGTTTCTTTTGTAATGGTTCTCGCCTTAGTGCTTGGCACGGGCTAGTTGTATGGTGAAGTGAGAACCTTTGTACATTTGATGGTTGTACTTCCTTTTGAGATAGCAATGTATATAAGTTCCACTTTAAGTTTGGATTGCTGCCCTATTTATTCTTGTGATTTGTTTTGGATTTGATTAAAGAACGACTGAGTCCCGGCGAGAGCTGGACAGGCGGCCCGCCGAACCCTCTGGTACGCCTTAGGGGGAGGTGGGATCGTTACATTTTTTCTAACCTTCCCCCCACGAAACCCTTTTCCATCCGCGGCCTCCTTTTTCTTTTTCGGCCATCTCCTTGTTTTTATTTTTTTTTAGCCCTCACCAAATTGTACCTTGACCCCCAAAAATTTCTTAACTTCCCAAGTGTCCCTAACACCTCAACCCTTAGGTGCTTAGTTGTCTAAAACATAGAAAAGACACTTGTCCAAGTGCATGCAGTCCCACTTGTCATTTTCACTCTTTTTCCCTTTTTCCTTTCCTCTTTTTCTTTTGTTTTTCCTGAAATTTAATGTGAAGCCAAAAACAAACTAGAACAAAAATAAAATAAATAACCATAATAAAAATAAAAAATAAAAAATAAAATAATAATAATAATAATAATAATAATAAATAAAAACCCTAAAATTGAAACAAATAAAGCTAAGATTAAATTAATTAAACAAATAACATTAAAAAAATCAAAAATTTGATGTCTACAGTTTGCCCCTCTTTGTCTGAGTTTTGGAAAAACTTGAGACAAAAAAGTAGACACCAAATACTTACCTATGTCATTCGGTTGTCACTACTCGGAGGACTGACCTAAACAAGGAATTTTAAACATGGGATTGGCCCGAACAAGGGGATTTAAATCGGGACTGACCCGAGACAGGAAATGTAAATCGGGATTGACCCGAACAGGAATTTAAAACAGGACTGACCAGAACAGGAATTTAAAACATGGGACTGACCCGAATAAACATAAAATCATGGGACTGACCCGAATAAACTTAAAATCATGGGACGCACGCTAGTGGGACTGACCCACGGCTAGCGGCGGGGGAAAATGAAAGGCGCACTAGTGGGATTGACCCAACGGCTAGTGGCGATGAAAATGAAATGCACACTGGCGGGACTGACCCACGCTCTAGTGGCTGTGAAAATGAAATTCTCACTGGCGGGACTAACCCACGCTCCAGTGGCGATGTAAATGAAATGCACACTGGCGGGACTAACCTCACGCTCCAGTGGCTGTGAAAATGAAATGCGCACTGGCGGGACTAACCTCACGCTCCAGTGGCGATGTAAATGAAATGTTCACTGGCGGGACTGACCCACGTTCCAGTAACGATGTAAATGAAATGCACACTGGCGGGACCAACCTCACGCTCCAGTGGCTGTGAAAATGAAATGCTCACTGGCGGGACTAACCTCACGCTCCAGTGGCTGTGACAATGAAATGCACACTGGCGGAACTAACCTCACGCTCCAGTGGCGATGTAAATGAAATGTTCACTGGCGGGACTGACCCACGTTCCAGTAACGATGTAAATGAAATGCACACTGGCGGGACCAACCTCACGCTCCAGTGGCTGTGAAAATGAAATGCTCACTGGCGGGACTAACCTCACGCTCCAGTGGCTGTGACAATGAAATGCACACTGGCGGAACTAACCTCACGCTCCAGTGGCGATGTAAATGAAATGTTCACTGGCGGGACTGACCCACGTTCCAGTAACGATGTAAATGAAATGCACACTGGCGGGACTAACCTCACGCTCCAGTAGCGATGTAAATGAAATGCCTTGACAATCGGACAGTGGGATCAAACCCGAGCCTACCGTGATGAATTTGATTTGATTTTTTGATTTTTTTGATTTTTGATTTTTTTGATTTTTTGAGAGAAACTTTTTCAAAAATAATTTGCCCCCAGTGTAGGGCCCTTTTCTCTTCTTTCTTCTCTTTCTTCGGCATCGGCCTTCCACATCACCAGATGCTCTTTCGTTGATTTCAACTATAAATACCTGCACAGGGGGCCTGCCAAAGTATGACATGCACTTGAATTATTTTAAAAAATCAATGCAACTACTACTCATGGAAAGAGTAGCGTGATTGATTTGAAAGTCTTGCTTGAATCTTTGACAAAATCCTCAAATGAACTATAAAAAATTTGCCCCAGCGTGGGCTTATTTTGTGAAATCTTGCAAATAAAAAATTTGCCCCAGTGTGGGCTTATTTTGTGAAATCTTGCAAATAAAAATTTTGCCCCAGTGTGGGTTTATTTTGCGAAATCTTGCAAATAAAAATTTTGCCCCAGTGTAGGCCCATTTGATTGCAAAAATTGGTTTGGATGCCTCTCCGTTTATTTGAACAAAGTAAGAAACTGTGTTTCCTATATAATGTAAGAAATCTGAACGTCTTGCTTAAACTTACACAGAAAATTTCACGATGAATTTCTCAAAATAATGCCGAAAAAGATTTCTTCCTCACTTTTAGCATCAGTGTTTAGGATAACGGGTCACCACCTCTTATTGGCTTATTTTTCAGGAGCAATCCAGTGATCTTATTTCTGATTTTGAGGGGGTTAAGGGAAATGAAAAGGCAAAATTTGTCTAGTTCTTGTGCCCAAAATTGTAATTCATTCAACATCACATCTTAGTGAAAGCAAAGAGTTTGTCACTCTTATTTCTTAAGAAAATTGATTCAACATATAAGCTTTAAACTTGCAACAAATGGGTAGGAACGATAGCTAAACATGCGAAAACTGGTTATACCCTTATGATCACAAATGATTGATGGATTTTCTTACGAGCATAATCCTCACTTTGGATTGTCATGAAGGAATAAGTCAACGATGGACTTTGTTAGCTTGTAATGTAGCTTGAAAACGATAGTTAAAGAATAAAACTTTCAAGGGCATTGCACCGAAGATCGCATTTTTCCAAAATTTCCCTTATTCTGAACTCAAAGATCTCAGAATTTGTTTGTATTCTTCTCATCATTCACCAGGGACTTCGGCGTCGAATTTTTCTGCATTTTCTTGCATTTATTTTTCTTGCTTTGCTTTTGCTTCCTTTTCTTTTCCTCGACCTAGTGGGTTTTCTCATGGTAAGTAGCGTCAACCCCATACCCAAGCAATTCAGAAATACAGCTAAAACTTTCGGCATCAGAAATTTCCTTGACAAGGCCATTGCAAAGAATAGAAGTCAGGACTTTCGGCTTTGTAATAGGGTCAGGTGGGGTGCTTAGAAAAGTTAAGGCTCGAAAACGGATTTCAAAAGTGGTTTGAAGAATCTGAGATCGCATTGTTGCGCCAAACCTATTTTAGGGCTAAATCAGAATTTGCCCCAGTTTATGCTCAATTGAGGTTTTTTCACTTTCATTTTCTTTCTTCTTTTGACTTTTCGGCCTTTTGCCATTCTTTGAAACTTTCACAAAATTTGTCCCAGTTTATTTTTGAACTGAGGTTCTCTTTTCTCTTTTCTTTTGATTTTGCGGCATTATCACTTTTTCACTTCTTGAAACTTTTTCTTTTCTAACTCAAACTTGTCCCAGTGTGGGGTTTTCAATTCTCAGGGGTTGCCAAACGAAATAATTTATTATGAAGGCTCAAAAGGGATAACGAGGGATAGAATGTTTGATTGAAAAAGAAGAGGGCCTGACTTTCATTCCACTCCTTACAATAACTCTGAAAGGAAACTTTCATTAATGCGAAATTTCTTGCATGTATCTGAATTAATTGACTGAGGAAGACTCTTGCTCGTTCATATCTATGAAACATAAGTGATCCGCCGGACAGAACTTGTCATTTTCTCTCTTTTCTTTCAAAATTGGACCACAAGTGGAATCAAATTTCCCCAATTTGCGGTTCCCTCCTTATTCTAGCATTTTTGCTTTTTCCTTTTTTTTTTTCTCTTTTCAAAATTCCCCAATCTCCTTCCCCAATGTGGGGTGCGATCATATGTGCACTCGAAAAGAACCACCAATTTTTAGCTCAAATGAGGATGCAAGGGATGATCAGTGTTTAGTTGTAGAAATGACGGCCAAAGTATCGTTCTTACGCCTCATGACAACCAAAGTAACGAAATGGTCATTGAAAATCCATTCCTCTTTTGATATTTGAAAATTTTCCAATGAAGGGTAGTGATCATTTGGGCTCTTATTTGAAACGAAATTATTCTTTCAATGGCTCAAATGGGAGAGCAAATGATAAAATGTGTATAGGTAGAGAAAAGAATGCTCAAAGTATCATTCCAAATTTTTAAAACAAACAAGAATAATGCACATTTTTACTTTCACTTAGATGTGAATTGAATATAATTAGACACAATGGACATTTCTCAAGCAAAGATTGCCCCAACTTGCAATTCATCAATCAATGTGACTGATTTTATTTTGGGGTTAAGTGAAGGAGAAAGGCATCTCATGGGCCTGCTGAGCGACCTCTTTTAATTTTTGAACACTCTTATTGTGTAGCTCGGATCACCAACCTAGTGTACACATTTGTGAGTTTTCAGGCTGGAGGTTGAAAAAATCCCAATTCAGTCTTATTTCTTAAAATTCATCATGAAATCTCTAATGAGCCAAAATAAACAATGAAATGTACATAAATATACATACAAAACAATAATTGTCTGAGTAAAAGCTTCATCAATGCCAATGTTTGAAAATTTTAAAAGCAATACATATGAGAAAAATTCTACAAAATTCCTTTGCACATGTATGCACATTTTCTCTCTTAATATCCTCCTTTTCTTTGAGCAATGAAATTCCTTAGATGTTTTGCACGAGCACTTTCAAATGAATTTTCGAATTCACATTGTAGGGTCTGCCCAACAATCAAGTAATACTTGTGATTTTCAAACTTTATTAGATCAAAATTATCATCAGATATAGAAAAATGTTTTCGCCTTATTGAAATATTCTTATGAATGCAGGGGGGAAGGGGGAAAACAAAAGGAAAATACCCAGAGTCAGTAAGTAAGAATAAAAAATCGGTATGCATGTCCTATGGGGGAACCCTTTTTGTGCCAAGAGTAGGCCTAGAATGAGAATGCAATCCTCCAGAGCAGGCACTATACAATACCTGATGAATCCGATCAACTGATTGAGTGAAAAATGATTTTGAAAAATTTGACCAATTTGGATTGAGAAGAAACATTCGTCCTAAAAAAATGAGGACAAAGTCCGAATGAATTGCTTATTTTGATTGACGCATGATGTGTCAAAAGGGGTAAAATGGTCAAATGTATTGAATGAAATTTGATTATTCATTGAAAATTGAATGGATAACCCTGAAAAATGAATTCAACAAATCAAATGAATTGAATGAAATCAATTGATCAAACCGGTCGAGTGAAAGGATGATTTATTCAAAATCGACCGAATTGCCCTAAAAATAGGTAAACTGGTCAGATCGGATGATTTATTTAAAACCGACTAGCTTGCCCTAAAAATGAACAAATTGATAAAATGGATTGGATGAAATTGATGAATAAAATGATCCAATGGACTGAATGGAATTGACAGCTTATTGCGATGCCTTAGTCAATGAGCCTTCTAAAATCAAATTTTGGCCTCAGTTTTTTATCGTCTCAATAGCGAGGAATTATTTGTGAATTTCTTCAAATTAATGTCCTTTTTGCAAGGGATTTTTTACCGATTTGATAAAATGGCCAAAAAGTGATTATTAGACGCTCATATTCCAAAGATCGGCGCATGAAAATGATCGGATCCCACCTTACCTTGTGCACTACCCCTTTGGATGGTACAGGAAATATAAACGTGCAAGTCTCATTGGATTATATGTCCGAGACACAGGGTGGTTTATTCCTAACACGGGATCCCCTAAATGGCATTCCCTTTCTAGGGTGGATGCATGATGCCAGTTTATTAAAGCTATGTAAATATGTGACAAATATGGCCTAAAGGACATAAATAATGCATCGGGGAAAAGGGTCTAAAAAATGAAATGTACTTATTGAAAATTAAGTATAATGACTAAAATTTAAACATGTGAGTTATCTAGTGGGTAAGTCACTAAAAGAGTGCCAAAGAGGCCTCTTATTGCTAAGGCACATGAATGCAAGCTAAGAAAACAATGAAAATGGTTAGTGCAATTGATAGTACACATAACATGTTGGGAGCAATTAAGAAAAGAAATAAAAGCAATGTAAAAGGGGTGGAACCCCTTCCCTCGTGCCTAATGTGCTTAAAAAGGGTGAGGCTGACTCTAACCTAGGAAAACTCTAACATGGATGCATGAGGCTGGGGTTCGCTAATGCAACTAGACTCGATAAGGTTTAAAAGGTCCCCAAGCCTTCAGACCTAAGGGAATGGGTCATCAATCCCAAGACCCTCGGTCGGTGGCTCGAGCGATCCCCTAGGTATTGCTATGGGCGCAGAGCACACCATCCACATACCTAGAGAAATCATTCCTAGTCCTACAAGGCGGTGTGGGAAAGAGCCCACGAACATAAAATAAAATGGGATAACAGTAAATAAACGTGCACGTATAAAGTGTTCTCTATTTTGAGGGAAGGGGTTGAGAACCAACGCGAGGCTCTAAAGGTGACACACACCCCCCCAAATGCAATGCAAAGATCGAGATAAGACAAGTAAAACATACATCCAAACAACCAAATCATACATACGCGAGTGAGGGACTAGTTTGATACGCGCGCGAGGCAAAAGGTCCTAAAAATGGAAAATGCAACCCTAATATCCAAATGCTACGCATAACAAGGGAGAAAATGGAAAAGAATAACTAAATCAAATGCTCGGACCCACTTAGGAAGTCCCCAGTGGAGTCGCCAACTGTCGCGCCCCACTTTTTGAAATGGTGTGTGAAAGTAGTGTGTATGTGAACGTGTGTGAAAAATGAAAATAAAAGGCCGTGGGACTTGAAAATGCGACGATTTGGCCAAACAGAGTTCAAAAAGGGTTTTTTGCATGAAAAATGGAGTCGCCACTTGGTATGGAATTAGGGTGTACCAAGTCACCCAAAAATGATTTTTGTTTTTGAAAGAAAAAAGTAAACAAACCCTTTTAAAGAACTTTTAGGTCTACGTAACCAAAGAAAGGGATCGGGGGTCACATTTGATAAGGGAGAAGGCAAAGGCAAAGCCTAAGGCACTCCCTTACCCTAGCCAAAGCTAGTTGCGTGACTTAGCCCCTCTTTTCCTAATTCTTCTACGCAAAGTATGTGTTGCATTTTGGATATGACTAATGGATATGAAAAAGAAATACAATCCTAAATCTAAAATGTCTCTTATGAGACTTTTTGGTCCCAACCACATGAATTGTGGTGGCCAATAAGGAAAGTCCTCATAGAGGTCGCGAATGATGCAAATGAAGACTCAAGTATGAGTGCAAGTGTGAAAATGTAAGAAAACGTGCATGTGTGCAAATGTAAGACAAGTGCATGTGTGCAAATTGAGAAAATAAAGGTGTTTGTGTGCAAATGGATGCAAATATGATAGTAGATACATATAAGTGCAATCGGGTGCAATTCGCGAGGTAGAAAATAAATAAGTGATAGGAAAAAAAAGTGCGTGAACATGGAATGTGGAGTGAGAAAAATATAAGTTGTAAGAAAATGTGGATAAAAGAGTGGGGAAGTGATATGATAAGAATGGGAGTGCATGAATCTAGAGGAATGCATCAAGTCGGGTACGGGAATGACTCCTAATTTCACGACTTTAATTTTCCCTTTGATTAGAAGGAAAAACTAGCTTGCTAAGGCTATTTTGTAGCCACAATCGCTCGTTTCCCTTATCTAAAGGGGACTCTCAAGCAAATGTACCCTATAACTAGCATGAAGATGCAAAAGCCTAAAATGAAGGGGAAAGGGTTGGAGGGGCATGCCAAATGCTAAAAAAAAACTAGGAAAAATGCATGGATGAAATGAAACATGCAAATATGCACTAACGAGAGAGGATGGCCTATTGGGTCTAGCATTGGACTAGCCCTTTTCTACAATTCTCTCACAAGCATTGGACTTGCGAGAGCTCGAGGGGAAAATCGAAATAATGAGCCACAACTAGCGTTGGACTAGTGTGGATTCGGAAAAGGGGGCCACAACTAGCGTTGGACTAGTGTGGTGATGTCACACATTCATTACAAATCAAATAAATCATGTACAGGCTAATAAAGCAAATAAACACATAAATCACATATAGCACATAGCACATGAGCATAATATCTAGATGCACGGCCCTAAGAAAGCAAGTAACACGTAGCACGTAAGCATGCAAAAACACATAACACTCAATAAAGCAAATAAATCCCTAACTATTACATTTGGGGAGCCCTACTACAATCTAAGGGGAAATGAATTAAATAATTAAAATAAATACCTAACTATTACAAATTTGGCATTCAAGTGCCTATCAAATAATCAAATTGAGCTAAAATAAATATACAAAGCCCGTAAAGTAGATAAATGAATAAATGAAAAAAAAAACATCCAAGAGGTATACAATCAAACAGGTAAAGGCACATAAGGCACGTAGGGTCAAATAAAGCAAAGAAATAAGGGATTAGGGTGTACCTCCCTTGAATTGGAGACCCAATGGAGTGCAACCACTTATTTACCCTCCAAAATAATAAAAGAGTCAAGACATCACTTTAATCAAGAAATAATCACAAAAGATAAAAATGAATTGTGAAATTAAATCAATTAAATCATATAAACAACCTCATTCAAGAAGTCAAAAGAATGAAAGACCAGATCGCAACAATTAACAAAGCTTTGGGGTCAAATTATAATCACAAAGATTCGAGGTCAAAATTAAAGAAAAATAAAGTTTAGGGGCCTATTCGTAATTAAGTAGGGACCCAATTGAAAGAAATGGAAAGTTTCTGGGGCCACAATATAGTTAAGAAAAAATTCAGGGACTGATTCGCAAATGCATTTTCTGGTTTCTTAATGGATCAGGCCACTTGGGCCATTTTATTTATTTGATTGGGCCCAAAACCCTCTTAGAACAGACCAGGACCCAAGCAAAACAGACGGGCTAGCCTACTATTTTGGCCCAATCAAATGACCCACCAAACAGATGGGTCTTGATCCTCTGGCCCAAGCCAAAAATCCAAACAAAATAAATTAAACCCATTCCCTTAAACCCAAGCAAAATAACTTCTTAACCCAAATCACCTATTTCACTAAAAACTAACATGATAAAATCAACAACAATTATTGAGTCACAATTATATCCTAAAAAAACAAGAATTAATCTAGTTAAAGGACTACTTATGCATATTAAAAGATTATCAAAATCTAAAAGGGAGAAGTAAGTTCACTTTCCCTAATTTTCCGGGTCATATCAGAACAAGAGGGGACTTGAGGGGTTCAAATGCCACAAAAGCAGGGACCCAATTGAATGAATTACAGCAGTTTGGGGGGGTAAAATTATGACGTTCAGCAACCCTCAGGTAAATCGCAGAACAAAGCAAAAACAGAGGGACTGAAACTGACATTTTAGACCAACGGTTTTCTCCCCCAATAGCACAGACATCAATCCGCCATTTCTGTCGTTCTTAGAACCATAACAACACCAAAATTCTAGCCCTTCTTAATCAAAACAGAAATCACCCAAAACTTTTCTCATATGACATTAATTTGAATTCATACAATCCGGGAAACATGAGAAACAGAGAAATGGAAGACGACAATCCATCCAAATTTCTTAAACGTAAAGAAACGAATCGGCCACTCAACCAGCTTCTTTACATGAAAAATGTAAACAAAACATCTGTCAATAAGAATTTTCAACTCAGGCATTTTGTCGAGTATATTGGGGGCATTAAAAAGTTCAACGAATCTTTGTTCAATTTCTATTACAACCGGTCCCAAAATCATCAGAAAAAGCAAGGAATTCAGCCCAACAAACACAGAAAACATATGCGAACAAAAATTACAGACCATCAATAGGACAATTGCAAACTCAAATCCCACGGCAGACATGTGCTGAGAGCTTAAACAGAACCAAAATTTTAAAAGAAAAGGACAGCTTACCTGCTCCTGCTTCGTGAAATTATTTTTCAGGTGGTGGTGGGAAGTTCCGGTGATGGTAGCGTGTTTCCCAATTGGCTCGCAAGTCAGTCATCAGGTGATGATGGACCGCCATTGATGTCGCCCGAAAATGAATCGGAAGCCTTGGTCGCAGTGGATTTGTACGACGGGGAGAGAGAGAGGGGTTGGGGAAATTTGCGCGCTGGGCAGATGCTAGCGAACAGTAGCAGCAGCGAATGAGGACTAGATGGTGGCGGCGCTGGTGATGGTTTCCGGTCCTCCCTCCTCTATCCGTTGCTCCTAGACCCAGCCTTACCTTTTCTCTTTGTTCCTCCTGTCTCAGCCGTTGTGTTGCTGCTGCCGTTGCTTTTCTTGTTTCCATTTCACCTTTGGCCGAAGCATCCCTAGAGCTCTCTCGATTTCCCTCTTGTCCGTCGCTCTTTTCTTCCTCTGTTTTTCTCTTTTGTTGCTTTTTCTGGTTTTCCTTTCCTTGGCCTTTTGCTTGCTCAAAACCCTTGCAGTCCCTCTCTGTTTTTTGTTCTGTTTTTGTTGTCTCCAGCCCCTAGCCTAGCCGAAGCCTTCCTCTTTGCTCTCTTTTCTTTCCCGTCCACCGCCCCCAGCTCTTTTCTCTCTTTTTTTCTAACCTTTTTTCTAACCTTCCCCCCACGAAACCCTTTTCCATCCGCGGCCTCCTTTTTCTTTTTCGGCCATCTCCTTGTTTTTATTTTTTTTAGCCCTCACCAAATTGTACCTTGACCCCCAAAAATTTCTTAACTTCCCAAGTGTCCCTAACACCTCAACCCTTAGGTGCTTAGTTGTCTAAAACATAGAAAAGACACTTGTCCAAGTGCATGCAGTCCCACTTGTCATTTTCACTCTTTTTCCCTTTTTCCTTTCCTCTTTTTCTTTTGTTTTTCCTGAAATTTAATGTGAAGCCAAAAACAAACTAGAACAAAAATAAAATAAATAACCATAATAAAAATAAAAAATAAAAAATAAAATAATAATAAATAAAAACCCTAAAATTGAAACAAATAAAGCTAAGATTAAATTAATTAAACAAATAACGTTAAAAAAAATCAAAAATTTGGTGTCTACAAATAGGGTAAATAGTTTTATACACATACGTTTGTAATTTACAAATAAAAGGAAAATATTTGGATCCAAGTACATTCAGGGTTTCCAAGCATCGAGGAGCTTTACACAAGAATATGTATTAAAACTAGTTCAACTCGTACATCAAAACAACACAGTTTTCAAAAGTTGTTCCCTGTAAGGAAAACAAAATTTAATGGAGTGAGCTTTCGCCCAATGAGGTACTATCACTCAGGCATTCAGGGGTAAAAATCACAATGATACACTATTCAAATAAGTTCATCAAGTAAACACACCAAACATCACATTCCAAGAAGATTTGTAAAAGGATACGGTCGGCTCTCAAGAGCCCTTTTCCACTTTTGGCATATTTGATCTCGCCTCATTGATGCTCCGTCAATATATAAAAGTAACCAATACTGTAGACCCCACTTTACTCCCATTTCCTTCCACCTCACATACCCCTACCAGGCCCGAACTCCAAACAGTTCAATAAATGGTAATACTCGAGTATACCGGAACCAAGAGTCTCATACTCAATGATTCCTTATAACAGTCCCCATGGTTTATCAATTTCCTCGACCAAACCCTTGCTGGCTCGATTCAATTGACCACCAATGGGGTTGAGCTCAGTGATAATAGTATAAGTCGTTGGAGACACATCCAAACGACACAGTTCAAGTATAATCAAGTCAATTCAAGTGATATAGTGAACAGTCAATTAAACCATAGAGTGCGAGAGTGGTAAAGTACACCCTTCTCAACTAGTATCATCAGTAAACACAAACATTCCAATCATGTATCTCAAGTACAACAAAGCCAAGAAGTATCAATCATGTGAGTAGTACACTCACCAAGCAAACACAGAGTGAAATCACAAGTTTCTGTCCAACGATCGTCTTGGACCACCGTCACGCCCTAAAACATTCAAACAAGCACAATGAGACTTGCTTATGAGCCATAAACCAGATCCACATACTACTAGATTAAAAACAAATAAAATGTACAAGTGCAAAATTGAACTAGGACATGTGCGGAAACGAAGGTTAAGTTGAAAACAGAAGACAGTTTTGACGTCATTTAGCGGAACGGACACAACTAGGGTTACACTTATCAGATTGGGGCGTAATCTACACCGTTTCGAAGCTAAGACAGAGAGATATAATGTTTATGAAGACTACTAAGTCCAGTTCTCACGCTAACTAGATCAAATTTACCAAAACAACTCCAGATTTTCTAGTTCGAAACTCACCACGGAATTCAACTGGCAGTCCTGATTCATTCACTCTTATCTCAGCACACACAACTCCAAATCAGGTAATTCCAATGCTATTTGAAAGCTAAGATATAAGGCTATAATTCTTAAGAAGACACCAACAACCAATTCGGTAATATTCCTGGTCAAACTAACCAATTACACAAGCTGGTTATCAGTTTCGGACAAACACAGGGCAGCAGGGGTATTTCAGTCTTTTCTTAGGCTACGTTGCTCCGATTAGGCTGAAATGTTGGAAGAAACTATAAAACATCATTCTCTACAACTTTCATGTTTTAACCTAAGGCTAATTTGGCCTTTAACTAGGTCCAACAGTACCGGGCAGAATAGGGAAAAATTTGAAACCCTAACCTGGAAATTTCGGTTCAAAGCAGAAATTTTCTGCAAATAGCTACAATTTACGCACAATAGCTTCATTCTAAGCTATCCCAAGTCATCATCCATGGCCACACAATATTAAACATATGAAAACAGAAAAATTCAAGAATAAATATAAAAGTCACCAATCTCAACTTAAAGTCATGAAATCTTTCACCAAATCACATCTTTGACTCACACAAGCTACCAATTTAACATTTGCAAGACCGAAGAATGAACTCCTTAGCTACTCACCTTGCAACTCAAGAGAAGAGCCAACTAAGCGCCTTTATTTCTCAAACCACTTCACCAACTACCTCAAGACCACTTAGCAAAGGGATTTTATGGAGTGATTTGAAGTTTTATCGGTTTGATTTGAAGATTGGAGCAAGATTATGAAGTAGGAAGTTGGAGGATTTTTTTCTTTTCTTGAGCAAGAGGTTCGGCCAAAGGGGAGCAAAATGTGATGAATTTTTGGTCAAATTTTGATTAAATGGTAAAGTAGGAAAGTTAGTCAAAGTCCAAGAATAAATGGTATGGTGACACTTGTCACCTTTTGGCCCTAAAGCTTATCCTTTTTCCGTCCAATGCTAATTCAACAATAATACAACTAAGTAACCTCTAATTATCTCTTAAAACCTGATAAAATTAAACCCGGTATACACAACTTAACCTAATTGGCCAAATTTCACCGAAATTTCAGCACTAGCGGGTCCCACGTCCGGTATACGCTCTTAATTTCTCAAAATCAACCGATACTAGAAAAATAATTTAAAAACCCTATTTGCTCATAAAAATTATCTAAAAAATTTTTCTAATAAAGAAAATGCATAAAAGGCGTGCAAATAAATAAAATAAAGCCTAGAACATAAGAAAATTTACGGGTTCTCACATTTCTATTTTTAACAGTTATAGGCATGGGAGAGAATGCCCAGGATTTGCTTGACCGTGTTGGTTCCCATTGCATAAGGAAACAAATTTCCTATAGGCAGTTGGTGGGCAAGTAGTCGTATAACCAATTATATGCCCTCGCATGTTGTGCTCTCATTTTGTGATCTGCTAACTAAGATGGGCATCGATGAGGCATGCAACTGATAAATGTTGCTATTGTAGTGTCAATTTGTATTTACTGTCACGACTATCTCCATTTCTGATTGCCATAGTTTATTTGATTGGCTTATTCTGCCAACCTTATTACACATCTTCCTGCCTATTGGTCAATCAAGCAATACATATGGCAGACAACAATTTTATTGATATATTGGGAGGCTGTTGAATTTCACTTTCTCCATCGGGTACTATAATAGTTGGGATGCATCAGCTAATACCTGAGTATGTTCACATAGACACAGACAAAAAAAATTGCATTTTTTGTATCGATTAGGCAGTGTGAGGGAGGATTGGCCCTAGTACCATAATCATTGGGTTCAATACTGTGACCATCATATTGAATCATATATTCGAAACCATCGATGCGATTCAAACAGTTCCATGGATGAGTGCATGATATGTTACCAAAATCATACTGTCCGCTACATTATACCTCCTGTTTCGCAGTAGACCCGATGTGATGGTCATCAAGAAGTTGGGGGACAATTTGACTACTTGGTAAATTATTACATATTTATCATTTCTTCTATCTATTTGCTAATTTTTTGTAAAATAACATATGAAATAATTATAATATACAAAACCTTTTTTATAGGTTGATACCGTGTCCCAAATTTGATCAATCTATAAGTATCTCAATCTCGCTAATCCTGCACAATGTGCTCATCCCGATCCCATATCTATACGCGAGAAGACTTTCAGAATATTACAATATTTGAATCAAGGAAAATAGATGGCAGCTGATCTCTTTGATCATCAGAGTGTTGGCTTGTCTACCTCCTCTTTTGAAACAAGTGCGTGGTAGGAACTGGGCATGTAGGTGTTTCAGAAGGAGCATCTCCACATATGATGTTGATATACCTTACACACAGGTTACGTAGACTTTAACACATGCTGGATATGACCCACCTGTTGGCACTCAATTTTCCCACATTGGAGCTTTCTTCACATCTCCTTATGTTCCAACTTTCCAAGGTCATTTCACTGTGACACCTGCTCTCATACCTATATTCAACTATACGTTTGTTGTTATATCGTTCTTTGTTATGCCATATACATCATTTCAACCCAATAATGTGTTAGAGAATGACCTTACTCATATCTACGGCTTCTTAGGGATTTCGATAGGCTTTTCACCTATTTTTCAGATGGACGCCAATAGCATTCCCATTCATGCTCCTTTCATGACGTATACGAATCGTTTTTGTCCCAGATACGGTCAAACTCCCATGGTGGATCCCTCAATTGATGATGAGGAGGATCAAATGCCTGAAAGAGTGTAGGCACTACCTCAGAGGTCCAAACAGCTATAGCTGTAGTAAGATTTACCACACGAAAAAATAAATTAGAAATATGGCTGCTCTACCACTTCACATGATAAGAGTAAGAGGCACATTGGTGGATGATATTCAGACTTCAAGATTTTTTCCTATCAAAACTCCTATTTAACTATCACTAAATTTTTAGTTATTTTACACATTTATCGTTGGATGCTGCATTATTTATCGTAGTTTAAATTTGTCTTAAAACCAAAAAATTCAAAAAGGGATGACTTGGGCATATTTCAATTTAATTTAATTTTGTATTTTAAATTGGAACATAAAGCTCATTTCTTGCCATTCATTGATGATTAATCACCAATTATGAAAGAACAATAGCATAATTTTTAACGTAACTTTTGTTTATGTAATATTATATTTTAAGGTTTAGGGTTTAGGTTTAGGTTTTAGGGTTACAGTTTAGGGATTAATGATACAAAAATTTAAAAATTATATTTAAAATTTTGAAAAAAAGACGTTGTCGCATCCAAGCTAGATGTGGCGATGACAATTTTTTCAAAAGCTTCGCTAGATGTTATATGGCATGCGGCGAAGCCTTTTCAAAAAACAATTCATTGTTTTTAGTTCCTCCACTAGCCAAAAAAAAAAAAAAAGAAATTTAAATCAATTTTTTGATGACGCCTCAATTGTCAATTGCATTCAACCTTTTTATTAGCACCCCTATCTCAACAAACATCACTTTTGTGATGTTTTCTTGTATGGACAATATCTAGATAAATTCGCCCAAGAAATGAGGAAAGTATCCCAGATAAATCTAAACTTCTACCAATCCAACACATCAAACAAATAAAAAAATCTTGAAACCATTGATGAAAATTTTCAGTACCATACCCTTTATCCCAAAGATGAGTTTTGATAGTGGAGTCCTAAAATACAAGATCCATATCAGCAATTATCTTCGGCAAAGCTAAAGTTACGAAAAATTACATTAATATACCTGGAAACTTATCCCAAAGAGGAGCTTTGATAGTGGAGTCCTAAAATGCAAGGTCAATATTGGCCTTTATCTTCAACAAAGCTAAAGTTTCTTCATGTGGCCATCTATTTCCTCCTTCCTCTTTTCCTTTCTCCTTCTCTCTTTCTCCTCCACTACCATTTTCCACTGCAACCATCACCTCCACAACTGCCTCCAAAAGGGTTGCTCCACTCCTACTGCCATTCCCATGGCTTTCGAGGAAGACAGGATTACCAACTTTTGTTTTGGACATTTTTGTCCATGTGAAAATATTAGGTGAGGTGTGAAATTTATTCTAATGGTTGTTTTGCCAGTACAGATTGGCAGAAGGATCTCCATGATTCGTTTATCCCAGTTTAATGACCTTTTCAACTATTAAAAAGGTTGAGTGACTAACTTCTGCTATACTAAATAGTTTAGTGGTGTGACGACCCCACCTCCCCCTAAGGCGAACCAGAGGGTTCGGCGGGCCGCCTGCCCGGCTCTCGCCGGGACTCAGTCGTTCACTAAAGTCCTCAAATGAATTACAAGAATAAACCTCAAATATACATCACATGGTCCACAAATATACATCCAAGTCTCCAATAATTACATGTCACAAATGCAGCGGAAACTAATTCCCAACTATACATCAAATGATTCCAAATCCAAAACTGTACAAGATATAGGCCATCCATTCACGTGAATAAGCACAACAAGTCCTGCCTTCGCCTTGAGCCCTGTGGAGGGGAATAAAATATTTTTGGGGTGAGCTAGAAGCTCAGCGAGTAACCAGAAAATCAGTAATTAAATCGGTTTAACAATATTTCTTTTCAATAATGTCATAAATCAAATGACAAGTCCAGAAACGATTACAGCATTTACAAAACATTAAATATAGAGTATCAATAATTCAAGAAACATGTACAATGGAAAGCGAGAGTAACATTCATGAAAAGGATACGTTCATTTTTTATAAATAATCCCTCGTTCATCTTTTTATTCGTTCATCTTTTTTTTTTCCCGGACGTTGGCCGGTCTCCACCCATCCGGACGTAGCCGGACTCCACCCATCCGGACGTAGCCAGACTACAAGGTAATACTCGAGTATACCAAATTCACCCAGGATCACCATATCGCCCGACCGAGTCCGCTTCTGCCTCAAGTCGATCGGTAACGAAGGGCAGGGCCCAATTCAGCCAAACGGCTTACATTCATGCGCAACTAGCATTTAATCATTAATCATTGAAAATTTCATATTTATTTAGGTCGAGTGCGATAAAGTACACACTCGCCTAGAAAACTCGTTTTAACAATCATTGAAAGCACTTAACATATTATCAATCAATAATAACAAGCCAATAAATCAAGTGATATAGCAAACTTTAGATTGTTGAAAATCATATGAGTGGCCTCTATGAAATCCCACAATGGACTTGTTGGGCTGATTTGATGATTTTGGATGTTATTTATGTTGATTAAGTGCTAAACTAGTGGTTATAAGTTGAAAAAGTGGAAAGAAACCAAAGGGAGGTTGATGTATGAGAAAGAGCCGATTCTGCCCTGTTGTTGCAGAGGCCTTGGTTCAATTTTTTGGTGATCAAATGGCCTTGATTTTGATGTAGATATGTTATATAGTTTGTGTGGAAAGTTTCCACCAAAAATCACTTGATTTGGTTGGGTAAAAGTTGCATTTTCAAAAAATCTTCAAACCTGGAAAACGTGTACAGAGGTGATCTGGCAGCGAACTTTAAATGATCATAACTCTTTGCGCCGAGGTTGAAATTGAGTACCGTTTGTGGTATTTGAAACTAGACACTTCCAGTTTTCTAACGGTATAAAATTCATCCTCTGATTCCGCTTGAGTGAACCGTACCAGCCTTTAAAAATTACCTGTCCTGTTTCATTGCTGCGTTAGAAAACCTGTTATGTGCTGTGACTTGTTGCTCGAATATGAGTTAGTTATGGACAGAATTTCAGAATGATTCCTTCTGATGAATTGTATCCCTATGAATGTAGTTTTCAAAACCACCAACCATGCTTAATTTCATGTTGAATTAACTGAGTTATGGCCAAATTACAGACCTGCACCAGAGAAAGAAAACCCTAATTTTGGGCTACCCAATGGCTTATTTCGAATTGGGACTTGTTATTTTGAACATTTTGGTGTTAACCACCTACCAAATGTATGTTGGATGTTTCTTAGACTTTTCCTTCATAAATGAACCAGATTTGAGTCGATTTCATTGGCCAAAAGTTAGAAAAAGGAAAACGGAAGTACAAGGCAGATTTGCCTTGGAAATCCTTGGAATTTTAGTGGCTTTGTTAACTGACCTTCTATGCGAATTTTTGCATGAAATTTGATAGAGGGGTAGCGCTTATGTGGTAGTGTAATCATACCAAATTTGGTGCTATTCCAAGTCTATTTCAATGCCCAACTGAAGTCCCAAAAGTCATGTTTCAAATCTGGAAATTCTTGATCAATGAGAAATTTTTAGCCAACTTTGGACTGCTCTATATTGATGCTCGAAACTCCGATTTTAGTTTTGCTTGTTGTGTTTTAAACCTTGATTGTAACTCTATTGAGTTTCGAATTTGAGAGGCTAGTTCGCATTCTGTGAATTTTGCTGAATTTCCAAAGTTTGCCAAAAACCAACCCGGAATCTGTATTAGAAGTGCAAGTCAACAACTTTAAGCTAGAATTTGAGTGTCTTCCATTTTGAATCATGGAAAGTGACATATAGGAATTTTTAGTACTTTGGAAGTAGTTTCCAACGGTATCAAGTTTTCCATTTTTGGACCTACTAAGTGCAAGATATGATTTTTCTAAATTTGACACACAAAGCTGAATTTTGCCAATTTCTTAGAAAATGCAATTTTGGGACCTTGACTTCTTTTCTCGATATAGATTGAACGTTTTGAACTCGATTTTATGGAAGATACTAGTCTCTCTTCGGACATTAAAACTTCACTCTTAAACCTCGAGTTGAGAGAATTTAAGCTCTCTTTTAAGACTTTGATTTAGTCTAATTGAGTGTGCATCCTTTCTTGGTAAATGCATGATTGTAAGTAAAGTTAATTATTATTTGCTCAGGCACTCAAGGGGACCCTCAATTGCAAATAAACTGGGGCGAGTTATGATTTAACCCTAAAGAAGGGTTGATAATAATGCGATCTCAGATCATGTGAACCACTTTTAAGAAATCTGCTTTCAAGCCTTAACTTTTCTAAGCACCCCACCTGATCCCATTACAAAAGCCGAAAGTCCTGACTTCTGTTCTTTGCAATATCTCTGTCAAGAAATTTTCTAATTGGCAAGTGATGCTCATATACTGATGGCAAGGAATTTTTTAGATGTATTTCTGAATTGATTAGGTGTGAGGTTGACACTGCTCTTCATGTGAAAACCCGCAAGGACACCTTTGAAAAGAAAAAAGCAAAAATAAATGCAAAAGAAAAATGCAAAAAGATTCGATGCTGAAAGTCCCTGTTGAGTGATAATAAGAGTCAAACAAAGTTCAGGATCTTAGAGTCCAAAATAGGGGCAATTTCGGAAAAATACGATCTTCGGTGCAACGTCCTTGAAAGTCTTATTCTTCAACTATCTTTTTCAAGCTGCATTACAAACCCATAAAGTCCATCGTTGACTTATCCTTCATGACAACTCGAAGTGAGAATTATACTTCTGAGGAATCCATTAATCATCTGTGATCTTAAGGCTATAACCTGTTTTCACATGTTTTAGCTATCGTTTCTACCCATATGTTGCAAGCCTAAAGCTTATATGTTGACTAAGTTTTCTTAAGAAATGAGGATGACAAACTATTTGTTTTCACTATGATGTGATATTGAATAGATTACATACAATTGGGGCACAAAAATAAGACAAATCGTGACCTCCCATTTCCTTTAGCCACTTCCAAATCAGAAATAACGCCCACTTGATTGGTCCTGAAAGATGAGCCAACCAGAAGTGGTAACCCGTTACCCTAAGCACCAATGCTAAAAAAAAAGAGGAAGAAATCTTCTTGAATTTGGTGTTACTCTGAGGGATTCATCATGAAATTTCTGCATGAGTTCAAACTCGACGTTTAAGTTTCTTCACATTGTATATATTGTGAAGACTCGTAAAAACTATTATTTTATGCCTAATTTATGGCTTAATAAATTATTTAATTGGATTTTATTTCCAAGGAATATTTTCTAGTCTTATTAGACCTAAATACATGGTAATATAACTTCGTTATATTTTTAAAATGATTCGTTTCGAAAATTAATTTCCTAGAGCGCGTTTAGTAAAAATAGTGAATAGTACTTGGAGATTTTATCCGCGTAATAGCACAATAAGCTTGGAATATTGGAGACTTATACTATGGTCCTAAAATAGGTAATCTTATGAATAAATACTCAAGTGATAGTTAGTAGTACAATCGTTATAAGAATTTCTCGGAAGTTTCGCGTTATAACGTTAAATTTGACGGTACGCGTTTTCACGCGCGCGACTTTATTTGAGGGACTTTAGACCCTTATTTCGGGACAATTAAGAGTGGATAATATTTACATGAATATATATGCATTGGAGGTTTAGTGCACTAGCGAACCAAACGCGCGAGAAAAATCGAGTCCAAACGCATCCTAATTGCACTATTTCAAGTTGACTTTGAGATGGGTTTTGCACCACACAATGAATCTTACTTAGGAAGCCACAATTGAACCAACACCTTCTCTCTCCTCACTTCATTTGGCCGTGCAACAAGAAAGGAGAAGAGCTCTCCATTGTTCTTCATTTTTCATCTTCAATCCATGCACCAAAATTCATCCAAATCACACCAAACTTGGAGACCACTTAGCAAACCACTTGGAGACTATATCTAGCTAAGGAAGAGGGGAGCTTTCACGGTTTCTTGGAGCTTCAAGAGGGCCGAAAATTCTGACCTTGCAAACCAAAGGAGTAGGTAATGATCAACCCATGGATTCTTATCTTTTGGAGATTATATGGCAAGATTAAGCTCATGCATGCACTTAGTTACTTGATTATGGTGTAAAAATATGATTGTGGGCTCTTGGAATTCCCACACTTGGGTTGTTGTTGCTGATGTGATAATTAATGGTGATTATATTGTTGGTTTAGTGATTATAATGATGCATTAGTGGTGGGTAATTAGTAGGAACTTCATTGGGTGCAAGAAGCAAAAACTTCCGATTTTACCCCTGTTTTATTCGGCCATTTTAAGGCCAGTTTTTAATGAACTAATGGCTTGAACTGGATGCTTATATGATGTATTAGAGGTGTGGAAAATTTCATTGAAAAATAACGAGGTTTGAATGGGCAAATGAATTTTTTTTAGAAACCAGCAAATCTGGAAACTGATTCGCGTATGACTCCGACCAGCAGTAGTATTTTGGCTATAACTCTGTCCTCGGATGTCGAAATCTTGTGCCGTCGGTGGCGTTTGAAACTAGACATTCCTAGATTTAATTTGGTATAAAATGCACGTTCTGATTCTTTGTGAGCAAGCCGAACCAAATGTTTTAAGTTCGCTGTCCTGTTGCTCTGTTCGTCTGGAATGAAGTGTTCAGGCAGCAACTTGATGCCCAATTTTGAAGCCGATTGGTGCCAAATTTGGGAACGATTTCTTCTGTGATATTTTAGTCCTATGAGTGTATTTTCCAACGGTGTAAGCCATGCTCGATTTCGAGTTATATTGACTGAATTGTGACCAAAACAAGTGGACTGCTCTGTTTTGGAAAAACCCTAATGTTGGACTGGTTTGGAACAAGATATTGGAGTGAACTTGTTAATTGATGTTCTTGATACTAAACACTTACCAAAGGCATTATGGATGTTTCTTAGGCCTTTATTTCACAAATGAACCATGATTGGATAGTTTGCTTGATTAAACGTTTTGAAATGGGTAATGAAAGTCTCAAGGCAGATTACCTTATAATTTTCCTGAACTTTGGTTGACTAATTAACTATCTTACCGAAGGTATTTTTCCCTGAAATTTGATAGAGTGGTACCTTTCATATGGGAGTAAAATACTGCCAATTTTGGTGCCAATCAAAGTTCATTTCGATACCTAATTAAATCTCTAATGTTGGAGGTTCAAATCTGGAAATTCTTCTCCAGTCTTGAATTTCCCAAACTTCGGGCTACCGTATCTCGGTACTCGAAACTCCGATTCTTGATCCGCTTGTTTTGTTATAAACCTCACTTGTAACACTAATTGAGCTGCAAATTTCAGAGGCCGGTTTGCAACGTGTGAATCGTGCCGAATTTTCAAAGTTGGCCAAAATCCAACTTAATTCTGCCTTGTAAATCAACCCTGCCTCTTCAAGCTCATTTTTGAACACTTTTCACTTCGATTCATGGAAAAGTGTCTTCTAGGGACTTATAGTACTTTCTAAGAGGTTTCCAACGGTATAAAGTTTTCCAATTCTTGACTTATACCGAGCGAGTTACGATTTTTCAAAGATTCATCATAAAACTGAAAATTTTCCAATCTCAAAGAAATAGAGTTTTTCAAGAACTCTTTATTCTTTTAATATTCTTAAGCGTTTTGCTCACGATTTTCATGATAAAAAATCAAATAATATTGTACATAATAAAAGATAAGTTGAACCTCGATTTACGTGTAATTGAGGTTCCTTTTTGCGAAATAATCCTTAGATTGTACTAGTGTACAATCTTCTTGATAAGTGGGTTAATTGTGTGATTATCCACTGTTAATTGCCAGGCGCACAAGGAGACCTTCAAGAGGATCTCACAGTGGACACTTGAACTCCCAGAAAATAATTCTTATTGAATTGCTCGGTGAGTGTCAAGTGTGTGAATTTTGATACTTGCTTATTGTGGTATTTGTTGGAAGTTTTAAAAATAAGGGCGGGTGCGTACCTTATCGCACTCGTTCTAATTTCAAATGAATGAATGAAATGTATTGAATGAATGAATGAAATGCAATGTTATGTCATGAATGCTTGCGTCGCTGGAGTGAACCTCCTCGACTTTCAAATGAATGGGGGACGCCCAAACTCATAGGCCGTCCTTAGACTTGAGCCAGCAATGGGCTTGGTCGGGGATTTGGGCGAGCCATGAGATACATATAAGCTCGACCTAATAAGAGGTCTTGCTTGGCATACTCGTCGAGTATCGCCTTATACTAGACTTGTGGGCCCTTGGGGTGTACGGTGGACGGAGGGAAGTAAGTGGTGATCTATGGAAATGGAAATGCCGACCCGGTTGACAGGAGGGTTAATGCGGGAAGGTATACGAATGTCATCGGCAGAGCGAGTGGAATTTAGCTCCTGAGAGCTACTATATCCTTGAATTGTTTCTGATTACTTTTCCTGTTTGAATAATTGATTGTTGAAAAGACGTGATTTTATTTATTAAATTTGGGATTGTTATTTGACTAAGTGCTTGCATGTGTGTTCTTGGCCTCCCGAGCGTTTAGCTCACCCTATAGTTTTGTTTTCCTTAACAGGACCGAATCTTGGAGAAATATGAAGGAACCATCCGTTGTACTTTTGTTAAGACTCCTGTTATATATTTTGACTAGGCCCTGGTTTGGGTTGTACTTTTGGAAATTGTAAACTTGAAAAGTTTGGGGCCTTGATGTGTACTTTGCATTTAAGTCGTTTCATGATTACCCGATGTACTGGTGATACATTAAGTGACTTGTTAAGCTTGAACGCTTCTGCATTATTGTATTCGTGTTGCTCTCATCGAAGTGTTTAGTTCGATTTTAAATTGAATGGAATTGCTTGAGTCCTGGCGTGAGTTGGGCAGGCGTCCGCGGATACCCTTTGGTCCGCCTTAGGGAGATGTGGGGCGTCACATATATGACTATTTTCTAAATTTTAGAAGTGCAGTTTCTTACTTTGTTCAAATAAATGGAGAGTCATCCAAACAAATTTTTGTAATTAAATGGGCCCACACTGGGGCAAATTTTTGTTTATGAGATGTCACAAAATAAGCCCACACCGGGGCAAATTTTATTTGTAAGGTTTCACAAAATAAGCCCACACTGGGGCAGAATTTTTTGTAACACATTTGAGGATTTCAAATCAATCATGCTATTTTTTTTCATGAGTAATAGTTGCATTAATTTTCAAATAAGAAATTTAAGTGCATGGTGTAAGCCCCCTGTGCAGGTTTTCATGGCTGAAATCGATGAAGAAGCATCTAGCAATGTGGAAGTCCGATACCAAAAGAGAAGAAAGAAGAAAAAGAGAAAAAGGCCCGACACTGGGGCAAATTATCTTTGAAGAGATTCGCTCAAACAAAAATCCCAAAAAAAAAAATCAGAAAAGTCAAAAATCAAAAAATCAAGTTTAATTTCTTGTTTCTTGACAAATCAAATTCAATTTCTTGTTCACAAGCATCACGTTGGGCCTGGATTTTGTGCCGCCAACATCTTGTTGGGTCTGGATTCTATGCTGCCAACATCACAAAGATCACGTTGGGCCTGGACTTTATGCCGCCAACATTTCGATTGGGCTTGGATTCTGCGCAACCAAGACAGACTCGGATGCTATCCCACGGACTAATTCTCACGGTAGGTTCGGGTTTAATCCCACTGACCAATCCATCACACTGGGGCAAATATTTGGATAATTTTCCAAACAAGTCTTATACAGTTTCTTCATACATACCAGCATTTCATCATTATTGCCACTAGCCGTTGGGTCAGTCCCACTAGTGCGTATTTCTTTTATTCTGCCACTAGCCGTTGGGTCAGTCCCTGTGACGACCCCACCTCCCCCTGAGGCGTACCAAAGGGTTTGGCGGACCGCCTGCCCAGCTCTCGCCAGGACTCACTCACTCAAATCACGTACACACATCCATGGACCATAAATAACATCCACAATTCAAGCTTATAATTTACATTGATAGAGATCAGGATACAAAGTCTCGATATACTTAAACTAGTTCAAAACGTATACAATCCAAATACAAAATGTTCTATTCGAGGAATAGCGCGAGTACAAGTCAAAAGTCAAAAGTCAAACAACTAGACTACGCTAGTCTTTACATATCTCATTCCTCGCTCGTACCCCTGTAAGGAAAACAAATAACGTGGTATGAGCTAAAAGCCCAATGAGGTTCCAAATAGCAAATTGACCATTATTTATAAGTACAAGTTTTCGATATAGCAAAGTAAGGAGCATGAAGAGTTCATAAATGTGAGCAATAACACGTCAAGTAGAAATCTCAAAATGAGCGAGTGTAAAAGTTTTTCAAAATCAACAATAATCCAATAAGCAATAATCAATCCAAAGCATAAGGATACGGATGGCCCTCAGGAGCCAACTTCCATTCATCATCAGGAGCTTGATCACGTAGTAGTTGACACTCCGTCAACTTTCAAGTAAAGGAACCAATCCAGTAGAGCACCACTTACACGACTCTCCGTCCACCATTCACACCCCCTACTGGGCCCAAAATCCTCAATAAACATGGGTGGTAATACTCGAGTATACCGATTAGCCGAGGAGGTATCACTCCACTCGACAAAATAAGAGACCCAGGGTTCGTTACCCAATTGACCAAGCCCTTGCCGGCTCGACTAGAGTAACTCGCCACAGGGTTTCTGGAATTCCAGGAAGTGCGTACATCAAGTATATCAAGTCAATTGCAATCAATAAACAAGTATATCACGTAAGGGCAAGTGCGATAAAGTACACTCTTGCCCTGTCAATTCACGTATATAACAAGTACTCATATTGGTCACGTATCCAGTTCAAGTATCTAGTGCAATTCAGTATTTGAAAGCACTCACCACAAGATATAGTGCTTTTACTGGTCACTTTCAGGTTATACTCCGGGTTTGGAGTCCAAATCTGCGATAAAACTCAGTTTGAGAACTTTGAAACATGTCTAGAATTCAAAACTTAGACGTTTCGTCAATAAAGATCAAGAAATTGAAATTCACTTGGAGAGTAGTCGTGAAACACTTGCTCGCTTTTTAAACAGTAAAACTTTGTAACATTTATACTTGAAAATGCCATGCGAGTCGAAAGTACAAGGAAAACATACTTCGAGCAATCATTATTTCATTTCTCAAGGGTACAAGTTCGTCCAAGTCTTAACGTATAACACTCAAGAAACATAGTGGCCAAGGTTCTCGCTAGTTCTAGTAATAAGTACTTAACCTTCACTCAAGTCGCTAATATAGTTTTCTAGTCCTCGAGTAAAAATTCGGGCAGCACGCCCTTTGTGTTTACCTAATTTTCCAGCCTTTTAGGCTTCATTGTTTTTCTCAAACACAACCCAACATTATACATATCAGCAATTCATGTCAAGAGCCGTTCCATAGGCTCACAATATCATAATAACAAGAATCGTATTAAGTACAAGTGCAGAAATTCAATTTAGTTCAAAACAGATTTGACGTACAAATACGGTAATAACATATCCGAGGCTACGCTTATCGGATTAAAACGAAAACTATTCCGTTTCGAAGCTAAGACACAGAGCTACAACATTCATGAAGGTCACTTAGTCCAGTTCCTAATGTAACGTAGTCAAATTCTCGAATTACTAAACCAGAAACCAATTCGTCGGCTGTTTAAACGCAGAACACTGTAATGGTCATAACTCAGTGTACAAAAGTCCAATTCAGGTGTTCTTTGAGGCATTTTAAAGCTACTTCAGAACACTACAACTTTCATGTTTTGGCCCAGAGCTAAATCAGTACGACCCCCAGTAAAAAAATGTGATAAACTGGACTTAACTGATGAAACGGACTGCTGGGAAATATTTAAAACAGTAAGGGTATTTTGGACTTTTCACATCCTACGTTGCTCTGATTGAGCTGAAATTTTGTAGGCACCTATAAAATGTCATTCTCTACAACTTTTCTTCTTTGACCTAAGGCCAAATCAGCCTCTAACACACAGATACAAATTCGGACAGAATGTAAGCAAGAATTTCCAGAACTCTGAAATCTTTAGTTTTTAGTGGAACTTTCCTAAATTTCTTGGTCTAATCACTACCACAACACCTTATGAAACCTCAATTGCAACATATAAGCATCTTACAACAATTTGGGAAGAATTTCCATAAGCCCTAGTTCATCAAATAAATTGGGGAAAAACCTCTAAAACATGCTAATCATCCATGATTCCACCACTATAATCAACTACTAAACTTAATTTAACAAAATTGAAAGCAAACCTTAGAGAGATAAGCTCTCTTACCTTGAATAGAGGACACAAAGAGTAGCCCAAGCTTTCTCTTTCCAAAATTTCACCACAAATCACTAACTAAACACTCAAAGGTGAGTTTAATCGGTTTATTTCCTTAGTTTTCTCACTTTGTAGCTAGAAATCAAGAAGAAATGAAGAAGTTTTTCTCTTGGTCTTTCCCTCTCTCTCTTATTTCGGTTATGGAGCAGAAAAATGAAGGAAATGGAGCTTAACTTGTCTTATAAGGAAGTAAGAAGATTAAGGCTAATTGTGTCCACAATTTTTGGCCAACACTTGGACTAATCTTGTCCACAAATTTTTCTCTTTCTTCCCTTACATTTCTAGCCTTATAATTTCGGTCAAACCAGCTGCAAATTAGGAAGATATTTTGTGCAAAAGTCAATAAGCTTGTTTGGTAAGAAAAATGGTGGTCAAGCGGTGCGTTCAATCGGTAGTGCGCGGGGACCCGCCGGGTCGCGCCGTTTTTCTTAAAAACTCACGTACTAGGTTTTTTTTTTCTTCCCATTCACTATCCTTATATCATTGCTACTACTCACACATTATTTTTCACTTAAAAGTCACTTTTAATCCCCAAATTGATCCCTGGCCAGTACCGAAAATTTATCTGGCGGAAATCGCGAAAACCCTAATTTTGCTCAAATCTTGAAACCGAAGTGTAAAACCCTATTTTCCAGGTTCATCTGCACTTATTGTTGAACAATTGGGTAGTAGGGATTTAATAAATAATAATTTTCAAATAAAAGGAAATTTTTAAGAAAACGTGAGGAATTTTCCAATTCCAATGATTAAATTTAGGGTTTCAATCAAAATGTGAGAGATTTAAGAGAACCGGTTAGTCACAAGTAAACTAGGGTTTTTGACTAAAATATTAGGGTTTCTAGTCTTTTAAAACAAAATAAGGTTTTAAATCAAACCCGAAGAAATATACTTTAATATTTTCTTCACAAACAACCTCCTAATATTCGGGATGTTACAATCTCCCCTCCTTAAAAGAATTTCGCCCTCGAAATTCCAACGGGTACTAAGAGTCGTTCAAAGTCAGTCAGGTACTAGAAATCACTCCAATCCCTTCTATATGACCTTATCATTTAGCAGAAAGCTAAGAAATAACCAAATAGAACATGCAAAAAGGGCTCAATTCACATAACTAGCCCTGAGTTGAAAGTAAAGTCTCAGATATTCGAAATGTTTAGAACATGGCTTAGCCTCAAGTCGAAAATTTCTCAAGTCGAAAATTTTACCCCTGGCGGTGCTTGGAAACACAACAGGCAAAGCCTCACCAGAGAGTTTTAGTTCAACCGCTACAGAGGAGTAGTAGCTGGTCTACAGCCACACAAATACGAATAAGTTCAAAAGCAAGGTCAAAACAGGGTTCAAACATATAAGTTCAAAAGTAGATTCAATTACTTCAAGTTCAAGAAGCACGGGTACGAATAGGAACTCACTCGACTAGCCTATACCCAGCAATTCACATTCTCAAACAGTCACCGAATTCAAATCCACATATAGGTCATGTTACTCAAGTGTAAAAATCAAATCAGGTCCATTACATGTACGTAAGAGCACACTCGCCAAAACAAGTTCAAGTCCCAAATGAGCTCATTTTAGTCTGTCTCAGACAGTTCAAGTATTGCAAACCCCTTTGATCAGTCCAATAACAAGGTTAAATGTTAGAATCATGCACGCTTTAACCTTTTCCATCAAAACTCACCTCAAGTGCAATCAAGATACAGACCCTTATTCTAACGCTCTTCACTATGTGATACCCAAGTACAAGAATCCACAATAAGACAATTCACAACTCGAGCCGGCCGGTCCCAAGAGTAAATCATCCATATTAGAGATTCCTACCTAGCATAACTAACTAAGGTCTCCAACAATAGACAATTGTTTCACACTTAACAAGTCAATCCCCACAGTCCGAGAACCCTCTCCCGGCACGAGCTCAATAGGAGCTCTGATACCATCTGTGACGACCCCACCTCCCCCTGAGGCGTACCAAAGGGTTTGGCGGACCGCCTGCCCAGCTCTCGCCAGGACTCACTCACTCAAATCACGTACACCCATCCATGGACCATAAATAACATCCACAATTCAAGCTTATAATTTACATTGATAGAGATCAGGGTACAAAGTCTCGATATACTTAAACTAGTTCAAAACGTATACAATCCAAATACAAAATGTTCCATTCGAAGAATAGCGCAAGTACAAGTCAAAAGTCAAAAGTCAAACAACTAGACTACGCTAGTCTTTACATATCTCACGCCTCGCTCGTACCCCTGTAAGGAAAACAAATAACGTGGTATGAGCTAAAAGCCCAGTGAGGTTCCAAATAGCAAATTGACCATTATTTATAAGTACAAGTTTTCGATATAGCAAAGTAAGGAGCATGAAGAGTTCATAAATGTGAGCAATAACACGTCAAGTAGAAATCTCAAAATGAGCGAGTGTAAAAGTTTTTCAAAATCAACAATAATCCAATAAGCAATAATCAATCCAAAGCATAAGGATACGGATGGCCCTCAGGAGCCAACTTCCATTCATCATCAGGAGCTTGATCACGTAGTAGTTGACACTCCGTCAACTTTCAAGTAAATGAACCAATCCAGTAGAGCACCACTTACACGACTCTCCGTCCACCATTCACACCCCCTACTGGGCCCAAAATCCTCAATAAACATGGGTGGTAATACTCGAGTATACCGATTAGCCGAGGAGGTATCACTCCACTCGACAAAATAAGAGACCCAGGGTTCGTTACCCAATTGACCAAGCCCTTGCCGGCTCGACTAGAGTAACTCGCCACAGGGTTTCTGGAATTCCAGGAAGTGCGTACATCAAGTATATCAAGTCAATTGCAATCAATAAACAAGTATATCACGTAAGGGCAAGTGCGATAAAGTACACTCTTGCCCTGTCAATTCACGTATATAACAAGTACTCATATTGGTCACGTATCCAGTTCAAGTATCTAGTGCAATTCAGTATTTGAAAGCACTCACCACAAGATATAGTTGTGAGGACTCGCAAAAACTATTATTTTATGCCTAATTTATGGCTTAATAAATTATTTAATTGGATTTTATTTCCAAGGAATATTTTCTAGTCTTATGAGACCTAAACGCATGATAATATGACTTCGTTATATTTTTTAAAATGATTCGTTTCGAAAATTAATTTCCTAGAGCGCGTTTAGTACAAATAGTGAATAGTACTTAGAGATTTTATCCGCGTAGTAGCCCGATAAGCTTGGAATATTAGAGACTTGTACTATGGTACTAAAATAGGTAATCTTAAGTATAAATATTCAAGTGATAGTTAGTGGTGCAATCGTTATAAGAATTTTTCGAAAGTTTCGCGTTATAGCGGTAAAATTGACGGTACGCGTTTTCACACGCGCGACTTCACTTGAGGGACTTTAGACCCTTATTTCGGGCCAAATAAGAGTGAATAATATTTACAAGAATATATATGCCTTGGAGGTTTAGTGCACTAGTGAACCAAACGCGCGAGAAAAATCGAGTCCAAACGCACCCTAAATTACACTATTTCGAGTTGACTTTGAGGTGCATTTTGCACCACACAAAGAATCTTCCTTTGGAAGCCAATTGCACCAGCACTCTCTCTCTCTTCACCTCACTTGGCCGAACAACAAGAAGGAGAAGAACTCTCCATTTGCTCTTCATTTTTCATCTTCAATCCATGCACTAAAATCCACCCAAATCACACCAAACTTGGAGATCTCTTAGCAAATCACTTGGAGACTACATTTAGCTAACAAAAGGCTGCATCTTCACGGTTTCTTGGAGCTTCAAGAGGGCCGAAATTTTCTGGTCTTGCACACCTAAGGAAGAGGTAATGATCAACCCATGAATTCTTGTCTTTTGGAGGTTATATAGCAAGATTAAGCTCATACATGCACTTAGTTAGCTTGTTTATGGTGAAAAATGTGATTGTGGGCTCTTGGAATTCCCACACTTGGGTTGTTGTTGCTGATGTGATGTTGGTTGGTGATTATATTGTTGGTTTAGTGATATTAATGATGCATTAGTGGTGGGTAATTGGTAGGAACTTCATTGGTGTAAGAGGCTAGAATTTCCGAAAATGCCCCTGCCATGTTCGGCCATTTCCAGGCCCATTTTTAATGGTTTAATTGCTTGAATTGGATGTTTGTAGGATGTATTAGATGTGTGAAAAATTTCATTGAAAAATAATGAGGTTTGAATGGGCAAATGGATTTTTGTTCGAAACCAGCAAATCTGGAAACTGTCTCGCGTATGCCTCTGACCAGCAGTAGTATTTTGGCTATAACTCTGTCCTCGGATGTCGAAATCATGTGCCGTCGGTGGCGTTTGAAACTAGACATTCCTAGCTTTAATTTGGTATATAATGCACGTTCTGATTCTTTGTGAGCAAGCCGAACCAAATGTTTTAAGTTCGCTGTCCTGTTACTCTGTTCTTCTGGAATGAAGTGTTTAGGCAGCAACTTGATGCCCGAATTTGAACCAGTTGGGTGCCGAATTTGGAAATGATTTCTTCTGTGATGTTTTAGTACTAAGAATGTATTTTCCAACGGCGTAAGCCATGCTCAATTTCGAGCTATATTGACTGATTTGTGATTGAATCAAGTGGACTGCTCTGTTTTGGAAAACCCTAATCCTTGGACTGGTTTGGGACCAAATCTTGGAATGAACTTGTTAGTTGATGTTTTTGATATTAAACACTTACCAAAGATATTATGGGTGTATCTTAGACCCTTATTTCACAAATGAACCATGGTTGGATAACTTTCTTGGTTAGACGATTGGAATTTGGGAAATGCAAGTCAAAGGCAGATTTGCCTTAGGATATTTCTTGAACTTTGATGGGCTAATTAACTACCTTGCCAAAGGTATTTTTCCCCGAAATTCGATAGAGAGATACCTTCCATATAGTATTGAAATACTGCCAATTTTGGTGCCGATTCAAGTTCGTTTCGATACCCAATTGAATTACTAAAGCTAGAGGTTCAAATCTGGAAAATTCTCATCCAATCTTGAATTTGCTCAACTTCGGGCTACCGTATCTCGGTGCTCGAAACTCCGATTCTTGATCCGCTTGTTTTGTCATACACTTCACTTGCAACACTAATTGAGCTGAAAATTTCAGAGGCCGGTTTGCAACGTACGAATCGTGCCGAATTTTCAAAGTTGACCAAAAACCAACTTCATTCTGCCATGAAAACCGACCCTGCATCTTCAAGCTCATTTTGACCACTTTTCGCTTTGATTCATGGAAAAGTGTCTTCTAGGAACTTATAGTACTCTCTAAGAGGTTTCCAACGGTATAAAGTTTTCCAATTCTCGACTTATACCGTGCGAGTTATGATTTTTCAAAGATTCATCATAAAACTGAAAAATATTCCAATTCCAAGAAAATAGAGTTTTTCAAAAAACTCTTTATTCTTTTTATATTCTTAAAACGTTTTGCTTACGATTTTCATGATAAAAACTCAAATAATATTGTACCTAATAAAAGGCAAGTTAAACCTCGATTTACGTGTAATTGAGGTTCCTTTTGCAAAATAATTCTTAGATTGTACTAGTGTACAATCTTTCTTGATAAGTGTGTTTATCCACTATTATATTGCCAGGCGCGCAAGGAGACCTTCAAGAGGATCTCACCGCGGACACCTGAACTCCCAGAAAATAATTCTTTTTGAATTGCTCGGTGAGTGTCAAGTGTGTGGAATTTGTTACTTGCTTGCTTGTGTAATTGTTGGAATTTTAAGAAAATGGGGACGGGTGCGTACGTTATCGTACCTGTTCTACTTTCAAATGAATGAATGAAATGTATTGAATGAATGAATGAAATGCAACGTTATGTCATGAATGCTTGTGTCGTTGGAGTGAATCTCCTCGACTTTCAAATGAATGGGGGACGCCCAAACTCATAGGCCGTCCTTAGACTCGAGCCAGCAATGGGCTTGGTCTGGGATTCGGACGAGCCATGAGATACACATAAGCTCGACCTAATAAGAGGTCTTGCTTGGCATACTTGTAGAGTATCGCCTAATAATAGACTTGTGGGCCCTTGGGGTGTACGGTGGACGGAGGAAAGTAAGTGGTGATCTACGGAAATGGAAATACCGACCCGGTTGACAGGAGGGTCAATGCGGGAAGGTATACGAATGACAACGGCAGATCAAGTGGAACTTAGCTCCTGAGAGCTCCTATATCCTTGAATTGTTTCTGATTACTTTTCTTGTTTGAATAATTGATTATTGAAAAGACGTGATTTTATTTATTAAAGTTGGGATTGTTATTTGATTACGTGCTTGCATGTGTGTTCTTGGCCTCACGAGCGTTAGCTCACCCTATAGTTTTGTTTTCCTTAACAGGACCGACTCTTGGAGATATATGGAGAAACCATCCGTTGTAATTTTGTTAAGACTCCTGTTATAGATTTTGACTAGGCCCTGGTTCGGGTGGTACTTTTGGAATTGTAAACTTGAAAAGTTTGGGCTCTGATGTGTACTTTGAATTCTAGTCGCTCATGATTACCCGATGTACTGGTTATACATTAAGTGACTTATTAAGCTTGAACGCTTCCGCATTATTGTATTCGTGTTGCTCTCATCGAAGTGTTTAGTTTGATTTTAAATTGAATGAAATCGCTTGAGTCCTGGCGAGAGCTGGGCAGGCGTCCGCGGATACCCTTTGGTCCGCCTTAGGGAGATGTGGGGCGTCACAGTTGGTATCAGAGCACTAGGTTAGAGGTCTATATGGGAGACATATTGGATACTCTACCTTTAAGACTCGATATGGGATAACTTAATCCTACCCTAAGTGATACTTTAGGCGAGCTAGCAACTAAGTTAGTCCCACCTCAGGTGACGAATGGGATGAACCAACGATTAAGATAGGCATGCATTGCAGGATATTGGAATTAGGTAGTGATTTAAGTTTCTAACCCGAAAGGTATTATTATTGTTATTATTTTGCAGGGATGGCTGATGGAAACGGAGCCCCGGCAGCTAATGGGAATGGCCATGCGAATGGTCATTACGTGCCCCTTAGGACTATCTACTACCGACCTATAGCAGGAGGAGCTCGTGTACGCTACTCACCGCATGATAGATACCCTCGATGTTCGTGTAGGTTGACTTTCGCCTACCCGGACTATTTGGTGCTTGCTTTGGACGACGAGCGTCGTCAGTTGGTGGATGCCAACCGCGATCTACAGGATGAGGTAGACGCGCTTAGGCAGATGGTGGGCGCTCAGGGTGAGCGGATCGCCGAGCTTGAGGAGGTGCTAGAGGGTGAGGTAGCCACGTCTGCAGTGGTTAACCAGGAGCTTCGGGATACTAGGGCTCGACTCACTAGGCTAGCACGAGATGTCCGTACTCGGGCTTTCGAGATGCTGGTTGATGCTACTAGTCTGGTTGAGGACGCTACTGCAGTGCTTCCTGATGATGAGGAGGAGGATCCGGAGGAGGATCCCGAGGAGGAGGTTCCTCCTGATAGCCCTGCTATGGACTAGGATCTTGGTCGTTGACCTCTTTTGACTTTTGATGGGTACAGTTAGGACTGGTTAGGGTGACGCGAGTGCCGAGGCCATTGTATTTTGCATGCTTGTGTGGCCTACTTTTGGGCACTTGTTCTTACTTTAGTCTTCTGTGACTAAAAGTATACTCTTGAGCACCTGTGTGCAATATTTTGTGAATTGTCCCTAACTTGCTAATTGTACAAACATGACATGCTTATGAATGTAAATTATTGTTAATTTCAATGCTTTCCTGGTTAGTCCTAAATTCGATATAATTTTTGTTTTCTGCTTAAATTAATTTATTTCTTGCACTAGGCACGTCTAGACTAATGGAAGGACTAAGAAGTGGTCGAGGTCGTGGGCGAGCGTCTAGACAGGCCCAACCTCAGGGAGATGACCAGGGATCGGCAACTGGACCGACCCAGGGACAGGGAAACGTTGAGGGTAACCAAGTGGCTACTGCCATCAATAGGATGACTGATATCCTAGAACGTCTAGCGGAGAGACAGGGTCCTGGACCATTTAACCAGCCTGGGGGCCAGGATAGAGGAGAGGATAGAGCCTTGGAAAGATTCCTAAAGTTTAACCCGCCTAAGTTTATGGGTGAACCTGACCCCGAAGTAGCGGAGAATTGGTTAGAGAGGATGACCAACATATTCGCCGCTCTAGACTATACTGAGGATAGGCGAGTGAACTTTGCTGCTTTTCAATTTGAGGGAGTAGCCCGTGCTTGGTGGGATTTAATAAAAGGAAAATGGGAAAGAGCTCGAACCCCTTGGACTTGGGAGAATTTCACCCGGGAGTTTAATGAAAAGTTTCTTCCGCCCTTGATCCAAGAGAAAAGGGAGGACGAATTTATTAAGTTGAAACAAGGAATCCTTACCGTAGCAGAGTATGAAGGGAAGTTCACCAAACTTTCTAAATACGCTCCTGAGTTAGTAGCCGATGAACGGAGGAGGATTAGAAGGTTCATACAGGGACTTAATGTGGAACTTCAGGAGGGCCTGGCTGCGGCCCAAATCTCTACTTTTACTGAGGCTTTAGAGAAAGCGCAAAGGGTTGAGAATGCAAGATCTCAAGTGAGGGATTTCCACAATAGGAAAAGGAATTTCCCTAGTCACGCTACTGGGCAGACCAGTAAGTTCGTACACCCTTCTAAAAAGGGAAGAGGAGAAGGAGGAACGAGGACTGCTGGAGCTTCTAGGGGAGCTCTATCGAGGGGAGGTCGTCGTGGGACGACTCAGGTTAGGGGGGCACCATCTGTTGGATCGACTGTGACCCCTCAAGTTACATGTGGGTATTGTGGTAAACCCAACCACTCTGAAAATGACTGCTGGAGAAAGCTGGGAAAATGCTTGCTGTGTGGAAGCACTGAGCATCAAATTGCAAATTGTCCGAAATCGCCAAAGACAGGGGGAAGCCTGCAGAGGCCTGAGAAATCGACGTCTAAGCAGACCAGTGCCGGAGGGAGTCGACCGAAAGTACCGGCTAGGGTCTACGCGTTGGACTATCCACAAGTTCCAGAGGCGACCGAAGTGGTCGAAGGTACAATTCCAATCTTTCACCGACTAGCTAGGGTTTTAATTGATCCGGGTGCAACGCACTCTTTTGTAAACCCTGATTTCATGAGTGGAATAGACTTGAAGCCAATTAAGTTACCGTATGACTTGGAGGTTAAAACACCCACTGGGGACAAAAGTCTAATTGCTAATATGGTGTATAAGAATAGTGAAATTTGCGTGAGGGAAAGAAAATTGCTGGCCGATTTGATAGGCTTAGCGATTAAAGGATATGATGTGATCCTAGGGATGGATTGGTTAGCCCGATATAATGCTCAGTTAAATTGTAGGACGAAAATTGTAGAATTGTGTATTCCAGGGGAGGCAACCCTGAAATTGGATGTGAGGGGTAAGTTAGCCTCGTCTGCACTTATTTCGGGAATTCGGGCTAGAAAGTTGTTAAGTAAAGGAGCTCAAGGGTATTTGGCTTTTCTTATTAATACCCCTAACGATAAGGTGAATCTGGAAGACACCCCGGTAGTAAAAGAATTTTCTGATGTTTTTCCTGAAGAATTGGAGTCTCTACCTCCGGAACGGGAAATAGCTTTTAAAATTGATTTAACTCCGGGAACAGCACCTATATCAAGGACACCATACAGGATGGCTCCAGCTGAGTTGAAGGAGTTGAAGTTACAATTACAGGATTTGTTGGAACGAGGTTTTATACGAGAGAGTGATTCTCCGTGGGGAGCCCCAGTTTTGTTTGTAAAGAAGAAAGATGGGAGTTTGAGGTTATGTATAGATTATCGAGGTTTAAATGATGTTACGATTAAGAATAAATACCCACTACCCCACATTGATGAACTATTTGACCAACTGCAAGGGGCGGTAGTATTTTCAAAGTTGGATCTAAGGCAAGGTTACTATCAATTGAGGATTTTGGAGAAGGACATACCTAAGACTGCTTTTAACTCGAGGTATGGGCACTTCGAGTTTGCAGTAATGCCTTTTGGGTTAACCAATGCACCTGCCGCTTTCATGGATTTAATGCATAGGGTTTTTAAGCCTTACTTGGATCAATTTGTGGTGATCTTCATTGATGACATTTTGGTGTATTTTAAGAATGTGAAAGATCATGAGAAGCATTTGAGAATAGTTTTACAAATCTTGAGGGAACATCAGTTATATGCTAAGTTTAGCAAGTGTGAATTCTGGCTGAAGGAAGTGACTTTCCTAGGACATATAATTTCTAAGGATGGGATCAAAGTGGATCCAGCTAAAGTGGAAGCTGTTTCGAAATGGAAACGACCGGAAAATCCAACGGAAGTTCGGAGTTTTATAGGATTGGCAGGATATTACCGGAGATTCATCCAGGATTTTTCGAAAATTGCTGGACCTATGACTGAGTTGACCAAGAAAAATGGAAAGTTTATTTGGAGTTCTAAGTGTGAAGGAAGTTTTCAGGAGTTGAAAAGACGGTTGACTAGAGCGCCTGTTCTCGCCCTACCAAATGGACATGATAGTTTTGTGGTTTACACAGATGCATCTAAGGAAGGTTTGGGATGTGTTTTGATGCAAAATGATAAAGTGATAGCTTATGCCTCTAGAAAATTGAAGCCGCATGAAGGGAACTATCCGACCCATGATTTGGAGTTAGCGGCTGTGGTCTTTGCTTTGAAGAAATGGAGACACTATTTATACGGAGTGACATTTGAGGTTTTTACCGATCACAAAAGCCTTAAGTACTTATTTTCTCAGAAGGAGCTGAATTTAAGGCAACGTAGATGGATGGAATTTCTGGAAGATTATGACTGCATTATTAAGTACCATCCTGGGAAGGCCAATGTAGTGGCCGATGCTTTGAGCCGTCAGGTACAAATGGCTGGATTGATGGTTAAGGAATTTCGATTGTTGGAGGAAGTTAGTTATTGGAATCCCCGATTAGAACCAAGGAAAGTGATTTTGGGGAATATTGTGATAACCTCCACTTTATTGGAACGTATTAAAGAATCTCAGGAAAAGGACCCTGAAATGCAAAAGTTGGTGGAGAAAGTCAAGATGGGAGACCAGACCGATTTCACTTTGGGATCAGATGGAATATTAAGATTTCGAAATCGGGTGGTTATGCCAAAGGACGAAGGGCTTAGAAAAGAAATTTTGGAAGAGGCACACCGATCAAAGTTTACAGTACATCCAGGAGGGAATAAAATGTACCAAGACTTGAAGAGTCTATATTGGTGGAAGAATATGAAGAAGGAAATTGCCCAATTTGTTCAGACATGCTTGGTTTGTCAACAGGTTAAAGCCGAACATCAGAAACCATCTGGGCTTTTGCAACCTCTAGAAATACCTGAGTGGAAATGGGAAAATATTACCATGGATTTTGTATCAGGTTTACCAAGGACACAGAGAGGCCATGATGCCATTTGGGTGATAGTGGATAGATTGACTAAATCGGCTCATTTTCTGCCGATTAATATGAAATATCCATTGGAGAAGTTGGCCAGATTGTACTTGGATGAGATTATCAGACTACATGGTATACCTGTGAGTATTGTGTCAGATAGAGATCCAAGATTTGTTTCGAGGTTTTGGCAAAAGATGCAAGAAGTGTTGGGGACTAGGTTGAACTTTAGTACCACCTATCATCCCCAGACTGATGGACAATCTGAAAGAACAATTCAAACTCTTGAGGACATGTTGAGGACTTGTGTACTGGACTTTGGAGAGAGTTGGAGTAAGTTCTTGACTTTAGTGGAATTTGCCTATAACAATAGTTTCCACTCTTCTATTCAAATGGCTCCGTATGAGGCACTTTATGGTCGGAAGTGTAGATCCCCAATTTGTTGGGATGAAGTAGGTGAACGAAAGATCTTAGACACGACTACTGTATCTTGGATTGAGGAGGCTAATGAAAAGGTGAAATTGGTACGGCAAAGAATTCAAACTGCTCAGAGTAGACAAAAAAGTTATGCCGACAATCGGAGGAAGGATTTGGAGTTCACTGTTGGAGATATGGTATTTCTCAAGATTACGCCTTTAAAAGCAAGTTTGATGTCCGGAAAAGGGAAGAAACTACAACCAAGGTTTGTAGGGCCTTATAAGATTATTCAGCGAGTTGGGAATGTAGCCTATAAGCTGGAATTACCACCGAGTTTATCTCGTATTCATAACGTGTTTCATGTGTCCATGCTTAAGAAGTATCATCCAGACCCCTCTCATGTTTTACAACCGGAGAATATTGAGATTGATGAAACCCTGACCTATGAGGAGAGACCGGTAAAACTTTTGGATCGAAAGGTGAAGGAATTGAGGAACAAGCAGATACCACTAGTGAAAGTTCTATGGAAGAACCATGAAGTAGAGGAGGCAACATGGGAAGTTGAAGAGTCAATCAGAGAGAAGTATCCAGACTTGTTCATCAACCAAGGTAAATTTCGAGGACGAAATTTTCTTAAGGGGGAGAGGATGTGAGGACTCGCAAAAACTATTATTTTATGCCTAATTTATGGCTTAATAAATTATTTAATTGGATTTTATTTCCAAGGAATATTTTCTAGTCTTATGAGACCTAAACGCATGATAATATGACTTCGTTATATTTTTTAAAATGATTCGTTTCGAAAATTAATTTCCTAGAGCGCGTTTAGTACAAATAGTGAATAGTACTTAGAGATTTTATCCGCGTAGTAGCCCGATAAGCTTGGAATATTAGAGACTTGTACTATGGTACTAAAATAGGTAATCTTAAGTATAAATATTCAAGTGATAGTTAGTGGTGCAATCGTTATAAGAATTTTTCGAAAGTTTCGCGTTATAGCGGTAAAATTGACGGTACGCGTTTTCACACGCGCGACTTCACTTGAGGGACTTTAGACCCTTATTTCGGGCCAAATAAGAGTGAATAATATTTACAAGAATATATATGCCTTGGAGGTTTAGTGCACTAGTGAACCAAACGCGCGAGAAAAATCGAGTCCAAACGCACCCTAAATTACACTATTTCGAGTTGACTTTGAGGTGCATTTTGCACCACACAAAGAATCTTCCTTTGGAAGCCAATTGCACCAGCACTCTCTCTCTCTTCACCTCACTTGGCCGAACAACAAGAAGGAGAAGAACTCTCCATTTGCTCTTCATTTTTCATCTTCAATCCATGCACTAAAATCCACCCAAATCACACCAAACTTGGAGATCTCTTAGCAAATCACTTGGAGACTACATTTAGCTAACAAAAGGCTGCATCTTCACGGTTTCTTGGAGCTTCAAGAGGGCCGAAATTTTCTGGTCTTGCACACCTAAGGAAGAGGTAATGATCAACCCATGAATTCTTGTCTTTTGGAGGTTATATAGCAAGATTAAGCTCATACATGCACTTAGTTAGCTTGTTTATGGTGAAAAATGTGATTGTGGGCTCTTGGAATTCCCACACTTGGGTTGTTGTTGCTGATGTGATGTTGGTTGGTGATTATATTGTTGGTTTAGTGATATTAATGATGCATTAGTGGTGGGTAATTGGTAGGAACTTCATTGGTGTAAGAGGCTAGAATTTCCGAAAATGCCCCTGCCATGTTCGGCCATTTCCAGGCCCATTTTTAATGGTTTAATTGCTTGAATTGGATGTTTGTAGGATGTATTAGATGTGTGAAAAATTTCATTGAAAAATAATGAGGTTTGAATGGGCAAATGGATTTTTGTTCGAAACCAGCAAATCTGGAAACTGTCTCGCGTATGCCTCTGACCAGCAGTAGTATTTTGGCTATAACTCTGTCCTCGGATGTCGAAATCATGTGCCGTCGGTGGCGTTTGAAACTAGACATTCCTAGCTTTAATTTGGTATATAATGCACGTTCTGATTCTTTGTGAGCAAGCCGAACCAAATGTTTTAAGTTCGCTGTCCTGTTACTCTGTTCTTCTGGAATGAAGTGTTTAGGCAGCAACTTGATGCCCGAATTTGAACCAGTTGGGTGCCGAATTTGGAAATGATTTCTTCTGTGATGTTTTAGTACTAAGAATGTATTTTCCAACGGCGTAAGCCATGCTCAATTTCGAGCTATATTGACTGATTTGTGATTGAATCAAGTGGACTGCTCTGTTTTGGAAAACCCTAATCCTTGGACTGGTTTGGGACCAAATCTTGGAATGAACTTGTTAGTTGATGTTTTTGATATTAAACACTTACCAAAGATATTATGGGTGTATCTTAGACCCTTATTTCACAAATGAACCATGGTTGGATAACTTTCTTGGTTAGACGATTGGAATTTGGGAAATGCAAGTCAAAGGCAGATTTGCCTTAGGATATTTCTTGAACTTTGATGGGCTAATTAACTACCTTGCCAAAGGTATTTTTCCCCGAAATTCGATAGAGAGATACCTTCCATATAGTATTGAAATACTGCCAATTTTGGTGCCGATTCAAGTTCGTTTCGATACCCAATTGAATTACTAAAGCTAGAGGTTCAAATCTGGAAAATTCTCATCCAATCTTGAATTTGCTCAACTTCGGGCTACCGTATCTCGGTGCTCGAAACTCCGATTCTTGATCCGCTTGTTTTGTCATACACTTCACTTGCAACACTAATTGAGCTGAAAATTTCAGAGGCCGGTTTGCAACGTACGAATCGTGCCGAATTTTCAAAGTTGACCAAAAACCAACTTCATTCTGCCATGAAAACCGACCCTGCATCTTCAAGCTCATTTTGACCACTTTTCGCTTTGATTCATGGAAAAGTGTCTTCTAGGAACTTATAGTACTCTCTAAGAGGTTTCCAACGGTATAAAGTTTTCCAATTCTCGACTTATACCGTGCGAGTTATGATTTTTCAAAGATTCATCATAAAACTGAAAAATATTCCAATTCCAAGAAAATAGAGTTTTTCAAAAAACTCTTTATTCTTTTTATATTCTTAAAACGTTTTGCTTACGATTTTCATGATAAAAACTCAAATAATATTGTACCTAATAAAAGGCAAGTTAAACCTCGATTTACGTGTAATTGAGGTTCCTTTTGCAAAATAATTCTTAGATTGTACTAGTGTACAATCTTTCTTGATAAGTGTGTTTATCCACTATTATATTGCCAGGCGCGCAAGGAGACCTTCAAGAGGATCTCACCGCGGACACCTGAACTCCCAGAAAATAATTCTTTTTGAATTGCTCGGTGAGTGTCAAGTGTGTGGAATTTGTTACTTGCTTGCTTGTGTAATTGTTGGAATTTTAAGAAAATGGGGACGGGTGCGTACGTTATCGTACCTGTTCTACTTTCAAATGAATGAATGAAATGTATTGAATGAATGAATGAAATGCAACGTTATGTCATGAATGCTTGTGTCGTTGGAGTGAATCTCCTCGACTTTCAAATGAATGGGGGACGCCCAAACTCATAGGCCGTCCTTAGACTCGAGCCAGCAATGGGCTTGGTCTGGGATTCGGACGAGCCATGAGATACACATAAGCTCGACCTAATAAGAGGTCTTGCTTGGCATACTTGTAGAGTATCGCCTAATAATAGACTTGTGGGCCCTTGGGGTGTACGGTGGACGGAGGAAAGTAAGTGGTGATCTACGGAAATGGAAATACCGACCCGGTTGACAGGAGGGTCAATGCGGGAAGGTATACGAATGACAACGGCAGATCAAGTGGAACTTAGCTCCTGAGAGCTCCTATATCCTTGAATTGTTTCTGATTACTTTTCTTGTTTGAATAATTGATTATTGAAAAGACGTGATTTTATTTATTAAAGTTGGGATTGTTATTTGATTACGTGCTTGCATGTGTGTTCTTGGCCTCACGAGCGTTAGCTCACCCTATAGTTTTGTTTTCCTTAACAGGACCGACTCTTGGAGATATATGGAGAAACCATCCGTTGTAATTTTGTTAAGACTCCTGTTATAGATTTTGACTAGGCCCTGGTTCGGGTGGTACTTTTGGAATTGTAAACTTGAAAAGTTTGGGCTCTGATGTGTACTTTGAATTCTAGTCGCTCATGATTACCCGATGTACTGGTTATACATTAAGTGACTTATTAAGCTTGAACGCTTCCGCATTATTGTATTCGTGTTGCTCTCATCGAAGTGTTTAGTTTGATTTTAAATTGAATGAAATCGCTTGAGTCCTGGCGAGAGCTGGGCAGGCGTCCGCGGATACCCTTTGGTCCGCCTTAGGGAGATGTGGGGCGTCACAATAGTGCCTTTACTGGTCACTTTCAGGTTATACTCCGGGTTCGGAGTCCAAATCTGCGATAAAACTCAGTTTGAGAACTTTGAAACATGTCTAGAATTCAAAACTTAGACGTTTCGTCAATAAAGATCAAGAAATTGAAATTCACTTGGAGAGTAGTCGTGAAACACTTGCTCGCTTTTTAAACAGTAAAACTTTGTAACATTTATACTTGAAAATGCCAAGCGAGTCGAAAGTACAAGGAAAACATACTTCGAGCAATCATTATTTCATTTCTCAAGGGTACAAGTTCGTCCAAGTCTTAACGTATAACACTCAAGAAACATAGTGGCCAAGGTTCTTGCTAGTTCTAGTAATAAGTACTTAACCTTCACTCAAGTCGCTAATATAGTTTTCTAGTCCTCGAGTAAAAATTCGGGCAGCACGCCCTTTGTGTTTACCTAATTTTCCAGCCTTTTAGGATTCATTGTTTTTCTCAAACACAACTCAACATTATACATATCAGCAATTCATGTCAAGAGCCGTTCCATAGGCTCACAATATCATAATAACAAGAATCGTATTAAGTACAAGTGCAGAAATTCAATTTAGTTCAAAACAGATTTGACGTACAAATACGGTAATAACATATCCGAGGCTACGCTTATCGGATTAAAACAAAACCTATTCCGTTTCGAAGCTAAGACACAGAGCTACAACATTCATGAAGGTCACTTAGTCCAGTTCCTAATGTAACGTAGTCAAATTCTCGAATTACTAAACCAGAAACCAATTCGTCGGCTGTTTAAACGAAGAACACTGTAATGGTCATAACTCAGTGTACAAAAGTCCAATTCAGGTGTTCTTTGAGGCATTTTAAAGCTACTTCAGAACACGACAACTTTCATGTTTTGGCCCAGAGCTAAATCAGTACGACTCCCAGTCAAAAAATGTGATAAACTGGACTTAACTGATGAAACGGACTGCTGGGAAATATTTAAAACAGTAAGGGTATTTTGGACTTTTCACATCCTACGTTGCTCTGATTGAGCTGAAATTTTGTAGCCACCTATAAAATGTCATTCTCTACAACTTTTCTTCTTTGACCTAAGGCCAAATCAGCATGTAACACACAGATACAAATTCGGACAGAATGTAAGCAAGAATTTCCAGAACTCTGAAATCTTTAGTTTTTAGTGGAACTTTCCTAAATTTCTTGGTCTAATCACTACCACAACACCTTATGAAACCTCAATTGCAACATATAAGCATCTTACAACAATTTGGGCAGAATTTCCATAAGCCCTAGTTCATCAAATAAATTGGGGAAAAACCTCTAAAACATGCTAATCATCCATGATTCCACCACTATAATCAACTACTAAACTTAATTTAACAAAATTGAAAGCAAAACTTAGAGAGATAAGCTCTCTTACCTTGAATAGAGGACACAAAGAGTAGCCCAAGCTTTCTCTTTCCAAAATTTCACCACAAATCACTAACTAAACACTCAAAGGTGAGTTTAATCGGTTTATTTCCTTAGTTTTCTCACTTTGTAGCTAGAAATCAAGAAGAAATGAAGAAGTTTTTCTCTTGGTCTTTCCCTCTCTCTCTTATTTCGGTTATGGAGCAGAAAAATGAAGGAAATGGAGCTTAACTTGTCTTATAAGGAAGTAAGAAGATTAAGGCTAATTGTGTCCACAATTTTTGGCCAACACTTGGACTAATCTTGTCCACAAATTTTTCTCTTTCTTCCCTTACATTTCTAGCCTTATAATTTCGGTCAAACCAGCTGCAAATTAGGAAGATATTTTGTGCAAAAGTCAATAAGCTTGTTTGGTAAGAAAAATGGTGGTCAAGCGGTGCGTTCAATCGGTAGTGCGCGGGACCCGCCGGTTCGCGCCGTTTTTCTTAAAAACTCACGTACTAGGTTTTTTTTTTCTTCCCATTCACTATCCTTATATCATTGCTACTACTCACACATTATTTTTCACTTAAAAGTCACTTTTAATCCCCAAATTGATCCCTGGCCAGTACCGAAAATTTATCCGGCGGAAATCGCGAAAACCCTAATTTTGCTCAAATCTTGAAACCGAAGTGTAAAACCCTATTTTCCAGGTTCATCTGCACTTATTGTTGAACAATTGGGTAGTAGGGATTTAATAAATAATAATTTTCAAATAAAAGGAAATTTTTAAGAAAACGTGAGGAATTTTCCAATTCCAATGATTAAATTTAGGGTTTCAATCAAAATGTGAGAGATTTAAGAGAACCGGTTAGTCACAAGTAAACTAGGGTTTTTGACTAAAATATTAGGGTTTCTAGTCTTTTAAAACAAAATAAGGTTTTAAATCAAACCCGAAGAAATATACTTTAATATTTTCTTCACAAACAACCTCCTAATATTCGGGATGTTACAATCTCCCCTCCTTAAAAGAATTTCGCCCTCGAAATTCCAACGGGTACTAAGAGTCGTTCAAAGTCAGTCAGGTACTAGAAATCACTCCAATCCCTTCTATATGACCTTATCATTTAGCAGAAAGCTAAGAAATAACCAAATAGAACATGCAAAAAGGGCTCAATTCACATAACTAGCCCTGAGTTGAAAGTAAAGTCTCAGATATTCGAAAAGTTTAGAACATGGCTTAGCCTCAAGTCGAAAATTTCTCAAGTCGAAAATTTTACCCCTGGCGGTGCTTGGAAACACAACAGGCAAAGCCTCACCAGAGAGTTTTAGTTCAACCGCTACAGAGGAGTAGTAGCTGGTCTACAGCCACACAAATACGAATAAGTTCAAAAGCAAGGTCAAAACAGGGTTCAAACATATAAGTTCAAAAGTAGATTCAATTACTTCAAGTTCAAGAAGCACGGGTACGAATAGGAACTCACTCGACTAGCCTATACCCAGCAATTCACATTCTCAAACAGTCACCGAATTCAAATCCACATATAGGTCATGTTACTCAAGTGTAAAAATCAAATCAGGTCCATTACATGTACGTAAGAGCACACTCGCCAAAACAAGTTCAAGTCCCAAATGAGCTCATTTTAGTCTGTCTCAGACAGTTCAAGTATTGCAAACCCCTTTGATCAGTCCAATAACAAGGTTAAATGTCAGAATCATGCACGCTTTAACCTTTTCCATCAAAACTCACCTCAAGTGCAATCAAGATACAGACCCTTATTCTAACGCTCTTCACTATGTGATACCCAAGTACAAGAATCCACAATAAGACAATTCACAACTCGAGCCGGCCGGTCCCAAGAGTAAATCATCCATATTAGAGATTCCTACCTGGCATAACTAACTAAGGTCTCCAACAATAGACAATTGTTTCACACTTAACAAGTCAATCCCCACAGTCCGAGAACCCTCTCCCGGCACGAGCTCAATAGGAGCTCTGATACCATCTGTGACGACCCCACCTCCCCCTGAGGCGTACCAAAGGGTTTGGCGGACCGCCTGCCCAGCTCTCGCCAGGACTCACTCACTCAAATCACGTACACCCATCCATGGACCATAAATAACATCCACAATTCAAGCTTATAATTTACATTGATAGAGATCAGGGTACAAAGTCTCGATATACTTAAACTAGTTCAAAACGTATACAATCCAAATACAAAATGTTCCATTCGAAGAATAGCGCAAGTACAAGTCAAAAGTCAAAAGTCAAACAACTAGACTACGCTAGTCTTTACATATCTCACGCCTCGCTCGTACCCCTGTAAGGAAAACAAATAACGTGGTATGAGCTAAAAGCCCAGTGAGGTTCCAAATAGCAAATTGACCATTATTTATAAGTACAAGTTTTCGATATAGCAAAGTAAGGAGCATGAAGAGTTCATAAATGTGAGCAATAACACGTCAAGTAGAAATCTCAAAATGAGCGAGTGTAAAAGTTTTTCAAAATCAACAATAATCCAATAAGCAATAATCAATCCAAAGCATAAGGATACGGATGGCCCTCAGGAGCCAACTTCCATTCATCATCAGGAGCTTGATCACGTAGTAGTTGACACTCCGTCAACTTTCAAGTAAGGGAACCAATCCAGTAGAGCACCACTTACACGACTCTCCGTCCACCATTCACACCCCCTACTGGGCCCAAAATCCTCAATAAACATGGGTGGTAATACTCGAGTATACCGATTAGCCGAGGAGGTATCACTCCACTCGACAAAATAAGAGATCCAGGGTTCGTTACCCAATCGACCAAGCCCTTGCCGGCTCGACTAGAGTAACTCGCCACAGGGTTTCTGGAATTCCAGGAAGTGCGTACATCAAGTATATCAAGTCAATTGCAATCAATAAACAAGTATATCACGTAAGGGCAAGTGCGATAAAGTACACTCTTGCCCTGTCAATTCACGTATATAACAAGTACTCATATTGGTCACGTATCCAGTTCAAGTATCTAGTGCAATTCAGTATTTGAAAGCACTCACCACAAGATATAGTGCTTTTACTGGTCACTTTCAGGTTATACTCCGGGTTCGGAGTCCAAATCTGCGATAAAACTCAGTTTGAGAACTTTGAAACATGTCTAGAATTCAAAACTTAGACGTTTCGTCAATAAAGATCAAGAAATTGAAATTCACTTGGAGAGTAGTCGTGAAACACTTGCTCGCTTTTTAAACAGTAAAACTTTGTAACATTTATACTTGAAAATGCCATGCGAGTCGAAAGTACAAGGAAAACATACTTCGAGCAATCATTATTTCATTTCTCAAGGGTACAAGTTCGTCCAAGTCTTAACGTATAACACTCAAGAAACATAGTGGCCAAGGTTCTCGCTAGTTCTAGTAATAAGTACTTAGCCTTCACTCAAGTCGCTAATATAGTTCTCTAGTCCTCGAGTAAAAATTCGGGCGTCTTGCCCTTTGTGTTTACCTAATTTTCCAGCCTTTTAGGCTTCATTGTTTTTCTCAAACACAATCCAACATTATACATATCAGCAATTCATGTCAAGAGCCGTTCCATAGGCTCACAATATCATAATAACAAGAATCGTATTAAGTACAAGTGCAGAAATTCAATTTAGTTCAAAACAGATTTGACGTACAAATACGGTAATAACATATCCGAGGCTACGCTTATCGGATTAAAACGAAACCTATGCCGTTTCGAAGCGAAGACACAGAGCTACAACATTGATGAAGGTCACTTAGTCCAGTTCCTAATGTAACGTAGTCAAATTCTCGAATTACTAAACCAGAAACCAATTCGTCGGCTGTTTAAACGCAGAACACTGTAATGGTCATAACTCAGTGTACAAAAGTCCAATTCAGGTGTTCTTTGAGGCATTTTAAAGCTACTTCAGAACACTACAACTTTCATGTTTTGGCCCAGAGCTAAATCAGTACGACTCCCAGTCAAAAAATGTGATAAACTGGACTTAACTGATGAAACGGACTGCTGGAAAATATTTAAAACAGTAAGGGTATTTTGGACGTTTCACATCCTACGTTGCTCTGATTGAGCTGAAATTTTGTAGGCACCTATAAAATGTCATTCTCTACAAATTTTCTTCTTTGACCTAAGGCAAAATCAGCCTCTAACACAAAGATACAAATTCAGACAGAATGTAAGCAAGAATTTCCAGAAATCTGAAATCTTTAGTTTTTAGTGGAACTTTCCTAAATTTCTTGGTCTAATCACTACCACAACACCTTATGAAACCTCAATTGCAACATATAAGCATCTTACAACAATTTGGGAAGAATTTCCATAAGCCCTAGTTCATCAAATAAATTGGGGAAAAACCTCTAAAACATGCTAATCATCCATGATTCCACCACTATAATCAACTACTAAACTTAATTTAACAAAATTGAAAGCAAAACTTAGAGAGATAAGCTCTCTTACCTTGAATAGAGGACACAAAGAGTAGCCCAAGCTTTCTCTTTCCAAAATTTCACCACAAATCACTAACTAAACACTCAAAGGTGAGTTTAATCGGTTTATTTCCTTAGTTTTCTCACTTTGTAGCTAGAAATCAAGAAGAAATGAAGAAGTTTTTCTCTTGGTCTTTCCCTCTCTCTCTTATTTCGGTTATGGAGCAGAAAAATGAAGGAAATGGAGCTTAACTTGTCTTATAAGGAAGTAAGAAGATTAAGGCTAATTGTGTCCACAATTTTTGGCCAACACTTGGACTAATCTTGTCCACAAATTTTTCTCTTTCTTCCCTTACATTTCTAGCCTTATAATTTCGGTCAAACCAGCTGCAAATTAGGAAGATATTTTGTGCAAAAGTCAATAAGCTTGTTTGGTAAGAAAAATGGTGGTCAAGCGGTGCGTTCAATCGGTAGTGCGCGGGACCCGCCGGTTCGCGCCGTTTTTCTTAAAAACTCACGTACTAGGTTTTTTTTTTCTTCCCATTCACTATCCTTATATCATTGCTACTACTCACACATTATTTTTCACTTAAAAGTCACTTTTAATCCCCAAATTGATCCCTGGCCAGTACCGAAAATTTATCCGGCGGAAATCGCGAAAACCCTAATTTTGCTCAAATCTTGAAACCGAAGTGTAAAACCCTATTTTCCAGGTTCATCTGCACTTATTGTTGAACAATTGGGTAGTAGGGCTTTAATAAATAATAATTTTCAAATAAAAGGAAATTTTTAAGAAAACGTGAGGAATTTTCCAATTCCAATGATTAAATTTAGGGTTTCAATCAAAATGTGAGAGATTTAAGAGAACCGGTTAGTCATGTGACTGCCCCACCTTCCCCTAAGGTGAACCAGAGGGGTTAGCGGACTGCCTGCCCAGCTCTCGCCAGGACTAACGGTACAATTTACGTCAATCTATAACGTTCCGGACATTGCAATGCCCGCAAATAAGCCAAAATCACAAAATAAAAAAAAATGAAAGTCGTGGCACTCCGAAATCCAACCAAACATTATCCAAACATATATATACATTGGAAATCAGCATTTACAAGCCAAATGGCGTACAAGTTATCTCATAAGATCATACAAGTGCATTTAGGCCAATACAAGCCATCCATTAAGGGAAACCATACACTTAGGGTTAACACCCTCAAGGAGCTAATCAAAATACATGTACAAGAGCTCAACTTGCATTCAACTATCATGACCTTTCCAAAAGTGCTCATTTGCCTATAAGGAAAATAAATAACACGGAATGAGCTAAAGCCCAGTGGTATACCACCCAATAAGCGATCAAAGTCACATAAGCATGAACTTTCGTTTGAAGTACGCAAATAAGCGATAAAGCAAAACGGTAAAAGGATACGGTTGGCTCTCAAGAGCCCAATTCCACGCTTGTAATCTTGATCCAACCCCATTGACCCTCCATCAATGTTAAAAGTACCAAACCGTAGACCACACTTTACTTCCATTCCTTCCACCTATCATACCCCAACCGGGCCCGCACTCCATTCAGTAATATTTGTGGTAATACTCGAGTTTACCGGAACCAAGGGTCTCATTACCACAAGGTTCCCCAGTACAGTCCCCGTGGCAATTCAATCTTAATGACCAAGCCCTTGCCGGCTCGATCCAATTGACTACCAAACGGGGTTGAGCTCCGTAATGCAGTAAGGCCGTTGGACATCATCCAAACGACATCAATTCAGTTTCCATGAAATGGAATTCATCAACCAATATATCAAGTTCAGTAATGCAATAAAACGGTAGTCATTCAGTGACAATATCAAAAGAGGTGAGGGCGGTCAAGTACACCCTCACCTTAATCAATTCCAATATGCAAGTAAGCCTTCAAGGCATCACATAAACATTTAACAAAGCCACATAGTAACAATTTAGTGAGTGGTATACTCACCAAGCAAGTAAGTGGTATTTCATGTACCACGATCACCAAGCCGTCGTGCACTACCTTCAAGCCCTAGAACATATAACACATACAATGAGACTCGATAACGAGTCATATAGCAACGCTAAACACAACCCCAATAGGGTTTCATATACATAAATGAGCATAATAGCAAACCAGAATTTAGAAAATGGCCTTAGTCTTGGCCCCAACTAGAAAACTGTTTTACACTCATTATGCGGTAATGGCGTCAATTTCACTACAGTTATCGGATGGGGGTGTAAGACCCACCGTTTCGAAGCTATGAAACAGGGCTACAATAATGTAGAAGACCACTCAATCCAGTTCCTAGCTTAACTAGGTCGAAAATGCCAAATACTATACCAGAATTACCAAAACAGGTTTGCAAAACACAGAAAACTGTAATCGGTATATCTCAGTCCATACAAGTCAAAATGCCGAAATTCCAAAGGCATATGTTAGCTAAGACCCTCAGCTACAATTCATCAGAAGACACCAAATCCAAAATCCATACCAATTCCAGTCAAAATGGCCAATTACTATCGCAGTTTTCGCATTCTGTCCAAATCAGAACAGCTACAGTAATTTCGTCATATCTCATTCCACATTAATCCAAATGACCTGAAATTTTAGCATCTACATCACATCAATACCAACAACTTTCATGTTTTGAGCAAAGTCTAATTCGGCCTCTAACCCAGTGATCTAAAACCGGACAGATTTGGGGTTCAAGAACCCTAACTTTTCCAATTTCACACCAAATCCAAAATTGATTGCATTTAACCACATTTCACATCCACTAGAGCCATTTCCCACCATTACAATTCATCATACAAGCCCCCAACATCAAGATCATATTAAACCAGAAAAATTCCCAATAAAATAAAAACTTCACCAAAACAAACCAAATCAAGAAACAAATCATATATTTCAACTCTCATGCCTCCATTAAGCACTAATTAAGCATCATTAGAGGTAGTAGGGTGTTTCAAGCTTCACTTACCAAGAAACAAGAGAGAGAGGGATATTGGACACCTTTGATCTTCAAACAAACCTCACCAATACACTTATTAACACTAGAAGCAAAGTTCCTATGGAGTGAAATGGATGGAAACAATTGATTTTGGTTGATTTGCACCAAGTGGAAGCTTAAAATTTGAAGAGCTTTCTTCCTTGTGGAGCTTGGGATGGCCGGCCAAGAGGGAAGAGAGAAGAGTGAGTTTTTTGTAATTTTTTGAGATATTTAACCTTTGGTCAAGAAAGTCAAATTTGTGAATAGTATTTCTTAAAAGGTAAACAATAAGAAAGTGACATGTGTCACCTCCATAAATGCATTCCTATCTTTCTTTTCTCTCTCACATCAATCACTTCACACACACCACTTATCTCTTAACACCCGATAAATTTTTAACAGTATCCGAAACTTAACCTTATTGGCCGAATTTTTCCGAACTTATCGCACTAGTGGGTCCCACGTCCACTATTTACTCTTAATTTTCTAAAATTTCTCCAATGCTAGAAAAATCATCTTAAAACTATAACTGCTCATAAAATCCTCTCAGAAAATATTTCTAAGCCAGAAAATGCAAAAACAAGCAATTAAGGAGGAATAAACCCTAGGAAAAATATTAGGGTTTTATGGGCTCTCACACTCTCCCCCCCTTAAAAGAATTTCGTCCTCGAAATTTCTCACCTTAATTCCCGAAAAGGTTTGGGTATTTCTTTCGCATTTCCTCTTCCATCTCCCATGTAGCTTCCTCCACTCCGTGGTTTCTCCAAAGCACTTTCACTAACGGAATCTTCTTGTTTCTGAGCTCTTTGACTTTTCGATCGAGTACTTGAACCGGTTTCTCCTCATAGGCCAGTGATTCATCTACTTCGATATCTTCTGGTTGTAAAACATGAGATGGGTCAGGATGGTACTTCTTTAGCATCGAGACGTGAAATACATCGTGGATTCGAGAAAGACTGGACGGTAGCTCCAATCGATACGCGACCGCTCCAACCCTCTGAAGGATCTTGTAGGGTCCAACGTACCGTGGTTGGAGTTTCTTTCCTTTCCCCGCTGTAAAACTTCGTAAGGGTGTGATCTTGAGAAATACGTAGTCCCCAACATCAAATTCCAAGTCTTTTCTTCGGTTATCCGCATAGCTCTTTTTGGCGACTTTGGGCAGTTTGGATTCGTTGCCGTATCAACTTAACCTTCTCGTGAGCCTCTTCCATCCACGGAATAGTTGTCGGGTCCAGTGCTTTCTTTTCGCCAACTTCATCCCAGTAAATTGGTGAGCGGCACTTGCGTCCGTAGAGAGCTTCGTACGGAGCCATTTGAATCGATGAATGGAAGCTATTGTTGTACGCGAACTCCACCAAGGTCATGTGCTGACCCCAACTGCCTCCAAAGTCCAGAATGCAAGTTCGTAGCATGTCTTCTAGCGTCTGAATCGTCCGTTCCGACTGGCCATCCGTCTGAGGGTGATAGGTTGTGCTCAAATTAAGTTTCGTCCCCAGGGTTTCTTGGAACTTCTGCCAAAATCGCGACACAAACCGTGGATCCCGATCGGAAACGATGCTCACAGGAACACCGTGTAGTCTTACTACTTCGTCCATGTACAGTCGGGCCAATTGATCCATTGAATACTTCATGTTCACCGGCAAGAAATGGGCCGACTTGGTTAATCGATCCACGATCACCCAAACGGCATCGTGTCCCCTTTGCGTCCTTGGTAAACCTGAAACGAAGTCCATTGTGATGTTCTCCCATTTCCATTCGGGTATCTCCAAGGGTTGTAACAAACCCGATGGTTTTTGATGCTCTGCCTTCACTTGCTGGCAAATAAGGCATTTCTGCACGTATTGAGCTATTTCCCTCTTCATATTATCCCACCAATAGGTCCCTTTCAGGTCTTGATACATCTTGCTGCTACCCGGATGGATTGTATACTTGGACCGATGAGCTTCCTCTAAAATTTCTGCTTTTAACGATTCATCCTTTGGTATGACTATTCGATCTCGATATTTCAACATACCCTCAGGACTCAGATTGAAGTCCGTTGTTTCTCCCTTTTCCAATTTCTCTCTCCACTTCCGCACCATCAAATCCTCGCCTTGTGCCTCTTTTATACGTTCCAGTAGAGTGGAGGTAACCCTAATATTGCCAAATATCACCTTATGGCTCCCCAGACAGGGTTTCCACTCGCACACGGATTCTAGTAACTCCCACTCCTTAATCATTAGCCCTGCCACTTGCACTTTACGACTCAAGGCATCTGCTACCACATTTGCCTTTCCCGGATGGTAATTAATCGTACAGTCGTAATCTTCTAAGAATTCCATCCATCGCCGTTGTCTCATATTCAGTTCCTTCTGGGAGAAAAGATATCTAAGACTCTTGTGATCCGAAAACACTTCGAAGGTCACCCATATAGGTAATGCCTCACTTTTTCAGTGCGAACACCACTGCAGCTAGTTCAGGTCATGAGTCGGATAGTTCTGCTCGTGAAGCTTCAATTTTCTAGAGGCAAAAGCAATCACATTCCGGTTCTGCATCAAACACACCCCAATCCTCTCGCGACGCGTCCGCATATACTGCAAACCCGTCCACTCCTTTGGCAAGACCAGTACCGGAGCCATGGTCAATCTTTTCTTTAATTCCTGAAAACTCATTTCGCATCGGCCATTCCAGATAAACTGGCCATGCTTCTTTGTCAAGTCAGTTAAAGGTCCTGCCAGTTTGGAAAAATCCTTAATAAACCTTCGGTAATACCCAGCTAGCCCTAGAAAGCTACGAATTTCCGTGGGGGTTTCTGGCCTCTTCCAATTTGTCACGGCCTCAACCTTCGCCGGGTCCACCGAAATACCTTCATGAGAGATCACGTGCCCTAGAAATGCCACTTTCTCCAACCAGAACTCGCATTTGCTAAACTTGGCGTACAGTTGATGTTCCTTCAATGTCTGCAACACCACTCTCAAATGCTCCTCATGCTCCTCGCGTGACTTAGAGTAGACCAAAATGTCGTCAATAAACACCACGACAAATCGGTCCAGGTAGGGTTTAAAAACCCTATGCATTAAGTCCATGAAGGCGGCGGGAGCATTAGTCAATCCAAAGGGCATAACGGCGAACTCGTAATGCCCGTATCTCGAGTTGAAAGCAGTTTCGGGATGTCCTCCTTCTTTATCAATAACTGATAGTATCCCTGTCGGAGATCCAACTTCGAGAAGACCACTGCTCCTTGCAGCTGGTCAAACAACTCATCGATGTGGGGCAGTGGATACTTGTTCTTGATCGTAACGTTGTTCAACCCCCTATAATCAATACACATCCTCAACGTTCCGTCCTTTTTCTTCACAAATAAGACCGGAGCTCCCCAAGGAGACTCACTCTCGTGGATGAATCCCCGCTCCAAAAGGTCTTGCAATTGCAACTTAAGCTCTTTAAGTTCTGCAGGTGCCATTCGGTAAGGGGTTTTCGAGATAGGTGCAGTTCCAGGTAGAAGATCTATCGAAATTCTATCTCCCTTTCCGGAGGTAAAGCCACTAACTCATCAGGAAACACATCCGGAAATTCCCTCACTATGGCCACGTCTTCCACTTTTAACTTATCCGTCGGGGTATTAACCAGAAAGGCCAAATATCCTTGCGCCCTCTACTTATCAGTTTCCTAGCTCGAATGCCCGAAATGAGAGCAGATGAGGCTAACCTACCCCTTATATCTAACCTTAAGGTTGCCTCGCCAGGAATGCGAAATTCAACTATTTTCGTTTTACAGTCCAGTTGGGCGTTATATTTGGCTAACCAGTCCATTCCCAAAATCACGTCGTACCCTTTAATGGACAAGCTAATCAGGTCTCCTAAAAACCTCCGCTCACCTACCCATACATCACAATCCTTATAAACCATACTAGTCACCAAACGTTGATTCCCCGTAGGTGTACTAACTTCTAAGTCATATGGTAAACTAGCAGGTTTTATATCGATGCCACACATGAAATTAGGGTTAACAAACGAATGAGTGGCACCCGGATCAATTAAAACTTTGGCAAAGCGGTGGAATATAGGGATCGTACCTTCCACCACCTCGGAAGACTCTGGGATCTGGTGGGGCTCTAAGGAATATACCCTAGCCGGAACTTTTGGTTTGGATCCGTCTCCCTTGGCCGGTCCAGTATTGGTCCTCGACGGTAGTTGGCTCCCCTTTCCGTCTTGTTTCAGGACCGGACATGTAGCCAGTTGATGGTCCGCACTTCCACACCGCAGGCATTTCCCCAGTTTCCTCCAGCAATTGTCCTCGGTGTGGTTTGTCTTTCCACAGTGCCCACAGGGACCGCGAGGTGCAGAAGCCGAGCTACTCTGAACGTTTCCCCTCGGTCCTCGCCCAGCTTGACCACCCCTGAACGGAGTCCCTCTGCCTGATCCGGACTGTCGACCACCACCCATGCCCCGTCCAAACTTAGAGGGAGTGCTCTTCTCACCCTGTCCAGACGTACTCCCAGGAAAGCCACGCTTCTTGGCCTGGAAGTTTCGGACCTGTAGCCGTGCACTTTCCACTCGTTGGGCTTTTTCCATAGCCTCGCTAAACGTGGTAATTTGAGCCGCCGCAAGGTCCTTCTGGATCTCAACGTTCAAGCCCTGAATAAAGCGCCTCACGCGTCGTTGCTCAGTCATGATTAATTCAGGCGCGAATTTGGACAGGCGGGTAAACTGGCTCTCGTACTCCGCCACAGTCTGAGCCCCTTGCCGGAGCCGGATAAACTCGTCCTCCTTCCTCTCCTGGACTAGAGGAGGGAAAAACTTGGCATTAAATTCCCGAATGAAGTTCACCCACGTCCTTGGTGTCTGCTCTCGCTCCCATTTCTGTCTAATTACGTTCCACCAGGAACGGGCAGCTCCCTCGAGTTGGAAAACGGCAAAAGTCACCTGCCGTTCGTCCGGGTAGTGTAGGGCCGCAAATATATCAACCATTTTCTCAAGCCACTTCTCGGCGACGTCAGGGTCGGGTCCCCCAATAAACTTTGGCGGAGAGAACTTTTGGAAACGTTCTAGTGCTCTATCTTCACTCTCATTATGATGTCCAGGGTTTCCGGGGTTAGGGTTTGGGTTTTGGCCCTGTTGTTGCACTACATGTGCAAGTAGGTTGGTCATTTGCTGCATAGCAGCAGCTATTTGCACATTAGGGTCTATTTGGGGTTCAGGATTCGGTCCAGTAGAAGCTTCCCCCGTTTCCCTAACTGGTGTGGGTTGCCTAACACCGCGCCCACGTCCCCGACCACTTCGTGTTCCTTCCATAAGTTCACTCGGTCTAGGCAAAAGTACTAAACCAAAGCAGTAATAAAGCAGGTAAGTAACACAATAACTTTCACTTAGCACATAACAATGCATTTCAAACAAGATCACAAGCACACATATATACAAGCCAAACATATATACAAGCAGTCAGTCAAGTACGGCCAAAGCACGTACGTACACAAAAAGATCCACCTGAGGATAGGCCTATCAAAAGAAATTTACACGTAGCTAACTCTACATCCAAAACGGTTAGCTAAGGCTCTATCCCTATCCGCCCTGTACACAAGACCAAAACTATCTATAACAACTCTAGAAGTCATAACCTAGCCCGAAGATGAGCTATGAGACCCACTCGACGGAGTGGATCCAACCCTAGCCTCAGACCCTGCACAGGAGTCCTTATCGCTCACTCCTTCCACCACCTCGGCACAGAGGTTCAGGATTGCAGCGGCCGAGTCCTCACCTTCCGAGCCCTCTTAGACTCGCGCTCACGCGCCTCTCTCAGCTGGGCACAGAGGTCATCGACTCTATCCTCCGCCTCTAGTACATCGTACTTCAGATCCTCTATTCTTTTGGCTTGCCCCTCGTTGGCCGCCTTTAACTGATTCACCTCAACTTCAGCTTGGCATTAGCCTTTGCCAGCTCCTTTCTTTCCTTCACTACTGCCAAAACGAGGCATTCGGGTAAGCATACTTCTCCTTACACGCGCACCGCCGAAGACGGTTAGACGGGCTCCAACGAATAACGGCCCCCTTTGGCCGGATCTGGTACTTAATCATCGGGAGCGCTACCCGGGGTCGCTTGGCCGCAGGGCCATCACTAGGTCCACTGGAACTGTCCATCCTACAGCAACAGTGTAAAAAAATAAGAATCAATAAGCTTAAAAACCATAAACAATAAACCCTCAGATCAAGCATTCCTATAACACCCAGGCTAATTCAAACCTAGGCTCTGATACCACCTGTGACAGCCCCACCTTCCCCTAAGGCGAACCAGAGGGTTAGCGGACTGCCTGCCCAGCTCTCGCCAGGACTAACGGTACAGTTTACGTCAATCTATAACGTTCCGAACATTGCAATGCCCGCAAATAAGCCAAAATCACAAAATAAAAAAAACGAAAGTCGTGGCACTCCGAATCCAACCAAACATTATCCAAACAATATATACATTGGAAATCAGCATTTACAAGCCAAATGGCGTACAAGTTATCTCATAGAATATACAAGTGCATTTAGGCCAATACAAGCCATCCATTAAGGGAAACCATACACTTAGGGTTAACACCCTCAAGGAGCTAATCAAAATACATGTACAAGAGCTCAACTTGCATTCAACTATCATGACCTTTCCAAAAGTGCTCATTTGCCTGTAAGGAAAACAAATAACACGGAATGAGCTAAAGCCCAGTGGTATACCACCCAATAAGCGATCAAAGTCACATAAGCATGAACTTTCATGTTGAAGTACGCAAATAAGCAATAAAGCAAAACGGTAAAAGGATACGGTTGGCTCTCAAGAGCCCAATTCCACGCTTGTAATCTTGATCCAACCCCATTGACCCTCCGTCAATGTTAAAAGTACCAAACCGTAGACCACACTTTACTTCCATTCCTTCCACCTATCATACCCCAACCGGGCCCGCAACTCCATTCGTAATATTTGTGGTAATACTCGAGTTTACCGGAACCAAGGGTCTCATTACCACAAGGTTCCCCAGTACAGTCCCCGTGGCATGATAATTTCACGACCAAGCCCTCGCCGGCTCGATCCAATTAACTACCATACGGGGTTGAGCTCAAAATGCAGTAAAGCCATTGGATACTCGTCCAACGACACCAAATCAGTTTCCATGAATGGAATGCAGTATTCATATATCCAGTGCAGTATTTCAGTAAAACAATCAATAGCCACGAATAAAGTCATGAGGGGTGAGGGCGATCAAGTACACCCTCACCTCAATCATTTCCAATAACAAATAAGCCTTCAAGGCATCAAATACACATAGCACAAAGCCACATTATAACAAGTAAGTGAGTAGTATACTCACCAAGTAAGTAAGTGGTATTTCATGTACCACGATCACCAAGCCGTCGTGCACTACCTTCAAGCCCTAGAACATATAACACATACAATGAGACTCGATAACGAGTCATATAGCAACGCTAAACACAACCCCAATAGGGTTTCATATACATAAGTGTGCATAATAGCAAACCAGAATTCGGAAAATGGCCTTAGCCATGGCCCCCATATAGAAAACTGTTTTACACTCATTATGCGGTAATGGCACAACTCTCATTACGAATATCGGTTGGGGGTGTAAGACCCACCGTTTCGAAGCTATGGAACAGGGCTACAACAATGTAGAAGGTCACTCAATCCATTCCTAGCTTAACTAGGTCGAAAATGCCAAATACTATACCAGAATTCCTAAAACAGGTTCGCAAAACACAAAAAACTGTAATCGGTATATCTCAGTCCTTACAAGTCCAAATGCCGAAATTCCAAAAGGAATATGTAGCTAAGACACTCAGCTACATTCATAAGAAGACACCAACTCCAAAATCTAAACCAATTCCAGTCAAAATAGCCAATTACTATCGCAGTTTTCGCATTCTGCTCAAAGCAAAACAGACAGCTACATTTTCGTCATAACTCATTCCACATTAATCCAAATGACCTGAAATTTACAGGTATCTACATCACATCAATACCAACAACTTTCATGTTTTGAGCAAAGTCTAATTCGGCCTCTAACCCAGTGATCTAAAACCGGACAGATTTGGGGTTCAAGAACCCTAACTTTTCCAATTTCACACCAAATCCAAAATTGATTGCATTTAACCACATTTCACATCCACTAGAGCCATTTCCAACCATTACAATTCATCATACAAGCCCCCAACATCAAGATCATATTAAACCAGAAAAATTCCCAATAAAATAAAAACTTCACCAAAACAAACCAAATCAAGAAACAAATCATATATTTCAACTCTCATGCCTCCATTAAGCACTAATTAAGCATCATTAGAGGTAGTAGGGTGTTTCAAGCTTCACTTACCAAGAAACAAGAGAGAGAGGGATATTGGACACCTTTGATCTTCAAACAAACCTCACCAATACACTTATTAACACTAGAAGCAAAGTTCCTATGGAGTGAAATGGATGGAAACAATTGATTTTGGTGATTTGCACCAAGTGGAAGCTTAAAATTTTGAAGAGCTTTCTTCCTTGTGGAGCTTGGGATGGCCGGCCAAGAGGGAAGAGAGAAGAGTGAGTTTTTTTGTAATTTTGAGATATTTAACCTTTGGTCAAGAAAGTCAAATTTGTGAATAGTATTTCTTAAAAGGTAACCAATAAGAAAGTGACATGTGTCACCTCCATAAATGCATTCCTATCTTTCTTTTCTCTCTCACATCAATCACTTCACACACACCACTTATCTCTTAACACCCGATAAATTTTTAACAGTATCCGAAACTTAACCTTATTGGCCGAATTTTTCCGAACTTATCGCACTAGTGGGTCCCACGTCCACTATTTACTCTTAATTTTCTAAAATTTCTCCAATGCTAGAAAAATCATCTTAAAACTATAACTGCTCATAAAATCCTCTCAGAAAATATTTCTAAGCCAGAAAATGCAAAAACAAGCAATTAAGGAGGAATAAACCCTAGGAAAAATATTAGGGTTTTACGGGCTCTCACAGAATTTCAAAATAGTTTCTTCTGATAAAATTCAGCTTTATGAGAGAGTTTTCCAATGCCATCAACCACGCTCAATTCCAAGTTGAATTGAGTGAGTTGTGGCCGTATTTCGAAACTGATGCAGTGAGTAAAAATCCTCTTTTGACTAGTTGAATGGCCTAGCTTGATTTGGGACTTGTTGTTTTGGAAACTTTGATGTCCAACATCTACCAAACTTTATATTAGATGTTCCTTGGACTTTATTTTACAAATAAACCAGATTTGGGTTGGTTGCATTGGACAAAATGTTTAAAAAGAAAGAAGAGCTAGAAGACAGTTTTGCATTGGGAAATTTCTTGAACTTTGATGGTTTAGTTAACTATCTTCTCGTGTGAATTTTCAAATGAAATTTGATAGAGGAGTGGTCCTCATATGGAGGTTTAATTGTGCAAAATTTGGTGATATTCTAAGACCATTTTGATATGCAAATGATGCCCCGAAATTGCTCTTCGAATCTGGAAAACTTTACCTTTTCTCTTAGCCGATTAGCCAATCTTGACTTGGGCTTGTCATTCGAAATTCTTGGTATAAATCACCTACCAAATACAGCGTGGATGTTTCTTAGGCATTATCTACGCAAATGAACCATATTTGAGAGGTTTTTAGTGGCCAAATGTTTGAGAAAAGGAAAACAAAGGTACGAGGCAGATTGCCTTGGAAATTCTTGAAAACTTCAACAGTTTTGTTAATTGACTCTTCGTGCTAGATTTTGTGACAGCCCCACCTCCCCCTTGGGCGAACTAGAGGGTTCGGAGGGCCGCCTGCCCGGCTCTCGCTGGGACTCAGTCGTTCACTAAAGTCCTCAAATGAATTACAAGAATAAACCTCAAATATACATCACATGGTCCACAAATATACATCCAAGTCTCCAATAATTACATGTCACAAATGCAGCGGAAACTAATTCCCAACTATACATCAAATGATTCCAAATCCAAAACTGTACAAGATATAGGCCATCCATTCACGTGAATAAGCACAACAAGTCCTGCCTTCGCCTTGAGCCCTGTGGAGGGGAATAAAATATTTTTGGGGTGAGCTAGAAGCTCAGCGAGTAACCAGAAAATCAGTAATCAAATCGGTTTAACAATATTTCTTTTCAATGATGTCATAGATCAAATGATAAGTCCAAAAACGATTACAGCATTTACAAAACATTAAATATGGAGTATCAATAATTCAAGAAAATGTACAATGGAAAGTGAGAGTAACATTCATGAAAAGGATACGTTCATTTTTTTTATAAACAATCCCTCGTTCATCTTTTATTAGTTCACCTTTTTTTTTTTCCGGACGTTGGCCGGTCTCCACCCATCCGGACGTAGCCGGACACCACCCATCCGGACGTAGTCGGACTACAAGGTAATACTCGAGTATATACCAAATTCACCCAGGGTCACCATATCGCCCGACCGAGTCCGCTTCTGGCTCGAGTCGATCGGTAACGAAGGGTAGTGGCCAGTTCAGCCCAAAGGCTTACATCATGCGCAACTAGCATTTAATCATTAATCATTGAAATTTTCATATTTATTTAGGTCGAGTGCGATAAATACACACTCGCCTACAAAACTCGTTTTAACAATCATCGAAAGCACTTAACACATTATCAATCAATAATAACAAGCCAATAAGTCAAGAATTACAGCAAACAAGGAACACTCATATGCAAGCACGCATGATATGCAAGAAAACAGTTCAAAAGTAACATTGGAAATAGTTTAAAGGTAAATAAGCAAAAAAACGGTTCATAAATAACTTTAGAAATAGGTTGAGGTCACTCACCTCAATGGCTCAGAAATCATCCATCATGTATCATTGCCTTACTCAAACCCAAGTCTTAGATCACAAACTCAATGCAAACAAATCCTTTAAAAGTTCGGACAGCACTTCCCCTAAATTTGCTTACTTTTCCAGCCGTCATGGCTTCATGATTTCCTCATTCCAACCCAAAGGTACACACACAACAACAAGTTCATCCAATAGCCATTCAGCAAACTCCAAGTAGTACTAGTACAAGTCAAGCTAGGAAAAAGTCTGGAAATGAAAGTTAAGCTCAAAACCAAAAAAACAGGTTTTGATGTCATTTTGCGGTAATGGTACCAAAGGCATTACGATTATCGGATGAAGTTACAAGACCCACCATTTCGAAACTAAGAAAGGGCTACAATATTACAGAAGGTCACTCAACCCAGTTTCTAGTGTAACCAGGTCAAAAAACACAAGAAACTGCACCAGAATCACAAAAACAGCTTCACAGAACGTATTCTAGCGGAAACATCATAACTCAGGCTCTCCAAGTCCAAATCCAGAAATTCCAAAACCAACTGATAGCTAAGAAACAGGGATAAATTTCATCAGAAGGCCTCAACAACTAATTCGGAAGCAATCCTGACCAAAACAACCAATTACAGTCGCAAATCCCAATTTCGGGTAAACCAGAATAGCAATAGTAATTTCGACTTTTCTCACTCTACGTTACTCCGATTGACCTAAACGTTTGTAGGCACCTCTAAAATGTCATTCCCTACAACTTTCATGTTTTAAGCAAAGGCCAATTCGGCCTCTATCTAGGACCTAAAAATTCGGACAGAATGTTCATCACAAAACCCTCACTTTTCAATTTTTGGTCCAAAACAGAAATTGGTTGCAATTAATCACTGTTTCCACCTCCTAGAGTTATTAAACATCATTTCCAATCATCATACATGACCCCATAATCATATCCATATGAAAACAGAAAAATCCCCAATAATTATAAAACTTCACCAATTCAACCAAAATCAAGATATAATCCATCAAACCATCTCTTTAACTCACATAAGCCACTAATTAAACATGATTGAGAAGAAAAGAGAGGTTCCTTAGCTACTCACCTTACCAACTCAAGAAAGGAAGCAACTTAGCACCTTGGTCTTCCAAACACTTCACAACCAACCTTAATACCACTAAACTAAGAGGTTTTATGGAGGAAATCCAAGTTTAATCGGTTAAATTGTTTGATTGGAGCAAGAAATGAAGAAGTAAGATGAAAGCTTTCCTTTCTTTTCTCCTTGTGAAGCTCAGCCAAGATGATGAAGAATGAAGGTAATTTGGATCAATTTGGTACTTATTTGGTAAAGGTAGTAAGATGGTCAAATGTCAAAGTCCAACCTTCAATAACAAGGTGACACTTGTCACCCTTTAAGCTTGAGATTATCTTCTTGTCTCTCCAAGACAAATATCTTAACACCTTGTAAAATAATATCACTTAATACAAAATTCCAACAAGTTGTCAAAAATATAATGCATTTACCACACTAGCGAGTCCCACGTCCAAAATACGCTTTTAATTTCTTAAAAACTAACCGATACTAGAAAAATCATTTTAAAACTATTTTTGCTCATAAAATTTATCTGGAAAATTTTTCTAATCAAGAAAATGTAGAAAAGGCGGGCGTTGAAAAAAATAAACCCTAGAAAATTAGAAAATTTCCGGGTTCTCAAACTCATTTTTTTTCGGGGCGTCACAGATTTTGCTTGAAAATTTGCAGAGGAATAACCCCTATATGGTAGTGTAATACTGCTAAATTTGGTGCCATTCCAAGTCCGTTTCAGTGTTCAACCAACGTCCCAAAGTTCATGTTTAAATCTGGAAATTCTTGATCGAGGAGGAAATTTTAGCCAACTTTGAGCTGCTATATCATGGCGCTCAAAACTTTGATTCTTGTTCCGTTTGTTTTGTTTTAAACTTTGATTGTAGCTCTAATTGAGTTCTAAATTTCGGAGGCTAGTTCGTATTGTGTGAATTTTGCTGGATTTTCAAAGTTGTTCAAAAACCAACCCCGAAACTGTCATAATGGTCCCAAGCAGCAACTTTGAGTCAATTTTTGAATATCTTCCGTTTGGAATCATGGAAAAGTATCTTCTAGGAACTTTTAGTGCTTTTGAGGAAGTTTCCAACGGTATCAAGCTTTCTAATTATGGACCTACATAGTGCAAGATACGATTTTTCTAAATTGACACCCAAAGCTGAAATTTGTCAATTTCTTAGAAAATGAGATTTTGGAAACTTGCCTTCTTTTCTCGATACCGATTGAACATCTTGAACTCGATTTCATGGAAAATGTTAGTCTCTCTCTTTAGACTTTAAAACTTTACTCTTGAACCTCGATTTACGAGTAATTGAGGTTCATTTTCATAAGATTTCCTTAGATTGCAGTAGCGTACAATCTTCCTCGATAATTAGAGATTCGTAGTGATATTGAGTGGTACTTGATTATTGTTTACTCAGGCACTCGAGGGAATCTCCAAGAGGAACTCGGAGCGGACACCTAAACGCTTGTTTGAAAACTACTCACTTGTTTTGACTAGGTGAGTGTTCCATATAGGAATACGTAATTGAATAAGTCTAGGACACGCTTATTTCATGATTATTAAGTGCTAAGTGCTATATGTTAAGTATTTACCATACTCATGCCTATTTAAGGAATGTATACTTGCATTGTATATCTACATGAATTGGTTAAATGATTAACCATATCAAATGACCATATGAACTCGATACATGCTTAACTTGCTAGATTGTTTACTTAGCCTACTTGATTTTGAGAAATGGAGTCGAGTGTGTACTTTATCGCACTCGTTCTCTTTTGAGATGAATAACTCATGCTTGGAAATGCTCGAATAACATGACTTGGTATGCTAAGGTTGCATACGTCGTTGGAGTGAATCTCCTCGACTCTCACATGGTAAAAATGGGATAACGGCCAATGATGGCCTATTCATATGACAAATGCCTGTCAATTAACCGTCACTACTTAACCGTTAATGTAACAGCCCCACTTTCCCCTAAGGCGAACCAAAGGGGTTAGCGGACTGCCTGCCCAGCTCTCGCCAGGACTACGGATCAGTTTACGTCGATCTATTACGTTCCGGAACATCCCATTGCGCGTAAACAAGTCAAAATCACGAAAATAAAAAATGAAAATCGAAGCCGAAGATGAATAGTGCATGACCCGTCGGAATCCGGCCGGAATCTGGCCGGATGTCCGGCCGGATTCCTGGCCGGATACCAGGCAGAGAGTTGCCAAATTTTTTTCAAATTCTCCAAGCAATCCGGCCGGCAATCCGGCCAGTTTCTGGCCGGATTCCTGGCCGGATTCTGTCCAGTGCCTTTTGTTCAAAATTTTTCCTTTGGCCGTTTGAAACATGAATCAGTCCGAAGTTCAACCAAACATCAATTTAACATACACACATTGAAATTCAACATCTACAACCACATTGGCATGCCAAAAACCATTCATCATGAATATACATACTCGGTTTGCCAATCAAAGAGAATGAACCCAATACACAATAGGGTTTCATTCAACAAGCTAAACAAAAGCCATTTACACTAGCTCAACTTGGCAATCGACTATCCAAATCAGTCCCAAAAGTAATTATATCCCTGTAAGGAAAACAAATGGAACGGGATGAGCTAAAGCCCAGTGAGTTACTACCACATAAGCAGTAAAGATCACATAAGCATAGTCTTTCATTTCAAGTACACACTTAAGAAGTAAACAAGTCGGTAAAAGGATACGGATGGCTCTCAAGAGCCCGTTTCCACGCTTACATTCTTGATCCAATCTCATTGACCCTCGTCAATGTTTAAGAATACCCGACCGTAGATCTCACTTCACTCCATTCCTTCCACCAAACATACCCCAACCGGGCCCGCACTCCAATTCAGTAGCTTTTGGTAATACTCGAGTATACCGGAACCAAGAGTCTCATTACTACAAGGTTCCTCAGTACAGTCCCCGTGGTATGTCACTTATCACGACCAAGCCCTTGCCGGCTCGATCCAAATGACCACCAAACGGGGTTGAGCTCAGTAATACAGTGAGGTCGTTGGACATCGTCCAAACAACACCAAAAATCAGTTTTCCAAGATTGCAATTCAATAACTCGTATAGCCAGTGCAGTATTTCAGTATAACAGTAAGCAGTCATGAATGAAATCACAAGGGGTGAGGGCGGTCAAGTACACCCTCACCTCAATCACTTCCAATAACCAATTAAGCCTTCAAGGCATCAAATACACATGGAGCAAAGCCATATTATAACAAGTAAGTGAGTAGTATACTCACTAAGCAATTAAGTGCTATGTCATGCACTTCCGTCAGGGGAATGTGGTGAACCACCGTCACGCCCTAGAACACGTAAGCAAGTACTATGAGACTCAATACCGAGCCATAAAACAATGCCAATCACAACCCCAATAGGGTTTTATAAATATATATAAGCATCATAGGCAACCAGAAATTAGGAAAGGGCTTTAACTTAGGCCTTGATAATAAAACCGGTTTTGACGTCATAATGCGGTAATGGCACAACTCTCACTACAATTATCGGATTGGGGTGTAAGACCCACCGTTTCGAAGCTATGGAACAGGGCTACAACAATGTAGAAGACCACTCAATCCAGTTCCTAATACAACTAGGTCAAATATACGAAATACTATACCAGAATTCCCAAAACAGGTTTGCAAAACGCAGAAAACTGTAATTGGTATATCTCAGTCCATACAAGTCCAAATGCCGAAATTCCAAAGGCATAAGTTAGCTAAGTCATCCAGCTACATTTCATCAGAAGACACCAACTCCAAAATCCAAACCAAAACCAGTCAAAATGGCCAAATACAAACTCAGTTTTCGCATTCTGATCAAAAGCAGAACAGCTACAGTATTTTCGTCATAAACTCACTCTACACTAATCCAAATGCCCTGAAATTTTACAGGCACCTTATACACATCAATACCTACAACTTTCATGTTTTGAGCAAAGTCCAATTCGGCCTCTAACCCAGTGATCTAAAACCGGACAGAATTGGGGTTCAAGAACCCTAATTTTTCAAATTTCACACCAAATCCAAAATTGATTGCATTTAACCACAATTCACACTCACTAGAGTCATTTCCAACCATTACAATTCATCATACAAGCCCCCAACATCAAGATCATATTAAACCAGAAAAAATCCCAATAAAATAAAAACTTCACCAAAACTCTTCAAATCAAGAAATAAATCACATTTTCACACACTCATGCCACTTCTAAGCATCATATAACCATCATTAAAGGTAGTAGGGTGTTTCAAGCTTCACTTACCAAGAAAAAGAGAGAGGAAGATGTGGAGCACCTTAGTCCTTCAAACAAAGTTCACCAAACAACTTGCTAGCACTAGAAGGAAAGTTTTTATGGAGTGAAATCTTGTTTATGGCCTTGATTGAGATGATTTGCTAGTAGAAACTTGAAGATTGGAGAAGTTTTCCTTCTTGCAAGAGTGAGAGAGAGAGCCGGCCAAACAAGAGAGAAAAATGGTGATTTTTTGGTGAATTTTGGATATTTAATCCCTTGGTCAAATAAGTCAAGACAATGAATAGTAATTCTTAAAAGTTCAACCAATAAGAAAATGACACGTGGCACCTTATTAAATGCATTCCTATCCTTCTTTTCTCTCTCACATCAATCACTTCACACACTCTACTTATCCCTTAACACCCGATAAATTTTACACAGTATCCGAAACTTAACCTTATTGGCCGAATTTTTCCGAATTTTTGCACTAGTGGGTCCCACGTCCACTATTTATTCTTAATTTTTCAAAAACTCTCCAATACTAGAAAAATCATCTTAAAACTATAATTGCTCATAAAATCCACTAAGAAAATATTTTTAAGCCAGAAAATGTAAAATTACGCAATTAAAGGGGAAATAAACCCTAGGAAAATATTAGGGTTTTTACGGGTTCTCACACTCTCTCCCCCTTAAAAGAATTTCGTCCTCGAAATTCCTTATCATTGACTACACCAGGATTAAGTTGAGCATTATACTTAGCTAACAGATCGGTACCCCTTCACCGGCCAGGTTCAGTAAATTATTACCTTCCACGTCCTCTAAGGGGTCAAAGACTTGATGTTGTTCTAAGGAGTACACCCGAGAGGACACTTTCGATCCATCCTTGTCTCCCTTCGACTGGTCAGGGTGGGTCGTGGTTGGTGGCAGAGTCCCTTGCCTCTCGCGCAGGCGAGCTGGACAGTTAGCAATTTGATGGCGGCACTCCCACAGAGCAAGCATTTTCCTCCTTTCTTCCAGCAGTTATCCTCCGAGTGGTTTAATTTTCCGCAATACCCGCAGGGTCCGCGTGCTGTAGAAGCCGAGCCTCCTCTTGACGGCCTCTCCGGTGACACTCTCGGCATCCTTACTCCTCCCGTTCCTCGTCCAAACTTGGGAAGGGTACTTTCATCCCCCCGCCCCGAACTACTTCCAGGAAATCCACGCTTCTTAGCCTGGAAGTTTCGAACCTGCATTCGTGCACTTTCAACTCGTTGGGCTTTTTCCATTGCCTCGCTAAACGTAGTAATTTGAGCCGCCGCGAGGTCTTTCTGGATTTCTACGTTCAGGCCCGGACAAATCGCCGTATTCTTCGTTGCTCGGTCAAGATCAACTCAGGCGCAAACTTGGATAAGCGGGTAAATTGACTTTCATATTCTGCCACAGTTTGAGCCCCTTGGCGGAGCCTAATGAACTCGTCCTCCTTCCTCTCCTGGACTAGAGGAGGGAAAAACATTAGCATTGAACTCTCTGATGAAGTTCACCCAAGTCCTAGGTGTCTGTTCTCGTTCCCACTTCTGCCGAATTACGTTCCACCAGGAACGGGCTGCCCCCTCAAGCTGGAACACGGCAAATGTCACCTGCCGTTCGTCAGAGTAGTGTAAGGCTGCAAATATGTCAACCATCTTTTCAAGCCACCTCTCGGCAACGTCCGGATCGGGTTCCCCAACAAACTTTGGCGGAGCGAACTTTTGAAAACGTTCGAGAGCTCTATCTTCGCTCTCGATATGATGGCCAGGGTTTCCGGGGTTTCCAGGGTTAAGGTTTGGGTTCTGGGCTTGTTGCTGCACTACTTGTGCTAGCAGGTCTGTCATTTGCTGCATAGCAGCAGCTATTTGCACATTAGGGTTTACTTGCGGTTCCAGATTGGGTCCAGTAGAGGTTCCCCCCGTACCCCTAACCGGTGTAGGTTGTCTAGTTCTGCGTCCACGGCCTCGCCATTTCGGGTGCCTTCCATCAGTCTAAGTCAATCTAGGTCATCAAAATAAATACACTGTTAAAGGGCACCTAACCATCCTTTCCGTAGCGCCAGACAGGAACAATGAAACAAGAATAAGCTACTCAAACATTTACTGCGAAGAGCATTTAAACACATAACACGTATACATAGATCACATAACCAGGTTAAGCAATCATACGGAACAGTCAGTCAAGTACATATGAAGTCATTGCATGAAACAATAGGGTCCTCAAAAGTACTTTGAACAACTAGGTCACAAGTGCAAAAGAACTCACGAAAAGCTTTTCCCCTTCTAGGGCTTCGTCCAAATATTTATATCTTAATCAAGGTCGATCACGCTTAACCACCCGAACAAACAACACGAAGTTCCATAGAATCGCCTTTCTAGTTCACCAAATCCTTTCTAACCTAGGCCTTCATATCTTTCGTATCCGGGCGCAAGAATCTCGTTTAAGATAATTCACATCTCGAGCCGGCCGGTCCCAAGAGTAAACCATCCTTATTTAAGATTCCTACCCGACATACATACCTAACTTCCTCGAGTCCCATAATAATGATTCATACACTTATCACATGCCCGGTTCATAACTTACGCTCAAACGAGCACTTAGACATATTATGAAATTAGGACCACAACACCCCTTGGCCCAGTCTCACTCGCGCAGAGACCACGCGACGTGGCTCTGATACCACTTGTAACAGCCCCACTTTCCCCTAAGGCGAACCAAAGGGGTTAGCGGACTGCCTGCCCAGCTCTCGCCAGGCTACGGATCAGTTTACGTCGATCTATTACGTTCCTGGAACTCCCATTGCGCGTAAACAAGTCAAAATCACGAAAATAAAAAATGAAAATCGAAGCCGAAGATGAATAGTGCATGACCCGTCGGAATCCGGCCGGAATTCTGGCCAGATACCAGGCAGAGAGTTGCCAAATTTTTTTCAAATTCTCCAAGCAATCCGGCCGGCATCCGGCCATTTCTGGCCGGATTCCTGGCGCGGATTCTGTCCAGTGCCTTTGTTCAAAATTTTTCCTTTGGCCGTTTGAAACATGAATCAGTCCGAAGTTCAACCAAACATCAATTTAACATACACACATTGAAATTCAACATCTTACAACCACATTGGCATGCCAAAACCATTCATCATGAATATACATACTCGGTTTGCCAATCAAAGAGAATGAACCCAATACACAATAGGGTTTCATTCAACAAGCTAAACAAAAGCCATTTACACTAGCTCAACTTGGCAATCGACTATCCAAATCAGTCCCAAAAGTAATTAATATCCTGTAAGGAAACAAATGGAACGGGATGAGCTAAAGCCCAGTGAGTTTATACCACATAAGCAGTAAAGATCACATAAGCATAGTCTTTCATTTCAAGTACACACTTAAGAAGTAAACAAGTCGGTAAAAGATACGGAGGTGGCTTCTAAGAGCCCGTTTCCCACGCTTACATTCTTGATCCAATCTCAATTGACCCTCCGTCAATGTTTAAGAATACCCGACCGTAGATCTCACTTCATCCATTCCTTCCACCAAACATACCCCAACCGGGCCCGCACTCCAATTCAGTAAGCTTTTGGTAATACTCGAGTATACCGGAACCAAGAGTCTCATTACTACAAGGTTCCTCAGTACAGTCCCCGTGGTATGTCACTTATCACGACCAAGCCCTTGCCGGCTCGATCCAAATGACCACACAAATCGGGGTTAAGCCAAGTTAATACAGTGAGGTCGTTGGACAATCGTCCAACAACACGCAAAAATCAGTTTTTCCAGATGCAATTCATAACTCGTAGCCGAGTGCAGTATTCAGTATAACAGTAAGAGTCATGAAATGAAATCACAAGGGGTGAGGGCGGTCAAGTACACCCTCACCTCAATCACTTCCCAATAACAATTAAGCCTTCAAGGCATCAAATACACATGGGCAATAGCCCATATTATAACAAGTAAGTTGAGTACGTATACTCACTAAGCCAATTAAGTGCTATGTCATGCACTTACAGTTTCCGTCAGGGGAATGTTGGTGAACCACCGTCCGCCTAGAACACGTAAGCAAGTACGTATGAGACTCAATTAACCGAGCCATAAACAATGCCAATCACAACCCCAATAGGGTTTTTAATAAACATATATA